>BSWB01000001.1:12500-637500 GCA_033239125.1 Fagopyrum homotropicum | reverse complement strand
CTTCTCATTGAGCCCTCTTAGGAGTGAAGATTCATAAGAATTTCCTTGGGCCACCGGGAATTCATGCTTGCTTTCCTACATTACAAGCCTCCACTTTTCTCCCTTCAGTACCAAACCAAAATAATTTCTTTTTGTTTTAGTTTTTGCATGAAAGCCTTCCTTTTTCTGGAAGGAAAGGACTCTTCTTAGCTGGTAAATGCTTGTTTATTATAAGTGTTTGTCTTGCCAGCATCCGAAGACGTGCTCTTGATTTGCTGTGCGGCATCTGTGATGTTTCTAACGCAAAGGACATCGTTGAGGAGCTGCTCCAGGTACACCTATTAATGCTTGACGGTTTAGTCTCATTACGGTAATTATCTTTATAGTTAAGGATGTCTATCTGATCTGATTTAGTTATTGACTGTCCTATAAATATCAAACTTTATAAGGAAAAGTGTGGCAATAGTTAAAGAATTAACAAATTGTATCGGTCTTCTGATGCTTGCCTATCATCAGTATCTCAATACAGCAGAATTTACTATCCGGGAAGAATTGTCACTCAAAGCAGCCATTCTGTCTGAGAAATTTGCCACTGATTTGTCATGGTAGTGTTTCTTTTATTCTCTTTTTAATTTATGTGCTACATTTTAAGAAATTTGAGGCAGATAGTTTCACATGGTTAACTTATGCGATGCAAGTATGTCAAAGTCCAATACAGACGGACCAGTAGAGTGGGGTCGTGTGGATACGAAATCCGGCGAGGTTCATCTAAAACCAATTGGCAATAGGACCTTATATACTAGGCTCATCCCCAACTTTCGATGTGGGAACGTATTATCTCCAACAAAGTATCTAGCTGCGTAAGAAACTTATACTGATGCATACTCAGCTTACTGACCTGGAGGTGCAGAATCAAATTTGGGCAGTATTTCACAAGTGAGATTTATCCTGTTGTCCTATGACATTGATGCTTTTTCAATGAAGTTTTATTATCTTGGATGAGTCAAAGCATTATGAATTTTCTAACAAGTTCCTTTGCTTTCTGGAAATCCCACATTAACCTACGAGTATGTATTTTCACTCCAATCATTTATAATATATACATCATTTAAGCATGAAAAACTATCATGATGAAGGAATTCATCAAGAAATTCTTACAATGTGCCGACAACTCTATTTGTGTCTGAATTAGTTTGATCAATATCAAACAACCTTGGCGTTCCAAATTCCGATATCTTAGTGCGCATCTCAACATCAAGTAGTACATTGCTAGCTTTAAGATCACGGTGGATAATTGATAATTAGAATGATTTGATACCCAAAAATACAATGTCTTTAAGTTGTCAACTTTTGATCTTTTTCAAAAATTATTTTACACCACAAAGCTAATTTGATCTCCCAAATTAAGGAATGATACCTCTATTCATTTCAAAATTGTGCAATTTATTTTTAACATTTGTTATGATGCATTGAATGGGAAGTAATAGGGTCAATGTGTGGATCACAATACACATAACGAAGACACCATTTCAACGTTTATCTCCGAGGGATTTTTGGATTTTTGGACCGAATCAAAAATGTCAAAAAGACGATGTTAATGTGGGCCGCACAAGCGGAGATCCTAGCACACGCTAGGACTTTGACACATTGTGGATGGAACTCGACTCCGCGTAGAACAAGAACACCACAATCTTCTTGTGCGAGCCGGCTGGTCAATTTATTCAAAATCACTTGCCTTCCATCAATGATAGCAATCATCACAATGAGAATGAATTTTAAATATCATTAGTATTAAGATAAAACTTAATTACTGAAGCTTTTTACATCTAACTCTAATGAGATAAGCACGCCCCCCAAAAAAAACAAGCTTACCTTTCAGGAGTATCAAATCTTAAGCTCCACAACATTTCATCACCTACAGCTCCAAGTATAAGAGCATAAGTCTGAGCTGTATAAACCCTTAAAAACCATACCAATTGTTAGGAGTGTCCATTTCACCAGACAATGCCCTATTAACACCAAACAAATTTCCGCGGTAAAAAGCGCAAAACTCCATACTTGCTCACCAGGCTGATCCTGTGTGAAACAAGAACAGTTGACAGCATTTCGGGTTTTGACCTGATCTTTCAAGGTTCTCACTCTTTGGTGGTCTGTCTATAATTGGAAGATTTCCAAAAGGTGTGAGCTTTGCCGCTTGTTACCTCCACGCCCTACAGCTTCCGCACATCCAAGTTTCGTCTTGAGGAAGCTCTTCCCAAGGAGAACAATGACTGTGGATGTTCATCCCACAGTTCTGGCAAAAGAGTTCCGGAGCTGGTTCGGTATGTGTACAGATCTCGCATGGAATGCTATAAGCAGCAGGCTCATCATCAGTGATTAAAGGCTCCATTAGCTGATCAAAAGTAGGCTGATCCTCTTCGGTTTGAACAGCAAAATTTTGCCAAGGATCTGGCATGCTCACGGATGCATGAGTCGCTGGCTGTGAAGCATCATCCGAGGCCAACAACTCTGTGAAAGAAAAGTAGGTTTGTGGTTCATACTCCGAAACCTCATAGTTGAACTGGTCTAAGTCAAACTGGTTCCCGGCTTCAACACCAGTAGAAGCATCCCACTGAGCTTGAGGAGAAACAAGCAAATTGCCAACAGGTTCAGAGATATCCTTGGACTCAACGGTTACATGTGGTTCGGTTTCAGATAAGTTATTATGTCTCCTAACGGGAAGCTTTTGAGGTCCGGTCATGGAAGGAGTTTCCCAATTTATGTCCACTTCAGGCATTAACTCCGGAATATCATCCATTTCAACAGATGAAATAAGAGGGTCATCTAGCTCTATGTAAACATCATCTTCTATGGGAGTCATTGGAGTTGTAGGTATCGATGACTCAGCTTGCTCAGACATGTAATCAGAGAAGGATTCCACACCTTGATTTGGTTCAAAAAGCTTACCACTGTTCCCTTCATTCTCCTCACGTAGCGGGCAAACAGGTTGTCTTATTCTTCGACACTTGCAACATTTAAACCCGACCAACTCGGGCAATTTTGACTCCTCTAGCTCAACAGTCATAGCATGGAACCAAACTGCACAAGTCACATAGTAAATTTGTGAATAAATTATACTGCTTATAAACTGTTATAACATTACCAAAAATATTGAGACAAGGAAAAAGGATTGCTTGCTCACAATTGCACTTATCACAATGAATGTACATGAAGCAAGGATCATAATCCTTCATACAACTGCGACATCGGACCTCAGATACATCAATATTATCAGGATTGCCCTTCATGAGTATATTGTTGCGCCTGAATTCATCGCCACTTTCTTCTGGTTCATTCTTCTTATATTTCTTCCAAATTAGGCCAAGTGAACATAATTTCTTCTTTTTACTTGAATTCAGATTTGAAACAGCTGAAGGCTGCTTCACACCGGAATCACTTTCTTGCAGCAATTTTTTACCACTATGAGTTTTTTTCCGCTTTTTTGAAACTGATGAAGGATTGACGGTAGAAACACTCTGAGGAGTTCTGATGGGGAGCTTCAGTTTCACACTATGCTTTTGCTTGCTATCTTTGCCAACAGATAAACCGCCATTAACATTAGAGATTCCCCCAGAGGCTCCAACGGGCAGCAACTGTTTACCACTCTGCTTTTGATTTGCAGTCTTTGCAGCTGATAAACCATTCTGGTACTCTTGCCCCTGCAAGGCCAAGGGGCTAGTTGGAGACTCAACATTCTTGTTTTGAGCAATAATTTTGGCATGGACGCAGCTTTTACAAGTGATGATGTACTCAATATCTTCATTTGCTTGAACTGTTGAACTCATGGTACATTCCCTGTGACAATAGCCTGTTCATCATTCAACACCAGTGAGTACTCAAATCATTCAACATTTATATGAGATGTTTACTAACAAGCTAATGTAAGATGGCAATCAAAGACGTACTCCTGCACATGCAAATTAAAAACAAATATATAGCACATCCAAATTTAAAAATGAAGAAAGAAAAAGAACAGCACGTGCATTTGATAATTACAGACTAGCACTGGATCGAGATATAGAAGGTAGAACATTGGTTACCTTCACAAGCATTGCACTTGACAGTATTTTTGAGTAAAACGTCCTGCTGACAGGAAGAACAAAGGCAACAAACACCCATGTTATCCCTTTTGCGCACAAGGTATAAGAACATATCATGACGGGATTCTTTTAGTTGCTTCTTCTGCAAACTAGACAAATTATGTAATGATCTGTTGTCAGGAGGCAAAACAGATTTTTCCGTCTGCTGCTGCTCATAGTCTCTTATCAAGTACAAAGGAACCCTTGTTTCTACAAACCAATATTTTTCCTTTCCATCCTGGGTTTCTTCTTTCTCAATGATACTCTTCATTAAACGAGAGGGAAGATGCTTTTGATGCCCAAACACAACCCCGTATAAAACCTTGTTTTCCGCATCTCTCTTATCACAGATAAATGCATTTCTGAAAGCAGAAAATTCTGTATCAAGACCTTTCAGATCCTGGGGGCTCTGCTCAGGACGAACAAGGTCACTCCACTTTATATGATGATCCAGATACCTCACCTGAAGCACAATGTCAACAATTGAGATACTAGATGGCATAAAAAGGAAAAATTAAAGCCTCCACCAAGTGCAAAAGATTAAGATAAGACCTGAAGTGCAAGATGTGATGCATTCTGACTCCTCTCAACAGCAGCTCTCCAAACAAGCTGTCTGCTTCTCTTCGGAATATCAGAAACATCAGCATAGTTAAGCCCAGTGATCTTACTTCTGCCACCTAACAAGCCACAGACAATGAACCTCAGTACTTCCTCACTGCCTCGGTTAAGCATCAGTCAATTGAAATTTACATTTTTTTTCAGTAGATTGCTCTTTATATTATAAGATTATAATCAAAATGCATCTTGATCATCAAACTCTTCAGATATCCCCTGCCAATAGGGGAAAAAATACAGAAAAGTTTTCCAGTAGATAATATGGTTTTGACTTCTGATACCTATGCGAGCTGCCTTTTTTAACATCGCATGTGGCAGCATTCCTCTCTGGAATATAAGCTTTGTTTGCTTTCTTCCTCGCGTCCATATAAAATCATTTGAATTTTCAACTGACTCGTCAGGTGCAACTTCAGCAGTGGAAATATGCTTCTTGGGAGGCCTTCCAGGGCCGCGCTTTTGTATTGAGCCACCGGCAGTAGTCTGAGTCATGAAACGCTTAGCACTCCAATCATCCACCAGCTTGGTCCAGTCACCTGAAAGAGAGATGATTCGCAGACTACCCTCGAGCTGTGACGGATCGAAGGCAGAGAGTTAAAAAAAAAACAATCAAATGCAGGGACTCAAGAACAAAGAAAATATAAGGAGAAGATCATTACAGTAAAAAGTCGTTCTATTTGACACTGGAAAACTAGTAATTCGTTATCGATTCAAAAACAAAGGCAACTTGAACATGATCTCACTGGCTAATTTAAAATTTTGTGAGGTGGTGTTAAAAGCAGTTCTGTCAAGGTAATAGGAAAAATTTTACTTTATACTGCGTAAAATAACAATTAGTTCCTTTATACTCACTTCAAGTAAACTGGCCTTGATCTCACTGCAAGATGAAGACAACTCAACTTGTCTACGCCACTGCAATCTGTAAGTTGCATTCTGAAAAGGTCCCATTAGTAAGCCACGCAAACTCTCCTCCAAGTACAAAGTATACATTGCAATGCTATAGACACTACTTTCCACATTCGTACTCAAACGAAGGCCTGAAATAATCTTTGTAGCAACTCTAGTGGCATTTAATGCAGCTGCGTTTAACAAGCAAGCTTTCTTGCTCGTAATGGACCCCTGACAGGAAAGACACCAACCGCAGCGTTCTCTCGGAACTTCAAAAAGCTTCTTTTCAGTACTAGGCCAGAAGAAACGAACAGCTGCGGAAGAAAAAGCTTTTGTCTGCAATGAAATACTAGCGGATATTGCTTTCCTGGGATTATCAAATACATGAGTCTCTGCCCGGTTCTCTTTTGATGAAAAAACAGCCAGATTTGCAGCAGCGGATGCAGCAAATTCACCATGAACATAATGGTTGATGTAGGCATGAGGTTTGAAAGAAGATCCCATAGCCCTAATTTGATCATTTAATACAACTCCATTGCTGCCTTCTTTTTTAAGAGAAAATTTTATCCGCAAAGAAATTCCATTTGTGTTCCCTCCATAGCCGTTGTTGCTCTGTGATGAAGTGTTTTTGTCCTGCTCTTTCAAACTTAATCCACCTGTCGAGGTATGTTGAGTTAAGCTAGAATGTACATCACTTTGCCTAATGGAAGCATTGGAAGCAGAGATCATGGGAGACTGACCAATAACATTCTCAGATATCCCATGGGTAGGAGCAATTGAACTGTTATCCTTCATTGCCATATCATAATTTGATGACATGCTAGCCAAGTCAGTTTGCTTCCCCAAGCTACCCTTATCGTCTGCCATGCTTTCTATGCCACAATCTTCCATTTTTACATTCGATATAGTTGGAATTGCAGCCTCTTCATTTTGGTGGTTTACGTCTATATTAGCTTCAACTTTAGGAGGGGTCAACACTCCCTGTGGAAGTCCCCAATACTTTGAGATTGACTGGCCTATCCCTGAATACAAAACCTCATAGTCGGTACATGTATTAAGAGCCCGTAGAACTTTTGGAACATCAGAATGATTATAGTATCTGGATAATGGCGTCATATCTTCTGAAATTTTAATCCTGTAATTGTTATGCCAAACTCCATGAGCAAGAAATCATAGACCATGATAGCAAGTAAAAGACATTCAAAAAGGAAAACAAAAATATTACAAAGTGTGAAAGGACAGCAGAAACTAGTCACACACCATTACAGGCAGATAAAGATCAATTAGTTCTTCGGTTCCTCATAAGTTCACTTGGATTTTTAACAGGGTAAAAGTTTGTTTAATTGTAGGCTACCTACATCCAAATAGAGAAATTCCCCTGGGTAATGGAGTAATACATCTAATTCACATTTTATGTCAACAAACAAAAAAAAGGAGCTACCGCAGATGTAAAAGTGTTTAATTTCGCAAATCATGATCAGCAAATGAAGCTAGACTTGATTTTCTTATGACTACTAAATATATATTTTTCTATCATGGATAAAACATCTCATATATATTAGAAGAAAGATCATTTACAGCTAACAAACAAATTTGGAAATACACTCTTTACTACAGTAAATTCGGTAGTGTCATTTACCTAAATACTGTTGTTAATACAGCTACCATATAATTGTTTCTTGATGTTCGCATTCAAAAAAATTTTAAATATACTATGTTTGGTGCATTAATTGACCGGTTACTATAAATTCTTTAAATTCGCATGGAACATCCGGTCATACACTACATTCCTTCCTAGCAGTTATGATTGATGTCTCTTTAACTTCAGAACAAATGCATGCATCTCTGATAACACAACGGCGCCATTCATTCAGATGAACATATTCATCAAACCTGTACCACCTTTCCAAATAAGATCACATATTCGCATGGAACATGATACAAAAATTGACATTTGAAAATGCAAAATGATGATAGTGAGGAAACTCACACGACCAAGTGGTTGCATGTGCCCATGAACACTTGCCCATAAGGATCAGAGCCGAACCCTTCAGCACCTTTTAGTGATGTTCCTACTGTAATAGGTGGCCCGATCCGACTTATAGTACATTCAGGGCAAAACCAAGGCCCTTCTGGTATAAACATTTTGCTCACACCAATACATCTTGAATGATAAGCTGATGGGCACCCATCACAGCAAAGTAATGTCCCATCCATGCCACAAAGTCGGCATTCATCACTATTTTTATCCTCGTCGTCAGCTGTGCTCACCTCACGGTCACTGGATCCGTGAAGTGTAGAACTTATATTGGATGAAACAGCTGTTGCTTCTCTGACCTTGGAAGAGGATAGCCTGGGATATCTGTGATACCCCCTTATTGGCCCATTTTCTGGTGGAAAATCTGGATCTATGTCGGATGCTATTCCTACTTCAGACTCTTCTCTCTTATCAATTTCTGCTCTTACCTCTGCAGTTTCTAAGAGATCATCACACAAGATCTGCAGGACTTTCAACTTTCTTCCAACAGCCAACGTACAATAGTCCTTCTCTAATACATCAAAATAAAATGCTTTCCACTCAGGCTCGGTACTATACTTAATTATCCTAAAATAGTGAATGATGTAAACTGGCCATGTCAGCATATCAAGCAAGGTCCAGTCAATGCACCTGAAAGAAAAGGTTCACGGATCATGTATTTGGGATCATTACACGAGTATATAAATACTATTATCTTTATGTGTGTGCTTTCTTATGTATGTATTGTGGCACAGAAATGGTCTATAACAATTAAGAAAATTTCCGAAACAGTAGCGTAAATATAACAGAGCACCGTCTATTCAGATAACACATTCATACTTGGGACTTCAGACTTCTAATATTATAATTAGAGCTACTTGGCTCAAACACTAACCACTAAAAACATATAAACCCTGTTTCTCATCCTGGGTACTACAAAAGTACAAAGTGGTAGCAATACAACACAACATATATGCGACAATCTATTCACTGGTATCGGTAAATTACCTTAAGCATTTTGATGCAATCTCAGATCCATCGGAAGACAGAGTCTCAAGATGCTGACACACCTTTCGCAGAAGAGCAACATGAATGGCATCTAATAGCATGTTTGGAACAGGGCAACTAAGGCACCCGACAAGATCATCCAGGGTAAAGGGGCTCAGAAATAGGGTTACACTAAAAGAACGTAAAAACCCATATATGGAAAAGAGATACGGAACAGAATCCTCGGGCAATCCAATTGTCCCGGATGATGGGGGTAGTTCTGGTGGTGGGACATTGGGAGCTTGGGTCTCCAGCTGTAAATCCAATTCTTCACTGGACGAATCCTCGTCATCATTGATTCTACTGACATCAGCTTCAGTCCTATCAGGCAACCCATTGAGCATCGTCAACTCAACCCTATTTACTTCGGATTTTGGAGCGTCAGCATTTTTGGACAGATCTAACTTTTTCCTATTCTTTGCCAGAACTGCCTCTAATTTCTTCCTCCTCTTAAGCAACTCATCATCAAAATATTCATCAGCAATAAGAAACTGAAGAATCTCACCACTATCCAGATCCTCACAATCACCATCCTCATATTCAATCCTATACAAACCACTATCATAGGAAACGATTTTTCCAAGAAAAACCCCATTATCATCAAATTCCTTGAGCACGAAACGGCTCACAAGAGGCACCCCTCGAATCTCAATAGCCCTCTTTTTAGGCTGGCGACCTGGTTCCTCAACATCTGGCGCATTCTTCTCGAACTTTCTCCTCCTCTTCCTCCCTCTACGCTCAATATTATTCACCGAAGGTTCCATCGATCACGCCGATATCAAAATCAACGCCGGATCGAAAACTATCTCCAACAAAACCTAGGGTTTTCAAAAAGCCCGTCGCTTACTTTTATCTAAATAAAACTGCCAAATCTGCCCCCAAACAGATATCAGATCCAAATACTTCCTGAAATCCATCGTTTTAGACATCAATTAGGCTTGAATACTACCAAATCAGTCCAAAAGAAACACAAGAAATCATAAATAATCGAGATACGGCGAATTTCTCTGATGTAAAACAAACCTTGGTTACCTGCGATGGAGAGGGGGTGGAAAAGAGACGCAACCTAGCAGATTTCCATAGCAACCATGACGCTTCTAGAGAGAGAATGGAGAGAGAAAGAGAGGATGAGAGTGTAAATGTGAAGCACAGCCCTAATAGGAAGCCCAACGGATTCTACAATTTTTCGTGCGAGTCAAAAGATTTTGACAACTCGTGCGGGTCGACTCGGAAACTCGGCTACAACTCGTCCGAGTTTGGGCGTAATAGTTTGCAGTTGTAACCGACTCGGTCCACTTTCTGCTTCCTATGTCCATTACGAGATCACAAACTTCAAATTGTGCCAAAAAATTAGGGGGAAAGCGCGCCAAAGGACTATCGAGTTTTTCTACTTTTAAAATCATGTTTGTATATTTATTTACGTATATTTATTAATATATTATTTATTTAGATGTATATATAAATATTTCAAATCAATAAAATATAATAAGTTTTTACCGTCTATTTTATTAAATTACCCTGTATAATTTATCATATTTTCTATAGATAAAGATTGTCGTATACTTATTTGTGATTTTTTCCTTATATATTTTATAGCTCATCTTCTCTTTCATACTCTCTAGAAATAACCAATATGGTTTACAATTAATAATTAAAATCTTTAGAGATATAATTTTAATTTTATTCCTATCATTATTAGAAAGTGAATAATGATGGATTTAAACTTATGCGACAAATTATTTTTTATAATACAATGGTATTTACTTGAATTTACTAAAATTTATATATGTTATGAAATAATGTCATATTGGCATATTGTTGTTTGAATTTAAGTACATATTGGAAATTTGATTATAGTTTAATAACTAGAAAACACAAAACACAATAGAGGGATATTTTACATATTATGATGGATCTTTTGTTATGAAATCATAATCCAGCGGTATTTAGTTCAAGTGTAGTTTTCGTGTTTTACACGGATTTTCTTGAAAAAATAACGTAAAATATATTTTTATAATTATATTTTACCAAATATTATATTTAAAGAATATATTTTATTTGGTTTATGATAAAGGTAATATATTGAAATTTTTGATAATTTAAAATAAAATTTTCCAAATCTATTATATTAGGAAAAAAATAAATGAGATTTTATTTCATTAGAATTAAATATATTTAGATAGTAAAGATATCAATTAGTTTGATACTGGTTTTTAGATTAGTAGGATTTTATTTCATCTTGAATTATATGGTAAAAATAACTAAATTTTAGTTAATGAAAGATATATAACTAGTTATTCAAATAGATATAATAGATAAAATATACTTAATAGTAAAACGTACATTATGAGAAAATAACACGTGTCATTCAATGCATAAGAAAATGACACCTGAATTCGAATGCTTTTGTTTTAATTTAGTATGTAGACTAGTTCATATCCCGCACCTTGTGCAGATATATTTAAATATTGATATTTTTTGAATAAAATGTCATCGACTAGTGTATGTGAAAAATAATGATATATTTATGAAAAAAATTTTAAAATATTTCTTTTAATTTACTACTAACAAAAATTTTGTAAATAAAGAGGAAAAAAGAGAATATAATTTTTAACTTACAAAATCTTACATTTAGATCTTTCGGCATTGTGAAAAATATTTGTAAAAAAACAAAAAACAAAATATAGATATTTTAAAAATGGATTTGATCAAAGAATTTTAAAATTGTTGCTTATGAGATGGTGTTAAGTCCGATCTAAATGAAGCCAAACAAATTAGTTAGTCGGAATCCAATTTATTTTTATTTAAAAAACAAACAATAAAATATATTTATTTATAAAAAACAGTAAACACAATTTGTAAAACACTTTTGTAAAAAAAATAATTCATACAGATTAGTTAGTTGGAATCCAAATATATTTTTATAGAAAAAACAATAAAACAGATTTATTTATAAAAAATTGTAAACAGAATTTGTAAACCAGTTTTGTAAAAAAGAATCCAAACAAATTTTGCAAAAAAGAGTAAACAGAATTTGTAAAACAGTTTTGGAATTTGTATACGAAAACAAAATAAAATTACAAAATCTTATTCAAAATTAAAATGTTGTAAAAAACCAAAATTGAATAAAAAAAAGTAACGAAAGATTACACATATTCTCTCGAAAACAAATCGTGAAACAGAATCGTGGAAGCTATTGAAAACAAATCACAAAATACGAGAAATTAAAGCAGTTGGAGAAAATAACTGGGTTATTTGTTACAGATTTTACATATTTTCTCGAAGTACAGATTACACACAACACATAAATCGTGAAATAGAAAAGACATAGAGAAGATAAGGAGGCATGCGATTGTTTTCAAATAAATAAACGATAGCAAAACGAATGCGACGATTGAAAATCAGTATGAAAAAAAATTGATAGTAAGGGGATAACAACGTAGAGAATAGCATGAAAACGATATGACAAAACAGCTTATAAATTTCTTTAAATTATCAGAACCCTGAAAAAGATGAAAGAAATTTGATCAATACTGGAAAACAAGTTATTGATGGAAGGGTGGGATATTATTTGTATATATAGTGTGAGAAATAAAACGTGTAAGAGAAGTTTAGGTTTTATCCCACCGTAAATCAATGTTAGGGATAACAACGCATAGATTTGGTAGATTTTGATAACAACGCATAGAAATAAAACAAGTTATTAAATTTAATTAATTTTTTTTAATTTACTACTAACAAAAATTTTGTAGATAAAGATAAAAAAAGAGAATATAATTTTTAACTTACAGAATCTTACATTTAGATCTTTCGGCATTGTGAAAAATATTTGTAAAAAAACAAAAACAAAATATAGATATTTCAAAAAGGATTTGATCAAAACAATTTAAAGTTGTTGCTTATGAGATGGTGTTTAGTCCGATCTAAAAAAATCAAAACAAATTAGTTAGTCGGAATCCAAATGTATTTTTATTAAAGAAAGAAGAAAAAAAAACAAACAATAAAACATATTTATTTATAAAAAATAGTAAACAGAATTTGTAAAACAGTTTTATAAAAAAAGAATTCAAATAAATTAGTTAGTCGGAATCCATGTATATTTTTATATAAAAACACGGTAAAACAGATTTATTTATAAAAAAAAAAACAATAAACAGAATTTGTAAAACAACTTTGTAAAAAAGAATCCAAACAAATTTTGCAAAAAAAAAAGTAAAACAAAACCAAATATATCTTTATAAAAAAAAGTAGAATATCTTTGAAAATAAAATTTTGTAGATAAAGATAAAAAAAGAGAATATAATTTTTAACTTACAGAATCTTACATTTAGATCTTTCGGCATTGTGAAAAATATTTGTAAAAAAACAAAAACAAAATATAGATATTTCAAAAAGGATTTGATCAAAACAATTTAAAGTTGTTGCTTATGAGATGGTGTTTAGTCCGATCTAAAAAAATCAAAACAAATTAGTTAGTCGGAATCCAAATGTATTTTTATTACACATATTCTCTCGAAAACAAATCGTGAAACAGAATCGTGGAAGCTATTGAAAACAAATCACAAAATACGAGAAATTAAAGCAGTTGGAGAAAATAACTGGGTTATTTGTTACAGATTTTACATATTTTCTCGAAGTACAGATTACACACAACACATAAATCGTGAAATAGAAAAGACATAGAGAAGATAAGGAGGCATGCGATTGTTTTCAAATAAATAAACGATAGCAAAACGAATGCGACGATTGAAAATCAGTATGAAAAAAAATTGATAGTAAGGGGATAACAACGTAGAGAATAGCATGAAAACGATATGACAAAACAACTTATAAATTTCTTTAAATTATCAGAACCCTGAAAAAGATGAAAGAAATTTGATCAATACTGGAAAACAAGTTATTGATGGAAGGGTGGGATATTATTTGTATATATAGTGTGAGAAATAAAACGTGTAAGAGAAGTTTAGGTTTTATCCCACCGTAAATCAATGTTAGGGATAACAACGCATAGATTTGGTAGATTTTGATAACAACGCATAGAAATAAAACAAGTTATTAAATTTAATTAATTTTTTTTAATTTACTACTAACAAAAATTTTGTAGATAAAGATAAAAAAAGAGAATATAATTTTTAACTTACAGAATCTTACATTTAGATCTTTCGGCATTGTGAAAAATATTTGTAAAAAAACAAAAACAAAATATAGATATTTCAAAAAGGATTTGATCAAAACAATTTAAAGTTGTTGCTTATGAGATGGTGTTTAGTCCGATCTAAAAAAATCAAAACAAATTAGTTAGTCGGAATCCAAATGTATTTTTATTAAAGAAAGAAGAAAAAAAAACAAACAATAAAACATATTCATTTATAAAAAATAGTAAACAGAATTTGTAAAACAGTTTTATAAAAAAAGAATTCAAATAAATTAGTTAGTCGGAATCCATGTATATTTTTATATAAAAACACGGTAAAACAGATTTATTTATAAAAAAAAAACAATAAACAGAATTTGTAAAACAACTTTGTAAAAAAGAATCCAAACAAATTTTGCAAAAAAAAAAGTAAAACAAAACCAAATATATCTTTATAAAAAAAAGTAGAATATCTTTGAAAATAAAAAAAAAATTATTTTTTAAAAAAAGTAATGAAGAGAAACCATGCATGAAAAATATTGAAAAAAAAAAGAAAAAAATTAAAAAATAAACAAATCTTTTAAATGTTAAAACAATATCTTAAGAGAAATATTGAAAAAAAAAGTAATGAAATCTTAAAAGAAATATTAAAATAAAAAATAAATATTTTAAAGATACAAGTGGCACGCTAAATTTTTTAAAGATATATACAGAATTTGTAGTTCAATTTTTTTTTAAATTAAAAATTAACGAAAGCTATTGAAATTAAAATAAAATTAAAAGTAACGAAAGATTACCCATATTCTCTTGAACAACGAAATTGAATAAAAAATTATTCTAATACGTATCATTAAAATTTTTAAAGCTACACATATCCTTGGAATTTGAAAAAAAAACAAAATAAAATTACAAAATCTAAATCAGAATAAAAAAAATTTGTAAGAAACCAAATTTGAATAAAAAAGGTAACGAAAGATTACACATATTTGCACGAAAACAAATCGTGAAATAGAATCACAAAAGTTATTGAAAACAAATCACGGAAGTACGAGAAATTCAAGTAGATGGAGAAAATAACTGGGTTATTTGCTACAGATTTTACATATTTTCTCGAACTATACATTACACACAACACATAAATCGTGAAACAAAAAAGGCATAGAGAAGATATGGAGACATGCGATTGTTTTCAAATAAATAAACGATAGCAAAATGAATGCGATGATTGGAAATCCATATGTAAAAAAAATGATAGTAAGGGGATAACAACGTAGAGAATAACGAAGCAACTTATAAACTTTTTTAAATTATCAAAACCCTGAAAAAGATGAAAGAAATTTTATCAATGTTGGAAAACAAAAACTGAATGGAAGAAGATGATATTATTTGTGTATATAGTGTGAGAAATAAAACGAACATGAGAAGTTTAGGATTTATCCCAACGTAAATCAATGCTAGGGGATAACAACGCATAAATTTTGTAGATTTTGATATTATAGGATCGTGACACTCCATTCGCCGCCAATGCAGAAGGATGTCGCTGCTTCTTCTTGCTCCTCCAATCTGAAGAAAAACATCGATTGGTCCAACCAAGAAAGGAATGGGACTTGGGGGCATTGCTTTGATCGAGTTAAGTAAAGACTGACTACCTACAAAGATCTAAAGATCCCTCACTGCACAATTTCTATATACCTTTTGATTTTAATTTTGTTTCGTTCACTGATGATTTGTTTTTTTAACGTGTATGAGAAGTTTAGGCTTTATCTCAACGAAAATTGTGTTAAGGGATAACAACGTAAATTTTGTTTTGTAGATTTTGATATTATTAGATTTAGTTTAAAAAAAAAAATTTAATTTTGTTTTGTTTGCATTTGATTTTTAACTTGGAGGAGAAGTTTAAATTATATCCCAACGTAAATTGTGTTAGGGAATAACAACACAAAGATTTTGTAGATTTTGATATTATTAGAATTAGTTAAAAAAATTTAATTTTATTTTAGTAAAAAAGATTTGTTGGCTTAATTCGTAATTTAGTAAAAGATTTAATCTGAGTAAAATCGTGGGGGTGTCACGTCAACATTAGTGTAGTGTACTTTAGTATAGTACATAGAAGATTACTGAAACTTATACATATTATGCTGGATCTTTTGATCATATGTTTTTTTTTTCTAAATTCGGACTCATATCGATTTCGGTCCTAACAAAAAAAACACAAAACACCATAGATTTTGAGAAGATCAAACTAAACCAAGTAGGATCAAAGCAACATTATTGAAATGAATTTTAAAAAAGAGGAAAACCTTTTTAAAGTTGAAGTATATATATATATATATATATATATATATATATATATATATATATATATATATATATATATAAAATTGTCATATTGTCTAAATAGATAGAGTAAAATTATAATGACATCTCTTATGTATTTATTTATTTGTATAAAAGTACCATTTTCAAAAGATTGTAAAAGACCCGTTTAATATTAGTTGTTTGTGCAAAGTCGTTAGTTGTCAAGAAATTTGCATAAAATCGCACATTATTCACCATTTATTCAAAGATAATGATGTGCATTGGTGAGACACTCAATAATCACATATTCTCGCAAGTATACAGTCATTGTCAATGTAAGTATTCGATATTTTCATCAAGGTCGAATTTCACATGAATTCTATATAGCCTAATTGTGATAAGTTTCAAAAGCAAGGTGTAAGTCTGTGAAAGAAAGGGGAGAAAGGTGATTAAAAGATCAATTTTTTTGGGAAAGTAAGTAACTATAATCAAGTAACACAAGAGTATCAAATATATGAGGTAACACTATGTTTGTGGCTTGTCCTCCCAAACCATGACTAGTATCATGCTTAAGAAGTAATATTCAATCAATGAAAGGGAACAAAGTGCATGTAATTTAGGTGAGTTCTATCTAAGCATCATAATCCTCTTTTGAAGTTTATAAAATAGCTTTATGTCAATCAAGCATGCATCGCATGGTGTTTGATATTTACATACATTATCTAATCTAAATACAATTTGGATAAAACATCACAAGTAGGCTAAATCTGTTCGGCTCCAATCAATCATATTATAGCATGATAGGCATCTAAACATTGGACAATCATCTTGATATTACCTTGTAAGTCTCAACTTGAATGATTAGTCAAGACATCATTCACTCGTGCATTGAAGAATACAATGCTTTAAAAGATATATTTAAGCTGATAAAAGTCTAAACCACCAACATTTAGATAAAACCAACATGAATGAATGGTAAAATCCATATTTATTATCTAATATATGCTATTAACCATGCTTATGTTCCCTTCGTATCATATCATGAATAAATGCAAAAGCAATATTATTCTAGCATGATTTGGGGATTTTCACCATAAAACCTAGCAAGGAAACTACTTAATCGTCATAAATGTGAATATCATAATAGTAGAAACAAATGTCATTGTAGAAAAGTATACCCAAAACTAGAGAATTATGAAGAATAATGAATGAGTTTGACCTTACCAATCATAAGTTATGAACAAAACAAGTTGAAGTAGTGAAGATCTAGTAAGGACAGTTGAAGAACACCAAATTTTCCTTTGATTGATCCAATATTTTGTCTCAAATCAGCTTCAAAACAAGTTTATAAATCTAATATAGTAAATAATAGAGTAGTTTAAGAAGTGTATGAAGATATGATACAATTACAATAAGTCAATGTGCTTATACAAGACTCCAAATACGTGATCCCCTTATGAAGCAAGTAGAACAAGTGGCAAAGTTAGTTAGGAAGAATCTCTTAGAATGAGCTAATGCATAAACTTGGCAGAGACCCATCGTGTGGATTGGACACTTTGGTTGAGTTTCTTCTTTTTAACCTCAAGCTATTTTGCTGACTTAGTGGTTGTCTTCTTTGCTCGAGTCATTTGTCTTCTTCTCTCGAGTTTTCTTGTCTTTTTGCATGAAAGATTTTGACAAATCTAGATTATTGCCTTCCTTGCTCGAGTTTAGAAGTCTTTCTTGCTCAAGTTGAGAGTCACTCGAGGTTAACTCCGGAGACGTTAAATCTTCGGCACACCAAGGTCTTACTTGCTTGAGTAGAATGTCTTATTCTCTCGAGTTTTATTGACTTATTTGCTCGAGTTTTGAGTTCACTCAAGAGAAGGACAATTTCCTCGTTGTGGCTTTTCTTCCTTTCTTTGTTCTTGAGGTGGATGATGAATTGATGTATGATGATTGAATGACTTGGGCGATTAGATATCATCATTTGAGCTCCATTTTTGGCCAAAGTAAAGGCTACAATGACATGAAATAAGGGAAATAAACATTCTTTTGACAATTTAATCTCTAACTAAGATATGAATGTTCAAACCATAAAAATACAAAGAGATTTTATGGCAGATTATGGGATAAAATTAGCAAAAAATAGACAACATATAAATACAACAAATATCATGTGATATCGATAAGGGTAAGGGAAGGCTTGATTAGAGCATGTGAAATGGAGATCAAAAAAACATATCGGTCCTCCATGCGGAAGCGTGTGCGCTAAGGGAAGGCTTGATTAGAGCATGTGATATGGAGATCAAAAATCTTGATATTGAGGGAGATAATCTTACGATTATCAATTCCATTAAACAAATATGGAAACCCCCACGGGAACTCGACCTAACCATTTCAGATATTTCTAACATTTTGGTCAGTTTTCAGCAGGTCAAGAAACGACATGTTTTCAGGGAAGTCAATAGTGTCGCCGATAAGCTCGCAGATTTGGGACACGACTATCCACTTGGAAGCTCAATGATCCCCCAACAGGTGGGGGAAGCCATCCGGAAGGATGCTCTAGGTTGGAAAGTATCGAGACGATGATCCCACCTAAATGCTTACCGTACAGTATCAAAAAAAAAAAGAAAAGATAAGGGTAAATTTTTTAGATTTTTTTTAAAAAAATTATTGAAAATGTATAGAAAGTTATATATTGTAAGATTTTTAAAAACCTTTAAATAATATTTTCAATAAACTCGTGAAAAAACTAATGATGATAAAAAACTTTTTTTTATCAAATACAACATAAATTTTTTAGAACGCTAAGCTTTACCGAAAGATATCCAAAAAGCTATATCAAATACCCATAGAATATTAATAAAAAATATATTTTTTGATATTTTTTATTCTGTAAACCAAACATTATTTTAAAATGAGAATCCGATATAAGTCTCAAGTATAATTTTGTCGGTTTGATCTAGTATCCGAATTAAACTCTATTAAACTACACACTCTACCCAAACCTCACTGAACTTGCAATTCCTGCATGAGATAATAAATCAAAATAAAGGGTTGCAAAGGTTTCAAAGGTTTTAAGGGTTTAATTGTTTTTTTATCTAGATATTAGGGTATTGTTGTATTCGTTACCAAAAAATCCAAGTAGCGGTTTCCGGCAAAACAAACACAATTGTACAATTCGATTGTAAATCAATAACTAACGATCAAGCACACTCTGAATGTGCGGGTCTAGTGCAATCACAATGCCTTTGTGTTGAGAACACTTATAAATTTGAATGTTGCCAGACACTCAACGCACTCCAATTATGCGTGACAATGATCATAAATTTAAATCTCGAAGGTGAATCGAACTCAATAGCGATTTCCGGTAACCACTCACAAGCAGTAGCATTATTGCTATCATGTATATGGTTTTGATGTATAAGTTGTGTTTAGTATTAGATAGGTGGTTGTGATTTTTGGGATTTTATCTTAGTATCATCTTTTTAAGGTTGTTTAGTATTTTAGATTGTGGGGTTTTGTGGTAATTGTTTTTGGGATTTAAAACAACGATTCTAACATATCCTCTACAAGATCACAAAGATTTCTCAAATCTCATTTCATTCTTACCCTTCTCTATCATTCGAAGCACAACAACAAATAATGGAAGGAAGTAGAAGAAAATCAGAAAATCGAAGGAAGCAGAAGAAATTGATCGAACACAATGATCACCAGTCATCAGAAAATCGAAGAAGGAATAAGAAAAATGTTGTTCTTTTGTATTTACAACCCAAAATATGAGAAATCAACGAAGGAAGCAAAAAACAAGAACAAACACCAACACAATCATCGATTTTGCATTGTGAAACCCACAATTGATCGAATAAGAGCTCTAGCACAAGACAATCGAAGAAGGAACCAGGCGATCGTGCATTAGGGTCAAAGAGAAATCGGCCATGTGTTAGGGTTGAAGAAACTAATCAAAGATTAATAACAGAGGCAACAAAAAACAACAACAAGCGGCTACGCATCAGGGCCAAAGAAATTGTTCGAAATTAGTGTTAAGTCTCTATGTTTCGATTTTGGTCTTCATAGCCATCTAAGGTAGCGCGGGGAAGAAGAGGAAAACACTGATTTACAAGGAAGAAAAGCCATCTATTTCAATTTCGGCCTTATTCTTGTAATTATTTAGGAGTAATTTGATTTTTAATCAAAAGAAATACTTATTCTTTATCACATTCACAAATATAAAAAAACACTCGATTATAACTACAACCACAACTACAAATCTTTTTTTACTAAACACACCTAACCAGCTCATCAAACTTGCTTGATGTAACACAATATTTTTAAGAACTTGGAAATAACATTCTCCCAAAATATAACACGTTAAACCTCTTTCTAAAAGAATAAAATGAAACACCCTTTTAATTATTTGGCCCAATGGACTGGGAAAGCTATGAGAAAATTTGGCCCAAAATAAAAGCCTTGTCTCGATAGGCCCATCACAGGCCCAATAAGTTTTTTTTTTAATATTTTATATTTTATTTTCTCAACCTTTTATTCTAGGAAAAAACCCGTTTCCTCGTCAAACGGAACCCGTAAGAGCGAAAGTCCAACACTACTGTTGAACCCCGCACGTTGAAGGTTTCAGGTTTCAACCAAAAGGAAATGTCTGGTTTGGATTCCCAAAATTTCGTTCTCCACTGCGATTAACACAAGATCATCCTCTTCCAACTCCAAATGTCTCCTCAATCCGGTAAGCCCTTTGTTTTGCCACCAAGGTGTTTGTCCGTTTGATGAATTTTATTAAGTTAATGTTAATGGGGTCTCAGATGGTTAGTACTTTGTAGTAGTTTTTCTCTTTGAATTGATCGCTATCATCGGCCAGATGGGAGGTGAAATAATATTTTAGGGTTTTCATGGCCAGTTGATTTTCACTATTTAACTAGAAATGGGTGATTTTATTTGTGATGAAATCGGGCAAATTTTGCTACTGGAATGTGAGTTTTCTGTTGTGTAGGGAATTAGTTCATATATGATTATCGATCACTACTTTTTTCTATCAATAGGCAATAAAAAAATCTGTTTGAATTGTTGTAGCTGCATAATGTTGCTGAAATTGCTTTGGTTTTCTGTTATGGGAAATAAATTGTAGTTCTAGGTTTATTTTGATAGTCTATTATCCGCCTCGAGGTCAGTTGATAGTGTTTAAGCATGTAGTTATAATATTAGCATGGTTTGATCTATGTCAATAAGAATTTACAAGTGTTCTCAAGGATAGATGGCCATCATAGGTCGAATGGTTTACATTATTTGTGGTGTTTACCGTTCATGTGGAGAGAGATGCATGATTAATTAGGGACTAGCAAAACTGTGGCTTGATTCGATGAAGGATGAGTGGGAGTATACTTTGTCGACTACGCATGTAGCGTATGTCCTTATTCAAATTGGCAATTCTTTCCTTATATGTTTCAACCTGATGACCTTGCCTTTTAAAGAGGATACAAAATTTGCATAAAGATGAGAATTGTTTCCCTGTTAGTTTATGTTTGTACACCAGAGATGTGAGATAAATCTTACTTCATTTAATCTTTCACAGGAATATGAGGTCATCAGCTTTGTTTGTTTGCCTTTTAATGTACTTATTCATGTATATATTTCTTCTCTTGTATTGAGTTTTTTTTTCTTTTAAGGCATGGCCGGAGAATCTGATATGTGGGGATGGAAGCATGTAACTATCTACGGAGGATTTGACAAGGGGAGTGGTACAAAGAGGTGGAAATGTAACCACTGCCATCTCCGATACAATGGATCCTACTCACGTGTCAGAGCCCACCTTCTTGGGTGCACTGGTATTGGGATCAAGGGCTGCCCTGCGGTTGACAGGTCCATGAGAGAAGCATTTCTAGTCTTGGAGGAACAACGCCTAGCCCGGAAGAAGAAAAGAACTTTGGGAAATCCTATCGCCAAGCATATCAACCAGTGCCTTGAGGGTTCTCACATTCTGTCAAACCCTTCTAGAACAATTTCCAAAGAAGACGTGGATGATACAGTTGCCAGATTCTTCTATGCAGACGGTTTGGACATCAATAGTGTAAATTCCCCTTACTTTCAAGAAATGGTCAGAGCGCTCGGTTCATTTGGCCCGGGATATGAGCCTCCGTCAGTAGAGAAGTTGTCTGATTCTTCTTTAAGCAAAGAGAAAGCGAAGATTGAGAGGGGCATAGCTTTGGTTAAAGAGTCATGGGCTCATACAGGATGCACTATTCTCTGTGTCAATCGGTTGGACAGCGCACTTTCTTGCTTTTGCATCAACTTCTTTGTTGCTAGTCCAAGAGGAATGGTATTTCTGAAGGACATGGATATATATGGCGGTGACGGGGCTGACCATTTGTTTGTTAGCATTCTGACTGATATGATTCTTGAGGTAGGACCCACAAATGTGCTCCAAGTCATTACCCATCTTGGCCATGCCAGTTTCGCTTTCGAACCCGTTATAGTATCAAAGTTCCCGCATATATTCTGGTCTCATTGTGCTTCGTATTCCGTCTCTACGTTAATGGAGGAGATTGCTGAGATGGGTCGGATGAAGAATGTTGTGATGTGTGCCAAGGAAATTGAGCAATTTATCTCAACTTATCCATATCAAATCATGGATAACATCAAAGAATACTCGAACCCACTGGGCTTAAAGTTTGCTCCATATGCAACAGTTCATAAGATTTGCTGGATGAAGCAAGCATTGCAACTTCTTGTTAACAGTGATGAATGGAAGCAGTGGGCGCTGAACCATCCTGAAGGTACCCTTAACTATGAAACTTTCATATTGGATGAAGATTTTTGGGAAAGAGCCCACTTAATGTTGCAGTTATTTGAGCCCCTTTTGACTTTACTTTCTACAATTAACATTGACAAATCTGTTATGGGCGATATCTACAATTGGCGGATTCAATCACTCGAGGTTCTGAGGAGCAAAGGGATAGACAACATTGTACTAAACCAGATGGAGTTGCTAATAGAAAGCAAATGGGATATGTTGTTCCCACCGTTACAAGCGGTTGGGTATATTCTAAATCCGAAATACTTTGGCAATGAGCAAAGCAAGGATAAGAATGCAATGCGGGGTTGGAAAGCTACAATAGCAAGATACGAGAGTGATAACGGTGCAAGGAGAGTGTTAAGAGAGCAACTTAGTTCGTACTGGAGATCGGAAGGCTCATTGGGAGAAGACGACGCTGTTGACTCTAGAGATAAAATGGATCCCGTCGCTTGGTGGGAGAATTTCGGGTTTGAAACGCCTGAATTGCAGACATTAGCCATGAAGGTTTTGAGTCAAGTTTCAAGTGTTTCTGTATGCGACGACAGTTGGCTGTGTAAAGACAGCTGGATATGCAAGGATTTACCATGCAGAAAATCTGTGATAGATTTAGGAGTTAATAACGCAGAAGATTTAGTCTTTGTGAAGAACAATCTTAGACTTCAAAGCTCAAAGAATGGAAATGGAAACGGAAACGGAAACACAGGCTGCCTTTCTACCTCCAGAAAGGCGAGTTCTTGTTGTGCTCCTTGCAATGGAGCTTAAAACTGGTTTGTTGTGTTATATCCATCAAATTGACAGATTTGAACTACTTTGAGCTTAACCTCTTTGTTGATTCTTTTGCTGGGAAGTATATTGTGATCTGGCAAATCGAGTTTGAATCTGATGCCTTGCTTGCACTCTTCAATGGAGTCCTGCAATCTGATCGTGCTGCTGTTCAGGATTCTGGAACTTGATTTGGTATATAATTCTTGGCTTGTATAGCGTGTACTTCATTTGTACATGAGATTCATCCATGGGAGTTTTGACAGCCATTGTACAATAGTCCTTCTCTTAGCTTGCCCGATTAATTATTCATACTTCTGTTAAGTTATCAAGTTTGCCTTTCCGGATTACATCAATGTGTGGAGTACACATAAAAATCCCCAAGCATGTTTTAGAAGTCTTTATAAAGCTTCTCCGTTCTTCATGATGCGAGTTTGGCTTCTTTTTTTTATATATAAATTTCTTGGTAATTTGGATATTAAAAAAAAAAAAATCTTTTTTTATCTCTTCATTAGCGACTTCAACTTCGCCGGATAGTGAGCTGACTTCAACTTCGCCGGATAGTGAGCTGTATGGGTGGTAGAATTGCGTTTTAACATCTAGATCTAAAAAAAACCCCGGTTAGGTTGTCTACTTCTTAGAAATAGTCCAACATGAAGCATCTTACATATGATAACATTTTGGCCTCTTACGGACAACTCCACAAACCTTAAAATTTCTTTATAACGAAAAAGCGGTTCCATTTTATAGACAGCGCGTCGGCTATTGGATCAAAAAATCGAAAGAGATCGGCAGACGGACAAATAAATTACACACAAATTATTACCCTCTATTTAGATTTTTTTTTCTCGCAATCTGCATACCAACTTTGAGGGCAAAAACTCCAACAAAGTTGAAATTGTTTTTTTTTTGTACATTGAGGGTGACAACCTCTCCATCGTAGTTTATATATATATATATATATATATATATATATATATATATATATATATATATATATATATATATATATATATATATATAGAGGGTGTTGTTCAAGTACGGCATATTATACCGGTACGGCCGACACGTGTCCCGAAAATATTTTTTAATTTTATTTTTTTTTATTTTTTTTTCCTGAACGGGTTTTTTTTTTTTTTTTTTAAAACGAGTAAAAGTAATAGTTTAAAACTTATTATGAAATAGTTCATAACTTATAAAAGGATAGTTCATGAATTATAATAGAATAGTTCATAGTGCAAAATGTATAAAGGAATAAAAGTAATAGTTCAAAACTTATTAAGGAATAGTTCATAACTTCTAAAAGGATAGTTCATGAATTATAATAGAATAGTTCATAGTGCAAAATTTATAAAGAAGTGAAAGTAATAGTTCAAAGAGAAAACTACATAAAACCACCCTTAATTTTTACTCTTTTGCAATAAACCACCCTTTATAATAATTTTAGCATAAAACCACCCTTAATGTTCAACTATTTACATTAAACCACCCCTTACTATTTTTTTGACATAAAACCACCCTTAATTTTTAAATGTTTTCAATTAACCACCCCATACTAATTAAAATTACTTCAAATAATTGAAAATTTAAGCATAAATAAAATAAAGTTTCATTATTAATATTATAGATGATTTCAATAGTTTGATTAATTATTATAGTTTGGTTAAATATTACAATTTATACTAGAAAATTAAAATTTTAAAAAATTATTACCTAAATAATCCAAAATACTTGCTTGTTATGCACAAAATTAACGCTGTCTTTTTAAAGCTATAGCTTATTAAAAAAAATTTAAATATAGGCTTGTAAAAATGAAATAGAATATAAATTACCAAAAATAAAATTTGCATAATTTTTTTTAATTTTTTGTACATGGTAATAAAATTTGTATAATTTTTTGATTATTTTTCTAATATAAATTGTAACACTTAACCCCAAACTATATAAATTAATTGTGATATTCATAATGAAAATTTACCTTTGTCAATGATTCAATTTTAAAATTTTTGAAGTATTTTGAATTAGTATGGGGTGGTTGATTGTAAATATTTAGAAATTAAGGGTGGTTTTATGCCAAAAAAGTTATAAGGGGTGGTTTAGTGCAAATAGTTGAACATTAAGGGTGGTTTTACGTTAAAATTTTTATAAAGGGTGGTTAATTGCAAAAGAGTAATTATTAAGGGTGGTTTTATGTAATTTTCTCTAGTTCAAAACTTATTATGGGATAGTTCATCAATTATAATAGAATAATTCAAAGTGCAAAATTTATAAAGGAGTGAAAGTAATAGTTCAAAACTTATTATGGGATAGTTAATGAATTATAATAGAATAGTTCAAAGGGTAAAATTTATAAAGGAGTGAAATTAATAGTTCAAAACTTATTATGAGATAGTACATGAACTATAATAGAATAGTTCATGAATTATAATAGAATAGTTCATGGATTATATTAAAAAGTAATAGTTCATGAATTATAAGGGAATAGTTCAAAGTTTATAGGAGAATAGTGCATAAATTATAACATGGTAGTTCAAACAAATTTTCATTCGTTTCCGGGGGTAAAAAAAAAAATCGTTTCAGAATTTTTTTTTCCCGGGACACGTGTCGCCCGTACGGCACAGATCTTTATTGTTTAACTAGGTGAGCTGGCGCGCGCTAAGCGCGCGCGTGCCATTTTTCCCCCTTTGCAATTATTTCGTTCACAACGCCACCAATCCTGCGCCATGGCTTTTTCCCCTTTGCAATTATTTCGTTCACAACGCCACCAATCCTGCAACCATAGCCATGGCGGTTAGAGATGATAATAAGGTGTATTTCTTCATCATCGTTATCATTCGCCTCAGGAGATGCATCGGGAGCACTCGCCTTTCCTGTAGCATTTTCATGACCATTTTTTTCCTCGTCTAGAGGCAGACAAGGTTATCCTCAAAACAACGTTCCGGATTTCGTTTGCGAGCATTTAAACTTACTTCGAGAGTCAATAGCTTCAAATTAAGTTGTTTGTATGTTTAACCTCGTTCCCCATGTATGCCTATGCAATTTGCTTCATCTTCCCTAATATTAGTTTTGACACCGACGTACAATCATTCATATATCAATGATTTATTAAAGAACCATTGTGTATTTGATACACAATTGGTTAATCAAATAAACTATTTAAACTGGTAGGTTACCAAATTAGCTACATATATTAGGTTCTATTATTCTCACCATATATTCATGTTTCATGGAATCTACACCTCCTCCTTTTCCACCAATATTGTCATTTCACATCTCAAGAGCCGAATGCGTTTGCAATTTACTAATCATCATGTTCAATCACAAGCCCACGTAAGTACCATAAAAAGTAATCAGCTCCACACTTGAAGGCTGCATGAGCAATGACCTTCAAAGCATCACAATTTACATTTTACAGTATTACTTCTTGATCTTTTCTTAATCACCCACAAATTCTTACTAATAGGGAATGGTCAGTGAGCACATAACAATGAATCCACAATAATCTACATAGTAGACTAACAAAATTTTGAAATCGGGTTGTTTAGCCAAGATAAATCTATCCAAACATGGGAAAGCTCACAGTCAGATGGACACCTGGTTAATATGTGTAGCAACACAGGGAAGAGCAACACAAGGAAGAACAAGTAGACTTGAGTTCCCTAATGCACCATCAAGCTGCTCCACTACAGTTACTGCAATGGTCAATCTTTCTGCAAAACAAGGCTATTCTCTCTTAAGTTTAACATCCAAAAACCACTCTTGAGTCCCAATGTTGACTTTACCATCAAGTAAAGTAAAAAAAAATTGAATCAAACAATTTTTGTAGAAAACCAGAAGTTAGCATCATTCACTCGATACAACCGTTTCAAGTAGGTAGGCAATTTTTTTAGCAATTGACTGAAGTAGGTAATTCTGAGTTTCCTGCTACTTCTATTCAAATTCATTTGATTAAAAGTGAGAAGCCTGTCAACAGTAGCACAACTTCCTTCATCTTACAACCTAAATGGAGTATGGCTTGCAAGAATCATAGAAAAGAAACAAGAAACTAATTAAGTTAATGTGAAAACAATAACATGTCAAATTAGAAGCTTGTGTCAACAGTAACAACCTGTAGTACTGGTATTTGTTTGCTCCGATCATGTACAAAATGTCATGTTGAGAACCATGAAGAATGGTGGACTCTGCCATTTGATTCCTAGGCCGCCACAGATCTCTAACATTGAACGGCCTCCCCTCACCTTCGTGCACCGAAAACGCCACCACCGTCTAGCTCCTCTTCGCCATCTGCCTCGCGCCTACTCGTGAGGTGGGATGCATTCCGCCTCATCGTCATCGTTGTCGTCCAAGTCAGCGTCTGGAACCTAACCACCCTTTATCCGCCATCAATCGCCGGCCGCTCAAAGGATCTTCGACCAGTCCGGTATATTAACGGGAAGCTAAGACGGAGCCTGAATCGCCGGAGAATAGCCGGATCTACCTGAATCCGAAGTCATAATCCTGGGCAGCGATCTCTTCCGTGAGCGAAGCGGTGGCGTGAGTTCTTCAAAACACAACCTGCATAAACAAAATTATACAAAATTTAGATACTTACGAAAGAAGAAGCTTCAAACCTAAAAATTAGATTTTCACAATCTTTACCTTAATATGAAATACATCGATGAGTCAGTTCTTTAACGTGGCGGCTCCTTAGACAGTCGCAGGTTAGAGAAGGCGGTGGAGAAAAGGATTGAGGAAGGAGCGAACACGTGTGGCCTGAAAAGGAAGGAAAGAAGATGCGTGGCAAAGGAGCGGTCCAATTTCTCGTTTCATCTCAGAGGATAACTGTTACTGTAATTGGGCCTCACTTACCGGCTACAACTTTGCCTGTATTTGGGCCTTTTTGAGCAGCTTTAACATGACTATCAAAGCAGGTTAATAGTCCAACGGGCCGTCGGTGGGGTAAGAAGTCCATTACTGTAGCATTTCTATACTCAAACATATATTGTATATAAGATATATTATTAGTAGTATATATATATATATATAATTCATTCTCTCAAATTTTAATTTTGGGAAGAGTGGAAGACCAGTCTGAAGAAACCCGTTTCTTTTTGTTTTTTGAAGAAACCCGTTTCTTTTTGGTTATTTATTTGTGAAGAAACCAACTTCTTTGTCAAACGTTCCGTTTCTTGGACCAAAGGAAACGTCGGGACAAAAGATCGTCCTCTCCCAAATCCGAATGCCTCCTCAATCTGGTAAGCCCTTTGTTTCGCCACCAAGGTGTTTGTCCGTTTGTTTATTTTTAGCTTTAATTTCTGGTTAATGGGGTCTCAGATGTTTAATAGTAGTGTTTCTCTTAGAGTTGATCGAAATCATCGGTCAGAGACTCAGCTGGGAGGTGAAATAAACTAGGGTTTCATGGCCAGCTGATTTTCATTATTTAACTAGAAATGGGTGATTTTATTTGTGATGAATTTGGGTGCATTTTGCAATGGGAATGTGGTTATTCTGTTGTGTAGGGAATTAGCTCATATATGGATCACTACTTTTACTATCATTATGGAATCAAAAATCTGTTTGAATGGTTGTAGCTGCATAATGTTGCTGAAAAAGCTTTGTTTTTTTGTTATTAGAAAGAAATTGTAGGTCTACTGGGTTTATCATGTTAGTGCATTATCTGCATTAAGGTCAACTGATAGTGTTTAAGCATGATAATCATAATATCAGCACGGTTTCATCTATGTCAATCAAGAATTTGTAAGTGTTTTCAATGTAGATGACAATCATTGGTTGAATCATTTACTTTAGTTGTGGTAGGGACTAACAACACTGTGGCTTGATTCTATGAAGGATGAATCATTTACTTTGCATGAAGGAAATAATTGTTTCCATGTTAGTTTATGGTTAGTCACCAGAGACACAAGATGACTCTTACTTCATTCAATCTTTCACAAGAATATGAGCTTATCAGCTTTGTTTGCCTTTTGATGTGCTTATTTGATGTCCATATTTCTTCTCTTGTATTGAGTTGTTTTTCTATTAAGGCAAGGCTGGAGAATCTGATAAGTGGGGATGGAAGCATGTAACTGTCTGTGGAGGATTTTTCAGGGGAAGTGGTACAAAGAGGTGGAAATGTAACCACTGCCATCTCCGATACAATGGATCCTACTCACGTGTCAGAGCCCACCTTCTCGGGTTCCCTGGTATTGGTATCAAGGGCTGCCCTGCGGTTGATAGGTCCATGAGAGAAGAGTTTCTAGCCTTGGAGGAACAACGCGTGGCTCTGAAGAAGAAAAGTTCAGGAAATGCTATTGTCAAGCCTGTCAAAAAGTGCCTCAAGGCTTCTCACATTCTGTCAAACCCTTCTAAAAGGCTTTCCAAAGAAGATGTGGATGATACAGTTGCCAGATTCTTCTATGCAGATGAGTTAATCATCAATAGTGTAAGTTCCCCTTACTTTCAAGAAATGGTCAGAGCGCTCGGTTCATTTGGCCCAGGATACGAGCCTCCATCCGTAGAGAAGTTGTCTGATTCTTCTTTAAGCAAAGAGAAAGGGAAGATTGAGAGGGACCTAGCTTTGGTTAAACAGTCATGGGCTCATACAGGATGCACTATTCTCTGTGTTAATCGTTTGGACAGCGCACTTTCTTGCTTTTGCATTAACTTCTTTGTTGCTAGTCCAAGAGGAGTGATATTTCTTAAGGACATGGATGTATATGAAGGAGACGGGGGTGACAATTTGTTTATCAGCACTCTGACTGATATAATTCTTGAGGTAGGATCCACAAATGTGCTCCAAGTCATAAGCCATCTCGGTCAGGCTAGTTTTGCTTTCGAACCCGTTATAGTATCAAAGTTCCCGCATATATTTTGGTCTCATTGTGATTCGTATTCTGTCTTCATGTTAATGGAGGAGATTGCTGAAATAGATTGGATGAAGAATGTTGTGCTGTGTGCCAAGGAAATTGAGCAATTTATCTCAACTTATCCATATCAAATCATGGATAACATCAAAGAGTACTCGAACCCGCTTGGTTTGAAGTTTGCTCCATATGGAACTGTTCATAAGATTTACTGGATGAAGCAAGCATTGCAACTGCTTGTTCTCAGTGATGAATGGAAGCAGTGGAAGCTGAACCAACCTGAAGGTACTACCCTTAACTATGAAACTTCCATCTTGGATGAAGATTTTTGGGGAAAATCCCAGTCAATGTTGCAGTTGTTTGAGCCCCTTCTGAATTTACTTTCTACAATGAATATTGACAAATCTGTTATGGGCGATATCTACAATTGGCGGATTCAATCACTTGAGATTCTAAGGAGCAAAGGGATTGACAAAATTGCAGTAAACCAGACAGAGTTGCTAATAGAAACCAAATGGGATACGTTGTTCTCGCCACTACACGCGGCTGGCTACATACTAAACCCGAAATACTTCAGCAATGAACAAAGCAAGGATAAGAATGCAATGCGGGGTTGGAAAGCTATGTTAGAGAGATACGAGAGTGATAGTGGTGCAAGGCGAGTGTTAAGAGAGCAACTTAGTTCATACTGGAGAATGGCAGGCTCGTTAGGAGAGGAAGCCGCTGTTGACTCTAGAGATAAAATGGATCCGGTTTCTTGGTGGGAGAATTTCGGGTTTGAAACACCTCAGTTGCAGATGTTAGCCATAAAGGTATTGAGTCAAGTTTCAAGTGTTTCTGTATGCGACGACAGTTGGATATGTAAGGACAGTTGGATATGCAAGAATTTGCCATGCAGAAAATCTGTGATAGATTTAGGAATTAATAATGCAGAAGATTTAGTCTTTTTGAAGAACAATCTTAGACTCCAAAGCATGAAGAATGGAAATGGAAACACAAGAAATATTTCTTGCAATGCAGCTTAAAATTGGCTTCAAATTGAAATTGTTTGTTGATTCTTTTGCTGGGATGTGTATAGTTATCTGGAAAATCGAGTTCAAATCTGATGCCATGCTTGCAGTCTTCCATGGAGTCCTAGGATGTGTTTTTGCTGCAGCTCAGGAACTTTATTTGGTATATACTCCTCCTTCCCTTGTATAGTGTGTATTGCATTTGTATATTAGATTCAATCTTGGAAGTTCTGATATTTCTGGTATAAACAGTTTGGTCACACCAATACATCTTAAATGATATTTCTGGTATAAACAGGCTGTCCTTTGAAGAGGATAACCTGGGATATCTGTGATACCCCTTATTGGCCCATTTTCAGGTGGAAAATATGGATCTATTTTTATCCTTTGCTTGTATAGTGTGTACTACATTTGTATATTAAAACCCCGTTTGGTTAGAAGTCCGGAAACGGAATGGAAATGAATCTATTCCATATGTTTACCTTATTCATGAAATTTTATGAAATCATTCCTTGTGGTTTTAAATAATTGTAGTAAAATTTGATTAGTGTTGATACCGGTAAGGAAACAAAATGGGATTTTATTTATATTTATTATTTTAAATTAAAAACTTTTTTATATACGGGACGGGATGGACCTAATGGAATGAAGAAGTTAAGACACATATCTCGTCCCGGATAATTTTTGGTGTGGCAGGTTCGGGACGAAAATACGAGTTTTCAAATTTTGAATGAATCTCGCCGGAATCGAGACAGGGCCGGGATTGGCGGGAATTGTACCCGCCCTTAAACATAACTACCAAATTAACAAAACAATACATGAACTAACTATAGAAAATATGAGAATTGAGAGTGCATACTTTTTGAACGAAATGGACTAAAACTATGAATCGAGATAATAATTGTTACAGTTTTTCCATGAAATTACATAAATGTCATCACCTTCTCCTCCTTTTAACATATTTTAACTGGGCAAAATTATCCTCGTACACCTCTCTTAAATTATTAAATGATATAAATGAATATAATTTATTGAATCAAGTGAATGAACGACCCAATTTAATCTGTAACGCCTTATCTACACTTCTCTCCCTAACATAACAACTCCCACATCTATTTACTTTATTTAGATAACAAACACTTTATTTAAATCTTAAAAAATTAGGTTTGAGGTTGAACGAACACCCTTGTTAATCTTTAGTTAAAGCTGTTCACTTACTTCAACCTCTTTGATCCAGAAGCTTCACAAATTAATGGATAATATTATTTATTTGTTTTAAGTGAATCATGTCTCTTTTAAGGGAGTCTTTGGGTTTTAGTTCACCCACTTGGTTTCCCTTTTAGATTTTAAAATAATCTTATATTTCCAAATTTAGCGGATGTGATTTGGAGATTTTTTTTATTTTGAAAAAAATATATTTTGTCAGGGACGATAAGTTGACAAAAAAGTTAAAGGCACGAGGTTTGTTTTATAAAAGTAAAATACAAACGTATTTCGATGGCGTTCAAATCGTGCGTTAACGCTTTCCAAAAGCGCTCAAATCTTTATAAAAAAAAGGCAAAAAAAGGGTTTTTGGGCGCTAACGCCATACACTGGCGTCCAAAAACTTCTTTTTTTTTTCTCAAAATTTTGGCCCCCCCTTTATTTTAAGATTTGAGTGCCGTGGAAAGCGTTGGCGTTCAAATCGATATTGTGTATATAACACCTCCCGTTTCTTCTAAGGTTATATGATGTTATATTTAGAATTTATTTTTTTTATATAAAATAATCACATTAAAAATACAACTAAACACCAATATCTAAATTATTTAAATAATTCAATAAAAAAATTTTAAAAATAACCTATAACCTCATTTAGATTAAAACCTCAAATATAATCCCACCAACAACTAAACACATCCCAATTCATCGTCGGATTCTATTTTATAACAAATGCTAGTTTATGACTACAATTATTAAACATTTTGTAAGTAATATAGTTCATATAAAATTATACAACATTTTTTTATATTATGATTAGAACAAAATAAAAACATAATTGATTATCTAGTTTTTAATGAAACCTAAGTCTAAAAATATTCTAAGATGTTGTAAGACCCGAGGTCTTAGGGACGTTGTCCCCATGCCAACCATGCTTGCGCAGAAAACTTCTCAGGAAGTCATACATCCTGAAATTGCTCCCACACGAGCACGCTTAACTCCAAAGTTATTTGTCCTCACTCTGCCATTGTAAAAGAAGAATTGTTATTGACATGAGTAGCAACTCATCCTTATAAGTCAATCACAAATCCTCATTCAAATGATGCGGGATAGCAATTTATCGGGATGTTACAGATGGTTGCCCCTCAATGCTTGCAAATCATTAGGACTTCCCTAAATCCACAAATAACTCAACAAAATATTAAATCATTGAAATCAACTATCCAAATATTGTACATCCGACTTTACAAATCAACATTTGATAATAAATTTTCAAAAAACGTATTGAAATATGGATTTTTTTTACAAATACGGATAAAAAAAGATTTTTATACGTACCGACAAAAATATGTAGTAGTCACCACAACTACGGACCTCGTGTACATAGTTGAGAATTTCATCTAAGATTTCCATCTAACCTAACTAAAGACGTAAAGTGCGTAGCTGTAGTATAAATATAGAAAATTTCCGATACGTCTATAATGATCTAAAAGAAGGACGAGTTTGGATAGGGTTTTGTTTTGGTTTCAACAAAAGACATGTTATTTTGTGTACCTTAAAGAAGTGCATAAATTCCCAAAAATCAGCTGAATTTCATGCCGCTAATAATACTAAAATAAGAAATAATTTAAACAACGGAGCATAAAATATTATTTTATTTTAATTGCTTTAGGAACCAATGCACGTGTAAGTAGAATGATAAAATAGTTATGTACATAAAGATACCTTGATATTTTTAAGTTTATGGTTAAGTATGTTTTTTTTTACTTAACTACACGAAGTTGAACAAGCATCACTCTTATAATTTAATTATTCAAGTCAAATAGTTTTGTAAAATCCCTACTAGTTTTTAGTGATATTACATACAAGGCAATGAAATTTATAAACACATGACGGATCCGGGTTCTGTAAAGGTGTCAAAGTCCGATACAGACGGACCGGTTGACCGGGGTCGTGTGCATACGAGCGCACATGCGCATTAGGCCCAAGCCCAGCACATAAACCCGGCGAGGTTCCATCCTAAAACCAATTGGCAATAGGAGGAGTAGCCCACCGACCTTATATATCAGGCTCGGAGTGTCCCCATCTTTCGATGTGGGACTTTATTATCTCCAACACGCCCCCGCAAGTGCAACTAGAGGATATAGACCGAGTTGCACTTGTCCACAGGTTAGGATCGCGAGCCGACTTGAGGCTAACCGCTCTGATACCATGTCAAAGTCCGATACAGACGGACCGGTTGACCGGGGTCGTGTGCATACGAGCGCACATGCGCATTAGGCCCAAGCCCAGCACATAAACCCGGCGAGGTTCCATCCTAAAACCAATTGGCAATAGGAGGAGTAGCCCACCGACCTTATATATCAGGCTCGGAGTGTCCCCATCTTTCGATGTGGGACTTTATTATCTCCAACAAAAGGTCACAATTACGGGTTTCGGATCCGTGTGAAATTGTTCACGATCCAAAATCCGTAGCCGTGACCGTTATGAAACCTGGATCCGTGATAAACGCTGGCTTATGGTGCCGGCGCTATTTTTTTATTATTATTTTTTTCAATCTGGACGCCGGCACCCAAATTTTCTATTTTTTTTAAGTCCTTGAAGGAAAGAACCATTTTTTACTGAATAAATAATAAAATTTGGGCACCCACTTTTTTTTTTTTTTTTAAATTAAAAATTGGGCGCCGGCGCCGGTGCTCACTAGTTTCGGATTCGTTTTGCATTTTTAAATTCCATCGCTTTGCGTTTACGACTTCCGTAGTTTTTTCATGTTATTATTTTGTATGGTATTGGTTTATATAACAACTAGTTCATAGTCCGTTTCTTGCATGAGTATGTGTTAATAAATTATTTGAAACTTGTGTGTGGTAATGATATAAACCAAAAAATACCGTCAACATGTATATATAATTGGTTTGATATAAAAAATATAGGGAAAAACTATTTTTTTAGTTGAATAACATAGATTTCAATAAAAATTTTATACGACATGATAAACGGATAACATAAAACTACTAATTTATCACCGATACTTGATTGTGTTGAACCTTTTAGAATCAAATGACTGTGAAGACAGATTAACGAGACACAATAATGAAAAAAAATATTTTTAATGATGAAGCGATTGAATATTTACCTAAAATAACCAAAATGATTCATGTTTATAGGAACATGAGAGATTGATGAATCCAACACAATTAGGTGATCCACATATATATATATATATATATATATATATATATATATATATATATATATATATATATATATATATATATATATATATATATATATATATATATATATATATTGCAAAGTAAAGCGGATTTACAATTAAGTTTCTCCCACAAGTTTTACGTCAAAAAATATCTTATATGAGAACGAAACTTTATTTTGTGATTAACCCACAAATTTTACTAATTTTTTATATTAAAATTTTAGATTAAAATAGAGCTTCTGCAACAAGATTGTTATATCAAATATTTTACGTTACAATATTATAAGTATACCTGACATAACTATTTTTTAGAATCTAATTTTACTATTATTTTTGTATTGATTTAATTAGGGATTTAGTAAAAAAAAACTTGTTTCGAGAAAAAGCGTGATACTGTCACTTTAGTAAAGATATATAGATTAAACTTGATTTATGTAAACGGTATTTTAAGCTAATTATACTAAATTAAAATTTTGATATTTCATATAAATTTTATCGGATAAAAAGGGTTTTATTATAAATTATAAAACAATTTTCAGAAAAATAGAAAGCGGTTCGAACCCTTAGACGGCGTGCCGTCTAGTGGATTGTAAGGCCGAAAAAAATCGGCAAACGGATTAACCGTCATGAAGGACCTCAAACCAAAGTAGAAACGAAATATACAAAAATACATTAAAAAAGTAACCCGAAAACAAAAAAGTCTTCAAGAAAAAGTAGGAAGATCCAACCAACAAGAAGATACGAGCATAAACGTTCATCTTCGAAATTTTATAGAAGATCCATAGGTAATTGAAATAAGGAATTTTCCGTTTGGTACCCCTAAGTTTTTGGCTTTTCCGGACGGTGCCCAAAGTTTTTTACGTTTCCGTTTGGTACCCCCGAGTTTTTGACTTTTCCGGATGGTGCCCAAAGGTTTTCACTTTTCCGCTTGGTACCCCTAAGATTTCGAAATTTCCGTTCCGTACCCTTGTTTCTTTTTTTTTTTTGTCTAAAATAATGTTTCTTTTATTAAATTTATAAAAAAAAATAATAATAATATAATAACAATTATATATTATAAATTTTGAAGACAAGTATATTTTATTTTTTTTGGTGGGAGATAAGTATATTTTAGTTAAACAAATTTAATCAAATATTAATAAATTATGATATTTCTTAAAATATAAGATTCTTACATATTATTTTATAATTTTTAATATATTTATTACTATTTGATACTTTATCATATTTTACATCAAAATATGGAAAAAAAAAATTTATATTATATACAAAAACTAGTTATTATTATTTGATAATAAAACTGCTTAATTAATATTTTAGGTAATATAGTTTAAATCAAACAAGTTAATTATACAAATTTAAAATTTAGATAGTATATATCCTATCAGCTTAAGAATTCTATTTCTCTTGTTTGATCAAACGTGGTAAAATGAGAACCTACATGAAATGTCAATGAACTCTTCATCTTCTATTTTAGATTAATATCAAATTAGAAAAACACGAAAACATATCTGATATTATGATATTAAGTCACTAAACATTTTAAGACATTTTCCATAGCGTAATTTACAGAAGAAGAACAAACTGTCTATAATCATTACATAATTTATCAGTATGGATGACAGCAATCTGTATTCATGATGATATAGGTTATCATCATTTGGTATGCTTTGAAAAATCTTATTAAAAAAACATATTCTTGATAGATTAATTAGAGTCATACATGCTTAAATAATCAGATCTATATTAACCACTTTAAAAAAAAACATATTATTGATATTGTACATCAAAACATGAAAAAAGTAAATTTATGTTTTATACAAAATAATTTTTATAAAGAAAATTTGTATTATGATATATGAAATAAATCATTGATAAATGTATAACGTAGAACATTCAAAACGGGCATTCAATTTTTCAAAATAAAAAAAGAATATCCTATGATTTTGGAAGATTTTTCCAAAAAAATACACTCTCACATTGAATCAAAATTTTCATTTATATAATACTAACAACGAAATATCATATAGATATAAATTATATGTAATTTTAAAATATAATAAATTTCTCATGTTTTGATGCAAAATATGATAAAGTATCAAATAGTAATAAATATATTAAAAATTAGAAAATAATATGTAAGAATCTTATATTTTAAGAAATATTATAATTTATTAATATTTGATTAAATTTGTTTAACTAAAATATACTTGTCTACCACCAAAAAAAATAAAATATATTTGTCTTCTAAACTTATGATATATAATTGTTATTATATTATTTTTTTCTTGTTTTTATAAATTTAATAAAAGAAACGTTATTTTAGAAAAAAAAAGGGTACGGAACGGAAATTTCGAAATCTTAAGGGTACCAAGCGGAAAAGTGAAAAACTTTGGGCACCATCCGGAAAAGCCAAAAACTCGGGGGCACCAAACGGAAACGTAAAAAACTTTGGGCACCATCCGAAAAAGCCAAAAACTCAGGGGTACCAAACGGAAAAATCCTTGAAATAACGACTATTTATAAACCTATAAAATTATTTCCAAAATCAAATAATTAATGTGATCAATAAATGTTTATAAAAATTTGCATTACATGTTTTAATTACCTTGGATGTTTTTTTCCCATAAAATTAATGTGGACAATAAATATCTAGAGGTCAATAAACATGGCAGTTAAAATCTTTAACCATATTGTTTGACTAAATATTTGACCTGTTTGTGTTGAATGACCGCTTACTAATAACAATAATTGTTAAATAAATATGTAATAAATGTAGTAAGATACAATAGAGGATAGGTAAAAAAAACAAGAAAACTCATTGGGATGTTCACAAATTAATGTTTCAAAATTTTCAAAAATTTACATTTTTAAAGTTTCACTTCATTTTCTTACATTTTTTATAATTTAAAAACCAAAATTTTGTATTATAAAATATAAATCGACATTATTATGACTATACAATCAAATATATAGTTACCCTTTGTTTGTGATTATAAAATAAAAATTATATAAAAATAAATCTATTTCATGTATACACTCTTATTCATACAATGAAATCGTTTTACGTTACTTCAATTAAATAAAGTAGAATTTGATTAGTTTTAAACATATAAAAAAATAAAATTAAAAAATGCATTTTACACTACAAATAAAAAATTTGATCACCAAAGACTTAATTTTATAAATTTTTAATGACGTATAATTAGAATAGATTTGTTTTCATTTTAATTTCATTTTTGATAACATATTATAACGAATATAAGTCGGGTATGAAACCTAAAAAGTGTCACAAAACATAATTGGATAATATCTCTAATTATGCCATTTACCAATATTGTTCTATTAAATAGGTTTATAACATAATTTTATTAATTTCAGTTAGTAAATATACTAATAAAGTGATAAAAAAAAGTTTATTTCACCAATTTTTTTTAAATAATTTAATAATTTAACTAGTTAATTATATTTTTAGTGACAACGGTGATGTATTACAAAAATAAATAAAAATACATGGATTAAAAATAAAAACAAATCTCTAAATACCTTGTTCAAAAAAAATATTTATCATAAAATTTCATTTTTCTCGACCGTTTCTAAAAAATTATTTAGACTAAAATATTACTAAAGATGGCATTACATTACATTAGATTATTAAAAAAATATTAAAAAAGAAAATCAAAATAAAATTAAAAAAAAAACTCTAAAATGAGATTATAAAAAAGATCTAAGAAGCCGTTTATCTCTCTCTATCCTTCAATTGTCTCCTCCCTTCCATTTCCTCTGTTTCCTCTTTCCCTCTTTCTGTTTCTGGGTTTTTGCTTTCAGTTTAGCAGAAACATACAAAAAAGTGTTTTCTTTGTTGCCAGAAATTCGAAAATCATCAACAGGGGGTCTCAATTCTGAACCCCCTTTGACAATTCCATTTTCAATTGTTCATTAATCTCAAAATCCAGAAAAAATCCCATCCTCTGTTTTTCAAAAATGGCAGAGCAAGTGCAGATGATTCAAGATGGATGGGTAGGAGCAAGAGGAGACATTACAGGGCAAATTCAATCGATGTGGGAGCTAATCAAACAACCAGTCATAGTTCCATTGTTGAGATTATGTGTTTACTTATGCTTGATTATGTCTTTCATGTTGTTCATGGAAAGGCTTTATATGGGTGTGGTTATCGTTCTTGTTAAGCTCTTTTGGAAAAAACCTCATAAAAGATACAAATTTGAACATGTTCCTGATGATATTGAAATGGGTAGCTCTCACTTTCCTCCTGTTCTCATTCAAATCCCCATGTACAATGAGAAAGAGGTTTGTTTTTGTTTTTGTTTTTTTTTCTTGTTTTTGTTTTTGTTTTATTTTAATTTTTTATTTGTGTTTGTGGGTTTTTTTCAGGTTTACAAAATCTCCATTGGTGCTGCTTGTAATTTATCTTGGCCATCTGATCGCCTTGTGATTCAAGTTCTTGATGATTCAACTGACCCTGCCATTAAGGTACAATTAGGGTATTTTTGTAAAATATTTTAAAATTCTGGGGTTTTTTTTTAGTAGTTGACCCTATGGCCGAGCATCTCCGGATATCCGATCTGACAAAACTTTAGAAAGTCCGATCCAAAAACATCCGGATATCCGACAATTTTTTCCTGACGGATATCTGATCCGATTCAGACACTTAGTCTTAGACTAGTCGGATATATCCGATCCGATCCGACTTTTCCCTATAAACCCTGATCCGATCCTATGATCCGAAAAATATGCCCGGATCAGATCGGACTTGAATCACCAATTGTCGGATATCTTTGTATTCGGATTTTTCCGGATCAGATCTTCGAATTAGCGGATCGAATATTTTTGCTCACCCCTAGTTGACCCTTTTCTTTTTTCTTTATTTTTGATTTTTCTTTTTTTTTACCATTATCATCTTTTTCCTAAATGGGGTAGGTGGTGGCTTGTTTGTGTCTTGTGGGGTGGAGACTAGAGAGGGTTTTAGGGCCATTGGGCTTTGTAAAAATTATTAAAATATTTGGGTGTGGGCATTATGTACATTAGGTATTTTCTATGGTAAAACTAGAATTGAATTTTATTTATAGGTGAAAGTTAAGAGAATTGACATAAATGAGATATTAATTTTCATCAGTTATAATGTGAGTTTTTAATGTTAATGTTACTCGAATTAAATGTGTATTTTTTAGGTTTTCTTTAATTTTGATAATTGAGTTTAGTTCAACTAAATGCTAGTATTTTAATTTGTATATTAATTTTCATCAGTTTTAATGTGAATTATTTAAGGTGTCTTCATACAAAATAAAATGTAAATATATGTGTTTTTTTTGTTATAATAAATAAAAAATATTTATTATTATAGGATATGGTCGAGTTAGAATGTCAAAGGTGGGCTAGTAAGGGTCTTAATATAAGGTACCAAATCCGAGAGACTCGAGGAGGCTACAAGGCTGGTGCTCTAAAAGAAGGATTGAAGCATGACTATGTTAAGCATTGCGAGTATGTCGCGATTTTTGATGCTGATTTTCGACCAGAATCCGACTTTCTTCGTAGATCTATTCCGTTTCTGATGCACAACTCCGATATCGCACTTGTTCAAGCCCGTTGGAGATTTGGTAAGTTTGTCAAAAAAAAAAAATTCTATTCAATTTTATTAATTTTATCATATCCTTTTTTTAACAATTTAATATTTTTTTACAAATCGAAAAAATATAACATGTTAAAATAGAACTCTTATTATGATACTATTCGTGCAATAATAGTGAATGCGGATGAGTGCTTGATGACAAGAATGCAAGAAATGTCGCTTGATTACCATTTTACTGTGGAACAAGAAGTTGGGTCTGCAACCCATGCTTTCTTTGGATTCAATGGTAAACATAAAAGCTCTATTCAATTTACGAAATAGTACGTGTTATGTTTACTGATCGGAATTTTATCATTGTTGTGTTGAAATGTGAAGGTACCGCCGGAATATGGAGGATTGCGGCCATTAATGAGGCCGGAGGTTGGAAGGATCGAACCACGGTTGAGGACATGGATCTCGCGGTTCGAGCGAGTCTTCGGGGATGGAAGTTCTTGTACCTTGGTGATCTTCAGGTTTGTATCAAACCTTTTTTTAAGGCTCCTTGTACATATTTTTTTTATATATAATATAGAACTTTTAGCAGATACGCTTTCACATTGATCCATTTTAAAGTTATTTTCGAATTTATATGACTTTAGGCAAAAAGTGAATTGCCAAGTACTCTAAAGGCCTTCAGATATCAACAACATAGATGGTCATGTGGACCGGCCAATCTCTTTCGAAAGATGTTCATGGAAATCGTCAGAAACAAGGTTACATCTCTTCACCTCGAATTTATATTGCACATAATGAATCGGCCTGATATATAAAGCCGCTGATAGTCAATTAATTTTTAGGTTGAAACCTCGTTGTACTAATCTATTGAACTTTTTGTATTCTTGCTTATAACATATGTATTATTTTGGTGTGTAGAAAGTGAGATTTTGGAAGAAAGTATATGTCATTTATAGCTTCTTCCTAGTGAGGAAGCTTGTGGCTCATATGGTGACTTTCTTCTTCTATTGTGTGGTTCTTCCTCTCACCATATTAATTCCCGAGGTTGAAGTTCCGCTCTGGGGATCCGTCTATATCCCGTCTATCATCACCGTACTTAACTCCGTTGGTACTCCAAGGTAAATCCGCTCCCAATACCTCATATCATTAGTCCATAATACTTTGAGTATAAAGGGCTTTAAATTCCTCGACCATTATACTACACGAAAATAAAATTTGAACTCGGGATAAAATTTTTAAGTAATAACTTTTTTCTTTTTGGGGTTTATTTGCAGGTCAATCCATCTATTGTTCTATTGGATATTGTTTGAGAATGTGATGTCATTTCATAGAACAAAGGCAGCCCTCATTGGACTCCTAGAAATTGGGAGGGTGAATGAATGGGTAGTGACTGAGAAATTGGGAGATGTTGTCAAGAACAAAGCCAATGCTAAGGACAGAGAAAATCTTGTTGCTACCACTCACAAAGCCAACACTAAAAGACCTAGATCTAAGCTCCTTGAAAGGTAATTTTTTTTTAACTTTATTTACATTCTAAGAAAGAGTTTGATATCGATATCAAATATATCAGGTGTGAATATGATATTGATATAATATTTGAGTGAAAAGCTCAATATCAAACACGATATTCATATTTACTTCGTAAAAATGTTAATTTTAAGAAGTCGGGCTTATTTAAAAAATATTTAGGCCAAAAGAGTTGGACCATGATACTTATAAAAGTTTGGTAATTACAGGATGAACTTCCTAGAGCTTGGATTTGCAGTGTTCCTCTTTACTTGTGGGTGCTATGATCTAAGGAATGGCAAGTATAGCTACTACATATACCTCTTCCTCCAAAGCATCACCTACACCATCGTTGGATTCGGCTACATGGGAACCATAATCTAATTCCGAGATCAAGAGTAATCGTTGGGCATAGTTTCATGTTCATGAACTTGATCAAGTTTAACAATCAAGTTGAGTTGACCGAATTATATCACCCAAAAAGGGTAAAATAAACCAGGTCAAGATCTAGAGTTTGAAGTCGGAGTTCAAACGAGTCAAACTCTTTTATTAGATAATGCAAGAAGGGCTAGCTTGGAACATGCTACTTGTTTTCTTGTTGCTAGTTTTGTTAATTTGCTTCTAGTTATTTTCATGTTTATGTTAGGGTAAGGATTTCTCTTTGCAACATAGTTAGATGGGTTTGTGATTGAAATTTGAGTGCTAATGGTTAATCAAAACATTATGTGACATATAAATCAATTACATGATATGCTACACTTAATTGGATTGATCTTGAGAAAACACAATTATAAGAATTAAGATAATTATCGAAATAAAAGTTTAACAAGGTTTTAACTTTCACCGACTTTATATATTATACTCTTATACATACATCAATGTTTGTCCACCTTTTAAACATGTTACTAGATTCTGTGCGCAAAGAGTACATAGTATATTTGACCCAATCCAATAATTTGATGATCCAATGTGGAAAAAAAAACTCGAAACCAATTTGTTTCTTTACTAACTGATTATTCAAACCATGATTTTTTCCGGGTTGAGGTTTTGTGAAATAAATCGAAGCATGTATATCATGTCTGGATAACATAATCTTGAACCGGTCGAATATCCAACGCATGTTCACATAGACCAATACTAAAATTGTAAATGCATGTATCAAAATAACCGAATCGAACCGATTACATTCCCTAATGATTTGAAGGGAAAAAAAACAAATTTTAATTAGGGTTAGGTAATTTGTCATCTTTAACTTGGCTTGTGTTCCTTTGCATGTGTTTGGTTTTCCACTTTTCTCTTCGATCTACATATTCATGTGATCACCTCCCACTCCCATGCCTTCTACTTTCTTTCTTGCCTTTCATTCAAGTATCATCCAATAGTTTAAGGACGTGTTTGGTAAGTCAAATATCTTCCAATCTAGAAATCACTCCTCCAACCATTTATTGTAATATCTATAACAATACGTTAGGACGTGTTTGATGAATCGTGTATATATCTGCAATCGGGAAATCACTCTTAAAACCGTTTATTCGAAGTTGAAACTTGATTGCACCAACATTTTACGCGAGTTCCGAATCCAAACACGGCCTAAAAGAATAAAAAAATATAAAAATTATAGAACTTTGATATGGATAGTTAGTATAGTTATACCACTTGACTTAAAACAAGTGATCCAAAAACAAGTTAAATAATGGGATGAGGCTAACCCAAAAACAACAAAGTGCAACATAAGACCTCAACAACAAAGACGAAAATGCCACAAGTTTAGAACTTCGATATGGATAGTTAGTATAGTTATTCTTCAAGCAGAAGCTTACACTCTAAGAGAGGGCCTCCAAAATGCCATAAGTTTAGGACACAACACCACTGAAATCGAGGGAGATAACCTTGAACTTATTAATTCAATTAATCAGATTTGAAAATCACCATGGGAAGCCGATATGATCAATTATGGCATCTCTATTATGATTTCAAGGTGTTCACAAGTTAGAGTCCAACATGTTTTTAGGGAAATCAATATTGTTGCAGACAAGCTCGCATCTCTTGGCCATTGTTTGGACATAGACGACGGGAGCCTTCCGCGAGACGTTGAAAAACTCATCCGTAAGGATGCTCTAGGACGGCCAACTTCTACATGTTGACCTTTCTTGTTTCTCTTACTTCTGTATAATAATAATTAAAAAAAAACCTTATAGGCAAGAAGAAGTGGTAGGTTTTGAGCCTTTTGAGTTCAAAAGAGAATTCATAACGGCCCAAAAGCCCAACATAGAAGTGAAGAATGGAGATTTGGGCCCAAATAACGGCCCAAGTCCATTCGGCCCATGTCCATTCGGCCCATATAACGGCCCAAAAGCTATTAAGTGTAAAACTGATTAAAAAAATGCTGGCTGTGGGGTTCGAACCCACGCGCACTTATGTGCAGAAGATCTTAAGTCTTCCCCCTTAACCACTCGGGCAAACCAGCTCACGTGTTACCTAAAATTTTATACCTGTACAATACATATACCATAAAAAAAAATTATAAAAACTTGTAGCTATTATGCATATAATTATAATAAATAATTAATAATATACAGATTCTAAAATAACCATAGTCAGTTTATAGCACATTAACGTAACTCTTTATTGTATTATTTATGCATGTACTTAACAAAAAAAACTTTTTAACGGATTGTTAGTGACGTTCAAGGATATGTTGTGTCCATGCATAACAATCTTGTTCGCGACAGTGTTAATTTCCTTGTAAATATGTAGGACAATGGAGTTTGAGAATTCCGAAATCAAATTTGAGATGTATGTGATGATCATGTCCAAACTCAAGGAGGTTTCCAAAGTTAGTTAATCGCATTGATGAGTATTAGATTATCGTCTTCAATCTCAATGGAGTTCACTCCAGTTCCCTTGGCCTTTTGTAGACCCTCCCTTAGGCGAGTGCTTCTAATACGGAATCAGCATTACAGCTACCGCTTCCTATAACAATAAGGTTGACCCTATGATTTCTAATGATGTAACCAAAAGAGAACTGGTTCGCCAAATTATGTAAGACGTCAAAAATTAGTTTTAGAGAACCTTCTTCTGGTCGTTTCCATTTTATGATTTTTTATTTTCCTTCTATGTTTGTTGGTTCTTGAGCGGTTAGTATTCAGACTTTTGTTTGCTTGTTCTCATTCTACAATCTAATTTTAGGCTAATGATTTAAGTTTCTGGTCGTTTACAAATTATGTGAGGCGTCAAAATTATAAAACCGTCACGTCAGTATCAACATCGAGTACTTTAGTCTTTAATGGAGGTACGTAGATTATAAAGATAATTTGTTACCAAAATTTATTTAAGTTAAATAACTAATGTTTTGATTAACCATAACGTAACTTACTTTAGTCTTTAGTTTTATTTTAATCGAAACTTTACTATATATCATATAATTCAAACTATATATACGAAAATAAATTACATTTTATCACATTTGTCACAATATATTAATAGGTTTGTCACAAAATATTTTATAAGAAAATTCCAATAAAAATAAATAAACAATCAACATGGGACACCAACTCTAATAAAAAAAAAATATCACAATTAATTACATATGTATAATATTTATTCATATTGTATTAATATATGATATATGTATCATTGACCTACTGATACATGAGTCGTTCACTCTTCATACGTGATTGATTAATATATAAAAATTATAATTTAATATATTTTCAATAAAATTTGCATTAAGTGTGGACAATAACTAGTTAGTATAAATTTTCAACAAGATAAAATGTACTACCCATGAACTTTGGACCATACAAATTCAATGGTCATGCAGTTTGTGCAAATCTTAGATTGTGATAGATAATTACAAGATCAAAAGAAAGGACAAATCCCATATAATAGAAACAAGAGGAAAAAAAGGAAAATTCTAAAATGTTGAAAAAGAAAGGGTATTGAAATTCACATACAAATGAAGAAGTTAAGGCTTTGCACTTGTTTGGGGGAGAGATTTTAAATAGAGGTGCATAATTCTTGTATACTATGAAATTCATAGAAGTATTAGTGTTAAACTTGCGAGATTTGAGTCCTCGTATATTTCTTCTGTGCCTCTTCTTGTTGTTTTTACTCTACAAATGGTTAATTCAAACGAATTCCACCACCAAAACAAACCTCCCGCCTTCTCCACCGTGTCTTCCGGTGATCGGAAATCTCCACCAACTAACCGCACACCCCCATCGTGGGCTCCACGCGCTCTCACGCAAGTACGGAGACATCATGCTCCTTCGCTTAGGCGCCAAGAATGTGCTTGTAGTCTCTTCGGCCACTTCAGCAAGCCACATCATGAAAACCCATGACCTAGCATTCGTTGACCGACCCGACAAGGGCGTCTTTAAGAAATTTTTGTATGACGGCAAAGACATGGCCGCGTCACCTTATGGTGAATATTGGCGCCAATTAAGGAGCGTCAGCGTTCTTCACCTTCTTAGTAACTCTAGAGTTGAGTCTTACAATAAAGTAAGGAAAGAAGAAGCTTTATTTATGGCTGGAAAAATTGAGGGTTTGTTGGGAAAAGAGGTGAATTTGAGTGAGGTTTGTATTAAGTTCTCTAACGATGTTATTTGTAGAGTTGCGTTCGGGAAGAAATATGGGGATAAATCTGAGTTTCAAAGGCTTATTAAAGAGTCCATAGCGTTGTTGGGTGGATTCTACATAAGTGATTTTGTACCATGGTTGGGTTGGGTTAGCCGGGTGAGTGGCTTGGATGCCAAGGTAGATAGGGTAAGAGGAGAGTTTGATGAGTTTCTTGAGGGGATTGTTAGAGAACACGAAAACCGGGTAACGAATGTAGAGATTAACGAAGATGGCGAAAAGGATTTTGTGGATGTTTTGCTCGAAATTCAGATGGATGAAACCATTGGATTTCCCTTAGAAAGAAACTCCATCAAAGCACTCATCATGGTATATATGTGTTTTGGATTTTATATTCAGTTTTGTGTTTACTTATTATATAACAATGTTGTAGAGCAGACTCTCTAAAATTAGCAAACTTTTTTTGATTTTTTATGACAAATTATCTTTTTTATATTTTATACTTTTATTATGTATTAGGTAAGAAACTCTAAGTTTCTCCGTGAATGCTCTTAGTATTTCTACGAGACAGATGGTGTTCAATGATTGGCTTACTTGTGCATGTTTTTAGGATGTTTTTGCAGCGGGGACAGAGACGAGTTACACCGTACTAGAATGGATCATGTCCGAGCTCTTAAGGCATCCAACATCTATGAAAACCCTACAAGTTGAAATTTGTCAAATCGTTGGATCATCTCCATTCGTAACAGAAAAAGACTTGGACGAAATGAAGTACTTAAAAGCAACTATTAAGGAGACCATGAGGTTGCATCCTCCACTTCCTCTCTTAGTCACGAGAGAGTCAACTCGGGACGTGGAACTCAATGGATACACAATTCCCGCAAGGACCCGAGTCATCACTAACGCTTGGGCCATCCAAAGAGACCCTGCCCAATGGGATGATCCAGATGAATTCCAGCCCGAGAGATTCTTGGACTCTCAAGTGGATTTCAACGGCCAGTATTTCAAACTTATCCCATTTGGCGCAGGGAGAAGGGGCTGCCCAGGGATATCGTTCGCTATGGTGAGCGTTGAGCTTGCGCTCGCTACTTTGGTGTGGAAGTTTGATTGGAGTTTGCCCGAAAATGTTGAACCTCATTCTTTGGATATGAAGGAAGCATACGCTCTTTCCATGCAAAGGAAAAATCCACTTGTGGCCATTCCTACCTTGCCTGAATCTTAAAATAGGACTATACATGATGGGAAATGACTAATGTTTCATGTACGTACTACTGCACTTACCGGACCCGAACTCTTGATGCTCTTGTTGTACTTTATGTATTTTTTTTATATTCTTACTTCCTACAACACATGTGCTTTATTTTAATATGAACACTTTATATCCATGTGTAAATAGTTAAATAATTTTATTTTATTTTAATAGGATGTGTTATTTACACGGCTTTAAAATTACTTGATGAAAACCCTACAAGCTGAAATTCGTCAAATCGTTGGATCATCTCCATTCGTAACAGAAAAAGACTTGGACGAAATGAAGTACCTAAAAGCAACTATTAAGGAGACCATGAGGTTGCATCCTCCACTTCCTCTCTTAGTCCCGAGAGAGTCAACTCGGGACGTGGAACTCAATGGATACACAATCCCCGCAAGGACCCGAGTCATCACTAACGCTTGGGTCATCCAAAGAGACCCTGCCCAATGGGATGATCCAGATGAATTCCAGCCCGAGGGATATCGTTCCAGCCCGAGAGATTCTTGGACTCTCAAGTGGATTTCAACGGCCAGTATTTCAAACTTATCCCATTTGGCGCAGGGAGAAGGGGCTGCCCAGGGATATCGTTCGCTATGGTGAGCGTTGAGCTTGCGCTCGCTACTTTGGTGTGGAAGTTTGATTGGAGTTTGCCCGAAAATGTTGAACCTCATTCTTTGGATATGATGGAAGCATACACTCTTTCCATGCAAAGGAAAAATCCACTTGTGGCCATTCCTACCTTGCCTGAATCTTAAAATAGGATTATACATGATGGGAAATGACTAATGTTTCATGTACGTACTACTGCAGTTACCGGATCCGAACTCTTGATGCTCTTGTTGTACTTTATGTATTTTTTTATATTCTTACTTCCTACAACACATGTGCTTTATTTTAATATGAACACTTTATATCCATGTGTAAATAGTTAAATAATTTTATTTTATTTTAATAGGATGTGTTATTTACACGGCTTTAAAATTACTTGATGTCCAAGATTATCGCAATAGGATGACATAGAAGGAGAGTCGTGCAATCAAATACCCATTTTCAGACCAAAATTTAAATCCAACAATAGGGTTTTGCGATAGTTTGACGCCGTCCAACTTTAACCTAATTTTCCACAAAATCACAAAAGCATAAAATACTATTAATGAGATATGGAAAAGACAATCAAGGAACTACACAATCAATGGGGAAGTTAAGAATCACAAAAGAAGAGGGAAAGCTCTTAGAGTTAGAACCGGAAGTCGACAAAAATCTGGAAGGAAAACTTGAGTGTTACATTGTGCAATTGGAAAGATTATCATGAAAAGGCAAGTGACTGATACTATCCTAAGGAATACATTGAGGGTTCGTTTGGAAGCGGTATGAATAATTTCCGGTAACAGAATGATTCCGAATCAATAAAAAACTATGTTTGGTCAGAGGCCTTTTAATAAATGAAAGTAATACCTCCATTTCCATTTCCTTTCCTTACCCTTTATTGATTCCATTCCGTTTTTATTCCACCGCTTCAACCAAACGGACACTAAAGGTAATCTGGAGTATAAGGAAAGAGATTGTTATCAATATTTGAGGAATACTTTTTTTTTTTGAGTTTTTCAAAAAAAAATGTATAAAGAAAGGGTGATGCAAGGGAGGCCATGATTATTTGATGATCATCTTATAGTGCTAAAAGTTGTGGATCAGTTGGTGAGCGTAGTTTCTCTTGGAGAAACTTATGGGGTGAAAACACTTATGAAAGAGGGTGTGAGATGGAGGGTGGGAAATGGATAGATGCTTGGGTGGTTGAGGAGCAATACGGGGTTAACTGTGTGGTGAGTCTCGTACCTTCGATACCAAAGACACTTCTCAATCCTTGTTACATGGGTCAAACAAACGAGTAATATATCGTAAAAGGGTGGGGAGGTCCGAATATTTAGTACATACTTTGTAGGGTTGGTCATGGGACGCGACGGATTGATGTTGTCCCACATTTTATCCCGCTTACTATATATGAGACGAGATTGGGGCGAACCTTGTCTTTTTGGACTAAAAATCACCAAGTCTTATCCCGGTTGGGATCGGGACTAGATGAGACCAATTCCGCTTGACATTTATGTAAAAAGAACCGATTTAAAAGTAACAATTTATGCAAATAAATATTTGTCGTTATCATGCTTAAAACGAAAATATGTACTCGGAGACTGTACACACCGCCCATCATACCCTGAGAATCCGTGTTAATCCTTATAAAGTAAGTCAACCAAACACAAAATTTCATTATAGTTAATCTTGTATTGTTAAGCACGAAGACGAGATCACATCAGTTAGATTAACCATGACCGATAGCCCCCATAAGCATTTAATGTTTCAAAGAGTATCCATAACGAACCAAATGGCCAATATAGAAGTGAAGCATTGACGTTCGTATTGCCCAATACACAAAAGTTAATAAGAAGAATACAGATTGAGCATAAATTTTAGGCCCATATATGGCCCAGTACGCAAAAAGGGTAATATATATATAAGGGTCGAGATTTAGAGTAGATATCATAATTAATAATAACTACGAATAATCTATTCAACCAACAATAGCTACGAATAATACATTAAACGATATGACGCATTCGTAACAAAACTAATAATAATTATGAATTTGTTCTCATGATTACACAATAAACTTGTTCCCATATGATCTACTATTTTCTAATACTAGTTGTCCTACCACACGGATGCCTGGTACATTTATCGTCTTTGACCTTATTTTGTGCTCAACCAAATTCAAAGTAAGATCTAAGATGATACTGCTAGTCAAAACTTGTGCTCAACCAAATACAAAGATGGGCATTTCTAGTATTCATTTGTAGTGGCATGATATGGTTAGTCAAAAGCAGGCGACAAAGACCCGTAAGAGCTGTTGAAATCTCGAGCATGCACATAAGCCTCCCCAACTACTACTCGGTGCCTTTCAAGTTCTAAAGTGAATTTATGTTAACCTGAAAATAATATAAATTTTATGTGCCCTCACATAGTAGCAACAACAACCAAGTGCAGAATTATGTGCTCTTGTAGCTCAACATCATTGACACGAATTGTGCATACATGTACATATAGAGAGATATTTAATCATAGAACGTTAAGTTTATCTAGGCTAAAAGAACCGGAAATACTTTTTTCAATCGGTAGCAGTAGATGTGTTGTAACTCGAAATTAGCCAAAGTTGGATGATGAGAAACAATTGTGTTAACTCTGGTATTTCTTTCTTGTACCACTACATCTAGCGATTTCTGACTGTAAAATGCTAGCGAAAAAAGTATAAGAAGTTATACCATGAAAGGACATATAGAATCACTTGAGGTAAAAAAAGCTACAAACAATGATATACCTGATAGAGTTCTTTAGGCGGATGGGTTGTCAACACACAAGACACTAAGAGCTTAGTTGGCAGCTGATACAAACAAATGAAAAATCAGGTCTCGTGCTCAGTAGTGTATATCATTTCGACCTAAAGATTAATTAGTTTTCATAACTATGCAGGCGAAGGGAAATATGGAATTGATCATTCAATTTGATCACACATGAATTGTGCTTATGTAAACCACATCAATTTTAAAAACATCTATAATAAAAAAAAAAGTTGGTCACAAGAATGGCATATCTTCTCTAAAAGTTGTAAGCCTAGTTACTTATGGTTAATCTAATTTGATGTACAAGCCCTATTGCATTGTTGTTATCTTCTCAATGTATGGGCTTCAGGCAATCAAAGGATCAGCGGTAAATGAAATTTTCCATATTAAAGCCAAGTCTAGGATCAGCGGTAACTGAAATTTTTTTCATATTAAAGCCAAGTCTATTAATGCACTGTTGTCATCATGCATCAATTGTTTTTATTGTACACGGAGACGTAAATGGTTGTTGCTACACTACTTTACATATCCCTTTTTCAATATTGAATCCATGACACAAAAGGCACAAAGTCCACCGTAGAGTATTCGTAGAAACATCTTTTCTACATGATTTGTCAAATTTTGCCATTCGCTTTAGTCTGTCATGGATGACACTGCATGGAAACTTCAAATCTAAAACACCCGCTAACCATAGTACAATATCAATATAAATCGTAATGAACAATAAGATCTACGAAGTTGTTCTACAAAAATTTAATCTTTATCCTTGCCAGATCAACTAAGAAAGAAAAATGTGAATGTGGATTAGAGCAATAAGTTTTCAGTATATTTTCACAATTCAGAAGTAATGAAAACTATGTAGTCCATGCAGAGTTTCAAGAATAGAACACTGTAAAGTCTGTAATGCAAAGAGGATGCAAGCTGAGTTGAAATACAAAATAGCAAAAAACTACCATGGCAAGCACAATCATAATATATGTGTATGCATTCAATAATGGATGCAATTACTATTCAAGGACACACTGGAGATGAAATTGATGCATTGACGATGAAATTAATGCTTACAACCAATTACATGTAAGCTAAAAAGGGAAGGAAGTCAGAATTAAGATCTAAAGGGTGAAAAAACAAAGGACATAAAACACATAGTACACTGCATGGATACTTCAAATTTAAAAGCACCACCAGGCACCAATCATGATATTGTATCAATATAAATCGTAACGAATAGTAAGATCTAAGAAGTTGTACATAAATTTTAATGTTATTCTAACCAAATCAACTAAGAAAGAAAAATGTGAATGTGGATTAGAGCTATAATTTTTCAGTATTTTTTCACAGTTAAGATGTTATGAAAATTATGTAGTCAATACAAAGTTTCAAGAACAAAACACTACAATGCCATGAGGATGCAAGATGAGTTGAAATACAAGAAAGCAAAAAATTATCACGGAGCAAGCACAATCATAATATTTGTGTATGTATTCAATAGTGGATGTAATTACCATTCAATGACATAATGAAGATGAAAATGATTCACTGAAGATGAAATTGATGCTTGCAACTAGTTACTTGTAAGCTAAAAAGGGAAGCAAGTCAAAATTAAGGCATTATAGATCTAAAGGGTCAAATCTAAAAGCACCATCAACCATGATATTGTATCAGTTTAAATTGTAACGAACAATAAGATCTAAGAAGCTATTGTACAAAAATTTACTCTTTATTCTAACCAGATCAACTAAGAAAGAAAATTTTGAATGTGGATTAGAACAACAATTTTTATGTGTTTTGTGACAATTTAGATGTAATGAAACTTCTGTAGTCAATGTAGAGTTTTAAGAACAGAACATTGCAATGCCATGAGGATGCAAGCTGAGTTGAAATACAAGAAAGCAAAAATTATCATGGAGCAAGCATAACCATAATATATGTGTATGCATTTAATAGCAGATGCAATTACCATTCAAGGACACATTGAAGATGAAATTGATGCTTGCAGCCAATTACTATAAGATGAAAAAGGGAAGCAAGTTAGAAATAAGGCATTATAGATTTGAAGGGTGAAAAAAAACTCCATTATTGTTTAGACAAAGACTGAAACTCAATTATTGTTTTCAAATTTTCAGGGAATCAGAATGTACGAAAAACGCAGATGGTGAGAGAGGAATGTCGACTGTAAGTCACGATTTTTGTAAATATTACCTAATTTAATTTATTTGGTAAAATTAGAGGGGTCTATTTTATTACTTAATAAGCAAATGAACCTAGTTGGTGTTCATATAAAAGTATATGATCCAAATCACCCATTTTACCAAAAAACAAATCATAAGATAAAGCTTATTAACATCATAGGACGCAACTTTAACAATCAAAGAGAGTTCATTGCTCCATGACTATAAAATTTATTATTTTTATTTATTTATTTAAACATTTTAAGGGTATTAACGTATTTATGTAGCCTTAAACTCTAAATCCAATGGCCATATACATAGTTTGTGCAAATCTTATAAAGAAATTTTAGAGGTAGTCCATCAAAAAGGATGTTCGGGTTCGAAATTTCTAAATGGATCAATCAATCAAAAGTATAGTTGATCTATTTAAAAACATGTGTGACAAGTACTTACTCAAAAAAGCGACAAAAAAAAAAAGAATTGAAATTCACACACACGAAGAGATTTTAAGTAATATTTTTTTTTTATTTCTACTATTATCACATAAATAATATCTTATGACATATTTAAAGATCGATATTTGCATTAAAATAATGGATTTTAATGGATAGGTTTCTTACTTGTACTTTAATGATTTACTATAGAAGATAATTTTTTACTAAAATTTATATAAGTTAAATTATTAAATAATTTGTTAAAGTAAAAGACCGTCACTTTTGCTTTAGTTTTAGTTTAATATATAATGTAACTCTCTACCTATATACTAAAACAAATTACATTTTGCCCATGCCATAATATATTAATAAATTTTTCACAAATTATTTATAAAATTTTTTAAAAAAAATAAATAAACAGTCAGCATGCCACACAACCTCTAATAAAAAAAAATATCACAATTAGCTCCGTAAAATCTTTTTTTATATTAACTTAGCTATTTATTTTTAGTAATATTTGTTTTAATGAATTTTGCTGAATTGTCGTAAGGGCGACAATTTGAGAACTTGTATAACTTGAAGGTTTGAATATGAGATAAATCATACATTTATTGATATTTTCGTTAGTATAATATTTATTCATATTTCATTAATATATGATATAGGAGTTATTGACCTACTGACATGTAGTTTGTTGATCTATTGATATGTGATAGATTAATATTCAATACATAATATATAGAAAGTATATATATATATATATATATATATATATATATATATATATATATATATATATATATATATATATATATATATAATTTAATATTTTCATTAAACAAAACCCGCTCCTCATGCGAGCAATGAACTAGTTGATAAACACTTTCAACCTCGACATAAGATAAAATATACGACCCCACGAACTTTGGACCATATGAATTCAATGGCCATGCAGATTGTGCAAATCTTATCTATAATTACAAGATCAAAAGAAGGACAAAGTACATATAATAAAAACAAGAGGGAAAAATAAAATTTCTAGAATGTTGAAAAGGATAGGATATAAAAATTCATATACAAGTGAAGAACTTATGGTTGTGCACTTGTGTGTGAGGAGATATTTTTAGCAAAGGTGCATAATTGGTGTATTCTATGGAGTTCATAGAAGCATTAGCGTTAAACTTAAGAAATTTGAATCCTCTTGCGTTTCTTCTTTGCCTCCTCTTCTTCTTGTTTTTATTATACAAATGGCTAATTCAAATGAATTCCACCACCACAACCAAAACAAACCTCCCACCTTCTCCACCGTGTCTTCCGGTGATCGGAAATCTCCACCAACTAACCGCGCACCCCCACCGTAGGCTCCATGAGCTCTCACGCAAGTACGGGGACATCATGCTCCTCCGCCTAGGCGCCAAGAATGTGCTTGTAGTCTCTTCGGCCACATCAGCAAGCCACATCATGAAGACCCATGACCTAGCGTTCGCTGACCGACCCGACAAGGGCGTCTTCAAGCGAATTTTGTATGATGGCAAAGACATGGCCGCGTCACCTTATGGTGAATATTGGCGTCAAGTAAGGAGCGTCAGTGTTCTTCACCTTCTTAGTAACTCTAGAGTTAGGTCATACAATAAAGTAAGGAAAGAAGAAGTTTTTTTAATGGCTGAAAAAATTGAGGGTTTGTTGGAAAAAGAGGTGAATTTGAGTGAGGTTTGTATTAGGTTCTCTAACGACGTCGTTTGTAGGGTTGCGTTCGGGAAGAAGTACGGGGACAAATCTGAGTTTCAAAGGCTTTTGAAAGAGTTCACAGTGTTGTTGAGTGGATTCTATGTAGGTGATTTTGTACCATGGTTAGGTTGGGTTAGCCGGGTGAGTGGCTTGGATGCTAGGGTGGATAGGATAAAAGGAGAGTTTGATGAGTTTCTTGAGGGGATCGTTAGAGAACACGAAGATCGGGTGATGAATGGAGAGATTAATGGAGATGGCGAAAAGGATTTCGTGGATGTTTTGCTCGAGGTTCAAAGGGATGGAACCACTGGGTTTCCCTTGGAAAGAAACTCCATCAAAGCACTCATCTTGGTATATATGTGTTTTTGATTGCATATTCAGTTTTGTATGGACTTATTATATCACAGTTGCAGTTGCAGTAAAGCATGCTCACTAAAATTAGGAAACCTTTTTGGATTTTTTTAGGACAAATCGTCTTTTTTTATTTTCTTATATCTTTTCTTATTTAATAGGCAAGAAACTCTGAGTTTTTTATTTGTAGATGCTCCAAGTATTTATGTTAAACAAAGTGTTGTTCACTAAATGGTTTGCTTGTGCATGTTTTTAGGATGCCTTTGCAGCGGGGACAGAGACGAGTTCCACCTTACTAGAATGGATCATGTCCGAGCTCTTAAGGCATCCAAAAGCCATGAAAACCCTACAAGTTGAAATTCGTCGAATTGTTGGATCATCTCCTTTCATAACAGAAAAAAACTTAGACGAAATGAAGTACCTAAAAGCAATTATAAAGGAGACCATGAGATTACACCCTCCGGTTCCTCTTTTAATCCCAAGAGAGTCAACTCGGGACGTGGAACTCAATGGATACACAATCCCCGTAAGGACCCGAGTCATCACTAACGCATGGGCCATCCAAAGAGACCCGGCTCAATGGGATGATCCGGATGAATTTCAGCCCGAGAGATTCTTGGACTCTCAAGTGGATTTCAACGGCCAGTATTTCAAATTTATCCCATTTGGGGCGGGGAGAAGGGGTTGCCCAGGGATATCGTTTGCTATGTCGAGCGTCGAGCTTGCACTCGCTACTCTGGTGTGGAAGTTTGATTGGAGTTTACCCGGAGACGCTGAACCTCACTCTTTGGATATGAAGGAAACATATACTCTTTCCATGCAAAGGGAAAATCCGCTTGTGGCAGTTCCTTCCTTGCCTAAATCTTAATATAGGCTTCTATTTGACGGGAAATGTTGCTCTTACATTTTCATTTTATGTATGTACTATCGCAATTATCGGATCCGAACTCTTGATGCCCTTGTTATACTCTATGTAGTTTTTTCATATTCTCTATGCAGCTTTTTTATATTCTTACTTCCTACAAAATATGTGCTTATTTTTAATATAAACTTTTTATATCCAGATATAAATAATTAGATAATTTTATGTTATTTTAATAGACAGTGTTATTTACACGACTTTAAAATTATCTGATGCCCAAAATTATTGTTGTGCGATGACGTAGAAGATGAGGCGTGCATTCGAAGACCGCCGGCATAGAAATTCATTTTCATACCCAAAGTTAAATCCAAACTCAATGTTAATATTAATGTAGTAATACCACCTAAACAATTTCATACGACAACACCAATACCGCATTTACCATTCTTTTTCACCATCCCGTCACAATTTAGCTTTATCACTCCACTCGGACGCCGAGTCCCAACGGAGAGAGAGATAACCGTAAGCGATCAAACCATTACTCCACTGAAACAACCTGCGTACGTAGTTTATCGACACGAGGGAGCGTCTTCACACCTTCGCATTATCATCCTAAAACGAACGACATCAAAACAAAAAGTCATAACATAATTAACTTGTTTAAAGCCTAAACATAAAAAATAAAACTCAAAATTACACAATTATCACTCCTTCGTAGGCAATCTCTAGCCTCAACTAAGTTCGCTTTTCCTTTTGACCTTTGTAGATGAACGTGGACTATTGTTTTAGTTTAAAGTGGTGTTTTTATGTTGTGAAAATAAAAAATAGGAAAGAGTTCACTATACAAGCTCATAAATAACAAAAAATATAAAATTATAACAAATTTAAATAGTCCAATATCTGGTCGACATTATAATAGAATTATGTATTTTCAATTATTATCGCCATCATCAACAATCCCGACAAACTAGATTGTATTAATTTAATAGCCTATTTTATAATTTACTATTTATAATGATCATCAAGTCTTCCCCCTTATAGCGGCCCAAGTCCATTTGGCCCATATAACGGCCCAAGTCCATTCGGCCCATATAACGGCCCAAAAGCTATTAAGTGTAAAACTGATTAAAAAAGTGCTGGCTGTGGGGTTCGAACCCACGCGCACTTATGTGCAGAAGATCTTAAGTCTTCCCCCTTAACCACTCGGGCAAACCAGCACATTTGCCACTTAAAATTATATTTACATATATAAACATATAACTCTAGTAATTACTTAACGAAAAAATTTCAATAGATAATTTATATACCAAAAAAAATTATAAAAACTTGTAGCTATTATACATATAATTATTATAAATAAATACTTATTTGTGGTTATTTTAAAATAAAGATATATAACATCCTATAAAAAGAAACAAGTTAATAGACCTGTTCAAATTCGGACAGCCCGTCTGACCCATCCATCCGGAAAAACGGACGGGTATGAACAGAGAAAGAGTCCTGACAGGGCCAAAAAGCCCGGCCCGTCGGGCCAGATCCGGGCATTGTCCTAAGCCCATCCGGACCGAAAAGCCTGGCTAAAAAAAATGAATAATAAAAATATATATTATATTGTATTTATCATAAATATCAAGTATAAATATAAATATTTAGTATAATTATAATAAATTTAATATATTTTAGATAAATATCTTAAATATAATCTCTTTTTTTTTTAATATCATATTAAAAACATTTTTTTCAAATTGTTTTTTTTTAAAAATTATAAAACGGGTACCCACAGGCCTGCCAGCTTGCCCAGACAGGCCGGGTACGGGCAGCCTTTACATACTTGGTAGCCGGGCCGAGTCCGGATAAACGGGCTTAATATTTTGTATTGCCTGATCCGAGTCTGAATATGAACAGGTCTACCAGTTAATTAATAGAACCACACAATCCTTCTTCTTATCCTGTAGTAGGACAAGACGACGAAGAGTCTAGGCAACGAGTAACACGTCAAAACATATAAAACGACCGATCAAATCATACAAGGGCCAATGAAAGCTTGTGTTTGTGATGCATTTTCCTTATAAAAAATGTGAATGATTGTCCTTTGTGTTCATAATAATTGAACTACATTTAATTTAGACTATTTTTATTGAAATAATTAAAGTTATTGTAGTTCTGGAAAATAAAATAGAAGAAAATAAAGATGTTTGGGTCTACCAAATATTCCCTTTCAACTTGTTGTTCATTAATGTTATCGGACTATATTAGGTCTAGAATAACCTACAATATTACAAGGATTTTTTTATATTTACATATTGAGTTTGTTGGGCTTTAAAAATATTAATTTTATTGTAAAATTTAATTATTTTAATTAATATTATATTAGATTATTGGTTAGATTTTACATCTTGTTCTATTTTGTTTTTATTTATTTTTGAAAAATTATGTATTATATATTTTTTAATTTACTATATGATATAAATATCATATTTACCGAAGCTAAACCGGAATTTTCTTAGGTTAAACAATAATCATTAAGGTTAAACAATAATCATAAATGTTGAAGCAATGATTATCTACAGATTTGAAGTAGATAATGTGTTGAGAAAAGATGAATAAAAATAGCAATTTTGGACTTTGGCTATTGGCTAATATGATTTTTTTTATTTATTTAGTGTGGCCAGATATTTACATGGCCCATTGTTCTGGGAGGTGGAGCAAGAAACCAAGCATGACAGATGACCAATTTGCAATCACCATCTTCCTTGTGATGACTTCTTATACGAATCATCCTTTGTAGTATAATAAATTCGTCACATACTTTACATCAAGTTCGTGATTCTTTACTAAAAAAACACCTTTCAAAATCATCAAACAGTGTTTGTTTGAATCTTGAATCTTGATTATATAATAAGATATGAATAGTATTGATTCAAACCACGCAAAGTAGGAATCGTTGAATAGTTTGGTACAGATGGTATTAGCTTCTTACATAATTGGAATCTTTTGTATTTTTATGTACATTTCAATACGATTCTTAGACTATAAGATGAAGAAGCAACAAATCAAACACACGAGAAAATCTACAGAAAATGCTATTCGATCGATCTCACATAGTTTCCAACTTTCCATGAGATATGAGAGATGAATTTGACTTGCGAGATAATTGAAGGTATACACAGTGCAAAAGTGTGCAAACATCAAACTCCAAAATCGAAAACTATTGCAAGAATCCAAAGAGCTTGATCCATGGCATCCCAATGCCTGACTTCCTGCCTTTATCGTCCACCTGCTTTGAGCAGGATGAAGACGACGTTGTTTTGTTGCAACCGAAGTTTGCCGATGGTTCAGCGTAGTCAATCTCTCCTTCGTTTCTTTTGCAAAGGAAGAAGTTTCTCGAGCCTAGCTCTGAGAGCTTCTCATCCCGATTCAGACCTGAAATATTCATTCAATCGATCAATCGACCGTTCGTTTTCTTTCTCTTCTAATTGCTCAAATAACGAATGAATTGATGAACTGAAGGAGAAATTCGAGGAGCTTACTCTCTAGGCTAAATTGAGAGTAATGGAGGTCGTAACCGGATGGATCAGAATCAGGAAGCACAGGTCGGCGGCCTTCCTTCACATAAAACCGGACCGCAGCCGCAATTAGATCTCCGACGGACGAATCCGGCGACATCAGCACTTGGACAGGACCAAGGCTCCCCTGAATCGTGACGTTCAGTAGTAGCTTCGTCATCTTCGGCCTCAGATCCGAACTGCCTGAACCGATCCTCGCAGCGGAAGGCATATTCGGAAGCGTCTTAGGCCTGCGAAGCTCTCCTGTAGCTCCAGAAACCACCGATCCCCTGCCGTGAAACGACATCGATTTCTCCGGCAATCTCTCCCTTATCCGTTGAGACGAAGACCTAGGGCTCGGCATCTACCGAATACTGAAACCTAAAATAACTAGGTACGGGATTACGGAATTGAGCGCTTATTACCTCAAGCGGCGGTAGCGGAACAAGCGGAGGTGGAAGAAGACGAGGCCGGAGGCAGAGCAACGGTGGCTCTCAAGCTTCCGGTGCCCGGAGACGGATAGCATAACCCCCCAGTTTGGCGATGAGAGAAGGCGATGGAACGCAAGTATTGATAGTAGAAAATATCGAAAGGCGGCTATGAGTTGAGTAAAGAACTGGCCTGGTATTTATATTTAGCGGGAAGGTTGGGCTTCGGGGCTAAGTGCGGGCCCCACTTTCTAAGGGACTGTTTGTTTACTATTTTTGGTCTCGGGAAGCAGAAAGGATTTTTTTTAATTCTAATTGTAAATTTTTTTTTTTTTTTTTAAATGTCTCTGTGGGTTAGGTAGGGTTTGGAATTAGAATCTGGTTGTTCTTGTATTTCGATTCGGTTTGGTTCAGATCTAACTTTTAAACATAAAATTAGGGTTGTGTATACGGTCCGGATCTGACCGGACTGGATCGGACCAATTTATACCTTAATTATGCAATTTTAGTGAGGTTACCGGATCGGACCGCACCGGACCGGATATTCCTAGTTTACGGTCCAACCCGAATTACGGTTTTATACGATCCAAAAGATAACCTACTGAAAATCATACACAATATTTAATTTGCTTACATGAAACTTGAAATACTATATAGAAGAGACTTACATTAAAACTCGATTATATTTTGAAACTAATCTAAATTATATCTTTTTAATTTTTAAAATTCCAATTATATTTATTTATTATGAATTTTAAACTAAAAAAATAAAATTGGCTCCTAAGATTTGTAACACAAAACCAAGAATCTTAAACCAAAAAGAAATTCTTTTTATCAAAACTGAACCCGGCTATAAGTGGGATATTTGGTTGAGCATGAACCGGCCCGATCTAATATTAGGGTTTATCTTGGTCAGAAATTTTAATTTTTGAGTTTATTTGGAATTGATTTTAAATTGATAAATAACCCTAATTATCCTACATTTATTTACAAAATTAAATTCTATCGCCCTAATTTTCGCCAAATTATCGTCTTTATAGAAAATCTTTTTACATTATCGATGATTTTGTGAGGAATATTCCATTTATATTCAAGTAACTTATTCCATGACTTTTTCAAATTTAACTCCCACAAAAATCTTTAATATTTTTTTTAAATATGATAATTTATAGTAAACCAATCTTAAAAAGAATTAATTTTTTTTTTGTTAATTTATTATATTGTTTTGTGCATGATAATGATACGAGTATAATTTTTTTTAATGCTCTCTTGGTGGCGGTTCGAGTGTTTGTCGAAAAGGGGGCGTGAATTTGTGATCGACTCCTAACGGCTCTATTTTAGTCCAAATCTGAGGTGTCAACAACCATTTCTCAGACTTCCCACATGTGTACTTCCTTCAAAAATAAACGCTCATGTTCATCGTTTTCGGATGACTGGATCACTTTCCCCGAAGACGTTCTTGCTTTCAAGTTTTTATGATGCTTTTTGTGTTTTTTTCTCCTTTCTTGTGGTTTTTCATGATGGTTAGTCCGTCTGTCGATTTTTTTCGGCCTTTCGATCCAATAGTCGACGCGTCGTCTATGAGATCGAACCGCTTTCCATTACAAAAAAAAAAATCTATCATTTCTGTTATTCCTATTTGTTTTTTTGATATTTTGATTATTTGAACCTATTATATTATAATATAATATAAGTGGTACAAAATATCTAGAACAAGAAATATTAACAATCAAATTGGAAGGCTAAATAGGATCCAACGAAAGCTCCCTCCACTAGATAATGCTTAATGACGTAAAGAATTTAATTATTAATCCTGAGAATTTACATTTTCTAACTTTTGATTATTACAACAATAAAGTATACGATGAATAAATTATCGTTGTAAAAATAAGTAAGAAAAATTAAAAGTATAATTTTCAGAAGAAAAAAAATATTTTTATTATAAAATAAATACTTTATATTAATTATTAAAGATGAAAATTTATATATTCATTTTGAGTATTTTAATGGTTAAAAATTAAGCATAATGGAATATTATAAATCACATTATAAAAAATAAATTTTATACTTCCTGAAAGAATCTAGTTTTCATAAGTACATTTTTTTTACACAATTTGTATTGTAGAGTGACTAAAATTACTAAATTAGGGTTAATTTAACAACCTACTAATAATTATTTAGCTGTCCTAATCATTTCACAATTTGAATAAGTTGCTTACGTCATTTATTTAAGAAAAATAATGGAGCAATGACAATAATGAAGGAAGTATTTAGATTCAAAAAATTCATAAATAAAATATCACATAATACATCATTTTTGTTATTCATATTTTATAATTTTTAATTATATATTAAACTATTAATGCACGAGCTTTGCATAATCGAGTTTGATTTTAATCCAATAATAAAGTTTAAAATTAGCAATTGCTAAGATTTATCTCGTTATAACATTCATATTATTTTATATAAGTAAATTAGGGTTTATAAATCTAATTTTAGTGTATCATTTTGGATGTAATTATTAAATTTAGAAAATTAACCTATGGATTTATATCTTCTTTTTTAATAATTTTTTTCTTTGTATATACACTAAAATAATTCGGTTATAGTTTTTTTTCTAAACGGAAAGCGGTTAGGAAAGTCTATATTTTAGAGGTAGTTCATCCTAAAACATCATTGCGGATGAGAACACGAAGTTCGGGATCGTCAGAAAAAGGTTGTGTTGGGGTTCGAAATTCTCAAATGGGTCAATCGATCGGCAACACAGTTGATTTTTATAAGCACATACCTGAGCTGGACTTCCTCAAATAAGCGAATATACAGTTTGTAGTCGGATACGATTATCTCAATCTTCCAAGGACATCTCCAAATTCCTTGGAGTGTCTTGATAACACATAGTTATCATCCTCAATTTCGATCTTTTGATATTTAACTTGAATAAATTACACAAAACCACCTCTTATATACCTCACATTTCACTTAACCACCTCTTATTTTTTATTTTTCATTTAACCACCTATTTCCCCTACTTCTTATCAAGTTACCACCACTTCACATCTTCCGTTAACATGCCGTTAAAATTCAGAATCAAGACTAAAAACATCTGTTAAATAAATCTATTAATATTGTTTTCTAAAATTAATCTAAAATATATAAATTTTAAAGCCATCGTGGTTGTTTCTTTTTATCAGGTTCCCTGGGTAATTGTTTAGGTAAACACAAAGCTTCTAAAAACATATCAGTGATTAAAATCAAACACACTGGTCATCCCAAAGATTCAAGATGGTACTAGATACAAGAACAATTTTCACTTTCATTAAAGGGAAGCTAAATATCCAACCAGTTCACAAATTCATTTCTAAATAAAAAAGAAAATTTCATTTCTTCATATGCAAGAACCGTTTTTTTCAATGTTTTGCAAATTCAGTAGATTTATCTTTCTTGAGCTTGGAGATTGATGTTCTTATACTTGTAGAAGCTAACTTCGGTGCAGCAACATACGCTTTTTCCCCCAAATTCAACTTTTGAATACAAATTACAAGAACTGATGGTCATGTATCAGATATGTGAATTCGGGCAAAATTAGGTTAGGGTTTTGCGACCTTGGAATTGTGGGGAATTGATTTAGGATTTTGTGATTTTGAAAACTATGGTTCCCAAATTGTTGTGGAAAGAAACCACGCAAAGGTTCTTCCACTCCTTAACAAATCCCCTCGAACTCTCCCGTTCTCTTTTTCCAATCTGTTGCGCCTTCATCTAGCTTCTCATCCATTTTCAATGACACCACCACTGCTAGTGCAAGGATATGTGAAGGTGATAAAAGACGAAAGATCAAGAGAAGAGTGTCGGGAATATTGTACACTATAGTCGGCCAAGTCACCACCATAACGTCAAAGGAATTGTTGAAGCAGAGGACGAGGTATAGGAAGGGAGTTTAACGAGGAACTCATCAAGATGAAGGTGCGGTTATGCTCGATGAGGTTTTCAATTAGATGTGTTTGCATCCACTCAGCTTAGTTTCTTCGTCGATTACATTCTTGATGTTGCTGGCCACTCAACCCCTGTTATTGCTCAAATTGGGGAAAAGTGGCTTTGAAATGAGAAAAGAGGATTCTGCATATCTTAAAATTGGAGAAGTTTTATAATTAACTTAAACATATATTTGTGAGTTATATTTCTTTCTATTGTATTTACTTTTAGTGGTGGGTCCAAGTTTTTAACAGTACATTAACAGAAAAAGTTAAAAGGTGGTATTTTGATGGTAAATATGAATAACAGGTGGTTAAATAAAAATTAAAAAAATAAGAGGTGGTTAAGTGAAAATTGACATATATATAAAAGGTGGTTATATGTAATTTACTCATTTAGCTTTATTGCTTCTTTTAGTCCCGCTTTTAGAGCATAGGCTTCTGCTTCAATTACCGAGTTAAATTGTTTTTCTTAGCATTCAAACTTATAACTATACCGTTATCATTTCGGATTACATAACCAAATAGATGTTATTCATGAAATTATTAATGATTTTTTAGGAATTTAATGGTGGAATTATGTTCTGGTTACTACCGTTGGTCCGTTGCCTACTTGTCTATCTTCCATTTCGAGGTGTCAAAAAAGACAAAAAGAAATTAGCGACCGATCAATATGACGTGTACGGTCCAAAATCCATCAGAGCCTCAACGGGCGACAATGAACGGACGCGTGGAAATGACTCGAACGAGTGTCTGAGTCGGCATTCTAGATTACTCTTGTTCCTCGGGACAGCTCATCGGAGACCGTGACACGTCAACAGAAGATAGGGTGTAGCTAACCAAGGATGGGCCGCCATGTAGCGTATCAACCCTTCACGTAATTGCTATCGCCCCCTAATCTTATTTATTAGATGCTTTAATACCTACCTTTATAATTATAAATTTGTGAAAGAAACACATGCTAAATAGATTTTACATAAAAATAATTTATATTCAAATTAATAAAAAATACCCGTCAAATCACATAATTACTAAAAATATTAATTATTATATTTTCGTTAGCATATGACATTTTTGTAAATTCGATTTTCTTTGGATTTTACACAAATTTGTAACACTAATTTCTCAAGTTTATACTAAATTTTTATATATTAAGCTTATATAATAAGAATGTTTATGAACACCTCTTTTTATTTTAAGATTTTCTTTTCTCTATATTGATGATATTGTATTGTTATTTCAAAATGTGTAATGTGATTAAGGCCCTATGAAAACGAATTTAGTGCATATCTATATCATTATTCATTAAATTTGTATGCAATCATTTCTTGTACTTTAAGGCAAAATGCACTTGATTTCCCACATTTTATTTTACTATAAGGTATCAAAGTAATCAAACTCTACTCCAATTATTTCAAATAACAAAGAATGATTCCAAAAATTTTTATGAACAATGATATACGTATGGACTAGATTCGTTTCCATTCCGTTTTTGATTTCGGAGTTAAAACCAAACGGACCTTTAGAAGATAATTATGTTGAAGTATGTAGAGAAGTGAGGGTAGTTAGTGACGGTCTAGGAGAAGACAAAGGTGGAGGGAATCCGGTATCAACCGGTGCAGGTGATGAGGTGAAGCCTCATTAAAATGTTCTTCTATGTCGGCTCCTAAATCCAATTGTATGATAGCTATCAAAACCCTTCCCTTTCATGTTTTTAAGGCTAGGGACTTCTAGTATATTAATTTATGAATTTTTTATCTTGATATTATTGGATGTGTGAAATTATCTCATATCGACAATATGATATCACTGGGACTTAACGTATATTAGGGTTATTCCTATTATTAATTGGTTTTAGATGAGATCCAAAAAAATTGTGTGTAGATTTACTTTGACGTGTATAACATTCACGTATTACTGTATTAAATTCACAAGATATAAAAGATAAATTAACATATATCCCTTAAAATTAATTATATACTCTTACTTAAAATAAAAAAATATAGTGGATTTATTAATTGTTTGAATTCTTTTTAAATTTAATTTTTATTTTAAATATTAAAATTTGTATTTAAAATATTAAAATTTTTAATTTTAATTCAAAAATTAAAAATCTATAAAAAAATTTTGTAGATTTTTTAATTAAAATAATATAAATAAATTTAAACTTGAGGGATACAAAAAAAATAACTTGAGTTGTATTTATTAGTAAAGTTCAAACTAAAATATTTCTATTTTATTTTAAAAATAAAATAAAAATATTTTAGAAAATTAAATTTATACCTATTAAAAATTAATTATATACTCTGTAAGTAAAAGCCTTTAAGTTTGGACTTTTTTTTAGACAACATAGAAAAAGTACAAACTTGGGAGTAGTAAGAGAAATTTTTTTTAATTTACGTATAGTTATAAATATTTAAGTCTATTTAAAACTTGAGATAAGATACTAAAATATTTATATTTTATTTTAAAAATATTAAAATTTTTCACTATTATAAAAAATAAAAAAACAACTAATTAATTTTGTAACTATTAGATTACCATTACATCGATCCCACCTTATAGATATATATATTTTTTTCCCCACAAGTATTCCTAAAAAATGATTTAGGCTATCCTACAATAGAGATCCCCTAACAATTTCTTTTGATAAAATAATAAAACTATTACGAGATGAACGTTTATACTCGGTGCCTCCCGCTGATTAGATCAAGCTGCTTTTCCTTGCTTTCGGTTTCATTTTGATGTATTTTTGTGTACTTTTTTTCTCCTTTCTTTGTGGTCCTTTGTGATAGCTTGTCGATCTGCCGATTTTTCGGCCATTCGACCCACTGGACGGCGCGCCGTCTAATGGTTTCGAACCGCTTTCCATTTTCAAAAAAAAAAAAACTATTACGAGATGAGTAGCTTATTAAATAAGCATAATTATTAAAAAATATATAGCATCTGGCAAAAATTACACAGAATTTTAAGGCCATGTTTGATTGGTTGTAATTTGTTGGGCATTTCTCTTATTTGTCTGTATGTCAATAATTATTGGTGGCAATTTGATTATATATTTTCGTTGTGTATTATTTATTTTCGGAACATTAGCATATGATATGTATGAATAATATAGTACTATAATAGTGGGAAATGTAACATATCTTTTATGTATGAACACTATAGAAGAGTGATTGAGGATATATGAACATTGTATATATATTTTTGGTTTGGGTAAATTCTCAAAAATGCACGGTTTTAATCTTACACGCGTAATTTAAAGTAAAAACACCGTATCAATTATATAACTAAGTATTTATCGTCGATGATCTACTGTTTCTATTATTATTTAATTTTAATATAAAATTCTAGTACACTTATATATGAATGGTGAGTCTGCCGTCACAACAAGGTTTTTACGACCTCAATAGTGCCGACGTACAATGAGGCATAACAAAAAGGTATTTGTCACAACATGTGATGGTTCGAGAATTGGTAATACATCATCAATCCTTGAATATTAATTTAAATTTCTCTTATAAATATTAAATATTTTGTGGGTTTTTTTTACTAGTTTGATCATATTTTTTCTGTACTTTTTATCCTTAACATAAGGCCTGGCTCGACATAAGGGTCCTATTTTTTTTAGGAGTTTGATTATAATCGATTACAACTAACCTTGTTTAAGTTGAATATTTTTCTTTCTCACTCGTTTCTTAATATCCTACAACATATCGAATTACAATTAAGTGATATTACAATTATCTCAATCTTGGTTTTGTCTTTTTGAAGTAGTTGCTTGTCTTTGTTGTACATGTAATTTGCTTAATGCCTCTTGATGATGTCGTTTGATATATTTTTCGTTTTATAATTGTTGTTCATCTGCATTTGCTAGTTTATATCATGAATTACATTATACCAGTGCGCACATAAATTGAACAAAATTAATAAACACACGAATCATAACCGGGAGCATGTGGTGGATCAAATTATGCATTATACTTTCCTTATTGACTTATAGGTAATGGATAATTCTCAATCAATATGTTATGAATTTCATATATTAACCTAGAAGATGTACAACATGTTGTAGCAAAAGGATGTGGGATATCATTGTTACTTCAAAATCCAAAACTTTTCTTTGAGAAATCAGTAAGAAGGACTCTCCAACCAATGTAAGATTAATCGTGTCTTATTATGCATTATACTTTATCCGCATTTCATACATAAGTTATTTAATATCAAATACATTTAGGGCTCGTTTGAAAGCGCTAGAAATCATTACCGGTAACGGAATAATTTCGAATCAATCAAAAACTACGTTTGATTAAAGGTCTTTTAACACTTGAAATTAACCCCATCATTTCCATTTCCTTTCCTTATCCTTATCTGATTTCATTACGCATTCATTCCGCCGCTCCAACTAAGCGGGCACTTAAAATCTTTTAACAATCAAAGTATTTACAACTAATAAGATTAAGAATTATTATCTCATATCAAAGTGTCTCATATCAAAGTGATGAACACATTTGAATCAAAATTCATTGTATGAGAAAGTTTTCTTGTAACATCTTATTTTAGATATAACACCAAATATATTGAATAATGCATAGTTTGAATTAGAGTGGGACAAGTCTCAAATGCATGAAGTGTATTGAACCCATTTTAAATGGCTATAAATTATGTAGGGAAGAAAGAATCATTTCAATAATGCACAAATATTTGGAATCCAATTTGAAACTCAAGTGGGCAAATGTTGTTTCCTTCACCATTATAATTGCTATCCATTTGAAGATCCACATGTTTTGTTTGAGGGAAACAATGAAGGTGATTTTGGGCACCAAAATATATATATTTATATATGTATAAATTGTTTAAATCGAAAATTATCTTTGTAAAAAATACACCTTTTTGTGATTTTTAAAAAATATGAAAGTATACTCATTTTTATTAAATTTAGTTTATCGCTAAAAATAACACTTTTGTTACGATAAACTAGTTTTGTACCCGAATGGGGTTGTGTTTAAAATTTCTCGAAAAATAGTTTACTATATTATGTTGATTATTTTATGTATCGTTTTAATTATTAAAACTAGATGTTATTAAAGAAATTTTAAATGTTAAAATATCCAGGAAAATTTACAAGCCAATTATTTATTAATATTTACAATCGGTAACAACTTATAGAAATCATATATAAGGTACCCTTCATAGATTAAGATGATTTTATAAATTAAAATTTACTTTAAATCGATTGTAAAAAAATTATTTTATAAATTCAATTTTAGCCTTGATATTTGACATAAATTACTTTCAGAATGATATTTGACATAAATTATTTCGGCTTCAGTATAGATAATAAATTTATACGAATTTATAAAATTATACAAAAAAGTATTTTTGATTATACTCCTAATTTTTTCAATTTTAGTGATAAATATTATATAAAATAATGCTAACAACATTTAGTAGGGCAGAGCACAAATCCCACAAGTCTCGGATTCTACGATTTTTCTTTCAAAATTATAAATTTCGTTTCATCCGTCCCAAATAATATTTGGGACTGGTTATGGGTCTGACCTTCGTCGTCGTGCTAGGAACGTCCCATCCCGCTAATTGTAAATTTTAAAATATGACTTAAATATTTAGGCCAAAATCTTAATTAGTAATAATATGCTTATAAATTAAAAAGTTATACTAAAGAGTGTGGCCCAAATTGCGTAATAGTGAAAATTATGATAAGTCAAGTGTGATTGATCTCATCCCATCTTGATTCGAATCGGGATATGATCCGACGGTTTCAGTCCAAAAATACAATATCCGTTCAATTCCCTCCCATATACTATAGTCGAGATGGGACATGGCGACGTTTAGTAGCATGACCAACCTAACATATAGTTTACTTCTAAAAGTATGTACACACAATTGAAAACTATTGCTGAATTGTAGTTTTCTTTCGGTTAATTCACATATATTGAAGATTTTGATTCATTTATTTTTGGGTAAATTTGTACTTTTGTAGGTAAATGGCACAATCAAGCAAAGAAAATCATATCACATGCTCAACGGGCGTTTGAAAGATACAATACATGATTGAATATTCTTGAGTTGTCTTTGTATGAAACAAACAAAAAAAACGAAATTTCACCTCTAAATTGGCAAATTCCATTGATTATGAACAAGATAATGAAGGGAAAGTAGATGTTGCCTCACACAACTTGAATTCTTATCTCAATTTGGATTGTTTCTAATTGATAACTTAATTTATATCATTAGGCCAAGATTAGACACATCGATTTTTAAAAGAGGCAATCTATTTGGAAATAATAAAGTCCCACGTCGAAAGATGGGGAAACTCCGAGCCTATTATATAAGGTCGGTGGACTACTCCTCCTATTGCCAATTGGTTTTAGGATGGAACCTCGCCGGGTTTATGTGCTGGGTTTGGACCTAATGCGCATGTGCGCTCGGATAAACACGATCCCCGCTCTACCGGTCCGTCTATATATTGTGATTGATCTATATCTTCTTCGTCTGTTCGATAAGTACATTTATACGTAATTTATTATTGGAGGCAAAAATTACACTTGTGGTGTGAGACTTTGCGCACACACTTACACAAATGGAATGTGTGATTGGAAAGGTTTTCTTTAAAGAATACAATTCATATATATGCGTAATTGGACCAACTATGATTACCTATACGTACGAGTAGTTCAAACTCCAATTATACACGTCATATGCGTTAGTAGAGGGTTTCCGAAAAGCTCGATTAGGCTAATGGAGCCCTAGTTGGGTGGGTGCGGGTAAGGCTTGATGGCCGTTTAGACCACTATTACTCTATTAAGGGATATATTTAGTAAATGTGTTTATGCTATGAGTTCTCTTAATAGAGTTTATATGATAAAAGGCCTAGTTAGCAAATTTGTGGGATGTATATGTATTTCTTAAAATGTTTGTTTTTTAAATTTATTTTACAAGAAAAAATTGTAACCCAACCGATTGCTAGGCACGTATATCAAGGGCCGGTCTGGCGGCAAAAAGTTACGGTCCGCTCCTGGTTGTGCATGTCCGGACATGAAATTATGGTTCGCTCCCGGATCGCCATTATTACATCGGTCCTGGTCCGTAATATTACAGTTCGACATTTTTATGGAAGGAAATTGGATACAATCCGGTTCGGGTTTGACCAGACCGTATTGAACCTACGTAAAATACATTTTTAATATTAAAAAAAAAAAGCCTATACGGCCCGGATTGCGTTGGACCGGACAATAACGGACCGAACCGTTACGATCCAACCCGGCAATAGGTTGTCAAATGTAGAAGTGTAACGGGTCGAACCGTTTGCACAACCCTACCCTACGAGTTCCAAGATCAAGTTTTGTGAGGTCTAGCTATATTTCTTATCTTAGTTTGTCTACTTTCTTTTACTTGTACCATGTCATGTGTATTTTATAAATTTTTTATTGTGGGTCCAAAGTCCAAACTTGAGTAACTATTAAGGTGACCATAGTTATATTGAGAAGTGACATATGAGTAGAAACATTCAATTTGGACACCAAACTTAGATTATGCCTAACCACATGGCCATTGTTGCATAGTGAAACTACATTATTGCAGTAACCATAGCCATATAATAGAAGGGATTCAATTTTGCTACTCAAAGTAACAAAGAATCAACACTTCATACACCAAATGTGGTAAGAAACTATTTTTCCTTAACCAATGAAAATGATTTCACCTTATCTACATTTTTAGTGGTCCTAATTTCTCATCAAACAAAGGCACATGTCAAAGAGATTACCTTATCCTTCCAAGCAGGAAACAGCAAACCAATGAACTTGATTCTCTGGTTTACTATGGACCTGTAGAATATGCAGAAATAAGAAGTGAAGAAGAACAAACAAAATCAAATTATCAACTTCTGCTAAAGCTTCTGTAAGTAACTAGAATATCAAGCTTTATGTTCACCTGCATGGCTAAGTTTGATGTATTGTTATGAACTAAATGAACTTGATTTCCATGTACAATACAGAACTGAATCCTTTCAACTCACCTTGGTGGTTATGGCAGCTAGTTTGCTTTAGGTGAAACAATATAATAAATGACATTATATTAAGGGCTCGTTTGGAAGCGCTAGGAATCATTCCCGGCAACGGATGATTCTGAATCATTTCCATTTCCTTTCCTTACCCTTATCCGATTCCATTATGTTTTCATTTCACCGCTCTAACCAAACGGGCACTAACTGTACTATACAGATAACCTATTTCAATTCGGGTTTTCTAGATGTACACATATCTCTTTTGCCCAACAACCGAATTGCACAGGTCATATGCCTAAGTAGGGGGTTTTCAGATTTCACTCCATATGTGTAATCCCAAACCCTAAATAAAATCTTGAATTACGCAGGCGAGCGCTTTCAATATGGCGTGTTGAGACAGCTTTCGATGAGCTTTCATGCAGACTGTTCATAGACAAGTCCCCTGGAGAATAGCTCAATGGTCAAGGACAATGAGCTGTTCTGCTATGCTTGGCCTCTAGCACAAGTTCTTATCAACCATGACCATACAAAGGGAATCATTTGCCTTCAAGCTCATGGAAATCAACTTCAATACAGTAGAGCCCAGACAGAGTAGCAAGTTGTAGTGCAGCAGTCAACCTTTAATGCCAAAACTACAAGGAAAAGGTCAAGAGAAAATAATTCAGAGAACAAGAGAACTGAAGGTTTCTGAAGTTAAATCTCAGATAGCTAGATGCTTATCTTTTTTAATTCTCCATGTAGATTCTGAACATCTAAAACTTTAAGATTGCTTCAAAGGAAAATTAATCACATACCTGCATAAGCTTCGAAGGAAAATCTATAATTGCCTTTAAGCAAATGCATCACTTTCCTTTACCAGTAGTCTCTACACGAGCATGCACCGTCTTCAAAGTGATGAAAACGGTACGCATCTCTTACAACAATAACCCGATTAGAAACCATACTAATACACTTGATCCAATTATGGCAATCGTTGCAGACTCGTAGATTCTTCATCACATGTATAGGAATTGTACTAGATAAGGTAAGTAATCCAAAAGTAATAGCAAGCTTCTCACTATGAACATGTAAAGAAGCTCCTTTTTCTTGCTCACACATAATATCATGTCCGGGCTTAACATAACCCCTTACTGCTGCTAATTTGTTCAACTCCTCTAAATACTCGTAGATTTTGTCTGATAATGGGTGAAGATGGTCACCTGCAAAGAATGCATGAATCGAGTTCTTAATTTCAATCCAGCTTTGACCAGGCTCCTTCTTTACCCCTCTGTCTCTCATAAGTTGCCTCGCCATATCTCTGTTGCTCCACTTTCGGTTTACTTGGTACATATTAGATATAAGAGTATATGTTGCGGAGTCTTCAGGCTCAAGCTCCATCAGATGACGAGCTGCCAACTCCCCGATTTCAATGTTCTTGTGAAGTATACATGCACTCAAAAGGGTTCTCCAAACCATTGCGTCCGGTTCACTAGGCATATCTTCTATGAATTTCTTTGCACGGTCAAGAAGACCTGCCCGTCCAAGAATATCCACAACACAAACATAGTGCTCAGGTTTTGGCACTAAATCATATTCTTCGCTCATTGATTTGAAGTAGCAGAGGCCCTCTTCGACTAACCCCACATGGCTACAGGCTGACAGAATACCTATAAATGTGACATGATTTGGCATCAAATCTATTCTCTTCATCTTCTCAAAAAGCTCCAATGCTTCCCTTCCGTAACCATGTTGAGAATATCCAGTAATCATAGCATTCCATGTAATTTCATTTCTTGTAGTCATTTCACTGAATTCCTTCTTTGCATCAAGTATAATCCCACACTTGGCATACAATGTTATCAAGGCATTAGAAGCCTCAGTTCCAAGATCGTATCCTGTTTTGATCAGTTTAGTGTGGACCTGCTTCCCTTGTTTTACATTGGCTGTATTAGCCGCGGCACTAATTGCTGAGGCATAAGTAAATAGATTTGCTTCTACACCAGCTCGATTCATTTCGGAAAATACCTTTAAAGCTTCCCCAGAATGACCACTTTGAGCGAACCCTGAAATTAAAGCGTTCCAAGATGTATTATCCTTGATATCAATCCTTTGGAATGCACGGTAGGCTTCGTCAACTTTGCCACTTTTGGAGTACAGACTCACTAGAGCATTTCCAATCGACAGATCTGCAGAGAAACCAAAGACATAAGATTGAGCCTGGATTTGCCGGCCTCTTTGTAGTGATTGAATGCCGCTGCATGCAGTGATCGCGCTAGCAAACCCTATGCTATCTAACTGAATTCCTCGGTTTTGCATCTCTTTGAAATGCTCAAGTGCTTCAACATGCATACCCAGCTGTGTGTAACCTGCAATCATAGCAGTCCATGAGACGACATCATCCTCTTGAAGCCGCCTGAAAATCTTTTCAGCAGCATGCAAGTTTCCCTGCTTAGCATACATGTCTATCAACACACTACAAACATATAAATTAAACTGAAATCCTGTCTTAATAGTTTGGCTGTGAATTTGCTCTCCAAGATCTTGAGCTCCAACCTGAGTGCAGGTTCTCAGTATACTTGGATATGTATACTGATTAGGCACCAGGCCTTTCATCTGCATTTGTGAAAATATTTGGCATGATTGACTAATATTGCCAATTTGCCCATAAGCACCCATCATAACATTCCATAGCACAACATTGTTTGCCTTTGTTGTGAGGAAGTACTTGTGGGCAGTTTCTACATCAGAGCATTTAACATAAAGGTCAAGGAGAGACCCCTCGATCATCATATCCAAACAAATTCCTGATTTCAGTGCATATGAGTGTAGCTGTACGCCCTTATGAAAGGCTCCAACAGTTGCGCACGCACTCAACAGGCTTGCCACAGTAATATAATCTGGCTTGAAGCAATCTCTTTGCATCTGTTTGAACAATTTGAAAGATCTGTCACTAAATCCATTTTGTGCAAGTCCTGAGATAAGTGAGTTATATGAGACCCCATCTTTGAATTGCATTTTCCTAAAGAGGTTTTCGGCACATGTGAAGTCCCCCCGGTGGCAGTACAGTGAAACTAGAGCATTACAAACAAAAATCTCACCAGATAGACCCCATTTGAAATTAAGGGCATGAAGCTCCTTTCCGAGCTCAAATAATCCAATCTTTCTGCAAGCACTTAGAATACTTGATACCACATATGGAGTTGGCATAATACCTTCACTGTGCATCTCCTCACAGAACAACATAATGGATTGCTTCTCACAACCATTTTGCGACAACCCAGATATCATAGCTGCCCAAGTAACATTATCTCTCGAACTTAACCTTTCAAAAACGATTTCCGCACAATCCACAAATCCATTCTTCGCATACAAGTCAATCAATGGATTACACAGAATACGGTTATCATCAAAACCATATCTAATAATTTTCGCATGAATCTGCTTGACACGTTCCAAATCAATCCTTTTCACTCCACTTCCTCCACATGCCTTCAACAAATTAGCAAAAGTAAATTCATCAGGACGGCAATCTTCACTGACCATCCGCGAAAACAAACACAAAACCCTGGGTGTCAGCTTCGTATCTGCATAACAAGCAATTACTTTGTTCCATATATACACCGGCAAGCTCCTACCATTAAGAAGCAATTCATCAAGCACCTTATCTGCGTCATCCAAACGGCCACAAGATACGTAGAAAACAAAAAGCGAACTGCATAGCTCTTGTTCCTGGATGAACCCCGATTTCAAAACAAGTCCATGAAACCTTTGAAATTCAGCCAATGAATCAGAACCCGAATTCAAGCAACCTTCTAGCAGCAACTGAAAGGTCTGGTAATTGGGACGAACTGCATCTGGGTAATCCTTATGTGGTGAAATCTCTGACCGTTGATTGTTTTCATTCCATGTTTCGATTGAGGAGTGAGAAATTGCCAAATTCGCGCGTAGATTGTGCTACAGTCAAAAGAGAACGATATTGAAGTCGATGAATTGAGAGGTTTTGAGCATGACCACGAGAGGGAATAAAATTACCTGGCGGAATTGAAAATAAGGCCTTGCATGGTAGTGATAGAGCAGGCGATTGGAGAAGGAGCCCCTTAGAGTCGTCGCAAGTGGCACCATCAATCACCGGAGCAACCGCCAATGCTTGCAGTTGAAGTGATGTCTCTCCGGCTACAAAAAATGAAAAAAAATAATATTTTAAAAATCAACACATAAATAGCAAAAAATCTATTTATTTTTTTTGTGTGAATAGCAAAATATCTATTTATGCATGGGTAGGGCTATAATATGAGACAAGCTCCGACTCGGCTCGTAAAAAGCTCGGTTCAAGCTCGTTCATTTTCTAAACGAGACAATTTTGAGCACATTTTAAAGCTTGTATAAATTATAGGCTCGGTTCGGACTCGGCTCGTTTATAAACGAGCCGAGCTTCAGCATGTCAATGCTCGGCTCTTTCGGGTAAAGCTTTGCTCGTTTGGCTAAAACAACACTATATGAACATTATTTTAGCCGAGCTACTCGGGCTCGACTCGTTAAAAGCTCGGCTCGAGCTCGTTCGCTTTCCAAACGAGTCAAGTTTGAGCACATTTTAAAGCTCGTATAAATTTGAGGATCAGCTCGTTCGACTCGTATTACACCCCTATGCATATCAGCATATGTGATATGTGAAAGTGAAATCCTTGACATGTATTTTAAAATAGATATTATAATTTTTAATTCAAAATAAATGGGTGTTTATTATCGTATTTTTCACTCATGTGAAACGAGTTCGAACAGAAATTTCGAGTTGAATTGATCAGTTCACGTAGTCATTTTTAAGGTTGTTATTCAAGGCAAATGAGCCAATATGAATTGAAATTTAACTGAGCTTAAAACGAGCTCATATTTAACCTGTTCAAAAAAGCGAAAGAACTTGATCCGGGCTTCAAACAACTACATTGATATAATAATAATAAATTCCTACCAAATTCGATTGTAAAATTATGTAGATTCTCAATTATATAACATTTTTAAATAAATTAAAACATTTTCAAGATTGCTACATATAAAGAGGTTATAAGTTCTTTAATCCAAGAACTATTTGCATTAACCAATTTAAAGCATTTTTTATATAAAGGAAAGCATTTTGACGCACTAAACGACACACCGTCTAATGGATTGAAAGGCCAAAAGAAATCGGCATACGGTCAAACCGTATTGAAGAGAGCTTAAAATAAACATCAAAGAAACACAAAAGTATAACCAGTATATCCGAAAACAGCGAGATCTTAAAGGAAAAGGAGAGTGAGTCAGTCTTTGCAGAACGGGAAGTACAACGTCTGTCGTCAAAGAAAGTGCATAAGACGGGAGTTTAAAGAACAATTGTGTACCCATAAATTTGGTCTTGAATCAAAATTTTTAGAAGTCGGAGACAAATTCACATTCCTTCCTAGACAAAAAAAACTCGAAGGGCAAAGTAAAACTTTCTCAAGTTAAAATAGTTTTATAGGGGGTTGGATCATGTTTTCATTTATTCAAAAAAATATATACACTGAACCTTTTAAAACTCTAGAATGCATCACAAAAATACTTCATAGTATATAAGTTTGATGGGTATGTATGATAATATGGGCCGGATGAACCGGCCCAATAGTCCAAAATAACTGGCCCAATAGACTTCATTCATATCCAACTATTGATATTTTTTTTCTGAAAAAAAGATAGAGACTTGCATGTGAGAGAACAATTCACTTAATCAGTGATGCATGTGTGGATGGTGGACCTTCTATATGTCTCAAATCTCTTTCTATAAATCACTAACTAGCTTCTTTGATTAGAAAAAAGTTATAAGTGCATTATAATGCAAAATGTCTTGATTTGATGCATTTTCACATGACAACAAACATTTCATCAATAATGTCAAACACTTAATACACCATCATTTATATATATATATATATATATATATATATATATATATATATATATATATATATATATATAAAATAAAATTGTCCAAATAGTACTCATCTTTTAGGCTGACTAAACTTTAATACACCATCATTTAAACTATCAGAACGGTACATCAACTATTGAGCCCGACCAAAGATTAGTATCTGGATTACTCTTCACACGTTAAGTTAAGACAACAACTTTGCTCCTAGAACTTTCTCTTTTGTTTCTTGTTGAATAAGTATGTCGTGTAGGCATCATTGCAACTGTTTTAACCCTTTTACTTAACGTGTGAACAGTGATTTAGATACCAATTTTTTGTCAGACTCAATAGGGGAGGTACCGTTTTGATAGTTTAAACAACGGGTACTAAAGTTTAGTCAGCCTAAAAGATGGGGTACTGTTTAAGCAATTATATATATATATATATAGAGAGAATAGATCATATGAGAACAACCTCTAACATGAGAACATGAGAACAAATCATGACCATCCAATTTTAAAATTCAATGGTATAGATTAATGGTAGAAAATGATAAATAGGAAACCAAATAATGTATAATAATTACTCACTCTCATTAAAAGAGAGTGAACCCACTCTCTCTTAATTGTTTTTTAAAAATATATATTGTATTATAGGAAACCGTTAGTTAAAAAAGATTCACCAGATATCTCCTTCCTTATCTCTATTATACGTAAACTTCATTAACAGTTCTCCCCAATTCCGCCAAATCAAAAAACGAAACAATGGAAAACTCAGATTGAGTGTGCATTTGCAAATTTATTCAATTCGACCTCTCTACAACATCTGTTCAAGTCGATCATAACAACAGAATTCAACAAGCTGTCATATCCTGTCAAGAAAATCATATCCCGTCAAGAAAGTAGTTTGTTTCTCCATATGCAAATCTCAGTAAGTGTATGTATTCAAATTTAATCGTTGTAATTGAATCGCTTTGACATAAATCGTTTGAATAACCGCATGAATTGTAGAGTTGCATTGGTGAAACTCGTAAGAAGAACCGATAGACAAAAAAAAATTCGTTGTTGATAATAAATAGATTAACTACGAATAACACACTTGTATTATATTTAGTTTCAGTTGAAAAGAGCATTATAAGTACGAATAAACAAATTTCAGGTTGATAATAAATATAATAAACAGAGTAACTACGAATAACACATTTGTATCATTTTAGTTTCAGTTGAATAGATCATTATAATTACGAATAAAATAAATTGACGTCTAATAGAGTATTTATTTTTTCAGGCACCAAACAATGGGAGGTTCATAAGTCTAATAGAGTATCTGCTTCAAGAGTTTTCTAGAGACAAAGAAGTTCGTAATGGTGTTAATGAAGTTGTCCTTGATAGTATCCCAAGAAGCTTTGAATAAGAGTTGAAGCCGCCGGGATCAGGCGCCTTGTCATCGCCCATGGAGAAAATGGCCAACTTAATTTCCTCCAAAGTGACAAGGGAGGAGAGGTTCTTGAGGTTGAAGATCCTGTCAAAGCCAAGAACAAAGGTACTCGTATGAAAGGTTCCTTGGAGAATGCAACAACCAAGGTTGTAAAACCTTTAAAGAAGTGTGCTCGGTGTAAGAAACTTACAGATCATGACAAACGGAACTACAAGGAAGTTATGTAGAATATAGTTAGTGTTATTTTACATTATTTGAATTCATAATTATTGAAACCTTTTTGTCCATTTAGGACTTAAGGTTTTTGATTAATAGTTGTTGTTTTATCTTTAAAAACAAATGCTTATCAACAATGTATTATTTCACTTAAAAAAACGTTTGTAATTACGAATTTTCTGCTTATATACATTGTTAAATCTCACTTTAAAAACATTTGTAATTACGAATAATCACTATTATGTCAAACACAAGTAAATAATATATTATTGGCATTTTGGTTTAGAAACTTCATAGTGTAAATTATGCAAACATCCACGACGCATCGATTTATAACTAGTCAAATCAAAGTAGACATTCACAAAATAAGTCAAACAATAATCCTAGAAAACAAAAAAAACTGTTAAGTTTGAAGATTTCAAATTGCTAGTAGTAGAGTACATTAACTAAATGAAGTATATCTAAATGATCTTAGCATTGACCGTTTGTAATTACGAACTTAATGTTTCTATACATTGTTATGTCTCACTACAAAAACGCTTGTAATTACGAACTTAATGCTTGTATACATTCTTATAGATCACTTAAAAAACGTTTGTAATTACGAATAATTGCTTGTATACATTATAATATCCCACTTAAAAAAACGGTTGTAATTACGAATAATCGCTATTATGTCAAACACATATCCTAAAAAAACACACGACACATCGATTAACAATCAGTCAAATCAAAGTAGACATAAACAAAATAAATCCAACAATAGTCTTAAAAAACCAAAAACACGGCTAAGTTTGAAGATGTCAAGTTGCAACTAGTAGATTACATTAAGTAAAGGAAGTCTATCTAAACGTCAAGCTCCCGTTCCTCTTCATCACTAGTCAACTTCTCTTTTCCCTTTCCTTTAATGTCCTTAGGCTTGGTGACATTATTCACACAACCGCTCTTAATGCTGTTTACCACACAAGTATCAAACAACACTAGAAAATTCTGAAGAAACTCAAGCCCTCCATCCAAACCCTCAACCATCCGTTGCCTTACATGATCTGGCCTCAAATTAACATATTTTTGAGTATATTGAAGCCTCCATTTATCCCTAACCTTGTCGGTATCACTCTCCTTCTTTCCACTTTCTTTGTTACCACCCAACGGCAACCCAAGACAAATATGAACATCTTCAGCTGTTATGTAAAGGCTTCGTCCATCCTCAAATTCTAAGCTGCACTTGTTAGGATCAAAGTGATCAACTAACCAAGAACAAAGGGACAATGGCGTATTTCTTAATTCCAATTCCAAGAAACTACCAAATCCAAAGTCCCTAATTGCATTTATCTGCGCAACATGCTTTTCTCCATCCGACAAAAGTTCTTTAATGCCATTCACAAAAGATTTCGGAGAGCACCTGGTAGGCAAGTTGTTGTACCCTTCAAGCTTCCCTCTGCTTTGCCTTGGACCTTTAGCAACTATCTTCCGTTTGGTAACAACCTTATCCCCATCAGAACTATCGTCAAGATCTTGTTCCTCTTCATCACTAGTCAACTTCCCTTTACCCTTTCCTTTAATATCCTTAAGCTTGGTGACATTCTTCACAACTGCATAAACAACATTTTCATTACTCGTCATTATTCGTAATTAATAATGCATTATCATATTAGTAAATCGATGTAATCACAATTTATTCATAATTAACTCGTCATTATTAGCAAGGACCAATTGACCAAATTGATTATGATATTACCCGGAACCATTGTTAACAATCAATCGGATTCAGAAGAGAATGTAATTATCAAGCGATACAAGTGCTAATCAACGATCAGTTTCATCAATATTGTAAAAAAGAAATTAAGCATTCTTAAACACTGTCTAAATTGAGTCGTTGTCATTCTTGTAAATCATAAAAGTGCAGAGAAGTCTACAAACGAAATGGATCTAATAACAAGGAGAGAGGAGAGGATACCTTTCAGCGGCGACAAAGAAAACCTAGATCGATTGGAAGATGGAGATTTGATTTGTAAAGGGGTCGATTTAGGGTAAGCAATATACCGAACAACCAGGCGAATTACAATGAGACAAAAGTCGCTGCTTGTGCGGCCACAATCCAGTCGCCGGACGCAGTACTGGGCAAACGAGCCGCCTGGAGGTCGCCGGACGCAGAACAGGGCAAACGAGCCGCCGGTTGATCTAGATCCACGACGACCGGTAACTCCAAACCGCAACTGAGTTACCGGACTGCTCCTCGTCGTCTTTGTTGCGCCACCAACACCGGGAGGTTCGCTGATTCGGCTTCAAAACACCTTATTCGACCGCCACAACCCTAAAACCTTCTTTCCGAATGTGCAGCTTGTATGGAGTGAAATTAGGGATTCCAAATTGTGCTATATTTGGAAGCGCGTGTGTGTTGAAATTTTATTAATAATTACGATACTAACCCTAAATCTCGACCCTTAATAATAAACAATCCTACGGTCTGTGATTGTTCTCATGTTCTCATGTTAGAGGTTGTTCTCATGGGAACCACACCCTATATATATAATCATGGTTTAAGTGATAACAAACTATATTGTGTAATAATTTCGGTTTATGTTAAATAATCTTTTAATATATGTTGGGTCTAATACGTGAAGGGTTTGCACGTAAAGGTAAACCTACACACAAGTGTTTTGGAGTTCCATCCTAAAACCAATTGGCTATATGAGGAGTAGTCATTGGACTTATATGTTAGGTTCACTCGGTATCATATTGTCGATGTAGGACACATTTCCACACATTAACAGTTTAGCAACAATCTAGGTAAGTGTTCTTTGATTTCACCTTAACTAAAATCAATAATTGAGAACCATATCCCTGCAATCTAATGTGGCCCTTCTTATTGTTTGTCTTACTATGTGAGGTGACTATATACAACTACCAATTATTGATGTCCATGTTCATGGTTTCTATTTGCTTACATAAAACTTCCATAACATATTTGTCGTGCGACAAACATTATGTTCACTTAATCGATTGATATGACTTGACTACATTTACTATACGTTGAGATCTGTATCGATGCCATATTTTCTTATTGGTAAATGGTTTTAGGGTCGGACTTATACGCTCGTATGTACACATCTTTTAGTTATAATAGTTATAAGTATGGTGGACCGTTCAACTTATATCTGTTGATTTTGGTTCATTTGTTAGTATGACACGGAAAAAAAAAATAGTTATGATAAAGAAATGGATATGAAAGTGTCTATACAAATAACTTTTCAATTTAGAAAAGTTGTGTAAACAAAAAAATCTCTTGTAAGTGAGCCTTGAAATAACTTTTTGATCATTCATATATACAAATGTCAAGGGTGTACGAAATCATGTGCCCACGAGTATTGTTATATATCGATGAGCTTGTCTTTTAATCTATTTTATTCTATTAATATACTTGAGTTATTTGATTTGTAGAGAAACGTTCTTTACTACTCATATAATTATGAGAAATCAATCACGTAAAATTTTGTGAAAATTAAAATTCGGATATGTTCATTGGAGTTATTGTGCAAAATAGTAAATTAAAATCCGTATTTTCACTTTACAAAACTCTGTGCAAATCAGTATAAAACGGTAGATCTTTTAAACTAAATGTAAACCGTTTTCATTTCTCACAAAATGTATATTATCACCAAAGTTCACCCAATAGTAATCATATGGATTAATGTAGATAGATTACATTTGAAGCTATCAACTAACACACATGTAGGATCTAGCTACAATAAATCCCTACAAGCAATTAATATAGATTTTGTTTGTTCAAATTATATGTACTTCACCCCAACAATCTATCATCTCTCATATTATATGAAAGAGATATACACTTATTCAAATACTTGATAAGTAATACACTAATACTAGACAATTATCTATTAAGAATTACCAACATAAACACACTTAATATTACACTTAAGAATAGTAAACTATCTTCAATGCTTGCTCTCTTGAGTGTAAATGTAGTCCAAGTGAGCTTCTGCAATCAACCTTCTTTTAAGGCATTCTTCTTCTCCATTCTCACACCTCTCCACCTCCAACCCCATCAATTGCTATACCAATTCAAATTAAAAAAAAAAACATTATACTAATAATCGAGTTGTAATTCACTAGTTACTCCAAAAACTCGTCAAAAATATGAACTAACTAGTACATTTAAAAAAAAAAGACCTAAAATCTTTCGTGCTCATTCGAACCAGAATATATATATATATATATATAAAGAGTGTGGTTCCCATGAGAACATTCTTATCGTGTAATCATGAAAACAATCTTAAACCATCGGGTAGTGAGTATTAAGGGTCGAGATTTAGGGTAGATATCATAATTATTGGATAAATAATATTCTGAAACTAATAATAACTACGAACTGTTTCATGATTATACAATAAGTCTTGTTCTCATATATATATATATATATATATATATATATATATATATATATATAATTCACAAATAAAAAAAAACATTATTACTAAAAATCAAGTTGTAATTCACTACTTACTCCAAGAACTTGTGATATATATATATATTGAGTAAAGATTTGCAGAAGGGAACTTACATATATTGAGCTATCATCATCTGCCATTGTTGAGGCAAGACTTGCAGTCTTGATTTCACTAAGCTCTGGATCTTCTCCTAAAATGGGCATTGAGAATAAAAAATCTACAAAATTGAGGAAATATACTGAACTGTATATATCTTACCTTTGGTAGATGATAGTAGAGCAATGGATTCATAAGATAGCAGAAGAACAATGAAGAGCAATAAGAGAACAAATGATTGTAAGATTTGCTTCATGGGTTTGTCTCTTGAGCTTCTGTAGAAAGAAAATTGAATGAAAGTGATGAAGTTTGATTTTCTTTTTTTTCTTTTTTCTCTTTTGTTATTATTATTTAGGGTTGGGAGTTGGGGAGTGAGAAGAAGGGGACAGATGATGAATATAAATACGTGAAAGAGATGTACTTACACTGCAAGTTTTCACATGTTGGAACCTTCATATAAATCAATTTGTATTAATGTTCAAATGCAATTTGAAACCTATACGAGTGCATATACGTTTTAGGTCCAATTATAATGCATATATTCGGTAAAACCGATTGAATATATATGAGGAATATTCTATCGATTTTGTGCTTGAGACTGAGAGTCGTGTACATATGAGTGTACATACATGTTATCTCAACATATTTATATAATGGGTAGGAGATAATAAGTTCACACAACGAAAGTATGAGACATTCTAAACGTAGTGTGTAAAGTCGGTGGCCCTTGTGAGCGTAGTATATAAGGTCGGTGGACTCGTACTATTTTCAATTAATTTTATGATGAAACCTCTTACAAACGGGCCCTTAATGTTAACCCTAAAAAAAAACATATTCAACCAATAAAGTCTAAATTTTAATTTAAAAGAAAAAAAAAGATTTGAGTGGAGTCAAATCACGACAGTGGTACATAGATATCCAAACAAGTACCACACAAAACTATGTTGGTGTTAACTTTAACCTTGCTGACATTAATAAAAAAAGTCAACGTTATGGGGACATGTTGACAGCTGTTCTCCACCCTTCACATGTCTTTTCCATTCATGTTCTGCCACGTGTCAGAACCTTACTAGCTTGGTTCGTGCGACTTTTTTTTTAATTGCATTAGATTTTTCACAAAATGAAAATACGCATAAGATGAAGATCGTTCGATGAAGCTGTAGAAAAAAAAGATGTTGGATAAATGGTCAAGACTCGACTAGGGGTGGCTCGATCGTACGGGGTTCAACTGGTGTTTATACGTTAGAATGTAACGTAATGTATTAGGCCGTATATTTGAATGCATATTTGAGTTTAATTTTTATTTGTTAGTTTACTATTTTATCATTTTACATTTTATATACGTAAATAATATTTTGACCTACTCTATAGTTTTAATCTGCATACCAACTTACCCAATAACGGTAATCTAACTACGTCTTATGAACCAATCTATCAAGTAAAAAAAAGATCAATGAGGGAGGTCTATCAAGTACTTTTTGTATGTATTCACTCAAATAACAATTTTTGCGCTCAAGACTCAAGTTCAGGTAACGAGAAGCGTCAAAAAACAAAAATATTCAAATTTTTAATGTTGAAGCTTAGAGTTGTTGAATCACATCTATTGTGCCATATATTCGGGATTATCCAATATTTGTTATATATATGAATGATGTTTTAATTAATAAAATAAATAAGGGTTCCGTTCACAAATATCTAAGTTATATGAATAATATTAGTATGTACAATTTTAATGAGAAAGTTGTTGAATCACAGTTATTGACCCAAAACTTGTTGTTTTTTTTGGTGGGAAGGAGAATCAATGACCTTCACCGAAACTTGTTGCCGAAACTTGTTGTGATTGTGTTTCTGTATCAGTTATCATCATCAGTTCATCACACTCCTTGTTATTTAAGTGATTAACTATTTTTTTTTATATAAAAAAAACTAATTTAATTTACAATGAAATCTCAGTTTATCACAAATTTGTAACTACGTCGAAGAAAATGTTAAGTTAGAGAAACTGAATGTGATATTGATGCACTTATGAAGCAAACCCTTCACAAAACTTGTTTAAGTGACATTGAGTGGAATCAAATCATATAATATAAACAAAATAATATTAAAAACATTAATGGATCGTAACGCCTTGCAAGTTGGATGCCATGAACTTGCCTAGTACGTACCATTCAATATTCCTATTTGTACAAATACTATATTATACTTTATTTGTTGTTGGGTACCAGCTTCTTTTTATTTTTAAAATAAGCACCAACTTTCTGGTATCATAGATATCAACTTTTGTTTGAATGGTCATAGTTGTTTTTGTGAGTAAGTTGTGAAATTAAAAGAATTTTATGTAGAATGTGTGAAAAACTAGAAAGTTTAGTGTATAAAACTGAAGAAAAAGAAATATTTGTATATACGTTTTTTTTATGTTGTTATATTGTGGTTATTTTATGGCATCAATTGTAATATTTTTTGAAACAATTTGGTTTACTAGACTTTTTCTAGTTTTATGTTTAATAAATGTACCCCTTGAGAGAAGAATGTGTAGAGTTTGAGAATAAATACAAAAGGTTTGGGTATATTTACTTGATTGAAACATTAAAAAGCCTAGTTACTAGGCTAGTTTTTCAAAAAGGCCTAGTTATCAAAATTGTCCATATTTTTTTAGGCTTAACGTGTAGATATATCATATATGTTTGTACATGAATTATTTCATTTACATTATAATCGTTTTGTAGATAATTTTAGGTAAAACATCCACTGTCAAGGCTTTATCAGTAGAGATTAGGAGATTCAGCTTCGACACGTCTATAGAAAAATAAATATTACGGTAAATTTTCTTACTTCTAACGCTTTTTTCTTTCACATTTCTTGAACTCCTTTCGGATGATAGTTTTATTAAAAAAACGATGCTAGAGGAGTGACTAGTGACTACACAACAACACATTCCATATTAGCCTCTTTCTTTTCAAATAAATTTGGCTAGCACTTCGGTCTATCCCGTCACTCACACCAAAAATATATAATGTTAGGCTTAATATGTATAGATACAAACTGATATTGACTAGTTGCTTATGTAATAGTAAAAACTAGCTATACATCGTGCCTTGTACAAGCATTTATTAATAAAAGTTTGAAACATTTCGTAATCAAAAGGTCAAAAAAATTAATCCGACGTAAATTAAATTTATTTATGATTGGTTGAATGACCCACGTGTGAGAAGATCAACAACCAACATACATGTGGTTCAACGATCCATAGTCAAATGATCAACTATCCCAGTCAATTAATATTACACTTGATCTAAGTCAAAATGTCAAAAAATCTATAAAACGTTTATTTACAAAGCTTTTAATTCTATATATACAAGTTTTCATAATATTATCCTTATATATGATACGAGATAGCAAAATTCACAATGACTGAATTTTTTTGAAATAATGATGAGAAAAAAATATTATTTTTTTAGTAAAAAAAAAAATTCACATATATATCTTTTGTGATATATCTGAAAATTGAGATCTAACAAGAGATATGTAAATTTTTTTATAAAATAATTACGATTAGTAAATTATTTATGACTTAATTATGAAGTAATTAGTAAAAATAAATTACAAGAAAAACGTGAGGCTGTCGTGAAAGCATGTTTTAGTATAGCTATATAAATACAAAATTAAGATAATTTAAAACAAAAATAAAATATAAGTTTTTAAAATGCGGTAAGATACGTAAATCGCATAGGGAATGGCCACCATATTTTGTAGAATCTTTGGTTTTTATCATATTGCTTTCATGTCATTAAATATATTTATTTTTTGCTTTTCCCAAGGTCGTGTTTGGTTTGAAACTTGGAGCTTTCTCAAAATGTTAATTATTTATGTCACTGCTATCGGTAATTTCGTAAATTAAATTAAATTAAATATTTATAAACGGACCTTATGCCAAAAAAAAAAAGCAAAATCTTTTCGAGGCAATATTTTCCATTTAAGAAAAACTAGTGTATTACCCGCACTTTGTGCGGGTTGAGTTTTAATAAATATTTAATATATACTTAGAAACTTATATGTATATTTTTATATAATAAAAATACGGATAATGAAATTATAATCATTATTATGATTTTTAAGTTTCTTTTAAGTATTTATCTCTTCTAATTAATTATATTTTTAAATTGATTTGTTAACATATGTTTGTTGGTAAAAAAAATTCATAAAAGTTTAAAAGCAATTTTTATAAAATATTTATCTAAAAAAAAATTAGGCTTCGAGAAACATGGCGTTGACACGTGCCAATAGAGGCTTCTGCTTTAATATATATAAGATGAGATTAATTCTTAGAATGAGAATATAAAAATTATTACTTTGAAAATATCTACATTGGTCGGATTTATTTATAAAAAAAAAACATTCATAAAAAATATATTATTTTTATTCATTTTTTTCTAAAATTGAATGGAATATATATTTTTGGTATGATGTCTAGAGAAATATATTTGTTGGAAAATGACATAAATTTAGTGAACAAAAATCATTTTGCATCTAAGCCCAATATGATAATATGATGGCTACTGTGGCCCATTAGGCCCAAAGATTCAAATGTTATTTGCGGTGAAAGCTTGTTTTGCAGGCCCATTAATGATGAATAGGCCCATCATAGGCCCATTGAACTTGCTTGCCAATATTTATATATAGCCCCGTAAAAACTAAGAGGAAGATTTCATGAAAATCAATAAATTTCTAATTATGATTATTTTTTTTGTACATATAAAACATTTTATTTTACATGTTTTTTTGTAAGTAGAAACCTTGGTATTGACTAGATGAGTCAATCTTCGGTAGGGTTCTTATACTAACTGAACTACTCAAACTCAGACTTGCAAAAAACTCAGTTCGGACTCATTCGTTTACCCAAACAATCCTATTATGAACACATTTTTAAACACGGTTAAATTTTAGATTTGTTCAATTTTAAACAAGTTTAACATGAACATATGAAAACTCGATTCATTCAATCCGTATAACAACCTTTCTAGATTTAACTAAAATGTATTGAATTGTACATAAATGATCCCAATCCAGTCACGGTCCAATATTTTAAAATTTACGATCCACTGTCAAAATTCGATACAGACGTGCCGGATATAACAGGGTCGAGTGCATACGAGCGTACATGCGCGTTAGACTCAAACCCAACACATAGACCCGGTCAAATATCATCCTAAAACCAATTGATAGTATAAGGAGTAACCCACCGACCTTATATATAGACTCGGAATGGAACATATTATATCCAGCACGCCCCCACAAGTGCAACTAGAGAATATTCACCGAGTTGAACTTGCCCACAAGTTTAGAATCACGAGCCGAATAGAGACTAACCGCTATAATACCATGTCAAAGTCCTATACAAACGGACCAGGTATAGATGGGGTCGAGTGCACATTCGCCAACCTTATATATACTAGGCTCAGAATGTTCAAGTCTTTCGATTCGGGAACTTATCATATCCAACATCCACTAATTTAGACCGAGTCATATACATACCCTATTGACCACCACACCAAATTCAAAAAAGGGTTCATGATCAAACCAAACATTCATCAATATGAAACTATTTTAGTTTGGTGATCGACAATGTAGGCATGATAAGATGATATATAAATGCGTTCACCAACCCACTTGCATTTGCATGCCTTTTCATTCTTACCTACTCAAACTCAACTCTCTCTACTAACTTTGATGTAATACAATAACTCTTTCGTCTACTTATCATACAATTCAAACCTAAGTCATGCAAATAAAAAAGAAACTAAAGAGAGAGAATAATATGAAGTTTTTGAGTTTATACTTGTCTTAGGTGGTTTTAGTTTCTTTGAAATTTGTGAAAATATGACACGTGCATGTGTTGAACACCGATCTAACACATAATTAGGGGTGTTATACGAGATGAAGGAGGCGAACATTGACATGTTCAAGCCCGATTCATTTATAAACAAGCCGAATTCGAGCGGAGTCGATCCTAAATTTTGTATGTGTTTTAAAAAAGTGTTCATCTTTGGCTCGTTTAGACAGTGAACGAGCTTGAGCCGAGTCCGAATAGCTCGGCTAAAACAATGCTCTTATAGTATTAGTTTAGTCTAACAAGTAAAGCTTTTACTCAAATGAGTCGACCCCGAGCCGAGTCTAAATATTATATGAGCTTTAAAATGTGGTCATATTCGGATCGTTTAGAAATAAATAAGCTCGAACTGAATTTTTAACAAGCCGAACCAGAATAACTTGTCACATATTAGAACGTACATAAATAACGGGTGTTGTTCAGGTAAGGTTGTGCGGCCGTCTAAGAGGTTGATACGCGTTCAAAATTTATTTTTTTTAAGAAAATATATTATGGATATTTTTAACTATAATGAACTATCATATTATAAGTTCTGCATTATTCTCTTATAAATTTTGAACTATTCTCATATAATTCATGAACTATTACTTTATATTATTCATAAATTAGTTTTTTTTATAACTATTAACTATTCACATATAATTTATAAATTATTTCCTTATAATATGAATTGTCACGATATACTATTAGTGAACTACTCTTTTATAGTTTTTTGTACTATATTGAGTATTCTCATGTAATTCATGAAGTAATACTTCACGATAATCTATTCATGAACAAAATGTTATATCTCCAATGCACTATCCCTCTATAAGTTTTGCATTATCATTTTAATTTGTCGTTAGAAGGAATAGGGGGGGGGGGGGAATTATACATGTGTCATATTTCTAGGCTATCTTGACGGCTTACCGTCTTATCGTTATGAACTATTCCATTATAATTCATGAACTATCATTTTATAAGTTATGTAATATCTCTTAATAAGTTTTGCCTTAAGGTCTTACTGGAAGAAAGGAGCCTTACATGCATAGCTCAAATAACACCAAAGTAATTAAGGCAACATGCAAAATCGAAAATAATACAATTGATCTTATAAATTAAATTGAATTTATTAATGTAATTGATGTGAGATGCATCTCAACAAAATATCAGACATATTTTTAGAGAAAATTGTCTAAACAATACCCCATCTTTTAGGCTGACTAAACTTTAGTACCCCGTCGTTTAAACTATCAGAACGGTACCTCATCTATTGAGCCCGATCAAAGATTAGTACCTGAATTAATGTTCACACGTTAAATTAACAGATATGTGTTAAATATCTAAGGTAGGTGGACAATTTTGCCCCTGATATTTAACACCGATCTGTTAACTTAACGTGTGAACAGTACTCCAGATATCAATCTTTGATTGGACTCAATAACTGAGGTACCGTTCTAATAACTTAAACGACGGGGTACTAAAATTTAATCAGTATAAAAGATGAGTATTGTTTAGGTAATTTTCTCCATATTTTTATAGATAAAATTATAAAGAAAATTCTTCACAAATGAAAAACACGTGAATATATGCTTATACATACACAAACTCACATTTATTTTAGTTGGGTGGTCGACAATGTAGGCATATATATATATGATATACAAATACGTTCACCAACCCACTTGCATTTGCATGCCTTTTCATTCTTACCTACTCAACTCTCTGTACTAACTTTGATGTAATACAATAAATCTTTCGTCTACTTATCATACAATTCAAACTTAAGTCATGCAAATAAAAACGAAACTAAAGAAAGACAATAATATGAAGTTTATGAGTTTATATTTGTCTTAGGTGGTTTTAGTTTGTTTGAAATTTGTGAAAATATGATCATGTTCATGTAAGTGTACACTTGTGTTGAACGTCGATCTAACATATAAATAGGGGTGTTATACGAGCCGAACGAGCCGAGCATTAAAATGTTCAAGCTCGGATCACTTATAACGAGTCGAATTTGAACCGGGCCGAGTTTAAATTTTGTACGAGTTTTAAAAAGTATGCATATTCGGCTCGTTTAGAAAGTGAAAGAGCTCGAGCCGAGTCCGAGTAGCTCGGCTAAAATAAGGCTCTTATAGTATTATTTTAGCCTAACAAGCCAAGCTTTATTCAAATGAGCCGATCTTGAGCCGAACATACATATTATACGAGCTTTAAAATGTATTCATATTCGACTCGTTTCAAAAATAAACAAGCTCGAGCTAAGCTATTAACGAGCCGAACCTGAATAGCTTGTCTCATATTACAACCCTACACATAAATAAGGCCAAAAAAATAAGTCGAAAAGTAATACAATGATCCTCAGTCGTATAACTAACTAAAGAAACCACAAGATGAACACAATCACTTGGTAACACATTTCAGAGAAAAACCCTACATTTGCGGGACCTCAAGAGGCGAGATCCGATCCCAATATCACTAGGTATCCAATAATAGGTCACAAGCAAAGGGCTTCGAGATACTAGCACTACACAGATTTAGCAGACTCTATCACTAGAAATACTTAAGGAGATAAGAGAAGCAAGGATAAGAAAAGTCCCCTCAAAGTTAAGGCACCTAAACGAAGATATGAGATTGATCTTTGCAGTAATGGCAAGCTAATAAAGCGATGGTGAGAAGAGTTCCAAGAGATGACAAATCTCTCAGACTTCCTTCTATTTCTTCTTCTAACTTCGTATCCTTCTTGCTTCGAGTAAGATTTGGATGATATGATCTTCTTCTCTCTCAATCTCTCTATTCTTTCTTCGTCTCATGAGTCGTCTCACGTAACCTAGCTGCGAAGGAGAGATTTCTGGAATTACATAAGCAAGTTTATGTATTAGGTTGAACTACACGTTTTGCAAAACACATTAGAAAGATACGAACTATAAGTCATATAAGAGTATCAGAACAAATAGCATACAGATGAGATAAATTTTGCAAAACACGTTTTGCTATATGACTTGATAGAAGAATTAGGATCACATCAATTATTTTGAATTTGTTAATGTAATCGATGTGAGATGTATCTCAACAAAAGATGATACAAATTTTTTTAGATAAAATAAAGAAAATTCTTCACAACGAAAAACACGTGAATACTTATACATACTCAACCTCACATTTATTAGTTCAATTTCTACTTTTTTTATTTTATAATATACTAGACAAATCTAATATACGAAAGTATCTTAACAAATAGCATACAGATAGTTGGTCAAAGAAAGAAAATAAGAAATATCAAACAAACATCAAGCACCAATTACTTGGATCACAACGAGCTAGTAAAAAAAATCACCAAGGAAGTACCGGTCATGAAAAAGTAACGATAACATATAAACTTAAGTAGTACGGTGTAAATACGGGCGAAATACGAGCCGAACGAGCCAAGCATCGTCATGCTCAAACTCGGCTCGTTTATAAACGAGCCAAGTTCGAGGCGAGTCTAAAATTTATACGAACTTTAAAACGTGTTCAAACTTGGCTCGTTTAGAAAGTGAACGAGCTCGAGCCGAGCTTTTGACGAGCCGAGCCAGAGTAGCTCGGCTAAAATAATGCTCCTATAGTGTTATTTAAGCCAAACGAGCCGAGCTTTATCCGAACGAGCCGAGCTTTGACATGCTCAAGCTCGGCTTGTTTATAAACGAGCCGAGCCTAAAAATTATACGAGCTTTAAAATGTGCTCAAGCTTGGCTCGTTTAGAAAATTAACGAGCTCGAACCGAGCTTTTGACGAGCCGAGCCCGAGTAGCTTGTCTCATATTACAACCCTAAGTGTAAAAATTAAGGTTTTGCAAAACAGGACCGGATCGAAATTTACGGTTCATTTTTTTTTAAAATCCGGGTTATAGCTCGGGTTTGGTTTTGGACCGTATTAAACCGTAATCCGGGTTGGACCGTAAACTATGAATATTCGGTCCGGTCCGGTTCGTATCCGGTTTTAGACCGAAAAACCTTACCAAAATTGCATGATTTAGGTACAAACCGGTTCAGTCCGGTCCGATCTGAAATATTCAAAATTGCACAATTTAGGTATAAATCATCCCAACCCGAAATCAGATCGGACCGTTACGGTCCAATCTACGGTCCAAGATGATATCAATTTACGGTTCACCAGTTCGGACAGTATACACATCCCTAGTAAAAATCACAGGGACAACAGACCGAAATCTCACATTTGACTATTTCTAACCCTTTAGAATTCAATCACCGATCTAAAAATCCTCCCATCGAATAAATTCCACCATTTTTCCAACACAATGATCGGTTATCCATTTAATTCGTCTTTTATATATATATATATATATAAATAAAAATATGTTTAAAGTGCATCATATGGAGTTAAGAAAGACGTCATGTATGAGAAAGTTTGAGTAAAATTGCAGGTGGGATTTATTTCTTACTTAATCTCACCAACTACAACATATTTTATTGATATTTTATTGCGGCACATCCCTCTTCCTAATTACAAATTATAGATCATCCAAATGTCATAATGTGATTAACTTTTATTATTATTAATTACGTATTGGACACACTATAAATGAAAAAATAAACTTTTTTTTTCAAACTAATAGGTCCACATGCTAATATTTTATATCATGCTAGTGTAACTATTATATATCATCATTTTTCTTTAATCATTTGGTTAATCAAGACCTTTTATTATAAACTTATAGACATGATTATTACATTGTTTTAGTAAAGTTAGGTAAGAAATGCACACAAATTATATTAAAACTAAAAAAAATATTAAAAGTTTGAAACCAGAAAAAATATTATTTTCAAACTGAATAAGGACATTTGACATTTATATCTTGATATCTGGATACGAGATATCGATATCAAAGTATGTATAAGTGATTGATACCCAATATCGTTATTTGGGTATTTGCATTACATCATTGTATTGTCGGATTTTAAACCTTAAAGTGTACCCATGAGAATATCACAATGAAGTGTTGAGAGAAGGATGCACCTATCAAGATGAGTTGACATGTCTAAAGTAACCAAATAGTATCAAGGGATAATTGATATATATATGGATAGGATTAGAGGTGATAACAAATGTTACCTTAATAAATACGAACGTTTATGAACCACATTATTTAAATAATTTAACGATTATGATAAGATATATATATACTAATAATTAATTTAATATCATGTACTACCTTATTAATAGTGTAAAAAAAAATTTCTTAATCACTAATCCTTACAATTATTACCATATCATACTACATTGAAAAACTTTCAGTTTTCTTCCCGAAATTGCACGACTTTTCAAACATTTAGCTTTAAAATTGCAATAATGAACTTGTGCACAACTTGCATTACTTGTGCACATAGATTGAAGCGTTAATTTATCATGTATTTGTGTTTTATATTACTCGTGCACATTAAACAAACTAGTGCATGTTGTGTTAGCATAATCGTTATTCGTGTAGTCAATGATGACATTTAGTCGTGCAAATGCACATTAAACGAGTGTTGTTTAGTCGTGCAACGCTTATGATCTCACATTCAATCTTGATGTATGACTACCTACTATACTTACTGTTCATGTTCATTGCAGGCCTACCCTCTAGCATCGGGATGCAGTCTCCACACTCACATGGGACTATGGGAGGTGGAACAACATTTAGGCTTCTCTATGGTCAAGTCCGATATCACATGTTGCACATAAATGTTGATTGCACTAGTGTTATAAGCTTAGGGCCCGTTTGGAAGCGCTAAGAATCATTCCCGGTAACGGAATGATTCCGAATCAATCAAAAAATACGTTTGGTTAGAGGTCTTTTAACACATGAAAGTAATCTCATCATTTCCATTTCCTTTCCTAACCCCTATCCGATTCCATTCCGTTTCCATTCCACCGCTCCAACCAAACGGGCACTTAATATTACTACCAATACCAAATATGCACGTATGTGTGATTTCAAAGTACACGAATTACGACAAATATCACACTAAATATATGCCCATATGTTAATTGAAATTGTGATATGTAATAAAAAAAAATTAAACACAAAGCATGCACATTTACATTACTTTAAACTGTAAGAGTTAATTAAATGAAAATTGTGCAAACTTGTTTATTCAAATTGCATGATTTCAAAGTGCACGGATTACGCCGGAAATCTCAAGTCGTGTATTAGAAAATTTTATAAGATAAATAATAGTAGTTGTCTACAATAAATTGTATAATCGAAATATCCTATTGTCGAGTATGAATATTGGACCTGTTTAATTCATAATAAGTTATTGATGTATTATTTGTGCACCGACTAATTCCGTATTTAATCGACTTATCTTAGTCGTTTATTATTTGTTCCGACGACCAATAAACGTTTTTATTTTTTTATCGTAACATAAGTTCTCACGAATCACAATCTTAAATTATAAATCTCATGTCTATCAACACATAATTGTAATTAACTATAAGTGAGATCTAGGGAAAATGTTTAACTAGAAACATAAGTGTGCATGTGATTAGGAGTTATACCTAATCACAAATGCTTAATTATGTGATCTAGTCGTCTCTTAATTCTGACTGATTGTTGGTATATATATATGTAAGATCGTGAGCAGATTCATCGACTGATCTTCAACAATGAACACCTCCTCCACTTATTATTATTAATACATCTAATTTCGTTAAAATATTAATGTGATACCCAACATTTTGAAAATACAGCCTATCTAATTAGCCAAGTCAAATGTACATGTATGTACGTGAAGGCCAATTATAAAATTGCTTTGAAAAGCAAAATGAAAAATTTGGTCAAATATATAATTTTCTATTTTTTTGTTAGACTTGTGTATTTTTTAAAATTTTTATTACTTTTATTAAATTAATGTAAATAATTTGAGTAGAGGTGCATTTACTAAACATTAATTTTATACCATGAACCTAGTTACTAGAGAAATTTCAAAAAAACTTACCAAAATAATTTGGTTATATATATATATACTACCTCCGTTCAAAAATAACTGTCATTTTAGCATTTGACACAATTTTTAAGAAAAATATTAAATAACATAGATTTTGTAAAATTTTTCTAAATCTTATCACATATTTAATATTCAACCTTCTTTTAAACTAATAAGAAAAATTTTAGAACTAAAATTAATCATTTACACCAATTTTCAAGAACATTTGCTATAATTATTGTTCATTTATTGGCCTAAAAAACTTAAAACGACAGATAATTTTGATCAAATTTCTAATGATAATACGACACTTATTTTTTATCGGATGGATTATATATATATATACACACGCCCACGACTATTACTTTAAAGCAAATTGATTATTTAATTATTGAAATCAAAAAAGGCGGAAGAACAAATTTATTGCTAAATTGATGTGTATTTCTTAATTTCATTAAAGCCCCTAACACGAAGAGGAAACGTTAGTAAATATTTTGTTAACTTTTCGGGTATGTTTTGAACATTGGATGAATAATTGAAGTAAGATAATTATTATAAGGTCAAATTAGCTAAGTAAGTCTTTTTTTAGATTTATATCTGAGTGATAACTAGGTTTATGATATAAATATATTTAATAAGTGTATCTATAATGAAATATCTTATCTTTCAATTTTAATTTAATCAAAATTGGTAAAAATTAAAGGTACACAAAACACGCCTAAAAGAAATTATTTCTTATTATAATAGGTTGTTTGTTTTTATTTAGTACAATTAAAGACCTTTTAAATCAAATAGGGCCATTATTCGTATTGGGGTGAAGAAAAATTACCACAACTGAATAAATAAAGACGAGGCTCGTGCTCTCAAAACACGCCTAAAAGAAGTTATTAAACTAAATATCCGAAATATTGAAATTGAATGTGTGCTACCTTTTAAAAATAAGATACACTATTCATTTCCATTGTACAAACAAACTTTTTAAATGTTAGAACCGACCAATTACCAATCCTAAAAAACAAAAATCATATTTTATTTGTAAAATAAAGTGGTTCGATGCATTAGACGACATACCGTCTAATGACTTGAAAGACCGATCAAATAGCCGTCTAAAGATAGAAATTGAAGGTATGCTACCTTTTAAAAATAAGATACACTATTCGTTTCTATTTTACAAACAAACTTTTTAAATGTTAGAACCGACCAATTACCAACCCTAAAAAACAAAAATTATATTTTATTTGTAAAATAAAGCGGTTCGATACATTAGACGGCACACCGTCTAATGACTTGAAAAACCGAGCAAATCGACAGACGGTCTAATCGTGAAAAACCAATTAATTTAAAAACACACATCAAGATTGATGAAGGTTAAAATTTGATTGATCTTCATATTTTTACATGATTCCACTCGTAAACTTGGTGTACCATTAATCATACATTTGCTTTTGTGAGGTTAAAAGTAAATATGTTAATAATTACAGAAATTGATATATTATTATATTGGAATATAATTTTGAATTAATAATTGATTTAGGACAAGATTGTAGGTGTTTGAAAACGATTTTGCGGTAGGTGAGATATTGTTTGAAGAAAGTAGATAGCTACAATATTGATCAATTCTTATTTAGGTTAGAAAATTAGCATAATTGTTTTATATATTACAACTATTTTTTCTATTAAAATAACTATTTTAAATCCTTTAATTTTTAAAAAAGGAATTTCCTAAAATTAGTGTAAAAATAATTTCATAACTTTGTTTGATCATAAATAGTGTAATACTTGAATTTCAATATTCAATATACAATGAATGAATTTATATAAGTTAGTTTTGTAATGTATCGTTTTTTTTTAAAAAAACAACTATGATAGAACGTAAAATGTATCTTATTTGTTCTTTTGGTTTTAGGGTTCCTTGGAAGTTATCCCAAAAACCCCATATATATATATATATATATATATATATATATATATATATATATATATATATATATATATATATATATATATATATATATATATATATCCTGACTCATATGTAAATAGCTCTTACCCATGTGAACGTGTAAACACCGAATACATGTGACTATACCGCTGAATATATAGGGTCAGACATGTTCGGCGAATATTTCTTCCATTAATAACACGATTTTTTCCTCTTTAATATCGTATAATCTCAACCATTTATTTAACGATTTAACGGATAGAGGTTGTTCTCATTACACATGAGCGGTTTAAATGAAAGTATATATATATATATATACACACTTAGCGTTCACATTACACCAAGCTTGCATGTTTCTTAACGACAACAACATTGCACGCACGACTATAACTCATATCATTACCGACTAAATCCTTTGGGAAATTTTTTTATGTGATTATTGACTAAGAGGACAACAATTAAGTGTTTGTTTGGTAAAATCGAAAGAAAGTGAAATATAATAAAACAAATAGAGAAAAAAGTTTTCTTTCCGAAAATACAAATTAAATTTATAAATAAACAATGGCATAAATTTTTTTTCCAACAATTACAATAAATGTTAAGATTTTTTTAAATTTTTTTTACAACTTTTAGAGATTAGTGAATAGATTTCTTCTATTTATTTTAAGTATATCATTTAATAACCTCACATGTAAAATATAGGATTAGTTTCAATATTTATTAACACAAAAAAAAAATCACAAACTTACTCTCACCAAATACTGAAATGGATTATTTATATTTTACACATTTCATTATAAAAAAATAAACTTTAACCATCATATTTCTTGAGCCGGTGACAAAAATTAAGTGCATTATGATAATTTTTCTAATTTTATAAGTTGTTTAAGATAAGTTTATGATAATTATAGGAGTCTTTTCATTTAGATAACTTGTTCCATACATTTATATTTGCACCTAATAAAATTTTATTTTCTTAAACATTAATGAAAGTTGCTTTAATACAATTTATTGATTAATTAAACCGTGTGCCGGTGTGTCGTCTGGTGAATTGAAATATTTTTAATTAAATTTTTTTTAAAAAAAAGATAATAAACAAAAAGTGTACAATACCCATAAAATCACATTTCTTGTTTTGCATATACAATCTTACAATTGCAAATGTACAAACATTCCACACTCTTTGTGTATTTCTCCTTAGAGAGAATTTCACCTCTAAAATTTACATTTACCAAACCTTCCATTTTAACTATTTTTTTTTTTACTATATCTCCATCTTAGATGGATTATATGGTCACATATTTCATATTTTGGGAAGAAGAAAAAAAAGAAAAATATATTTCAATAAATAAAATTTTCTTTTTTCCTTATGAGTCCCAATTTATGGACAATGGAGATTAACAGAAATAAAATTGAAAAAAAAAAAAAAAAAAAAGTTGTTTATTGCTTAATCTCTCCGTGAAGGACACCAGGGCGTCATATCCATGGGATAACTTCCCAAAACCCTCAAGAATGAAGTGAATTCTTGGATCTCAGAGAGCGCGTTCTGTGCACGCGTTTCCGCCATGGAAGCTTCGAAATCCACATAGAAGAGGTACTCGAAATGCTTCGCTGTTCCAACATTTGCGTCGTCGACGAGTCGGATCGGCCGGTTCCGGTGAGGTCTACTCTCGATCTTTGTCAGAGAGATGTTTCTGAAAGCGAACGCTGATAATACCTTGAAAAGGACTGATGTGCCTTCCTTATCGTGAGCGAAAACTATGCTCGTCCTGAAGGGACGATCGGTGCGAGGAATGATCGGCTCACGCGCCAGCATCACGAATCGTGTGACGTTGCCGGAGTCATCTTGGATTCCGTCTGCGAGGATCTGGAGTCCGTAGAGGTCGGCGGCACGTGCGGATGCGATTGCAGCGGTGTCTCGGAGATTGTTAGCCGCGACGTACTCTGCAGCTCCGGCAGTGTCGTCGACGGCTTCACGACTGACGTTGAGGCCGAGCTTTGTGAGAGTGTGTTCGCACTGAGCGAGAGCTTGAGGATGTGAGATTACGCGTGTGAGATACTCTTTCCGGACTCCAGGGAGAGCGAGGAGGCAGTGGTGGACGGGGAGTTGAACTTCACCTACGATGTGGAGGCGGTGACGGAGGAGGAGATCGTAATTCCTGTGAATAGATCCTCCAAGAGAGTTTTCCACAGGGAGAACAGCGCGATCTGCGATCCAAAGCTCAACCGCTTGAAAAGCAACCTCAAATTGGTCGCAAGGAATGGCTTCACATCCTGGGAAAGCTTTTCCAGCAGCAGCTTCAGAATAAGCCCCGGGAACTCCCTGATAAGCAACTCTCAGAGTATTTCCGTGCATCGGAGCAGGAGAGAGATCAGAGGTGAGCGGCTTTGGGAGATTCTCCGGCACACTTGTGGTGCTATTATTACCAATCGGTACCAGATCTAAAGTTTTATGGCCATTAACAGCACCAATCGGCTCCGAGGAGCTGCCGTCTTGCTGCTGAGAGACGACCTTGCTTGATAAAATAGCACAAGAGCTGAGCCAATCTGCCCGATTCAACCCAGAGACAGCGGGAAACGAAGAGGAGATGTTGTGGTTGTTGACACACCTAACGGTGAGTCGACTCGGACATAATCGGTTGTTACCGAGAGAACTCGGACGAGTCATCAGAGGCTTCAAATTAGCGTTTGGTGGTGAAACAATCTGCATCTTCGCCTCTTTCTCGCCGGATTTGCCTGTAAGTTGAAGATTTGTTTTCTGAAATTTTATATTTTTTTGATTTTTGTTGAGATTATTTTAATCTCAGCTTGTAGTTCTTGAATTAAGGAACTGCAAGCTGAGGATAATAAGATGGGGGTAGTTGTTTATATACTGTGAGGGAGTAGCGAGGCGGCAAGCGAGGGGGTAGGTGTAGATTTGACCAAACCTCCATAGACGCCTTCTTTGGAGCTTCGCACGCTTGTCTTAACTACTTTTTTTCGTATCCAAAAAAGTCTTCTTAAAACATTTACTTTTAAAAATAAAATATTATCTAGACCGGAAAGTAGAATTCATAGAAATTAAATTACTAAAAAGTCAATTTATAAGAAATAATCAATAAAAAAAAGTAATATATATATATATATATATATATATATATAATAATTAGGAATAACCACAATAACTACGAATAATACATTGAACGATATGACACATTCGTAACAAAATAATAAATGATAAACTATCATACATATATATATATATATATATATATATATATATATATGAATGATAGTTTATCATTTATTGATAAAAATATATGAGACTTTATAAAATAATTTAAAACATAATTTTTATAGTTACCAAACAATGGAAATTCATAAACTTTATAGATCGCAATAAAATTACTAAGTATCGTATCGAGATAAAAATTACTTCCTCCGATCGTAAATAAATGACTTCCTAGGATTTAAATTTTGATCAAATTTAAATGTTGTTTTATGTTTTCAAGCTTATTAATTAAGAGAGAGTTGTGAGAATAGTTCTTGAAAACTGTTTTTATTAAATATTTTTATAATAAAATATTCACTTATTGGTTTAAAAGGGTGGTGAATATTTAATAAGTGATAAAATTGAGAAAAAACTTCATAGAATTAAGGTTGTTTAATAGTTTTTTTAATAATTGTGTCAGTGGCTAAAAATTTGTTTTTTTTATGATCGGAGGAAGTAATAAATAGGTTAGACATGTTTTAAAACTTCATACCATGTGTCATAAATATAACGTGTGGATCTGAATTATAATTTTTCATATTTGTCACATCTTAACCCGTTTTTACAGAATACGTCCTTATATAAAGCAATTTGTTTGTTAGAATTAGAGACAATTCGTGATCAAATGGATAGTACAATCATAATGAAAAGTCACGAATTATTTTTTGATGAAATGACAAAAAAGAAAAGAAAAAAAGTTTTAGGAAAGGCACGTTTGATTTTGTTGGAATCTCTTGTTCCGCAATACGTACATGTTTTGCGTGCCTTGTCGAATCTCCTCTCGCTTTCGTCTTCGTCCCACTACAGATTTTGCAAGCTAAGTTACAACAAACTTTCAATTTCGTAAATTTTGTACAGCTACAATTCATGCTTGGCTATTAAGATGATTTACAATTGGCTGCTCTACGTATCAAGAACTAGAAATTTGAAGATAATTTATATGTGGAATTTCTGATTTTTTTTGAAAACTGTATCATATTTCAAGTTTTTGTTAGTACTAATTTATTATAATTGTTTTTTTTTTGTGTCTACTCTACACAAAAAATGTTAAAATGAAGACCGATGCTACAAGGCTACAACGTTGGTTTCACTAGTTTGTTAGAATTGTAATTATGGTTTTAAAAATATTTTTTAGATTGATGTTTTTATCCAAATCTGAAATAAAGATGTTTAATATAAATAAAAATTTAAGATTTTTAAAATAACAAATGCTTTGTTCATTCCAACAATGAAGATGATATGGTAGCTGAGATTAAGAATCATGGGGCAACAAACACATTGCATAGCATGAGAGCATCTGATAAGCAAAAAAACACATACATGATACAACACGAATTGAGAATTACGATACAACAAAATAACCCAAAATTTGCTACAGCGAAAATTGAGGATTAAGATCTACATATTAGGACGGGTTTCTTCTGGGGAACACTCGCATAAAGCTACAAAGAGTCCATCCTAGTACCGAATCCGCGGCGAATCGTATATTCGATTCCTAGATACATACAACACGAATATTTTCGATTAATATTACAAAATAACCAATAATTTTGGCTCCATACCTGCCTCCTCCAATGTACAAACAGTCTCCCTGCTTTCCTTGCAACCATTTCAACTGCAAGGATAACACTTAAAGTTACAATACAACCGAACCTGACTTCGATTCCAACCCGATATTATGGGCAATGCTCGTGTTCTTTGACCAATCTGAAAGATTTGTGGATCTCGGGTCAGAGTCCAACCCATTTGACCCATCTGAAAGCTCGGCCTACTCTATATGGTAGCCCGTAGTCTTTGGAGACAGCAGGCTCCCGCCTTGCAGCTTCGGCTTCAGACCAGACGTACACCCCGCGTTCTTGTCTACTTCCGGGTACAGTGTTGTCCAATATCACAGCCATGAGAAATGCAACTACCATATGAAAGGATAGTATTGTGTTCAAGAAGTAGTTCAGCTGCATTGGAGGATCAAATGTGTTAGTTTTTCAGATCTGAAGCTTAGTAATAAGAAATCGGTGCCAGGATACCAGCACATAAAGTCTATTTACCAAGCACACCCTATCTAGAAAATAATCTGAACAATCACCTCAAAAATCAACTATATATCATCTAACTAGCCATAAACAGTTTGTGTAGATAATTAATCAAGTAAACAAAGATGGAATGAAGATCAGAAACTACAACCAGCGCTTACCCCTCCATATTTGGTCTGGATAGGACCATGGGAAGCCACAACGTAGGGCTGAAGGTAACTGGAAACCGACATATTTGAATTAGGAGAGATACCATATTGCTGAAAGTAAGCTGGTATTGAGAGGGAGAAAAACAAAGACAATCCGACTATGATGATGTTCCTTGAACTTCCAGCCTCACTGTAACGCAGATTCGACAAGCCCAGTGCTGTAAGCATTGCCCACATAAAGCAGAGCAGAGCGGCCACTATTACTTGGGGAATCGAAGCAAGGAAACCTCCCACCTTACCTGATGATCATGAAAACATCGCACAGTTTGACTGTAAAGTCAGCACTCAGCAGAGAAGCATTTAATCTAAAACTCAAATATGGAACATATACAAGGATGTTTACCTATAAGGGATAAGAGAATCAGTACACATGCTCCCAATTCAACCGCTCTTCGGCTTCCCATCTTTGTCACAGCAATGGTGTGAACGTTTTCAGTGAGTGTTGTTGATCCAGTCCCTGTACCCCAAAGACCAGCAAGGATACTCGTAAGACCTTCCAAACCTATTCCACGACTGAGCACTCCTGGCGTTGGAGGTCTCGATGCCACCAGCAATGAAGATGCATGATATGAACCAACCTAGTTCCAAATTTTTAAAAAATCAAAAGTTTGTAGGGAAGACAAGGGTCAGAGCAGAATAAATGCATTCTATTGACGCAAATACAGAAAACGTTGGTCCGGGAATAATCTTACACATCCATATCTCTTTCTCACAAAAACAAAAGAAATCATAGATATCTCTTCTTTGACAAGTCGGATAAAACAAAAACAGTGAGACCTTACGGTTTCCAGATGTAGGTTAAGAACTTGCATCAGCAACTGATATTGTTCAATTGTAGCTAACATTGAAGGGTTATTGCCTTTTGCTACCGCAAGGACATATATATACTATGAAATCTAGACAGATCGCCTAAGAACGTGGGGCAGGAGGCACCCTTGTTAGGAAAGATAGAAAACATTACAAGTACAGAGGAATAGCAAGAAATCAACTTACTGAATCCACTGATGCAATTATAGATACGACGCACATAACAAGAGCCATTTTCCAGTTGAACAATGGTGTACCCCATTGCAATGGATATGGAAACCTGAACCATGGGGCAGATCTCAATGCATGAGAGGTATCAGCCCTGCATTGCTTCATTCTTAAAACATGTTTCCTGCAGTGTTCTGACATGTTTGAGGTAGGTATATTTACATCACAGCCTTTGTAGCTATAAGCTCCTGTTTCAGTCAGAAGAAATGTAGCTGCCCATGTTATTGCCAGACCCAGTGGAACCTGCAGAATTATAGATAACAAATTAAGCTTAAGCAAAAAAACAATCCCGTATTATTTATATGAAATTATGTTTGCCAACACAATGAAACCTTACCGCATAAATTAGAAACACGCGATGACCAAATATAGATATCTTCCGAAGATACTGTAGGAAACAGTTTCAAAGGTGTTAGTCATCATGCTTGTATCAATATACACACACAAAAAAGAAGCAAATAAAACAGCACCAAAAAATTGCCAGAGTACCCGCTTTAATCACTTACAAGAGCAAATATGATAACAAGCAATATCTGGACCACCCCAATCTCAAGGCAATTACCAACTTGAGGGAATCCATAGCTGTAAAATGATAGCCCAACAGCTGCAACAGTTGGAGCAACAACTACAGGATGTATTAATCTGAAAAATGGAAAAAGAAAGTCAGGAACCTCAGGATTAAGATGCACCTGATTTAATAACCATTCAAAGAGAAGCAATTTCTATATTAGAAATGCTCAGCTGGCGTTTATGCTATCAAGTACATGAAGTAGAACTGTTACTTGCACTGCTAGTAGAATTTCTTCACAACACATGCATAATTTAGCACCTTTCCAAAAGGTCTTCAACATGATCTGGGGCACTGGGTGATAATGTGAATAAAGCCTTTAGTTTGTTCATAAATGTCTATCATACAAATAGCCACTCTAAAGTTGAATCAATACTTATAAGGGCTCTAGTTCTGGGAAGAGGCAGTCTAAAAGCCAAAGTAAAAGTCTGGAGGCATAGAAATCTTCTTATAAGACTTAGATAGCTTGAAATGAGACAAGACTCCCTCCTATTGTGTTGTAACTTGTAAATTACAACACAATAGGAGGGAATCTTGTCTCATTTCAAGCTTGTAATATAACATTAAAATGGAAAATATCCAAACTCTCAACCATCTCCTTCCAAGAGAAAGAAGATTCACATAAAGCCAAATAACAGTTGAATACTTCTATACCCTACTAGCAGCAACCTCCCTACAACTAGGATAAAATTATAAAACACGTCCTCGCAGTTGTTTATGAATAATCAGAGCAAGACATTCACCCACCCAAAACCATCATGCACATGCTTTATATTTACTGCACCAAAATTTCCACCTATATTTCCCAAATGCCCTAGAATTTTACCACAAATGGATGAAGCCAAAAGTTTGTAACTCAATCTGTCGTATTACGAGGAACCACTAATGCCAAAACTCTTAATAACTATAATCAAATTTCACATGTAAAAACATAGTATCGTAGACTGCAAACCCAAATTACTTGTAAATCATTATGATAGCTTCTTCTGAACAAATAAGTCATATATGTCATCAACTATGAAACTATGGTATACAGAAACAAAATAAAAAGACGAAGATTATGACGACATGCGAAATGCAAACAAGTAAATGAAGCGAACATGCAAGGTGAAAAAATGACAACCCATATATATTAACAGCTGCGGATAGTCTTACTCATAAAAAGCCAGCTGAGATAACAAATAAATCTTCTAACATAAAAAAGAGACTCTACATCAACTGTATGGAATAAAACGGTCGTGTACAGAAACCAATGAAGATTTCTCTATCATGATTCATAGAAATCTTTCTAGAAGATGGAGCAACATACCTTAAGAATAAGGACATCAACCCACTATAACCCAAGAATGCTTGGAATGCTGAACCTATGATTATGGCCCCTTGGAGTTCCCTCATTATATGCTTAAAGTTCTGCAGAGTATTAAAGCATGGTATGTTTCAGAAAGTTGATACAGTAATGAACAATCACAAAACACACAGAACATGCAGAATGCTAAATTAAAGTTCGCATATATTAGGAACATACTAAATAAGAACAACTTATTACATTATTCAGAATTTAAGGTCTGCTGGACTGCTGTAATCATCATTTTTATCCCTGTTTATATTAATGCTGAATATTTCTTTACTCCTAGCAGTGATAAACAAGATTCAAGATATAAACTTGTAACATCCTTTGCCAATGAACACCTAAAACCATTAATAAGTTTTCACTTTACTGCTTGATATAAGTCTACAGAGTACAGATGTAATTTCTGGGGTGCATTCAGCCCTCGGAATTTTGGTAAAAACAGCTTGAGCGGTAGCTGAAGTCCACACCAATATAGTTTTTCACTCATTGCTTGTATCTCGAAGCAAGGATAAGTTGATATGAAATACACCAACCTCAGCATATCTTCGATTCAAATTAAGTCCAAAATGCGAGGGGAATAAAAATAAAATGAACATACATCTCCGTTCAGCTTCTGAAATTCTGGAGAATTGATGATTGCAAGTGCTGGAGCAAGATACACAAAAGACGGTCCTTGTATCAATGGCAATCTGCTTCCGAAGAATGTGTGCAAGATTGTAGTCACCCCGGAAACGAAGAGCACTGTCGATACCACATTTGCTGTGTCCTCCTACATGGACTAGTTGAGATCAATTTGAAAGTCTAAACTTGGCAAGAAAACTATTAAAAGCTCTGGTATTTGTCCTCTAAACGTTACAGGTAATGCAGCTTAGGAATCATGCTTACATAGGAGCCACCCATGATAGGTACTATAACAAGCGGGATGAGAATCAACGAACCCAGCATTGAAATATAATGCTGAACACCATAAAACCCAATTGGAACTGCGAAATTTACATAAAACAAAAAACAAGTTATACACATACACCACCATAGTAAAAATAAAGTACAATACAGTACAATAACTAACATTAAAACTCAATTCTCACCTAGCCCAGGTGTATCCCTGATCTCATACTTCATATGAGCATGCCTGGCTGCAAGAGCATCATCATCAACCGTCTGGGGCAAAACATCGACAATCTCCTCACTTCTAGTCCTCCTCCTTGTCGGAGCAGCTTGATTTCCGGCGGCATCATTCTGCTGTCTGATGCCATTAGCCACTCCCGTTGAACCCTTACCAGCCGAACCATCCGTATCCCTCCTCCTCTTCCCTGACTGATCTTTTTCAGCTGAAGCAGCCACAACCGCAGTACCAACATTCGCCACCGCTCTACCACCGCTCCCAGTCTTACTCTGATGCGCCCCATTCGCCGCGGGCTGCGCGGACGGCTGAGGAGGAGTCGGAATCGGAGCCCTAACCCTCCCAGCCTCGAGATCCGGGGTAGAAGCAACCTCTCTGGGCCTCGTCGGCACCGAAATCTGGCCGGAATTACTCGCATTCGTCTCTCCAGAGAACTTCGGCTGGAATCCAGTCCTCTTAGCCCAAGAAGACGGCGGTATTGCTGAAGATTCCGGCGCAGGAGGCCATGGACCTGGCTTAGGACGCTTGCTGGGGTCAGAGCTCGCCATTTTCCTCTCCCTTGCTCCTCCTACTCGAAGTAGCCAGCTAAGAAGCCATTATTAACTTGCAGCTGGGGTTTTACAGATCCAATGTTCGAGTAAAGCTAGGGTTTCTAAAGTACGGAAAATCAATGGAGCGTGATTGGGGCTAGGGTTTGTGAAATTCGATGAGCAGAGAATGATTGCAGGAGAGTAGCGAGTAGAGTACAGTGGTTGAGATAGAGAATGGTGAGATGGAGAGACAAAAAGAGACAACTGGAGAATGGAGGAAAGAGAAAAAGGAGGGGAAGCAAAAATGGCGATGGAGCCAAAACAAAATATGAGTTCTGAATTTTCGAGTCTAGAAAGCTTTGAAGTATGTGAATAAAGACTATAGTAGTGTGGGAGCTTACACTGATATTAATTAAAGATAACTGATTTTACACCTAAAAAGATTAATTAAAAAATAATTGATTTGGATTATCCATAAGAGAGTAACGTCATCAAGTGTTTATGAATGATGAGTTGATTGTGGATTTTTTTTATTGGTGTTATAACCAACAAATGTTATGATTTATAAGTTGATGATCATTAAATAGATGTGTAAATAATGACTCGACTCCTTTGCTTTCATTTGTAGTCTAATATACTTAGGGTCCGTTTGGTTCCAATTCCGAAAACGGAAACGGAATAGAAACGAGTTTAGTTCATATGTATATCCTTATTCATAAAATTTTGTGGAATCATTTCTTGTGTATTAATGCAAAATGCACTTGTTTCTCCACATTTTGTTTTCCTAGGGTATCAAAAGTAACCAAATTCTACTTCAATTTCTTCAAACCACAAAGAATGATTCCAAAAACTTTCATGAACAATGATATTCGTATAGACTTCATTCCATTTTCGATTCCGAAATTCAAACCAAACGGACCCTTAAATTATATGATAGTTTTCTGAGATTACTTTTTTAATTCTTTCCTAATGAGTTTTTATAAAAATAGTGACATGCAAACATATATAAAATTAGTAACAAATACTTATATATGAGATTTTTATCAAATCGTATTCGATAAAATTAATCTATTTTTATAGAATACTCATAAAATAATTGAGATCTTACAAGATAATTGTGTATTGCATGATAATATTTGTTTATTATTTATTTCGGATCACTATTTTTTACTACACGTGAAAAAAAAAATAAAAAGTGAGTATTTGAGAACACGAGTTTACATTTTCTCATTTCAAAAATTACATAGAAATAACTTACAGAGATTATGATAATATATTTTATAAATATAATCTATAAAAAATTATATCTAAATAAAAAAAATAATATAATTTAGTTTGATTTCTCAGCCTTCATCAACTTATTAAAAATTTAAATTTATTTTATTTTACAAATAAATTTTAATCTCAACTATCATAATCTTCAATTCTAGTTTCAACTATTTATTTTATTTACCAAATAAGAAAATTACACTTACAATAGTCTTCCAACAATAATAGCGGTGCTAAAGCGTGAGTCAATAACTGGTGGACACTGTGGTCGTGCCTTATGACTATTATCTTAGTACAATACATTAATTTTACACTCTAAAAAATATCAATCTAATAAAATAAAAACGTAATCTAAAATAGTAAAATATTATACCCGAAAATATATAGATAATTGGATATGGATATTTGCATTAAATGACGTCAGTTTTAATGCCCGATTGCAACTTACGTGTTGGTAGAGACTTCAATAAGTCATGCCAATTTGTCACTTTCCGTAGCCAACTTTCGAGCTGTTGATGAACATTATTTTTATTTTTTTTTTCCTATTTTAGATTTTTAAATTGCGTATTTAATAACTCATTTCCAGTTGGATTTCTTCAAAGTGTTTACGTATTTATGGGAAAAAGATTAATAAGTATATTTTATTCAAGTATTAAATATGACTTGTTAGAGTGTCGTATTGGCCAATTGTTTTGTTTGAATAAATAAGGAATAAAAAAATTATTATATCATGATTTAAAGTATTACCTATAACATATTTAAAAAAAGGTATAATATTTGGTAAACTTTTAGAAAAGAAATTAAGTAAAGGAATAAATAGCGGGACTATTTCCCCGGTACGGATAATGGGCCTGAGATGGCCCATATAGGCCCAGCCCAAGAAAAGCCCAATACATTTTGTAGCCCATTTTAAAGCTCGGCCCAGTTGTTTTCAAGTAGTTGTTCGGTATTAAAGTGTTAGCTTGGAGATTCGAACTCAAATCCGAGTATTACCAAATTATTTGGCAAAGCCGATTAAACCGGGATCCATATCAATCGATAATTTCGATATCGATATATAATATCTTAATATGAACTACAAATTACGGATCATTTTGGGTGAAAGACCTTCACCGGTTCACCCTATCATCCATACACTCATCTAATTTTGCGTTTTTACTATAGTTTCAGATAAATTAATTCAAGTATTCGTCGGGTGAGCGAAAATGTTATCCTTACCTACAAGTTTACGAGTGTTTAAAAGTCCGACTTTTGACCGGACCGAATTTACCCACATCGAACCATAGTCCAAGCCAATCTGGTTAAAACTAGATGGACTCCTTTACCTAAGCTATAGTTGGTTTGACGTGATGTATTTATATACAAGATACTCCAAATTATTTGGTAAAGCCGATCGAACCGGGAACCACGTAACCTTTAAAAAAACAAAAATCAAAGGACTCGTTTGGATCCATATCAATCGATAATCATTATCGATATATAATATCTTAATATAAACGACAAATGCCAGATCATTTTGGGTGAAAGACCTTCACCCGTTCACCCTATAATCCACACACTCATCTAATTTTGGGTTTTTACTATGTTTTCAGATATATGAATTCAAGTATTTGTCGGGTGAATGAAACTGTTATCCTTACCTACAAGTTTATGTGTTTAAAAGTAAATCCGAGTTTGGACCGGACCGAGATTACCCAAATCGACCCATAGTCCAAGCCAATCCGGTTAAAACCCGATGGACTCCTCTACCTAACCTATAGTTGGTTTGACGTGATATATATAAGATAAGGTTTGATAATCACTGCCGAAATGAAGATAACTTAATATATGTTATTTGGGTATCACTTAAAAACTTTGTTGGATAACTTTTTTAAAATAAAATTAACATTACAGAGAATTTTTTTACAAAATATATCACAACTTTATATAATCTATGTCAACGGTTCGTGTAGTGGTATGATATTGTTAGATTTTATAATTATTATTTAATTGAGAGATTTAAGTTTGAATGTTTATTAGATGATTAGTATTTTTTTTAAATTAAGTAATGTTATAAAATGTAACGTGAATGTATTGACTTGTAATAAATTAAATGACATTTTTTTAAAAGAATTATATGATTTAAGTGTAGGGTAGATACAATGTAGGCCATTTATTGTAAGAATTTTTAAAAAAAAATGGAATGTGCACAATTGTAGTTTAACGTATGTTGATAAGATATTATAATCTTGTATCAAAATAAAATATATAGAATGTTTAATTGTGGTCTATAGATACCAAGACAAAGGGGTTATGCACCTGTTATTTACATGGTTGGTAGGGTTGTTACGAGTCGAGTCCGAGTAACTCGTCTAAAATAATATTTATATAATATTATTTTAGCGGAACGAGTAGAGTTGTATCCGAACGAGCCGAGCATTGATATGCTCAAATCGGCTCGTTTGAGCTCAAACCAATCTTTTGACAAACCGAATGTAAGCCAATTCCGAGTAACTTGTCTCATGTATCAGTCGTAATGGTAACGGTTGGCCAGAATGTGTTTAATTCTTTTGATATTTGGCCATTGTCATTTGTCAACTACTTAGGGTTAATGCACATGCAAACTATTTAAAAACAAAACCGTTAAAATTAACATATTGATTTGGTCTATTACATCTTGCAATTCATGGCACAAAATTAGTTGGTAACATGTATATATGTGCAAGTGTTCCCGTGGAAACAACAATTATCATTACAATTAAGTTATCTTTTTGCGATCTTCGATTATAAACGAGTATTATTCATTAAAATACTCAAAATATATTAAATGAAAAATCAAAGTATGCGACACTCAAAACAAACTAACGTATATATATATAGACGATCTGATCGGATTGGTCCGTGAGCCAAAATGTTGACTCATACCGACCTACCAAAATATGAGTTGAACAAGACCCAAACTAACTATCCATACCCATACTTTTTTCCCGGATTTACGAGCGGGCCGAATGGGCCGACCCGAAGTTGTACGGGTCTAGACGTTACTAAAGTTAAGGTAATAATTTCAACTAAATAAAAAGACTTGCCTCTCATAAATCATGGCAAAATATATTTCAATTTTTGTTCATATTGTTGCATGTGTTCTCATTTATTGTTCTACCATATATACCTATACACGAAATTTTGTGTGTATATATATGTGTTTCTTTTATGGGCACATTGAGATAATACGTTGTTGGTTAATTGATAATTTATTTTCAATATAAAATTAACCAAATATTGTCTTTAATTATTTTAGAATAGACAACTCATTTGCATTTACAATCTCTAAAATAAAAATATAGCTTAATAAGATTAATTTATTATAATGAAATAATTTAGTTAAGTAGATCCTTTTCTATTTTTATTATATTTGTGTACCCCTTCAATTTTTATCACTTTTATTAAATTGAAGTGGAAAGGTGAAAAGGTAAATGATTTGATTAAAAAAATACATTTACTAAATATATTTATACCATTAATCTAGTTAATAGAGATAAATATAAAAAAATTTTATTTAACTAATTTAACTTTTATTAATTCACTTTTTTTTTCTCCTAATTTCTTTGAGTTGTAGTAAAGTACATTCAAATTGAAATCTAGACATACCATCTAAAAATATAATTTTTAAAAAAACAATCATTAAACTATAGGGAAAATTGTCCAAACATTACCCCATCTTTTAGGCTGACTAAACTTTAGTACCCGTTGTTTAAATTATTAGAACGGTACCTCACCTATTGAGTTCGATCAAAGATTGATATCTAAATTACTATTCACATGTTAGGTAAAAGGGTTACGACAGTTGCAATGAGGCCTACATGACATACTTTTTCAACAAGAAACATAAGAGAAAGTTCTAGGAGCAAAGTTGTTGTGTTAACTTAACGTGTGAAAAATAATCCAAATACTAATCTTTGGTCGGACTCAATAGCTGATTATTGTTCTGATAGTTTAAACGATATGAGTACTAAAGTTTAGTCGGTCTAAACAATTTTCTCTTAAAAAAGTGTGGATTTGCGGATCTATATTTTGTCTTTTATCTAAAGTTTTTAATTATTGTTTTTGGGATCTTGGGAAGTTTCATGTACAAGTAAAACTATGCAATCACTTATAATAAAAAATGAAATTATTAATTATTAAATTTAATAATCCAAGTGATTATGATGCTTAGAATATACACATTTATTATATATTGATTTTCCTTTGTTTCTTTACTTATAAAAAAAAACAGTTGGGTGGGGGTTGTTTTATTTAATTATCGAACTGCCATAGCTACCACCTTCATCATGCTTGCATTGATTAACCTCTTAATATTGTACATACTTTCATATATTTTAGTCTCGCTTTTATTTCATTTTATTTAAAAACTTGATCTCTTTATATATTAGAAAATAATATATGCATGTGAAAAATAATTCGCAATTTCCTTGTATTGTCGGGACTTGAGAGTGGATTTTAAATTTATAAAAAAAGCGAGTGTATTACTTTGTTATTTGCCGTCCAATGGATCTAAAGAACGAGAATACGGGAGACGGATAGGTTGTCATGAAGACTACAATAAAGAAATATTAAAGAAAAACATAAAAGTAAATATGCTAGCCCGAAAACAAAGAAGTGTTTAAGAGTAAGGAGAAGAAGTTGATGAACGGAAAGCAGAAAGGATTAAGTTCATCGTCGAAAGAAGTGTATAAGAATGTGGAACAATCGTGGACACTTCAAATTTGAGTTTGAAACAATGTCTTCAGATTTCGATTACATATTTAACACCATTCCTGGACAAAAAACTTGAACTTTCGTCAAATTTTGGCAAGCTCATAAGACACCACGACAAATCTGAAAAACTTGACACGGTAACTTTTATATATGTCTACTAACAAAAAAAAAGCGCATTCCGCTAGTGTTTGACGCCTTTTTTCGAAATTATTTTTTATATAAATGGGACACCGGCGCCTAATTTGGAAAAAAATATTTATTTTTAAATAAATTATGTTAATCTACTAAAAATGATTTTTCATTAAACTTTCAAAGCAAATTTTGTTAACCACAATCTATCTAAATGCATTTAATCCCCAATCATCCTCTTCAACACTATAAACCCCCTCTATTGGACTAGTCATAAGTCGCTTGGATTATTTTGTACGGAAAAAATAAATCTATAGTTAAACGTTTTTTTCGAGGCTTAAAAAATTTGCAAAAGAACACGCCATTATCCATTACTTCATATTTTTTTTAGATAAAATGTACCTTCGTAGTAAATCAAAAAATTGATAAAGGATAAATTTGAGCGTCGTCATCATCCATCACTCGATTCACTCTCAAGCTGGACGTTAACCGACGCGTTACGAGTTTTATTAGCTCTTGTGGGAGAGTGTATATAACATTCTCTTAGTTTTGTTCTCCATTAATAGAAATTTATTTTAATACCCTTTAAATTCGAGTAAGTGCGGTTATAGTTCAAAATTTGATCATAATTAAGTGACACTTTAACTTTTATATGTTGGATATACAGCTCAAATTATTCTCTTTATTGATGATCATGATCTTTGTAGTTTCCATAAAATTTATTTCTAATATTTAGTGTTGGCTTTATAAATGGATTTTTTGTGTGTCCATATAATATGTTGTTCTATAAAATTTATTTTTATTTAATTGATTTTTTAATAATAATATTTTAATCATATTTAAGCATTTGAATTAAAGAGTGTATATAACATTAACTTAACCTTTTGTATTTATACTCAAACTATACGCACTATTCTCTCAAGTCATATATTTACTAAATACAAAACTAGAAAAAGCCTAGTAAACCAAATTGTTTCATTATTAAAGAATTAGTTTATAAATTCTTCTAATAATTCAAAATTTAAAATCCAATGGCCATTATATTAGTTTGTTAACTTTATTTAAATTTTTTGTTAAAATTTTACCATATTGTGTGCTAAAGTTCACGTGTTATTTTCGAGTTGTAAGTTGATCTAAAATAGAGATTTAGCTATGAACAAAACTTCAACTCCATGGTAAACTATTTTATTTTTGTAATAATTCAAAATTTACCATATTGTGTGCTAAATTTCACGTGTTATTTTCTAGTTGTAAGTTGATCTAAATTAGGGATTTTTTTTTAAAATATTACGTTTTCGGTTCGATTTCGCCTACGTTCAGATATGGTATGTAATGTAGTGGCCCAATTAAGAGGAAGATTCAAATTCGAATATCCGGGCTAACACTTAAGAAGTCTAGCATCACAACCACTAGACCAACTTGAATATTGGTCTAAATTAGGGATTTAGCTATGAACAAAACTTCAACTTAATGGTAGACTATTTATTTTTGGTAACAATACGTATTTTAACTCGAAAACATCACATAACTTAATAAGAATATCGAAATATCACGCGAAATTGATAAGAGCTCGAAAATAGCACGTTCAATCACTCTTAAAGCGTTATACTCGGTCAATGAGAGCGTCAAACTATTCTCTATAGAAGGGAACATCAAACTATAAGTATCTTGATACCTTTGTTATTGAAACTAATGTTTTGTTGTCAAGAGAATTGAAGTACAATATTAAGTTGCTAGCAACATTGGAGTATGAATACCATAAGTTTTGCTATATAAAGGAACATGTATGTTCTTATTGTACATAGTTTGTGTGGGGGACTAAGTTAGGTCCATCAAATTTGCAAGTTTCCTTATCATATCCAACATACCCACCAAAAATAAATTCATTGAATTAATAATAATAATTGGTATTCTTTGAGACAAAAAAATATTATTTGTTTGAGTATCCGAGAAATTCGTAGAGATTTAATTTACGATTTTCCATCATAAAAAGCTCGAGATTAATGTATTAGATTCGATAAGTGATCGTTATATTTTTAATTAATTTTACGATAAAACAGAACATGAAATGTCATTGACTTTTTTTATCTTTTGACCTTAAGATTCATCAAGTGTACGTTACCGGATAATAATATTATTACCGATTTATTATGTTTTAAGATAGAAAACCCAATATGTCAAAAAAATAGAAATATCCAAACAAAATTGAAGACTAACTCTATCCATAGTAAAATTCAATGTGAAATTACGATATTGATTTATTAAAAATATATATTATAAATTTATTGAAATTTAAATATATAAATCACATTAAATATTTATTTCATAAATGTCCTAAAATCCAGCCCAATTTGTAGACACTTCTAAAAATTAAGTTTTTTTTTTTTTTAATGTTTTTAGTTATATTTCTTTCATTTTTTTTTGAAAAAGAACCAATGTGCTATGAATATTTTGTTTGAGTTATACTTCATATATTTATTGCTAATTAATTTTAGGTTAAAAACTGACCTTGTAAAATCTATTATTCACCCTAAAAGAAGAAAGGATAAATGACTAAAAATAATACCAACTATGAGGTATGAACAAAAAATAATACAAACTAAAAAAATTCCTATTTGATGCACAAACTATTTCACATTAAACCAATTTTGATATGGGGTGAAAATCTAGCCAAATTTTATTACAAAAATCGCCCACATATTTTTAAATCACACAAAGTGACCCCTATATTTTATTTTCTTTCAAAAATCACCAATGCTATTTTTGAATACTTGACAAATTAGGTAAGAAAAGTTAGTCATCACTTTATTTTTAATATTTAACATAGTTTATTCATTAAAAAAATTAAGAAGTTTTAAAAATGAAATTTTGGTTAATAAAATCATGTTTAGTGTCATTATTGTTTTATGGGTGTAGTTTGAGGGAATAATCCATATTTTTAGGTAAAACATAAAGAAAGAAATAATACTAATTTTGAATTTTGTGTAATTTAAAATTTTAAAATTAATATAATTAACCTAAATTTGTGGAAAAAATCTACATTTCAGGTTTAAAATTTAAAAATTCAAAAATCAATCTTATTTTTATACCAAAAAATTGTGGGAATGTCACCAAGTATGAGTCTTTTATCCAAAATTTTATTTTTAAAGTGTTAAAACTTCTCAGTCATTCTTATAATTATATTATAAATAAATGGCCTAAAATATTTAAGAGTAGAGTGACAAATAACCTTTATTATATTATTCGTTAGGTATAAAAAAATTATATGGGTGTTTTGTGAAAGAAAATATAATGTAGGGGTAGTTTTGTGTGATTTAAAAAGTTATGGGCGATTTTTGTAATAAATTGGCTATAAGTTCACCCCATATCAAAATTGGTTTAATGTGAAATAGTTTGTATACCAACTAGTAATTTTTAAAGTTTGTATTATTTTTGGTTCATACCTCATAGTTGATATTATTCTTGGTCATTTTTCCAAAAAGAAAAAAAAAAGTAAAAAAAAGTATGGGCTAATCGTACTTTATTATCCGCAAGTTATGGGTATCACCCGTAAATCCGTAATTATAAATTCACCCACTTAAATATTAAATTATTTTTATTGATCTTTTTGGAATAAAAGTATAATTTAATTCTTGAGTATTTATAAAATAAAAGTATTCACCCATAACTTAAAAGTGAAGTTATATATAATGCAAGTTTTGAATGTGTAGGTACGGGTGTAATACGAGCTGAATGAGCCGAGCATCAACATGCTCAAGCTTGACTCGTTTATAAACGAGCCGAACTCGAGACTAAAATTTATACGAGCTTTAAAATGTCTTCAAGTTTGGTTCTTTTAGAAAGTGAATGAGCTCGAGCCGAACCCGATTAGCTCGGCTAAAATGATGCTCATATAGTGTTATTTTAGCTGAACGAGGTGAGCTTTACCCGAATGAGCCGAACATTGACATGCTCAACCTCGGCTCGTTTATAAACGAGTCAACCCTAAAATTTATACAAGCTTGGCTCGTTTAGAAAGTGAACGAGCTCGAGCCGAGCCCGAGTAGCTTGTCTCGTATTACAACCCTATCTGTAGGAGGTTTAAGAAAAAAGAAAATAGAACGAGGGAGTAAAATGCGAATCCAAGAAGTTGTGGGGTACTAAATGTAATTCCCGGAAAAGTAAAATCACATCCAATCGAATCACTGTATCAACTGTATTTCATTATTCATACTCATAAATTTTTTGAAAAATCTTTACAATTCAAAAGGATTGAATCAACATATGTGTATGAATTCATAAACACAAATGCAAATCAAACAATGAACTAAATCTCCTTCATTGAAGTCTTACTTGCATAGATCATCAAAGAAAACTCAGATTTATCTTCAATCTCATCCACTTTATCTTCAATCCAAAGCCTTGTATCAACTCCAGTTCTTCTCCTGAACATGAACACAGCAAGCCCATTTCCATGGCGGCCAAACAACCATCCATGAACATCCCAAAGCAAATCAAACAAAGATCCATCCAAAGATATTGTATGATTCCCTCTAAAGTTCCATTGTAATCTCTTAACTCTTAGAACAATCTTGCCATCAACACTTACTGAAAAACCCGGGTTCTTGACGCCGTCGATCTCGCCTCCGCTTTGAACCGAGATCTCGTGTCGGGTACCGGAATCGGAGAACTGAGCTTTAGTTGAGTATAAATTGTTTCCTGAATAATGCTCTTTTCTAGAGATAAGAGCGAGTTTTGTTGTCGGATTCGGGTTTTTTATTGCTTTCTTGGAGGCTAAATCACCTAACATTAGACCTAATTGTGAGTCTATTGTTACAATGATGTAGTAGCCTTGAGTTGGTTCTAACCCGGATTTGAATGTGGCTTCTGAGAGATCCCAAAAGAGGTCGATTTTTAAGGAGTCGAGAACAAGTGATCGAACGCCTTTCCTTTTACGGAAAACCCGAGATGTTGAAGTGAGCTTGATTGTGGTTGAGGGATCTTGGTTGAAGGTTATGGAGAGTTCTTGATGGTAAAGTTGAGATCTTGACCATGTGAGTGTGACTAAGAGATGTTTTTGAGATGAAAGAGTGATTTTGTACATGGAGATTACTGCATTTTGAGATGCTTGATTAGGGTTTTGGGAGATTATGAGTGGCTTTTGAAGATGATTTGTGTAGGTTGAAGATGAACATGTTGTTTCTGATAATTTTACAGCATGTTCACTAAAACATGTTGCCATGTCCAACATTTTTTTTGGGTTTTTTGTTTTTGGCACAAAAATGAGGGTTTGAGAATTTGAGGAAGAAGGAGGCTATAGCTTTATATTTATGAATGTTTTATGGGTTTTCTCTGACATTAAAAAGTATGTATCTTTTATTAGTTTATTATTATATTTGTTTAATAAATATGCATCTCTCATCAATATAAAATATATGCAGTGAGATGCAGATGATTTTTATGGGATTTTTTTTGTTTTTTATAATGGTAAGCATGCATTTATGCCGGTTTTTTGGGTGGGCCCAATTTAATATTTAATTCTGCACGTTAGATCCGAATTCAACACATAAGTTTCGTGAAGTTTTATCGTAAAATCATTTTAATATGGTGATCCCGCACGTTCATACTCAGCTTCTTTGTGTGTTTTCCTCGTTTGAGTGCACATATTGTGATAGGTCCGAGTTAAACATGCAAGTTTATTAAGGTTTATCCTAAGACCAATAGAAATAAGACGAGTAATTCGCTAATTTTACCTAATTTTTTTTTGGTAGGATAGATAATCAATCTAAATTTACTAATTGGAATCCATCAATTTTTCAAGTTTTGGTTACCAACCATTTTATTAATAAATAAATAAATAAATTTGGACCGTTAAAAACATTTTCTTGTTCATGATATCAATCGTGGAAATTTCTCTTTGTTTTTCTTAATCCGATAACTCTCAAACTCTTCATGATTAGTTAATATATCGATTTGTTTCGAACCAATAATTATTAGACGACACACCACGTAGCTATGGATCAAAACTTCTTTCCACTTAAACAACTTAAAAATAGCTAGACTTATAAATTACCAAAGTAAAATTGGAGACAAAAGACTGATTTTTTTAGTGGTACATTGATTAAGCCATTTATGTCACATGTGCATAGCAACAAAGAATAAGTGTGTAAAGGGCAGGAAGTTTCATTTGTTTTCCCATTGACAATGTCAATTTTTTGGGAGTGATATGAAAATGATGTTTTGGTAAAATTCATATAACCATATCTAAATGGATACCTATTTCAAATCGGATATTAAAAAATATTTTCTCCACATAGATAATATTTTAAGAGTCGGATTTTCGATCCAGTAATAACAAGGTTTGATATTTTGACATATTTATATTACAAAACTTGATTTACGTTTTTCTGATATTTATCAAATGAATAACCACCCGATTTTCAAATAACTATTTTGTGGGTCTCGCGATTTTAATAGAAAGTTCCAAAGTTTATTCGACACGTAATTAAAAACTATAGTGTATTAGTATTATTATAAGATAAGATTTTTTTTTCATTTTCCATTTTGGTCCCTACAATCATAATCACACCAAAGTGACCAAATGATCAATCATATGATGATAATTATGGGATTCATAAAAATCCTTTACTAACCGTTAATGCTTCAATTGCTTATCATGAATACTTCACTTTGAAGTTTAAAGCACCAAAATAATGGTTTGTTAAGTTTGAAGTTCAATAAATGACATTTCATCTACCAAGTGCATAAATTTAAAATTATTAATACGTGTCGACTCGATCGATAAAAACTCGTTACTTTTCTTTAAAGCTTTTTATTTCGAATTTTCATAATATTGTCGTGAAAATATGTCGATATGTTAACTGGTTTATTATGTACGTTTGTGTTATCTCATTACTTGTTATGCGATATAAAACTTCTGATTACTGATTTTACCTTGATTGTTGATAGCAATTGCTCATGGTAAGTAAGCTACATGCAAAGTGATCCGGGATACGTTGGTTTATCAAAAAACGAGGTCTGAAATGGCTCGAGTTACATTACCCTTAACAAAGACAAAGACTTCTTTCCGCCCCTCACAAAGATATGCCCTTTTTAAGATTGTCGTACTTTTATCATAATATTTTTATTATGCATATCTGAGTCATTTATGTTGTGTTATAGGATCTAGTTACATTGTTGTCAGATTATGTCATAACAGTTTAGATTAAAAATCAAAAAGACGGTTAGAAAAGAACGATCTATAGATACGATGACTCGTAACGATGAACGAGTTACATCCACCCAAAGGTTTATCTAGCCAAAGAACACAACTTTACAGCTTTCATACATTAATGTAGAGCCTCAACCATATCATACTTTATTTGTTCTTCTCTATCTGAAATCTACATTTATCCACACATATATGCCCACTTGTTCACAAGAACATATCCCTACATTCTACAGGGTATTGCTTAGCTTAGGTCCATTTTTTTGTGTGGTGCCATAAATTGTGTGCCCCACTTTTGTTTCAAATTTTCAAAAGCAAAACAATGTGAAAAAGAAAGGCAAATCATATAAAGACAAGTGAAAAATGAACAAGTGATGCAGGTGGAAAACCCTCTAAAGATAAGCACATCGAGTTTATTATAATGTGAGCATATTTTCTTTTAAAGACGAAAGTTGGTTAGCACAAAACTAACTTCTCGAAGTAGTCCACCCTATAGTATCCTTTTGGATGAGAACACGAAGTTCGGGATCGTCAGAAAAGGGTGTGTTGGAGTTCGTAATTCCCAGATTGGTTAATCGGTCAGCAACGCAGTTGATTGAACACATGCCTGACATGGATTTCATCAAAGAAGCGAAGATCCAGTATGAAGTCGGAAATGATCATCCTGACCTTCGGGGGCTGCACCAAATTTCTTGAAGTGTCTTGATAACACATAATGTGAGCATATTGATCGAGGTACTAAGTGATAGTAACATAAATCTAAACTTTATTGTAATACAATATACTCTTTCTTGACCTTTTTAAAGTCACGGAAGGCTTCTAATATCGTTTTTAGGACGATATTCTGTAACACCGTCTTTAATGACTCTTTCTATATGTTGTATTAACAGTGTGCAATCACAAGTTATAAAAAATACTTGAAAATATAATATTATTTTTAGGGAGCGGAGTTTGAAATCGATGAATTAATCTATGATATAAACCCAAAGCTACACAACTAATAAAAATAACGTTTTTTCATCACTATTAGCAGAAGTGTTGAGACATTACTATAACTAGAAAAAGCAGACGGGTCGGATCCAGTCAACCCAAAAACTCAACTTGGGTTATTTGCATAACATATATTAAACATATTATAATTTTTTAAAAAACGAGCTTTTCAGGTCGAGTATTCAATTCAGTCCGTCGGACAGGTTCGAACACGAGTCTAAAAAACGAGCTTTTGGTCAAAATCCAACCGAATCCGGAGATTATTGGGTCTAAAAAGTTATTATGTATCAACTCAAGGTGTCCTTTGTAAATCTTTGAAGGATCTTCTTCTTTTTTTCCTTGTTTGTAATGTTTTGTTTGTTTTGGTGGAATGTCACTATGATGAATTACTTGACGACTTAGTTATATTAATAATATAATATAATTAGTTGTTGGTTAACAATTAACATGCAATAATGGAAAACTTTGCTATATATGTTTACTGTTAACTAACTTGTCACCTAAGTTTTTATATATAACGGAAATCTTCCTGCCACCGACACATTAGTTTGGTTACCGACTTAAACCTTTATTAGATTTTAATTAATCTTGATAACTATAAAACAATTTATTACATTAGTTTATTTAGCAATACTATATGGAGGTTGAGAGGTTTATCATGTATAATATAATGAGACGGCAATATCGTATGTTGTATACACGGTCCATTTTATCTTGTGTATTGAACTTCTTTTCTTTAAGAAAATTGATATATTGAGATTCGTGGTTTGGTTGGCCGAAGAGATGTGGGTAGACATGAGTCCCAAACCTAAGCCGCTAAATCGGCTTTTAACCAAACCGTCAAATCGCCGGTTTGGTCCGATTAACTGCCGGTTTGATCACAAAAATATAAAAAACTAATCAAACCGGCGGTTTTTGGTTAGGCGGTTTAACCTACGGCTAAAACAGTTGGTCAAACTTAAACCACTTACTACCAGTTTGGCCAAACCGGTAAACTTAAACCGGCGATTTAGCCCAAACCATACTCATGTCTAGATGTGGGTGCAAGGGCACCAAAGAGTTAATCGAAGTAGATATGAGTTCATTGATATGTCATCAACTAATTTGCAAAGATGTCCAACCAACTCACTTATTGGCTAACCTTATTCAACAATGTCGAGGCTTTATTAATAGGGATTGTAATCTCCAATTATATCATACTTACCACGAGGTCAAATCGGTACAAGACTTTTTAGTTTCCTTGACGTTTACTTTTTCATTAAGTTTTCATAAGTTATAATGCTTACATGACATGTTCTGCGTATATAAATAATTGTTGGATTATGCAACTTGAAGTATTATAACCTAATTGTTTGCTTCGCCGATCTAACTTTATATATTTTAGGCTTGGTATATTTAATATTTAGGGTTTCTATATTTTAGATATTGTTACTTATTTAAACCGACATGAATTATTGTAACCAATATCACAAAAACATAGCGTAAAATCCTAGTTTGATAGTACCTACATACGTAGTCACAATTCGTGCCGAACTGTATATCCAATTCTCTCTTGACGAACTAAATATTCAATTATTGTAACCTTCAAATTATCTTTCAAATCTCTTAGTACAAGTTGAAAATAGCTTGTAATATTAAGAAACCAAACCATTTCCATACACGGTTACTTCTCATTCTTATATATTAGTCTCCAATAAGTTGTTTTTAAAGTTTCGAAATTTGACAAAGAGAGGCACATAAAATGGACTAGTTTGGTGTACATTGTTCAAAATTCAATGTAAAATTGTCAATTAATTTTAGAGTAAAACCTATATGTTTTTGTAGGCTCATCTGACGTACATTTGGTAAATTTTCACTAATATCGCAAGAACAAAAATGGGTAAGAATTCCCTTTCACTACTGTTAGTAAATATATATCTTAATCTAAGTTATAGATAGTTAAAAGCCACATAATTGACTTAGTTATAAGTTTCTTAGCGATGTGGTTACTCGTTCAACTCTAAAATAAGATCCGATACATCAACCTAAAAAATTTTCATCGAATTTAAAGATAAAATAATACATTTCAATAGTTTACTTAAAATATATGTTATATTGATTAAACTAACAATTACTTCAACGTTTCATCCACGCAGTCCATTTATTATATTCTTTTTTATTTTTCTCCAAAATATAATTTTATTTAGAAATAGTATCCGAAATCCGAATATAACATATATTAGGTGCAAAGGAAAGGGTGGAGCCATGTTCTTAAGTTTAGGTCACCAATGACAACAATATTTCTAACTTCATTGTAGAAAATTAGTGATTGCTTGTTACACATCTCAAGATTTATTAGAGTTTTTTCAAAGCAATTACTTGTAGGAATTTAGTCACCGTATAAACAACTCTTTTGATACATGATTTCTGGTTTTGAGCAAAGCAACATTCAACATATTTTCAGAGAAATCAACATTGAGGCGAATAAACTCGTAATGCATGGCCACACACCGGGAGGATCTGACGTGAGATTACCGAAGGATGTTGAATGCCTCATCTATCTGGATGCCTGAGAAATATCGGTTTCTAAAAACTGATTATACCAACCTCTTACGTATGTATAAAAAAAACTCTTTCGATACGAACATATAAAAAACACCAAACCTTTTAAGTCAGTCATTATTCATAAAATGTTTGATTAGATTAGGGGTGGTCATTTTCTAATCCGGATTTGAAGAAACATGTCCGATTCTTTGCATATTGGTTGAAAAAGACCCGATCCGGTTCGGATTGGCCTGATTTTAAAATTTTATGAAGACCCAAATAAAACCCAATTTATGATTGAACTTGGACCGAGATAACCATCAATAGGTCAAACCAAGTTGCGTTTCTGGTCCGAGTCGGTTATAGAACAATGCATGTATTTTTTTTCCACGAGGTACTCAAACTCGCATTTTATTTATTTATTACAAGACATCCATAACATAAATGTTTCATATCCCAATAAAAATCAATTCATAACTAAACTTGGACCGAGATAACCATCAATAGGTCCAATCAAGTTGCGTTTCTGGTCCGAGTCGGTTATAGAAAAATGCATGTATTTTTTTTCCACGAGGTACTCAAACTCGCATTTTATTTATTTATTACAAGATATCCATAACATAAATGTTTCATATCCAAGGCTGCAATATGAGACTAACTACTTACACTCGGCTCGTTAAAAGCTCGAATCGAGCCCGTTCATTTTCTAATCAAGTCGAACATGAACACATTTTAAAGTTCGTAAAAAATTTAAACTCGGTTCGAACTCGACTCATTCGAATAAAGTTCGGCTCGTTCATCTAAAAAAAACAATATAACATCACTATTTTAACCGAGATACTCGGGCTCGGCTCGGCTCATCAAAATTGCAAGATCTCGTCCCATTGAAGACGATGGATCCATGCGCAGTGGTGTATTGATGTGGGCCGATCCAGACTGGTTCATTGGCCCAACTACTTCCTCCTCGTGCATGGTGGATCTTGTGAGGCTGTTACCAACGCCGTCACCATGGACATGGACACACAACCCTAACCACTGCTGCAACGTCGTCTCTCCGCCTTCACCGATCACAATGCCGCCCCGATCTTTCCCCTATCTTCATTTCCGGCGATTCCTTCGTCCTTACACCTCCTCGTCCATCTCCTCCAATGACTCATCTCAAATCGCTGTTTCCCTCTCGTCAGAGCTCATCAAACCCTACGATTCGGATCCACTTCCTCTCTCCAAACGCCTCGATCTCTCCTTCTCCCACCTCTCCCTCTCACCTCCACTCGTTCTTCAAACGCTAAATTCTTCCGCCGCCGCTGGACGCTCCGCCCTCGACTTCTTCTCATGGGTATCCTCGAAGCTCCCTCTTTCCGACGAGCTATGTTCATTCTTCGTTCACTATTTCGGTCGCCGACGTGATTTTAAAGCAATTGACGAGATATTGACTCGCGGTAAGGGTGTTCTTGGTCCTTCAACTTTTAATGCTTTGATTGACCGATTGATTCGTGCTGGTCGGCCTGCTCAGGCCGTCTCGGTTTTTGATCGAATGAAGGTTGATCTAGGGATTCCTAGAAATAGGGAGGGAATGAAATTGGTTGTTTCTAAGCTTTGTGAAAATGGGAATGCTGGCTGTGCCGAGAAGATGGTTAAGACTTTGGCTAATGAGTTTTTTCCCGATGAGCATGTGTGTGATATGTTGATCAAGGGTTGGTGTGTTGATGGGAAGCTTGATGAGGCTAGGAGGTTGGCTAGAGAGATGTATAGGGGAGGGTTTGAGATTGGTGTGACCTCGTATAATGCTATACTGGACTGTGTTTGTAGGCTTTGTAGGAAGAAGGATCCGTTTAGGATGCAGTTGGAGGCTGAACAGGTATTGGTGGATATGGATGCAGCTGGTGTTCCACGGAATGTGGAGACATTTAATGTTATGATTGAGAATTTGTGTAAGATTAGGAAGACCGAGGATGCTATGAACTTGTTTTTCAGGATGGGGGAGTGGGGATGTTACCCTGACGAGACGACGTTTCTTGTGTTGACTAAGAGTCTTTATCAGGCGGCGAGAATTGGGGAAGGAGATGAGATGATTGATAGGATGAAATCAGCTGGATTTGGATCTTCTCTTGATAAGAAGGCTTATTATGGGTTTTTAAAGATTTTGTGTGGAATTGAGAGGATTGATCATGCTTTGAGCATTTTTGGTAAGATGAAGGAGGATGGGTGTAAACCAGGGGTGAAGACATATGAATTGTTGATTGAACGGTTGTATGCTCATGGACGAGTTGAGAAAGCTAGTGCTCTTTCCAGTGAAGCTCTTTCCAATGATTTGCCGCTTGAGCCTAAGGTGTATAAGGTGGACCCAAGATATGTGAAGAAGCCTGTGGCTATAAAGAAGGGGAAGAAGAGGCTCACATTGCCTGAGAAAATGGTGTTGAAAAGGAAGAAGTTGAAGAAACTAAGGCTAAGTTATGTCAAGAAGTCAAGACCAATGATGCGCCGGATGTTCTAATCTAGATAAAGTTTAGTCTTTCACTTGACATAAAACAATGGTAATGTACCATTTTCTGTAGCTTTATTATTTAGTTTTGCCGCCCAGAAACCAACAGAAATGTTTAGTTTCAACTTCAAGCAATAATTGACAGGGATTAGTGGATTACTAAGTTGAAGCTCTATTTTTGCTAGTTGAAAACTGCTGCAACAAGCTCTGTTTTTGCATATATTGTGGTATAAGCTGCTGCAAAAAATTCTGTTTTTGCTTAGTTGAAAACTGTTTCTGTTTAGCTGTGATCATTATTGAACTATTTTTGTTTTTGCAAGTCAGAAATTGTTTCTATAATCGTGCAGCTGTGCATTTTGTTGCTTCTGTCGTTCAATTGAGATGTTTAGCCATGCTGTGGTGCTTCTCCAAAGCTTGTTTTTGCAAGTCGGAAATATATTTTGTTTTCTGAAAAATCAGAAGCTATGAGTGAATTTAGTTTGACTGTTGAAATAGTTGGATGTTTTACCATGTTGTGGCTCGACTAGGGTCAAAGCTATCTGAAGCTGAAGTGAAGGAGCTAATGGAAGCAGTAAGTTGATTTGATACAAGCTGAGTAAGAAAATGTTTCTGTTAAGTACTTATGTTTAAGATTTGCGCTTCCGATTTCTGCATAATGTGCATTGCAGGCAGATGTGGATGGAAATGGGATGATAGATTATGTTGAATTCATTACAGTATGATGAGCAGACCTAGAATGGATTCAGATGAAAATCTAGTCAAAGCATTTAGATATTTTGACAAGGACTTCAGTGGGTAAGAAGAAGATACCTAGTTGCTTAGAAATTCAAGTTTTAATTGCTTGAGAAGATAATAGTACTTGTCTAAGATTATATACTCTACTTCTATGGACTCCCTTATACATATTTTCTGTGACATAAAAATGACAGCTTCATAACAACGGATGAACTTGAATCATCCATGAGAGAGTATGGAATTGCTGATGAGTTCAGCATCAAGGAGATCTTATCAGAGGTGGATACTGATAATGTAAGTTGAATCAGAAAGAACATCACAAACTGCCTGACTACTGAACTTCCCACATTTGGTTGCTAAATACTTGATATATATGTTTTTGGCTGAGATTAGCTTGGTATGTGATGATACAGGATGGGAAAATCAATTACGATGAGTTCTCATACATGATGAGAAGCGGAACAAAACATCAAGTGAAGCTTTTATAAGCTCCTGAAAGATCGATATGTAAATATTAAGAGCACCCCGTTTGATGCTGAGTTTACTAGATCGGCCTTGGGAAATTTACAAGCTCAAAAGTTGTACACATTGTTGCTCCAAGGCCCCCAATTAATGATGGTGTCAAACAATCTATTATCAACGTGCATTTGACGTTCATTTCCCCATCTCTCTTCTCTGAAAGATAGCGCCCTTTGTTGGGTTCCTAAGGTCTCATAAGCTTACAACATCCCCTTTGTTGGGTTCCTAAGGTCTCATAAGCTTACAACATCCAAGTGGTACTCGCAATATGAGACTATCGTCAAAAGCACGAATCTAGCTCGTTCATTTTCTATACAAACCGAATATGAACACATTTTAAAGCTCGTATAAAATTTAGGCTCGTCTCATTCGGATAAAGTTCGGCTTGTTCAGCTAAAATCACGCTATAAGATCACTATTTTAGTCGAGATACTCGGGCTCGGCTCGTCTCTTCAAAAGCTCGGATCGAGCTCATTCTATTTCTAAACGAGTCGAATATGAACAAAACTCGTATAAAATTTAGGCTCAGATCGTTAGGCTCGTATAACACCCCTATTAATGTGTTAGTATATATACAATATAGTTAATTTTGGGTTGGAATTTGACCCTATAATATTACAATTGAAAACTTTTTATAAAATTGAAATATGAAATACAAGGCCAATAAAACTCCAATACTTTCCATATTATTCCCCATTCACAAATTCTGCAGCTATGGTACTCGCAAATTCCTATTGTTTTGTAAAATACAATTCCCATTGTTTGGTAAAATACAATATCCTATGCAAATTCATAGAAAAATGACCCACAAAAACGTCAATCATACAAAACAACTTAACTTTAGAAGTTTTATTTATACATCACACACTATACATTTTGTTTCTAGGGAGTGCTCTTGGTAAAACGGGTTCTTTCGATATTGATAAACTGTACGCTGGTAAAATATGTACCGTTGTTAATAGAATAGCTAAACGTTTTAAAAATTTGAAAATGAACTATTAATGCACAAATATGAACTAAGACAATATTAAATTTTATAATTTACAAAAATAATTGAAAATTTTTTGTCCTAAAAAAATATTTATATTAGATTAACCGTACGAAAATCAAACTAGTGTATATAATACAATAATTTTTTTTTACTATCATTGGTTTGCATAATTTTATGCTGAAAATTAATGTAACCGGATTCTTATTTTAAATATAAAAGTATACTTTACCCTTATTGTATAATAGTAACACTTATTTAAATAATATATATTTTTCTTTAAATTATATATTGTTTTTATTTTGATTTACAAAATCTATTAAAATTAAAATTTACTTTTATTTACAGTGTAATAGTTTTAGTTAAAACTGGATCTTACTTCCATTTTAATTAGAACTTTTATTTAAACTAAAATTTTCTTTTCTTAGAGTCTTTTTTTAATACAAATAATATAGTTTATTTAAAGTTAAATTTTATTTTAATGTCACCGGATTTATATTTTTGAAAATAATACTAACTTATAACATAAAGGAAAAAGATAAATTACATATATTCGAGGTAGATGGAAAGTATGATTGGTCCTTAGAACATCTTCAAACCATATATTGAGAATTTTTTACTTATTTCTTAAAATAAAAATAAAGATTCCTGTTAAAATGGATTGAAAAATCAATGTCATGAGTGGAAACAAGTTTCTCTGAAAAAAAAAAAAAAATTCTGACAAGTTTCTGTCTGATTCACACAATTTAAAGAAATTTAAAAAATTTTAATGATAAAAAATAATTAGAAAAATATATAAGAAACCCTTAGTATTTATTGGAAGGAAGGAGGAGAATTATTGCACAGATGACGACAGATTTGTGCACGTATGAGTTTGCTTCTTTGCGTAGGCTTTTCTTTTCTTTTCTTTTCTTGTAGCTTTTACCTTTCTTGCAAATATGCATTATTGCATTGCATGTCATTCATGTAGACTCTACACTAGCATAGCCCTTAGGTCTTAGCAATCTATTTTAATCAAATTACCCCTAAAATATATCTATTTTGATAAATCCACCCCTGAAATGATATATTACACAAAACCACCTTTCCAATAAGTTACTACCAAATTCATACCCTTAATAAAACCTTTGCTTTTCCTCTCGATTGCAAAAGCTTGAGTTTAATGAACAATTTTTTTATAAGACGAGAATAAAAAAGGCACGATCAATTTCTAAATGTGCATTATCCGAGGGTATTATTTTGGATGAGAGCTTACACTTCACGATGTAAATGTATAGCTACAATAGTGTGACTATGTTATGTTGACCAGTTTGTCGATCACACAAATTTTTTTATGAAATATGAACGCGCGAAATCTGAACGGAATTTGTGAAGTAATGAAATGATATCAAACATCATTAAAGTTTTAATTTGTAATTTTTGTTGGTAGTACGTCTAAAGTCAATTTCATACAATGTTTTGTAACTTTTGGCATCGTGTTAATGTTTCAAATCCACAATCCTATAATATAAGGTGACCATGCATGGAGTAGTAACTCACTGCAAAAGCTGGTTTACACATGAAGTCTGCAATGGTGTTTGCTTCGTGATAAACATGTCAAAATTGGATAATTCAATTTCTTTTTTAGAAAGCCTTGACAACGAATTACCAGATGTGAACATTCATCTCTAAGGAACCCCCGCGACAACTCGTTCATACATAGAACCCCGTCCGAGTTAAGCTTAACCCATCCACTTACTGATTTCGACCGTGCAATCAATATCTCCCTTTACCTCTTAGACACAAATACTTGCATGTCAATGAACATTTATGTTTGAACTTCTCTCAAACTTTATGACAATATTGATACAACAAAATATACTCATATATATAAAGCAAAATTTTCTTACATTTTCGGATAGGTGACAAAGAAAGCATAGATGATAAGATTTGGCTCGATCTCACTTGTACATTTGTACCAACAAGATGTACTACAACTTAAGTCAGTATATAGTAATTCTTTCATTTACCTATCGTTTTTTCCCTCAAATTTAATCTATTTTAATAAATAAATGCAAGTAAAATATAAAATTTAACAACTAAACAACATTAAAATGTATAAACTTTCAAAACAAACACCATCTTAATTGAGAACAAACCAAGCACATAAAATTACCTACTCGAAAGTCGAAAACTAAGGTTTTTTTTTTAATCATCTTAATAAAATATTTAAGAAAAGGCAGACAATTAAAATAGAAAGCTAATTAAAACTTATAATCAATAATCTTCATCTTCTTAACATGCTCAAGCTGCAGCTGGTGTTGCAGCTGCTGCTGCTGGCTGGTGATCGCGATCATCTGTAGGCGGTTCAGCTGGCAGCTCATTAGCCGTTGTGGAAGACGGTGGCTGATCGGCTGAAGCCGGTTGATCAGTAATAGTCTTCGGCTTGACGAGTACAGCCGGGAAATCAAGAAGTAAAACCTTGTCAATGGCGGTTGAGAAAGTTGCAGAAAACTCAATGTGCTTTGGATGGCCGAGAAATGCTATGAAATCTTCTTTCTTCTTGAATGTCATCAAGAATGCGTGTGTGAATCCTTGTCTCAGCATCTCGTGGCTCTCAAGATCCTCACCCCTGCGCCAAAATCAAATCAGATCAAATCATATATATATATTGTAAACCCTAGAAATGGAAGAGAAGTAAGAAGGGTAACCATTCAAATGAGAGGACGTAGTCAACGTGAGAGACGAGCTCTTCCATGCCTTTGATGATGTCTTCCACCACCACATCGTCTTTGAACTTCGCCACCACCAAATGCTTCATTTCACCGGCCATGGCGGTTTCACAGAAACTTGAGGAATTCAAATGATGGAGAGGATAGATTGAATGTAAATGGAGTTTATGGTATATCAGTGTTCTCTCTCTATATATAGTTCCTCAAGTTTTATTTTCTAGAGTTTTTTAAATGAAAAGAGTTTTTATTTTTGAAAGGTTAAATGAAAAGAGTTTAGATACACCACATGAATTATGTAAATATATATTCATTTTCATTCCGTTTCCGGAGTTATAACCAAACAAGGTTAGTCTCTTTAAAAATATGCTTAATTTGAATTTCATTGAAAAAGCGAATGTCCATTATGTAGTTCGATATAAATAAGATCCCACGGTTAACTCCAACGACCTTAAAATGTGTGATTGATACATAAATTACCACAATCGATTTCAATATTTTGTAATCGAAGTTTGATAGTCTGTGGTGGGACATTCTAGTAACGTAAAGTATTACCTTACCCCCGAAGTTAAGTGTATTATTTTCTTGTGTACAAAGAAAACCGAGCTCTCTATTATGATATCAAATAATGTAACCATGGAGGTTTTTCCGGAGTCAGGCATAGTCTAAAATTTATTTTTTTGAATTTTTTTTTGTTTATGATAATGAAAATCAGGCCAATACACTGACCATGGAGGTTTTTCCGGAGTCTGGCATAGTCTAAAATTTATTTTTTTGAATTTTTTTTGTTTATGATAATGAAAATCAGGCCAATACACTGGACGCCATGTCGTTTAATGAATTGAAAGACTGAAAAAGTTAACAATCTGACTTACCGTCATGAATGACCACAACAAAAGACGAAAAACACACACAAGATCATATAAAAAAAGCCTATAAATAATGAGGTTGTCAAGAGAAAGAAGGATGGTTCCGATGAAAACCTGCCTTTCGTCAAAAAAAGTATACAGCGAGTAAACCTAAGGAAGGTGTGTGGACGCCTCGTACTACATTTGAATTTTGATTATTATTTTTATAATTATAACGAAAAACGGTTAGGTTGGTCTAACTTATAGAGATAGTCCAACCTAAAACATTTTAAAGAACACGAAATCTGGGATCATCAGAAAATTGGTGTTGGAGGTCGAGATTTTCAGATGAATCAATCAATAAACGATTTTTAGAAAACATGCATGGTCTAAACTATGGCAAAAATTAAATAATTATTGGTTTGCCTGTCAATTGTCAACCCTTACTTTTAATTTTATTATTATTATTATGGCTTGTTTCTGCAGAGTATTGTACTACTGTTGTATTGTAGCTGTCAACTGACATAAAGCCCATTAAAATGTAAAAAGTAAATGATTTTTTAAAAATGAAGGTCTCTTCTTTATGAGGCATTCATGTACATTTGTGTGACAAAATGTTATGATTTGATAAAGATGTATAAATGTTGATAGATTTCGTGCATATCTCTTTCTACTGTACTCTATTGTCTCAACTCTTGTTGTCATCTACTTCCTTTTGCTTTCTTTCTTTATCAATCATTCAATCCTCCATCTTATGGTCTTTGAAACTCATGCAATCAACTTTCATATTAATCTCCACAATATATGACTTGAATATGAATTTGGTTCAAATCATACCCTTTGTATCTAACCGACGGTATGAGATCAAGGGGAGATCATACGATATACGAAAAAAGGAACTCATGTGCCCATAGAGCTTGAACGAGGTTGCGTTATGAGCCAACGCAATGAGCGCAACCAATAAGGGTTTGACGTTGATCATGTGTCGCGATGATCATTAGTGTTTTGTTTTTTTGTTATCCGAATTCGACTAGGATTGTGATTCTATTCTTTTTTTTCTAGTAGATGGGTTACGATTTTAATTTCAGAATCATATACGCTTTGGGTGGAATATGAGGAAAAAAGATTCAACAAACAAAGTAAAAACATCAGTGTTTATCCAATATTGATCACATCATTAAAAGAGATTTTCCAAACGACCTTTAATCAAATCTGTAATGTGTGACATCCAAATCCTATGATACGCTGTCTGAATTACTATCAACGATACTATCGTCGTTCCTAGACTTTACAAACAAACAATAGATTGCCTATTTAAAAAAAAACACCTTGTATTCTATTATTACAAAAACCAATTTCAAAAGACAAAATGATGAACAATTGAGTGCTATAATTTGATGTGTTTTCTTGGGTTTCTTCTCCAAATAATGACACATATGAAATACTCCAAGGTATAATACAAATATTCAATCAATGCATTGTATGGTATTTTTTGTGGGATTTTGGTACGTACGCAAATGTTCATAATCTATCAAAACACTTAAATCGTGTTTTTAAAGAATCTTATGTAGAGCAAATACCGTTGCATTAAGTGTACTCTCAAAACAACTTAGAGGTATGGATATGAGTTTTATTCATACATATATTCAGTGTTTGATATTTTAAGGTATCGGTATCAATTTGATATCCTGATATTTTGATTTTTTCATCTAGATATTGTATTATTTTTGAAGGTATCGAGTCTTTCTTTTCCAGCTACTTTCATCCCTCTCTCGACATTCCTGCTTCATTTCTTCCTCACACAAATACTCTCTCTCGAGAGAATCAACCCCTTCTCCCACCTCGTACCGCCGCCAACCGGGAGAGCCACCGCCGACCGGTTGCTGCTATTGCTGCCGATGGAGTAAGGAGCCGCCACCGTTGCTACCCTACTCAGATCTAGGGTTCGTGAAGGGGAGAAATTCTGATATTTGGAAGATGCGCACGAGCTGATCGATAGGGCTATCTAGGGTCCCTGCCTGCTGAAGGTGGGATGAGGAATTGCATACAATTTGCAGTTGATGCTTATGTAAATAAGTTTGATGTCCTTCAAGTAGTTGAGATATCCCTATCGGTCTCCGTTGACATTGTTTTGTTCTTACTCAATATGATATATGATACCCATACCAAATAGGATATCATACATCAATTTAATACACATACATGATCCATTTAATCAGACTATCGATACCAAACGACCCCTTAGTTACCATGGAGTAATTGACTTTCTTTTTTTTTTTTTTTTACCACAGTTTACTATTTGTCTGCTTGAAATTGCTGTTTATGGGAATTATGACAGCAGCATTACTGTTAACACTACTGTTAATGGTAACTTTCACTCTTTTACTCTCTGACCCAAAACAGGAAGTAAGAAAACAAGGGGATAACTTTTTTTTCATTTTTACTTACACTTCATTTATACTGTTTGATTTGAAGTAACTTTAAACAGGTTACCCACTTTGAGCTTCATTACGTTTATTAGATGAGCCAATTCAATAATTACTAGCTTATTGTTACCGGACAAAAAGGAGTAAATATGGCGAAGGATAATTTACTAAAATTACCCAAGTTGAAAAAAGTGTTTCCAAACCATGCAAAAAAGAAAAGGAATTGTTCAGACTATAGTAAAGACAAGAGAAACAACCCACGTGTGGTGGGCTACCACCGCACCAGAAAAACATTTATCGACAAAAATAAATATCTATAAAGAAAATTACTTAGTTATAGAAAATTACATATTTATAGAAAATATAGCAGTGTTATTTGGAATTATAATTTCACAATAATTGTATAATTTAAATTGTTGTATGAAAAAAATGGATCCGTGTAAATTATCCACCACTAACCTACCTTCTAATATCATCTTTATCTAAGTATCTTTATCCATTTTATAACAACAATAAAAATGTCACGATTTTTTTTATAACTGAAATAAGTTCAATATAATACGCATGCATAATATATAGAAATAGCATAAAAATAACTGAAATAAGTTTTATATATATGGATAGATAGAGGGCAAGTAAAATGGGAGCAATCTCTAGAGATCGGTTACACAAGATATCTAAACGGATGATGTCATCAACATGTAACGGTAGCACCTCGTCACTAGCCATTGGGCGCTAAACCATGCAACACAAGTCTATTTAATACGGTGTTGAAATCCCAGAAAAAACGAAGAGCACAGAGCTGATCAAAACCAGAGATCAAGAAGGAGACATCCAAAAAGATCATAACGGAAACATGGAGTCTATGGAGAAGAAGAGTGAAGCCAAAGGAGGACGAATAACACGAAAATGTAAAGCATCTTCCAAACAGAAGCGGATAATAGGCGAGCCAAACACTTAAAAAAAAGCACATGCTAGTAAGGCAGGCAACCAAAATCTATTGACCAATCAACACATTTATACTAAGTAACGAAAAATATTAAGAAACTTGATGCGATTTGGTTTAAAGAATGACTACTAATTGTAAAAAGAGAAATATAAAAAATAGAATAAGAAAGTCAATGAGAGTATAAGGCTAGAAGATGCTCCAAATACATATATGGTATTGCAATATTTGCAATTTTACATCAAATCTGGTTAACATTATCATGTCATTCGCCCAAGTCCGGAACCGAGCCAACTGGGCTGGAACCGAACAGAGAACCAAAATAGAGAACCAAATAGGACCAAAACCGAACTGAAATGAATTGGTTGAAAGTGGCTGGTTCAAAACGGTTATCCTAATCGACATTAATAATGTTCGACCCTAATACTAATGCCATTTAAGGGTGACATGCTAGCTAGTTGGTTTGAAAATAAATGACATCCATCATTGTATTCCACTGTGTGGTTCCTGTTAGGCAGTGACCCCCCTTCTACATCTGACAGTCCCACATTCCCACCATTCACCAAGCTCCCACGCTTATCTTCTACCTTCACCTACTAGCTTACATGGGCAAAAAAAAAACGCAGAAATTAGGCAATTCTTATACCAAATTACTACAGTATAATATTGCTTAGTGCTTATAAAATTTCATTATCAACTACTGCATTTCTCTTAGTGTTGACATTATATATAGGTATGTTCTAAGAACAATTGTTCTTTAGGCTTCTTCAACCTCAACATCTCACTTCTGTAGAATGATCTCAGTGATATTCATGCATAATATGTAGCTAGTTCTATACTAAGGCTCAACATTATTGCAAAACCTATAAGCAAGTTCTCTGCAGATAATCAATGATCCACCAAGCTTTACAGCAATATTCATTGGGTAAAGCAAATATTGCATTTATCGGGGGTGTATTTAATTAAGACTTACAAGAATTTTTTGGAGTTTAAAATTCTATGGGTATTTAATATAGATTTTTAAAAGTCCATATAAATCTTTAGGTATTCAAATAGAATTTAAAATTTTCCATAAAATTCCTATGGTATTTAAAAGTTTAATGATTCTTTATTACTTATATACATACCTAAACTCCATAGAAATCTTTCCCCAACACATAAGATTTCAACAGAATCTGTAATGACTCTATATAGAATTAAAATATCCCACATAATCAACAAATTTAAGAATCAATCAAAATCTTTAAAAGTCTGAATTGAATACACCCCTTTAGTGTTGACATTATTTATTGGTAATTTGAGGCCAAAAAATTTATCTTTAGGCTGCTTCAACCTCAACATCTCACTTATGTAGAATGATCTCAGTGATCTTCATGCATAATATGTAGCTAGTTCTATACTGGGGTTCACAATCATTGCATAACCTATCAGCAAGTTCTCTGCAGATAATCAATGATCCACCAAGCTTTACAACAATATTCATTTGGAAAATCAACATAAGTTGCTGTAAAGTAGACCAAACAGACGGCATACCATGGATCTGATGTATCAAATTTGCAAGGCATAGGTTAAGAAGCATAATATAAAGTTACAATACCGGAAAAAGAGCTTTAATCACCACTAGCACAGCCTCTGCATCCACAATGGACGCATTCCACAGCCTTCTCTTCTCGTAGATGCTTGGGTACACGACATACACAGGTTGTCCCAAAATTATGGTCTCGTGGCTGGATGCAACGTAAGCAACAAAGACGCTCATATCCAGGCTGAAATCAGAAGAATCCAACTCAGATTTATTAGTACTTGAGCTAATTTTATTTATCACAATATGCAAAACTGAGCAATATTGAAATATCAGACATATTGCAATGTTTATGTATGGAGTAACTGCAAACTAAGTTCACTTGAAGGGTTCAAAGCAAGCCATTAGCACTGTGAACAACATTAATTACTGAATATACCAACATAACACAGCAGCAATGCAAAATGGAACGCACACGACGACACCTAAAATAGATAGGTTTCGGGGTTTACCTTCTTCCACTTAGCGATAAGATTCTTGTCAGCATATCCCTGGTCTAAGCAAAATTCATACAACTCTTTGGAAATCTCATTCCTTCTGTGATAAAGATCATATATGTATCTGCTCTTCTGATGTGAAATTTTGAAAATTGGCCATAAAGTTTCACACTTTCTCTTGCCATCATGTGTATCATTTTGAGCTGCTCAAGTGGAAATGCAGACATTCAATACAGCCCTTTGTATGATCAATTCAAAGGCAAGAGTTAAAACTTCAGAGATTTTTTTGAAAACACAACTTCAACAAATTGTAAACCTTCTCTCATCTTAGATTCCAGTTCTTGAAGTGTAGGCTCTATGAGCTCCCATCCTTCTGGGTACTTAACACGATTTGTCTTCACCTTCGGCATTCTTCACAACTGCAATTTCAAAAGACCAAATTCTAAAATTGATCTGAATCATCAGCTACATAAACTATAATTTGGGAATATTTTGGAACCCGGGTATGGGGATGATGATTCGGTTTGAAGAATCCTAATCTGATTCCAATTACCAAAAAAATCTTATCAAAACAGCGACTAAACAAATATCATAAGAGCAAGGAACACAAAAATAGTAGCAATCACTAGTTATACTCTTACTCTTACACCACAAAATAATACACAGGCATCCAAATCAGCAACAAAAGTTTATGGTGATCACTTCTTCCTCAACCATCTTCATCATTAGTAGCTTAATTCAGCAGAAAACAATGAGCTATATGGTCAAACAGCATTATGAGGAAGCTAAATAGTACTCATTTGCATTATACCATTATACTCACTACGAAATAGACTAGAAGATAAGTTGCACAGCCTCTAAAAAACAATTCTAAGAAACCAAATAAGGCATTTTCTGAGCCAAATTGAGAAAATTCATGCTCCTTTCATCTCGATCTCTTTATTGTTATGACACATTACTGATAGTAGGCTTAGTAGCTCCCTCGCCACTACTATAGATCAAAGGAAATATTCAGCACTTAAATGAAGAAACATGTGCGTTCCCATTTCTAAGCCAGCCACAATAAACATCGATCATTAAATATTAACAAAATGAAAAAATACCAATTGACAAACAAGCCCAGCCAGGGAACTCAAATCCACAAACAAGTTACTTATTCCGTGCTCAGGGAATCGCAGACCTAGAAAGCAAACAGCACTTGTAGTTCCAATTTGGTTGATTAGGTCGAAATTGGTAGAGATTGTGGTTCTATTGTGAAAATGTCGGATTTAAAGGTGTGGAGGTTTTCAGGCTCAGTCAAAATCGGGGAAACAAAATCGGTACTAAACCTCTATCAATCCGTTTTCAGGAGCATTTTTCCCAAAACAAACAAGCCCTAATTTGATAAAAATTGGCCATACATCAGCAGCCATAGATGAAAAATTCTTCTCCCGTACTACAAATCGCAAACTGTAAGAGAGATTTTTCACATACCTGAGTGAGTGTTCCCTAATCTTTTTCGATGCCCAAGTTTTCAGCTGTTGTTGCGTTCTTTTGGCGCTAGAGCAGTTCTAAAACCCCCTTTTAACGTAGTCACCACAATACGATGCGTTTTATGGCCCATGGACATGAAACGACACATTTTAGTAGAGACCCAGTTTTTGTTCAACAAAATTACACGACCCTTCTCCATCAACCAGCAGAGCTGAACGGCCTGAACCTCTATACTACCATCCTCCGGTCTCTAACGTTTAAGCGTCTGCGATAATCAACTCTCTTGCTTTTCAACAAAATACTTCCGGCCAGATGCGTTCCAAGGATAAGATTTCCTATTTCTACGATGGTATGTGTTCTCCTCATCCATTTTACCCATAAACCCTAATTTCTTTGTTTCTTCCATAGTCATTGTTTTCGCCTAGTTGGAATTGTTCAAAGATTAGGCTTTTGGATTTGCAGGAGATGTGGGTAGTGTATACTTCGGGCCTAATCATCCAATGAAGCCCCACCGGCTTTGTATGACCCACCATCTGGTTCTCTCGTACGATCTGCACAAAAGAATGGAGATTTATGTAAGTGTTTTATTTTCGTTTATTATGATTTTGGAATTTGAAAGATTTATTTTCTTTTGGGGGAGTTAATTAGCGTGTGAGACTTTGATGTTCGTGGTTATTGGTTTATATGTTTTATTTCAGAGGCCTCACAAGGCATACCCAGTTGAACTAGCACAATTTCATACAGCGGATTATGTGGAGTTCTTGCACCGAATTACACCTGACACCCAGAAGTTATTCATGAATGATATGTCAAGATGTATGTGGTGACTTCTACTATCTTTAGATGTGATTATCGAGTATAGCTGTTGCTGAACTTGTCAAATTTGATTTAGTTGTCAACTTTTTGTGTGTTGCAAAGTTTTCTTTTGCTTTGTTTGCTGTTGAAATGTCCTTCCACTAATATTTTTATCCAAAACGAGTTCACTTTCAGTGTATGGTTGCCCTCCTTACACCAAAACAGTTCTGTTTGCAAAGTGATGGTAGAGAGTTTGAGCATACATTATAAACTATCGTAACCAGGTTTATGCCTTGATAAGATCGTGGAAGTATATTTGCGCATGATTTTGTGTTCTATTTACAGTCATTAGTAGCAGTTAGCCAGTTTTCCTTGACTCAGGACTCATTTTGTATGTTCCTTCTTTGTTAAATGTTTCTAATATCCTTCAGGTATGTCAAACTTTTATTTTGCTGACATAGTATCATTTATCCGTCCAGATAATCTTGGGGAGGATTGCCCTGTCTTTGAGAACTTATTTGAGTTTTGTCAAATTTATGCTGGTGGAACTATAGGTGAGTTCAGACTTAACATTACGAAATTGTGATCGTCCTCTTTCGGAGTGTTCTTGCAATCCTTAACTAGGACTAATTTCCTTACAGATGCTGCCCGCAGGTTGAATAATAACCTTTGTGACATTGCTATCAATTGGGCTGGTGGTTTGCACCATGCCAAGAAATGTGCAGCATCTGGATTTTGCTACATTAATGATTTGGTTTTGGGAATTTTGGAGCTGTTGAAGTACCATGCTCGTGTTCTTTATATTGATATAGATGTGCATCATGGTGATGGTGTTGAAGAGGCTTTTTATTTCACAGACAGGTACTCATTTCCTCCAGGTTGCTATAAAAATGCAGTATATTATTATGCCAACATGAATTTGTTTAGAGAAGAAAAAAGGATAGATTATATTGAGCACTATGTGCGGAGTTACGCAAATTCTTGCAGAATGTGCTTGCCTGTGATGGACTGGTAGATGAGATTTTTTACGGTCATAGTATCACTTCATTAAGTTTAAAAGTTTTTGTACAATATGTTCAGGGTAAATTGTAACTCGAAAACTGGTTATCTTGTAACAAGGGTCATTAACAATCTAGATATCAGTACCTTTTTCTTGCTAACTGAACTTGCTCTCGAACTAAGTTTGCTTTCCCTTTTCTCCATTGTAACATTGCAGAGTGATGACTGTTAGTTTTCACAAGTATGGTGATCTGTTTTTTCCAGGGACAGGTGATGTGAAGGTAAATTCCTATTCTGTTCATTTATGCCGGCAATACAGGGTTCTTGTGGAGCTAGGCATATCATATTTTTATTTTTTTGCCAAATTTTTTCTTTTGTGTTGGTTGATAGACTTGTAATACAAAAACTGGAGCTTCGCGTGGTTTGATTCTATGAAGGAAATTGGAGATAGAGAAGGGAAATACTACGCCATAAATGTTCCTCTCAAGGATGGAATAGATGACGGCAGCTTCACTCGACTTTTCAAGACTGTAAGACCCACGTACTTTGTTATGACCCTGTTGCAATTTTTGGAATACAGAAGGCTTATGGCTACATGTTTGTTCGATAGATAATCTCAAAAGTGGTTGAATTTTATCAACCAGGAGCAATTGTTCTACAATGTGGAGCTGATTCGCTTGCCGGTGATCGCTTAGGCTGTTTTAACCTTTCCATTGAAGGTGCTTTTCTCAGGATCAAAATTCTGTCTTCAAATCTGTAATTGCCTACAGTTACTTCATATGTTTGCCATCTTCTTAACCCGAAAGTCCTATTGTATTTGTTTATAGGTCACGCTGAGTGTGTAAGGATTGTGAAGAAATTTAATATACCCTTGTTGGTGAGTTTTGTTTGGAGAAAATTTATTTTGATTTGGACTCGTGTGCAATATGAAACAGATAATTTGATTGAATCTTTCTTGGCAGGTCACTGGAGGTGGTGGATATACAAAAGAGAATGTCGCCCGTTGTTGGACAGTCGAAACTGGAGTTCTTTTGGATACAGAACTCCCTGACGGTAAGCATGCTCATCAATAAGCCACATATTGTGATGAGAATTCTTTTTTACAATACGTTGCATCTGTGACCATTGTGCTTCTGTACTAAGCCACATATTGTCGCCCGTTGTTGGACGGTCGAATTGTGGTTGTTAACACTTCCAGTGCAAAGTTCTTTTTGGGAAATTTCGGATGGTGCCACCGTACTTTTGACTTTTCCGGATTTTGCCCAAGGGTTTTTCAGTTTTCGTGTCCCCGAGTTTTAAACATTTACTGATTATGCTTGTTTTACCATTCATCAATTAACATTTTAAAGGCACAAAAAAAAGTTATTCATTCAGTTAATTATCTATACCTTTAAAATGACTATTGTCAATAAATAGCAAATAATATTTATCTTTTCCCCCTCAAAATGTTCAATTATGGATGATAGAAGGGCACCATCCGGAACTGAAAAACTCTTGAGCATAATTCGGAAAACTCAAAAGTAAAGGGGCATCATCCGGAATTTCCCTTTCTATATTTTTTTTATTAAAATGAACCCTTAATTCTAAATGATCGGTCAAATGAACCCTAAAACAGAAAATTAGTGTAATCTTCTCTTCAGGTGACAGTTTAATATTTATTTGCAGTTATCCCAGAGAATGAGTATATTGAATATTTTGCGCCAGAGTACTCTTTGAAGATCCCTGCTGGGCAAAGAGTATGCATCTGCATCAAACCATCTATTTTCATAATTTCTGTACTCGATCATCTTTATTTGTGCTTATTAGTGATTTTGGTGATTACATAGGAGAACTTCAATAGTAAATCTTACTTGGGAACAATAAAGATGCAAGTTATGGAAAATCTTAGGTGCATCCAACATGCTCCTAGTGTACAAATGCAAGAGGTAAGAGATATCTAAGATTAGCAAGAGACGTTGGAGTTATTTACTGATTTCGGCTTTTCTTCTGTTTTCGAAAGAGCCACTCTTGATTAAAAAAAGCTATCTGGGGTTAATGTAGGTTCCTCCTGATTTTTACATCCCTGACTTTGATGAGGATGACGAGAACCCTGACGAACGCCTTAACCGTAAGGCCATCGTGAAGAATAAACTCGTTTTCATCATGTCCATGGTTCTTTTGAATGAATCTGACTGTTTGTAAATTCTTCTTTCAGAACATACTCGGGACAAGCTAGTTCAGCGGGATGACGAGTACTACGATGGGGACAACGATAACGATCACAACATGGACGACGCTTAGAGAACTAATCTGTTAGCAGAATGTACATAAATGTCTCGTTAGGACTTTAACATCTTTTACAATCCTGTATTGTGATTTCAGCACCTTTTTTAAGTAGTAGCATCTTTCACCATTTTTCAATACTCTAATGGTGGACTTCTGAATGTGAGTACTTGTTTGGCAGAAAACTTAATTTTCACTTCATATTATTGCCACTTAATTATCACTTGTCACATTGGATGCTGTTATATTAAGCTTCTGTTTTCAATGAAATTGCAGCAATTGGCAAAAAAATTGTTTTAATGCTTTTTATAGATGTTACAATACTAATAAGAATTTGAGAATGTTAGAGCTTGGCATCCTGGCTCAATCATATATGCCTACTTTGATCTTTCCTCTGAAACTATGCTATCGAGCAATGATCCACAAGCATCTTCAAGAAGATCCAGAACCTGTAAAAGAAGAAAAACAAGCACAAAATCAGAGCTTGATGTAATCCTCCACACTAAACCTTTATGATTCTGTTGATTTGAGTAAGCAAGATTCATCAGATGTACATCAAAGAAAAAAGGCATTAATATTACCTTCTCGAAGCCTTGAGGTCCTCCATAATAAGGATCAGGAACCTCTTCCTCGTTGTGTTTCTTGCAGTATGAACACATCAACTTAACCTGCAACCTTGACAGATTTGCTATAAGACAAAAGCTTTATGAACAAATGACAGCCATTAGTTTCTCATAAGTATTAACCTTCTTATATGCATCATCTGGCAAGCTATCCCTTTCTTTCCATCTATCGAACGCGTCGAAGATATCAGCTGCAACAAAATGTCAGAAAGTTAGCAGAAGATTTTACTATCGAACAGAAAGTTATTCCTACATTGATTTTGCTTATCCATGGCGAGAATGAGATCAAAGTCCTTGAAATCAGAAGGCCTTAATGGCCTTGATATTGAAGTAATTTCAACACCACGCCTCTTTGCAGCTGACCTCATTCGTGAATCCGCAGGATTTCCCTTTTGAAATCAAAATCATGTAATTAGGTTATTTGTAGCTCGCAAATAACCGTTTGAGAGAACTTGAGATTGAATGTATCAAACCTGGTGGTAATTAATGGTTCCGGCAGAATCAATGGTGAATTGAGAATCAAAACCCTTGCTGTTGACTAAATCTCTGAAAACGCCTTCGGCGGCAGGGCTTCTACATATATTCCCCAAGCAAACAAACAATACGGAGTAGGGTTTACTATCTGTCGTAGGAGAAGGCGCCATTGATGAAGCTCTTGTTATTTCTCTCCTATTGAAAACCAAATTAGGTGATTTCTTCTCGCCAATCAAACGGGAATTTGATGAAGATGAGCATGGAGGGAAAGATCGAAGATAACGATGGCAAAGAACAATTGGGGAAGAAGGTAGGAAGTAGCTGTTGTGGTCGCAAACCGAAACAGTTGTGTGGATACTGTACATCGCCTTCATTTTCCCTGTCTTCCCTCCTCAGCTACTCGAGCCTAATGCTTAAATGTAGTAGCATTTCTTAGGGTGTGTTTGGTTAGGGGTCTTATTACAATTTTTATATTTTGTAAAATTGAGGTTGCAATCTTGTCTTTCTTCCTTTGGTTTTTCACACTTACAATCAAACGTCAACAAATCAGGAAAATCAACATTGTGACGGACAGACTCGACATACATGACCCCACTCCGGCGGAACCCGTCAGGATGCTTTGGGAAGAACGGTTTCTAAAAACTGATCATCCCAACTACTTACCTTTGTGTAAAAAAAATCCGAAAAATCAGTACCACAAGTCCACAATGACTGAGAATACAGAAGCCTCACCACATTGAGATCAATCTTAAATTATTCGAAACTATGAAAACTTAAGAACATACATACACCCTTTGAAAGAATTTGCCCTAGTTGCTGCTTGATGCCATAGGCTACCCCAACGACTGGGACGACAATGCGGGCGGTTCACTGCTAAGGACTGCGGTTTCCAACTCCTCCTTTGTTAGGAGTGTGGACGAAGGAGACGCAAACCTATTAGAAGGATATTCGATTTCCTCCACTGACATCGAGTTTAGTGAGAATTGGCTTTCGGTGGCCTTTATGGTTTTGTCTATAAATGCAGACCTTGGTAAATAATCCTTCATACGACACACGAAGTCCAAGTGATTCCTTGCCTGAAACATGAAATGAAATGTTACCGTAACAATACAGAGAAAAATATGATTGCTGAAGTAAAAACAGTGAAGACAGACAAGATTGTTGCCTTACCATCCTATATTTTGGAGCTCGAGCAGGAAGTTTCAGATATACCATGTTATTGACATCAAAGTCCCATAAGAAAGATGTGTGATGGATCCATCGGTTTTTGGTGATGCTTTGAGCGTTACCACCAAACTTGTGGCTCCCAAATACGTAATCTAGAACCACATAGAAGTTCAGTGTAAGGACCAACTTGTTATGTTTCCGGACAAAACCATGATTTGCGAGAAGAGGTCATATAACATTTATAATGAAAGACCAAATTGTGATGTTCCAAGGATTATACGACTAGAGCAGTAGCTAACTAACTACTAACTACAACAGAAAGCTACAAAAACACCACCAGAAGTGCAAATACCTAGTTATATATTGAGATGTCAACTTTACACCTGATTTACGAAGAATGAATCATCAAACTGTCATTCTGAGAAACTGATAGAGCTAATCGTGAACATAATATTTCCCTTATTTATGGGGTATGTCATTCAACTGTCAACTACATGGCTACATGTGACTTCAACAAAGCTCCCTCATAGCCTAACTGTTTTCTGTCTCTCTTCTAATCAATATTTAACTCATCCGTAATAAATAGCATTCGTACAAATCCTACTGCTGAATTATAACTTAACACCAGATATCACCAAACAAAGCTGAAGCCGTAACTGGATTCATGCTTCAAAAATCGTAGAAAGACAGCCGTATAAGGAAAATGATACAGATAAGAGTGCATTTCAGTAAAAAAAATATGCCCTGGTTAATATCACTGATTTAAAAAATAAAGAAAGAAAAGGAAACAGATACAAGCTTAGGATGGATCAGAAAATGTGAAAAAATCTTCATACCATTTTCCCTAAGTTTAAAATCTCCTACTCCATGGAAAACTTGATTGTACAATGTTTCACTCCATGACATAATGGGTTGGGGATATGGTTGTACACCAGGGACAGCGTCCTTATTGCATATGAATGTAACAAAAATTGTCCCGTGATCAACAATAACGGTTCCACCACCAGTAAACCTTCTGATAACAGGGATCTGATTTTGCAATACCGGGTTAACTTCAAGAAGTTCAGCAGGTTTCCTGATTAAAATGTAATGAAACCCATAATAAACATTGCAAAGGAAATTGCATATGAAACCTCAACCGTTTTAGAAACGAAAAAAACAGCTAAACCAACTTGCATTGATTTGAATTCCATAGTCATTTATAGTCTTATTACAGGGTTTCTCTATTCAGGTTAAATATATGATTTACACATCTTGATCTCGTGTCATATAATAGCTAGTTACCTGCAAACTACTCCTTCCATCCCAATTAGATAAAGTTTGTTACTTTAAAGCCAAAATAGCTAGTAAAGCTTCAGTCAATGATTCGACATCCTGAAGCTTACATATCTCTGATTCAAAATCCCCAAATGCTGCTAGTTGATATGACTTTTAAGATAACAAAAGCAATTGGCATTTTAATAAATAAAAAATGCATACACAAACTCAAACAAATTACAGATACAAGCAACACTCACCCTGAAACGCCCATAACAACAGTTGGCTCGTTAGTTCCATCGTTTATAATGCACCAATTGTCAGATGATGCACGAAGCAACTTCTCCTCCAAATGGAGTTGATTGAGGATGGGCACTCCCTTCATCCTCACAAGATTCATCAATGGAAAGCCAGCATTTCTCAATTGGGTTATCATTGTCTGGATTTGCAAGGATGGCACTGCCTCCTACTCTTTCCTATTAATCACTGATCAAGTATGCAACTACATCCATTAAGTGTGTGGTAAAAAGTTAGGCAAACACCTAATTTAACTACTGCAAACCAGGTCTAAGATTGCAGGATTGTACCTTGGATCGTGCGGAAAATACCATAGCATTCAATCAATCAATTTTAACAAATGTTCCATATTCACTCATGCATACAAGTTGCTTGACATTTTGCAATTGGTATTGACTATCTAATAAGTTTTAAGTTTCAACCTCCAAATTACAAGCCTAATAAAACCAATGACCCGGAAGTCAGCAATGCTTGCAGATGTTTACGCTAAATTACTTATTTTCACAGTTAATATAAGCAGAGAAATGGACAGCAAACATTCACCAATTATCACCAGAACATAAATTAAATGCACTACATTTGTGAAAGAATCATCAGATTACAGAGTACATGAAATAAGCCTTAAAAAAGAAGTCATCAATTTGAAAACCCTTGAATGAGAAAGGAAGCAACAGATTACACTCCAATAGACTTCAATAAGAAGCATTTCAATTCCCATGATCCCAACAATCTCAATTCTCATATGGTCAACCTTAATTGAGCAACAAACAAGATATTATACTCGAATCTAATTTGGGATGTACAAGCAAAAGAGCAAAGAGGAGAAATACTTACGGAGAAACCAGAGATGAGCAATATTACGATCGAGGCAGAGAAGAAGAGGTATATAGTATTAGAGGAGAGCAATGAGGCCGGCGGCAGCGAGAAGGATTAGAGGAAGACGGCCCCATATCTTCTCCTTACGAAACTCGGCTTCCATGGCTCCCTGACTCCATACCTTCTGTTAGGTAATTCATATTTCTAAGTGGGCTGAATTTATGGGCTAATCATTTATCAATAGGTAAGGCCCAATTGTATGATTGAAAAGTGTTGCAGAAGAAAGAGCTTCAGCTGGGATCAAAATGTTGTGATCCAGTTCCAAACTCTTCAGTTCTTCAAGTTTCATCTTATTCAAAATAATCCTAACGCGAGCACCAAACTGACCCTTCAGTTCTTCAATTGGGTTATCATTGTTGTCATAAGATGAAGTTGCTGTCATAACATGAAGTTCATACCCGTCTTTCCCATGGATACAAATCACATTGTGTTCATTGTCTTCGTCCATAAGGTTACTTTTTCAGAGTGAAAAGACCCAAGAACAAAACATTAGGCGAAAGTGAAGACTGAAGACAACATAAAACCTTTATTGCAATCCAAGAAATATTCAGCATCTTACCACTGGACGTTTCAATCCAACGTACGTAGCTCTTGTTTATGTTTTGGATGAAACCCAGACCATCACCTACAAATGCATTCGTCTTCTTTAGGAGTCGGTTCTTGATGAGTCTAATACTCTAATGTTGCACGAACTAAAACTCATATAAAATTTAGTCTCGGTCATAGCTTGGCTCGTTTATAAACTACTCAAGTTTGAAAACGTTAATACTCGGCTCATATAACAGTCACGGAGCAACAGCCCCGCTCAGTGACGCTTTGTATCCAAAATCTTTGTGTTGATACCAAACGAACCATTCAACTATAAGTCTGCGGTGCTAATTATATAGTTCAACCTATGGCTACTATACAATACGTGGCCGTAGCAACAAGCTATTTCGTTCTAAAATTAAAAGAAAATGGCTACGACACGCATGTCGAATGTGTAGGTAAATTTACCTACTTGGGCATATTTGACCAAATTCTTTGCTTTTTAATTACGACGGAAAAATGACTACGAATACACACAGCGTAGCCATAGTAGGTAAATTTTATTTTATTTTTCTAATACGGTTATGCACTACGTAGTCAGAATATGAATAGCACGTGTTCTTGGTACGAATAGCAATAACAGTAATGAACTCATGACATGGGTTTATATTCAACTTCAACTTTGTTGATACAATATTGGGCCTGAATATGGGCTTTAAGTTTGCTAGGCCCAACAGAGGAAGCCCAAGTACTTTTTATCATTCCAAACGGGTCGTCCAAATTCGACTCCCATTTACAAAATTGTTTGGACAATTTTGGTAACTAAGCTTTTTGGAGAAGGTAAAGTACTAACTAACCTTTTGTATTTATTTACAAATTCTATACACTCTTCTCTTAAGAGATACATTTACTACATACAAAAGTAAAAAAAAGCTAGTAAACCAAATTGTTTCAAATAAATTGTTTTGATTGTTGACGATGAAAAAATGGTTATTCTAAAATACATTTTTATGAACGCATATTGACATTTTACATATCATAATCATAAACATATAACAATAATCCTAAATCTAAAAATATTATAAATTAAAAACTAATAAATAACTTAATAATCACACCTTATTGACATATATAGTTACACACACTAAAAACCAAATAAAAATAAAATAAAAAATACATGATTAGGCAAGTGCACATTTCGTTGTACGTGGAGGGAGACATTGAAGAAAGGAGACACATAATTCAGCCATTATTGTAAGGTTGGTAAGCTTTGTCAATATTCATGAACAAAATCAGGCTTATAAATTTTTATTTCGTGCAAAAACGGTGCTTTAATGTATCCAACTTTTCAGAATTGTGACGACATTTATTTATTTCCTTAATTTGTCCTATATGTTGGAAAATTCGAAAATATCGCATTAGTGCATTCATAAAAGCATGATGCTTTTTGAGGGAAAAACTTATTTTTTACACTATATTCAGTATATTCAGTATTTTATACTCATTTACACTATTGACTTACGAACGTGCAGGGTGCAGCATTTTTAATTTTACTCCAATTCTTTTTTTTCCAAGTAAAAAGCGGTTCAATTTATAAATTATTAGACGGCGCGTTATCTAGTGAATCGATAGATCGAAAAAGATCGGCAGACGGACTAATCGTTATAAAGGGCACAAACAAAGGAGAAAAAAAGTACACAAAAATACAACAAAAAAACCCGAAAGCAAAAAAATTCTGGAGAAAGTATGATGATGCAGCCAACAGAAGACAACAAACATAAACGTTTATCTTTGATGGAAGTACACAGGTAGACTCCTCACATTTGGACAAATATCTAACCGTTTAAATAAAAAAAGTGTAGGCATGTTTTAGTCCAATTCTTTTATATTCATATTAACTAAAAGAGAAAATTGCTTAAGCAATACCCCATCTTTTAGCCTGACTAAACTTTAGTATTCCGTCTTTTAAACTATCAGAACGGTACCCCACCTATAGTGTCCGACAAAATATTAGTACCTAAATTACTGTTCACACGTTAAGTTAACAAATCCGTGTTAAATATCTAAGGTAAGTGGACAAGTTTGCCCCCTGATATTTAATTCAGGACTGTAATTTATGTACTAATATTTGGTCGGACTCAATAGGTGGGGTACCGTTCTGATAATTTAAAAGACAGGATACTAAAGTTTAATCACCATAAGGAATAGGGTACCGTTTACACAATTTAAAAAGTACTCATCTTTATGTACAAAAATGGAACAATTTAAAAATAATACACAATTTATGTATAATTATATATGAGATTTGTTGTAATACCATAACACTAAGTAAGATTTTGTCTTGTTTCTATACTATATTTTGTGGTTGGTAAGTGGGCGGGAAGAGGCTATGTATTTTATAGGCTAGGTGGTAAGGGAACAATAAGACATATCCGATATATGTTTTATAATATGGGATAGAATTGGATACATTATCTAAATAGTGGTTAAGATTGGTGATTAACATATTACATAATGTATCCCTTTTTCCGAACAAATTGGTGGCACATCTTGGGATGTATCTCTTGCCTCATCTCTCCCATGCCTACACTTTACATCGTTGGCATTCATGACATGCATATCCCCTTTGATCTATATACTATAGTTTAGTGTAAATGAGTGAATATACTGATGAGATAAGTTGAGTAGTTATACAACAATTGGAGAGAAGATTTGTTTTAAGATAAGCACAAATCAACTTCTTACAGCCACTCAATAAGATAAATAGAAGATTAATTTATATAATTAATTATAATGATTAAAATTATCCCTTGCAACTTGGTCGGAAGTAGGAGTGAGCAAAAATATCCGATCCGACTAATCCGAAGATCCGATCCGAAAATGACCGGCAAATGGTGATCCGTGTCCGATCCGGATATTTTTTCGGATACGGATCGGGTGATCGGACATATTTTTCGGATACAAATCGGGGTTTGGAGGAAAAAAAGTCGGATCGGATATACCCGACTAGTCTAAAAATAAATATTCGGATCGAATCGGATATCTGTCCGGATAAACTGTCGAATATTCGGATCCTCTCTGATCGGACCTTTTAAGATTTTCGGATTGAATATCCGAAAATGCCCACCCCTAGTGAGAAATTCATGAAATTGTGGACGCGTAAGAGGCTCGGTGAAAATGTGAGCAAGTTGGTCGTGTGTGAAGGCATGGGTGACACGAAGAGCTCCGCGTTGCACATGTTGACGAACAAAATGATATGCTAAAGTAATATGCTTCATCCACGAGTGGAACACGGGGTTGGTACTAAGACTAGTTGCACCAAAATCGTCGCAATATATTATTGGTGTGGTAGAGACAGGATGTTGAAGTTCCCTAAGAAGCTAGGAAACCCATACAAGTTCGGATGGTGTATCCGCAATAGCCTTGTATTCGGTTTTAGTGGATGACCTAACAACTGAGCGTTGCTTACGAGAGCTCTAAGAGATTGGATTACAACCCAAATAGAGGATGTAACTCGTAATAGAAACGAATTCATCCCTATCCCCAACCTAGTCACTAAAAATTCAAACTCCTAAAAACAATGTTCCAGCCAGATAGCGAAGCAAAAATTTCAATGCAATCCAATGATTTGTAGTAGGCGCATGCATAAACTGTGATAACTTGTTGACAGTGAACCCAACATCTCGTCTAATGAAGCCAAGGTGTTGTAAGTTGCCTACAAGCAAGCATTCGATAATTTGTTGGATAAGGAAGAGTGTACCAAAATCTTTCAAAAGAGGATCAATTGTCGAGTATGGTTGTAATATGAGCCGAGCATCGACATGCTCAAGCTCGACTCGTTTATAAATGAGTCAAGTCTAAATTTTATACGAGCTTTAAAATATGTTCATATTCGACTCATTTAGAAAGTGAGTGAGTTCAAGCCGAGTTTTGACGAGCCGAGCCCGAATAACTCAGTTAAAACAATGCTCATATAGTGTTATTTTAGCCGAACGAGTTGGGTTTTACCCAAATGTGCCGAGCATTGACATGCTCAAGCTTGGCTAGTTTATAAAAGAGCCGAGCCCGAGTCTAAATTTTATACGAGTTTTAAAATGTGTTTGTATTCGCCTCGTTTAGAAAATGAACGAGCTCGAACCGAGCTTTTGACGAGTCAAACACTAGTAGTTTGTATCATATTACAACTCTATTGCCGAGATTGGAGTGGAAAATTTTAGGGGAATCCATGCCGGCCTTTGCAAAAAAATCATGTATATACTTTCATTTGGGAGAGAAAGATACTTTCAAACATTTTAACACGTAGTTTTACATGATACGTCTACAAATGACTTATTTTTCATAATAGAAAGCGGTTTAATCCCACAAACAACGCCGACTATTTTGTAGACGGACTCGCCGTCTACAAATGACTATTAAAAAAAACATATTAGGTCAATTTGTTTTGTTTTTTTTTTCACAAAATGAGGTGTTAATTTTTATTCTAAGGACTTAGGGTGTAAACCGGTATAGATTATAAATGAATAATTGTAAACCGGTCTAGATGATAAATGGATAAGCATGAAGGAAGTAATATTCAAGAACTTGGTCGCAAAAGTCTACTATAAACTAATTACAACACGCTGCATTTAAGTTTAACGAACCCTTTCTCATATCTCAATTATTATCAAATAAAATGTCACAATAATTAATTTATTATATAAGCTTTATGATATAAGTTGTCCTAAGCGTTTATTACATAGGTACGAACCAAAAGGAATTTGATTTTGCCATAAATCCGCGAAAAACAAAGGCCTTCTTCATTTGCAAATGGGCCCCGCCACATGAGCAAAAGCCCATTAAGAGGCCCAATTCATATGCACACTTCCCCATCTTCCCACCTTCAAAAACTAACCAAACCCCATCTCTCTCTATCTTCTCATCTCGATTAACGAACTCAAAAACTTCCATCAATGGATCCAGACGACCTAGCCGACGATCTTCAGTCCATGAGCTTCAACTCTACAACCACCACTACTGCTACCGACACTATCCCACGCTCTATCAGCTCCTCCTCTGAAACTACTTGGACTACCTCTTCCTCCTCCTTCCCCGCCATTAAACCACCTGGAAACTTCACTGGAGGTGGCGATCACTGGGACGCCATCCGCCTTTCCCGCTCGTCGTCCTCTTCGATTTTGTTTTCCGATGTACGATTCATCTGCCGTCTTGGCTCTGGCGACATTGGATCCGTCTTCCTCGCCGATCTGAAATCTGCTGACGGTGTTTACTTCGCTGCAAAGGTTATGGATAATAAGGAGCTTCTGGCTAGGAATAAACAAGGTAGAGCGAAGACTGAGAAGGAAATACTACAGATGCTTGGAGAGCATCCGTTTCTACCGACTCTTTATGCTGCACTTGATTCGCCGAAGTGGAACTGTCTTCTCACCGAGTTCTGTCCTGGAGGTGACCTCCATGTTCTCCGGCAACGACAGCCGTTTAAACGCTTTGAAGAGTCCGCCGTTAGGTGCGTACGTTATCTCTCCCTGCGCACCTCCCATTTAATTTTCTAGCTCTTTAATGAAGATTTCCAAAATATTTTCGAATTTGTTCGTGTATGTTGAGACGCGCTACTTTGAATCTTGTTTGAACTTTAAACACAGCTGGTGTGAAGATTAGTTAGAACTTATGGACTAAAAGAGATCAAATTATTAATTATAGCTATGTGATGATTTTGAGTTGTTATTTGTTATTAGATGATGATAAATGAGAGAACAAATTTGATAATGATGGTGGTGGGGATGGTGGAGGACCCCATAACCTGGCGGAGTTGGGTGTCCGTCAGGGACTGGGTCCTACTTCTCGGTCGCTATCATATACTAACTGGTCGCTGGTGTAGATGTCTCGTTGTCGTACTATGCACAGTCGCACACTGAATCAAAGCCAGTGCAGACTGCAGAGCAATTTAATTTAAGCACACATTAATTTCAGAACAGTATCACTGGTTCATCTTGTCTAATCTCAAGTCTCCTAAGTGGTTTGATCGTGTCCAATTGGGTTCAGAGTAGGTTCACTAGGTTGGTTGGTGAACTTGGTGTGATTCCTTGTAGGCTTGTACGGCTGTGATTACTGCTTAGGGATCACTCTAATTGTTTTTCTTTCCATAAAACTTAGCCCATTTTAGCATTGAAAATAATATTTGCCCATTTTAAAAGCACGTATCAAGGACAAAATTTGTGAAGGCGAGATCCCCTACGGCTATGCCGGGAGATTGGGCAATTTCATTTTTTAAGGTTTTAGAATTTTTATTAGGAAGGTGGAGGGCATCGTGCTCCTTAATTTTAGCAGTTTTATGTTCTCGTTTCTTTGTTTTACTGTTTAGATTTATAGGCTGGAACTACAATTTTTAATTGGAAAACTTCCCCTTGTTGCAAAAGTTACTCATTTAGCACTCTCCAGAAAGATAGCTTTAGTTCATGATTTACGAATAATCAACCTTTTTGCTGAAAAGACCAAGAAAAATCATTTCCGGACCAACTGGAATGTTGATAAATGAAGTATCATGATTTGAAATTGGTTTAATCGACTCTTGGACACAACTTTTGGGTCAAATACTTTTGTTTGATCTCGAATCATGTCATTCCTCTACCTTGATGGGTATAATGAGTAGAGAATTCAAAAGCCAGGCTGGTCCATTCATAAGAATACCACCAGTCACATAAGTCAGTGGACCCTTCTCTTTTTTATTCAGAATCTTAGATTTACTAGTTATCATCTTAATCTCTCCATTCACTAACTTGATTTGGTTTAGTTGGCTATAAGAATATAACGACGTTCTGGTTACTGAAATTAAGCTAAATTTGCCATTTCCTTGTTATTCTATTCAGATTTTATGCATCAGAAGTGATTGCAGCTCTAGTTATTATCTTAATCTCTGCGTTTCCTAACTTTATTTGGCTATAAGAATATAATGTTCTTGTTACTGAAATTTAGCTAAATTTGTCATTTCCTTGTTATTCTATTCAGATTTTATGCATCAGAGGTGATTGCAGCTCTAGAATACATCCACATGATGGGCATAGTATACCGAGATCTGAAGCCCGAGAACGTCCTCGTGCGATCTGACGGTCACATTATGCTAACTGACTTCGACCTCTCGTTGATGTGTGACGTAGAGTCGACACCGACGCCTCAGATTATAATGGGCCAGAAAACGTCAACAGAGTCGAAAGCTCAAAACGATCTAAAGCCACACCAGTTCAGCTCATCATCTTGCATGCTCCCAAACTGCATAGTTCCAGCAGTCTCCTGCTTCAACCCAAAACGCCGACGAAAGAAGAAGCCGAGCCGTTGGACCGGGCCAGAGTTCGTGGCTGAGCCTGTAGACGTCCGGTCCATGTCATTCGTTGGGACGCACGAGTACTTAGCTCCAGAGATTGTCTCAGGAGAAGGTCATGGGAGTGCTGTAGATTGGTGGACATTAGGTATTTTCATATTCGAGTTGTTCTACGGAGTCACACCCTTTAAAGGGATTGACAATGAGCTCACTTTAGCTAACATAGTGGCTCGAGCTCTCGAGTTCCCAAAGGAACCGACCGTGCCTAGTGCAGCTAAGGATCTAATCTCACAGTTATTAGCCAAGGACCCGGCTAGAAGACTCGGGTCAACAATGGGAGCCACACCCATCAAACAACACCCTTTCTTCCAAGGGGTGAATTGGGCATTATTGAGATGTACAACACCGCCTTTCGTTCCGCCCCCGTTCAGTAGGGACGCAGTGTCGGACGACAGTAGTTGCCCCGATACACCCGTTGATTATTACTAAACCAATTAGACTCCTTATCGATATCGTATGATAATGTGTTACTATCGAAGCCTTATAATGTAAACTCCATGTTGACAAACACACCCTTATTGTCGAGCATCAACCGATATGACCATATCTTGTCGATTTGACAAGTCGAGGGGCAGGGCAAAGTTGTCGATACATATGACTTTTGAAAGCTAAAAGAAGGCGAGTTCTTTTTGTATGGAGACAATAACCTTCCATTGATTGTCTTGTGAAAAACTTGCATAAAATTGGGAAGAAAAAGGAAGTCAAAATGGGTTATAGGGGACATTGGATGCCCGACAAGGTTGGTATAAAGAAATCATCTTCGGCTATACTCAAAAGAAGTCGCCACTTGGGGCCGGGAAACCCGGCGGAGGGGAAGAGTCCCCTCGGAAGCTTCCAAGTGTTATTGTGTATTTGTGTGTGTTTGCTTGTGGGAAAGCATTCATTTGTTTAAGATTTCAATTGCTAATATCCCCACCTCCCATGTGGCTTGTTTATTGCCTTGGATGAATATGCACGTATCCATTAATTTTATGCATTTGTAAAAGGCTACATGGCAACAAAATTGAGGCGCAAAGTCTCATGTGAAGAAAAGTTTAGTTTATATGTATGTTTACAATAATTGTATGTGCTAAGTTTTTTTATATGCTATAAGTAAATTTTGGCTTATGGTGGGAAAAAAAGGGTTAGAGATTGATAAAGGTAGAGCAGGTTCTTTTGGTACGAAGATGCGGAATGATGAATTGTATGTTGGTAAAAAAAAATGAAGGGTTAGTTGATAAAATATAATAAAAGAAGTAATAAACGTTTAGTATTTTTTAAGAATGAACCTAAAATTAAATATTTGTACACTCTAATTATGCCCTGGAAAGAGGCTTAAGTCATCGGTTCAAATCTAATAGATAAAGTTTGCGAAACTTCTATCTTAGGGGTGTATTCAATTAAGATTTTACAGGATTTTTTTTGGAGTTTCAAGTCCATATAAATTCAATTATTACTTATAGATTTTAAAAGTTTATTGATTTTAAAAGAATCTATTATTAAATTAATTTTGTAGGATTCTTTATTACTTATATATAATTATTCTCCCAAACACATAAGATTTTCACAGAATCTGTATTGACTCTATATAGAATTAAAATATCTCACGGAATCAAGAAATTCTATAATTATTAAAAAGGACAATTTTGGTAACTAAGCCTTTTTGAAAAACTATAGTAGTAACTAGGCTTTTTAATGTTTCAATTAAGTAAATATACCCCAATCTCTTGTAGTTATTCTTAAACTCTACACACTCTTATATTAAGGGGTACATTTATTAAACACAAAAGTAGAAAAAGCCTAATAAACCAAATTATTTCTATTAAAAATCAGTCAAAATCTTTAAAAGTCTGGATTGAAACAGTCGTTTTTTTTCTCTTTATCATGACTTTTGATCGTTGCATACCTTGGCCTACTACTTTACGACTATTAATTCAAATATTTTATATTATTAATTCATACTTTATTTTGAATAAAAATTGTAAAAATTAAGGAACCATTTATATTTAAACCAAAAAAGTATTAGAAGAAAAAACAATTGTGATAAAAAAAATATCAATGTATCAGTACAGCAACACTCCATATCAAGAAATGATTAAATTGGGTGATATTATGATGAATGGTGTATCTGCCACTCATTTTATTTAAATGATTGACCCTAAAACATTATATAAATAGGGAGAAATGACATCTGACAAATTAATTGGCTAGCTAATAAGTTTAAAGTTGTCACTATTATGTACTCTATGTATATAAGCTATGTCACAATTATGTACTCTATATAAGCTGTTTGGTGTTTGTCAAGTCCAAACGTGAAACTATAAAGGTTGTGGGCTAAGGGCTTGTTGATTAGCGTTTGGTGACCCACCTGAAGGCCCGACATTTGCACTCACATAGAGATGAAGATATATAAAAAAAGGGTTTGAGATGTTATAGGAGTTTATTTTAGGTTATTTTACTTGAGGTTATAAAGTGGGAAGGGTTTAGTTGTAGATAGTGTTTATAGATTGAGTTAAAAATTTACATTGTTATAACCTTGGATTAGATACAGATATTATTAAGGTTTATTTCTATAAAAGCTCTCACCATCATCATCATCTTTGTCCTGGTGTGGATCATGGGTAATGAGAACATTTTTGTAAAATAAAATAATCCTGTTATAAAAATTATAACTAAACACATAATAATAGATTATATAAAAAATCAATATCTAAAATAACTCTAATTATAAACTATAAACCCAAATAACCTTTAACTATTTTAAATATGTAAAATAACTCCAACCTCAAACTAAACACACCCTTGATAGTTGTGTTTGTTATATATAGTGACCCTCTTTGGTTTTATTAGTTGTGTAACACACCCTTGATAGTTGTGTTTGTTATATATAGTGACCCTCTTTGGTTTTATCTATTTAGATGATTGAAGATTAAAAGAGGTTGATTTGGATTAAAATTTCGGAGATTAATTTATGCAAGTATTTGAATGAAGACGGAGATTACGAAAAAGATTATATCAGATGTTAATTAGATTAAAAATGGTCAAAAAATAACTTCGTAAAACCAAGATTAAAGGAGATTAATTTTTAATCATCAATTAGAATTTCGCTCATTAAAAAATCTACAACCAAATAACTTGATATATATATTATTTTATATCAAATAATACTTAATAAATCTCACATAAAATTTAACCCCTTTTTAAATTTCATCTACCAAACTCACCCTTACCCTCATCATCTCCCCTTCGTCCCATGTGAAGATAGTAAAAGTACACTAGTAGATAGTTACCACTATAATCGATTACAATCCGCAACAAAGTGCCTCCTTTAAGCCCATTCAAATGGGGAGAAGTTCACCGAAGAACGAATCCAGAGAGCCTCTAGTTCGAGTCACCATAGCTCGAGCAACGACACCATACTCACCTCTCTGGACCGAACCAAAACCCGACCAGTCCGCCAGTTTATTTAGGTATTTTGTCCAATGGAATGCAAAAAATTTTAAATCTTACCTTTTTTCTTCCTGACAAAATAATGCTCCTCACCTCATCTAAAAACAATGATGAACCAAATTGTGTTCACAGGCTCGAAGTTATATTTTGAAATGAAGGATGTTGGAACTTATTTTTTCAAGGATGAACCAATCAGGAAGTCTCCCTACAGGGCCTACACCCACCGACACAACCTTACGTTATGATATATAGAGTATGGTGAAACTTAAATAACGTAAAATTAAGGAAACCAACATAATATTTATGATATTTATGACAATGAAGGATTGACATCAGATTCCTTGTATGAATGAGATTTTGTTAGTACTTATTAGTGAGATTTTGAATCTTATGCAACAAATACTGCCTTCTAAAAAGATAGAACTTATTAATGCATGAAAAAATAGCATGATCCTCATGAATGAGTTTTTGATAGTAGTATTTGATTTCATTACCAAATTCCATTGATATCAGATTCAAAGTAGCAACAACATTGGCAGGTGTCTTCCATTGATATCAAACGAGTCAAAATGCTACAATAATATATCTAAAATAGCAAACAAAACTTGGAGCAATCAACTTCAAGAAGTAAAACAAACAAAGATAACCTCAAAGACAAACTCGTCTGTTAACTTAATCGAAAAGACTGAATCCCATGTCCTGCAAGATAATAAAAACACAATGTAAGTAAGCCAGGTTCAGACAAAGAGAAATGGAATGTAATGATCAATCAGTATAAGATATTTGAGGAACTTACATCATCTGATTCTTCTTTCTCTTCAACCTTTTCTTCCTTCTTTGATTCAGCTGCAGGAGCAGCGCCACCAGCAGGGGCAGCTGCAGCAACTGCAACACCACCACCACCAGAAGGTACTGAAGCAAGCTTCTCCCTCCCGGTTGCAATGAGTTCAGTGATGTCTTTTCCACTCACTTGAGACAAGAGAAGCTCAATCTTGTCATCAGAAGCCTCGGCACCAACTGCATTGCAATAACAGCATATAATATAAGAATTGATTCGAAGAACTATTGCATTACAATAACAGAACTGGGGATTGTTAGATTCAAATTGCTGTACTAAGAACACGAAAACATTCACTAATAGACTACAGACTACTATGTAATTATGATATTAAACAAACTACAGTTCTCACAAATATATAGTTGTTAAATGTAATCGTACATTCCAAAATCAATCCCATTGACGAGGAAGGAACACGCACATCAAACATTGCACGCAAATAAAGTGGAATTTCCCAGAAAATAAGTGCAAAAACAGAAGAAAAAAAAATCATCGTCATAGAACTAAACCTTCAACAACCTACAAATGTATAATACTACGCCTATGAGCACGGGCGCAATTCCATGGTAGAAAAACTGAGAGAAACAAAAGAATTTCAGAAACGTTACCTGATCCGAGAATGTTCTTGATGTCTTCGGCTGAAGGAGACTTGTTGCCACCCAAAACGGCTAACAAATAAGCTGCGACAACCTTCATTTCTGTTGAATCAAAACAAAGGAAATCTACAGTAAGTAGAATTCAAATTAACTGAAGAATGGAGGCATAGAAAGACTGAAATCGATTAATTACTCGGAGATCACAGATAACTGGAGGCGCCGGAGGTTAAAGACGTCTAGGGTTAGAACTCAGAATGAAATTGGAGAGGAAAGTTCGCCAAGGAAGTCAGGGCTTAATATACGTAGGGTTTTAGATGTTTGAGCCGGGCAAATATTTGGGTTCGGGTTCGAAAGCCCGTAATTAAGATTATTGGTTAAATTACACAAAATAACCCCTTTTCTTTGTTTTGCCAAAATCAACCATAAGTTCTGAAATTATGTAAAATAAAAAAAATTAGTTTTAAAATTTTCAACTGATAATTTCATCTTTCTTCAACATATTTAAATGTATAAATGATTTTAAAAGCGTGTCATGGTGAACACATTTTTAATATTGCAATTTTTAGTTGATATGTGTATTTAATTATTTTTTAAATGCCTTAATAGTATTTAAAGATTATAATTTAGTATAAAATTTAAGATGCTCATACTAAACTTGTATTCTTAACATACAAAAAACCAATAGATGAAGGATATGAGGTCTTATTTGACAATAACATAATGTATTGGTGATTTTGTGTAAATTTATAAGTGTATTTTGTATAATTTACCCGAAATAAATTGAAAATTCCTTGTGTAACCCATTTAAGTTTTCATGTTGGATTAGAACGGATCCAGACCGGACAATGTTTAATAAGTTCATTCTCCGATCTACTAACTTAAGTACTCACTACTCACACATGAGCGATTGATCCCCGAGTATTCACATGATAGGAAATATCTCACTTGCAACGAAGTATCTAGGTTCACCGTGTCTTAGAAAAAGACATTTACCGAAGCTATTTAGATTTGTCGTGTCCACCGGAGTCATCAACTCGCAAGCCAGATGCTTAAAATGCTAAGAAACTGAAATATACAGGTTCGTCATCCTGCCATAAGACAAACTATATTGCGGACTATTTGACTTCTATTACTTTTAATTTTACTTTTGAAACTATTGTTTGACCATCTCGAGGAATGAGGAATGTAGTGAACCTTTTAGTTGTAAGGGGTTGAGTTATCCCCGGATTAATAACAAAACGATGTGTGGAGGGCCTGCATGCAAGGGCCTTGCAGTCCAAATACTAACGCCTATACTCATCTCCACAGTCTCCAATTATCTTCATGAGGTCCTTCCCCTTCTTGGATACCTCCAAGATGCTTCCTACGTCTTCCTCGTCCAAAGTTAGCGAAAAAATGGCGTTTGCGTCTTTAATATGTTCCGCCAGCCCAAGCCTAACTCCAACCATTGAACCCGCCACTGCTGGCTGCATCACAAACCAAGGATTCCACAAAATCAAGAAAGAAACTCAGAATACAAACTTTTTTTTTAATGTCATCACTTATCTGAATTTCTTAATCGAATATGAGGCTTTACCTGATCAAGTATGTACCTAACCGCCACAGTTGGGATGGACACTCCGTGTTTTATAGAGACTCTCTTCAGTGTTCGAAGAAGTGATTGGAAGAGAGACCAACCGCCCCAAGCATCAACCATCTGCACATATAATTCAATATTACACCAGAAGGATGTAATGTAACATTCATTATCCAGCATTTTTGAAACTCATAAACCAAAGGCAGCAACCAACAGGAACCAAATACGAATCTGTTGAGACAATATGTGATCATATCGTTCTGTGTTTGAATGAACTATCTATGTTTTCTACTTGAGCATTGTTATTTCCTCAAATATAATGTTCAAGGCAAAACTGCAAAAATTACCCTTTTGTACTTCTGAAGGGAAGGAGTGTTTAGAGGAGGGGCAGCAAATGGGATGGACAAATTGGCATCCACAAACTTCTCAGATAAGAGACCGCCCATTACCGTCCCGTACCTATACAGAAGCAATGCAAGTGTACCCAGAAATGTTGATATGATCAAATTGAAACCATGTATGTTATGAGAGATAGAGGGTGAGATATACGTTATTAATTGGACTCCCGAGAGCTTACAGAGCTCTGCCATTTCCTGTTGAGGGCGCATGTCAACAATTGAATGTTGCACCTGAACGCATCCAATGCAAGGTAAGTAAAAAGTATTAAAAATTTTGAGACAGTTTAAGTATGAGGGAAGACTAAGAAATTTATCTCACCTGATTACTCACTATTGGAATGTCATTTTCAAGAATTTTCCGCAACCTCTCAGTATCGAAATTGGTTAGAGCCACAGTCTTAATTTTGCCTACAAGCAAGTCAGATAATGAAATTAACTAAAGAATGTTCACTCCAAACATGCCCTTTTCATATCAAAGATCAGATCAGCTCACCTTCGTTCTTTAGATCTGTGAGATGTTTTAATGCATCAAGGTAGCCAGTGTTGGCATAGTCCCACCTGTATGATACATCGGATGATTACCACCATTACAGCACCAGCAAGTCAAATAAACATTCAGGCAAGTTGCATTCTTTTTCTAGTTGTAATTCATACAGTCGGTGATTGGACTAGAAACCGAGTTTGCAACTTCTGTGAGAGCCAAATTGTAAAGCACAAAAATTTTACCAATGGAATTGAAGCATGTCCAAGCAAGGAACATCCATCCTCCTCCTGGAAACGTTGATGCTCTCCTCTACCATACTCCTCGTCATCTTAACAGGTCGTGGAACCCATTTAGTAAGACTGCAGCACAGAAGAATCAGAAAGGCAAATTTATGTTGATGAAAATTACTTGATGCAAATGCCTAAGAGCAAACAATATATTCATTCACATTATATTTAGATTCATAATATAATGAAAGATCATCTCAGAACTGCATCTGAAGGTTGTGATTTTGTAACTCACCCTCTGACCTTATCTAAGTACTCCGGAGGTCGTTCCCTACGAACTCGGTTGATGTAGATCCCGTAGAGTTCTTCAGAAGGCCCATCTACCAAAATCAACAAACAAATAAACAGAAAACTGTGATAAGTAGAGCAACCACTTAATCAAGTAAACAATTGTATGATCAAAAGTCACCTACTACAGTCTACAGATAAGTAAATTTCTTTTCAAGTTTCCAGGAATCATTTCTCCTTCACAGCTCAATTGTTGTGCCTTACATATATCAGCCATGTCAAAAGTGTCAAGGCCAGCATCAGAATATCGAAGCATGGCATCAACAGCATTGTCTCGATCAATCTTCCCCCAACCACCACTGGTTTGCCACATTCCATTAATAACCCGACATACATCTACAGAATCATCTCCACTCTTAACTACAATCTTTCTGTTTTCTTCTGTTTGCTTACATGAATAAGGCCTAACGATAAAACCATCTCTCTTCAAAGTTCTAATCCTTTCTGAATTTATGGTAAACTTAACATGGAAATGGTTAAGAACTACAACCATTTTCAGAAGAGACAGCTTTATTCTATTCATTTTCTCTTTTCATGTCAGATTACACAAATACCACCAAACTCTCTGCTTATCGATAAGTAGTGGTCGAGGTGGATAACTATAAACCATACTTTCATCATCCAAGGAGTTTCATGAATGTGACGTGTCAAAAGCACAAAGGAAACAGTCCAATTTTTCATAAATATATATTGTGAAGAAATCCATTAATATAATAAAACAATCAGAGTTTTAAAAGAGAGCTGACAGTGATCGGGCATGCCAAAGGTGGAGAGACCAGCATCAGAGTAACTGATCATGGCTGCAACGGCATCGTTCCGATCTATTGTTCCCCAACCACCGCTAGTCTACCACATCCAATTCAAACCCCTACATATATCCAGGGAATTAGCGCCGTTCTCCACCGTCACCCGGCGCCCCTCCGCCTGTAACTCCACTGGAACCGCGGTGTAGGAGATTCCCTCGCACCGTACAGTCGGTATAACTGCGCTCCGGTTCTCGAGACACTGATCCGGATCGCGGTACCTGGGACGGACCTCGCGAGTATGACTATGAGATGCCGGATATCGGAAACGCCATAGCAATGTGTGGAAGCTATCATTTGCACTTTTTGATGGGATTTTGCTTCAGGTAGAGGCACAAACGATGCTACATTACTGATTCAAACTCTTTGAATCCTTTGGACTTGGTCTACCAATGGGCTAGGCCCATCTTAAATGTAGGCCTTTTAGGCCCAATAGGTTACAAGCCCATCTTATATATTATCCATCCTAAATCTTCTTCTTTTCTCCTATAAACTTTTAAAACAATTAAATAATATCATTTAAAAATCAGGATAAAGTGGGATTATGACTCCGTTTGGTCTCGAGATTATTTGAGAGATTATAATAAGGTTGTTAATTAGTGTCAGATTTTCAACGGAATGGTTGGAACCAAACCAGTTTTATAGGTCGGTTCGATCCGATTTCTCTGACTTATTTGCTGATTTTTTTTTCAAAGTGACCCATTATAAAACAGTTTGGTTTGGTTCCTTAAAACAAAAATAGATTAAAACCGTTTGTTATTAGGTCTATTAATAAAATCAAAGTAACGTAATGTAGATAAAAAGAAAGGTTTAAAAAGGATATCGTGTATTTCTTTGGGATATTGACTCTAATATCATCTAATATTCCTCTCTATCATTCATTCGTATCTCACTAAATTGACATCTCCGGTTCTAAAACTTCTTCTGAAACAAGGTTTTTTTCAATACGAAATTTATTTCTCAACAACTTTTTGTTGTCAGTTTCTTTATTTTAGAATGTAAAATTTTAAAATTGATATTCTATTGTGTTAATACTTATTATAAGACGGGTTTGATTTATTGAAAATTAGATAAGTTTAAGAGAATTAAAAGCATCTACGTACTTAATAAAATTAAAATATTTTGCCTTAACTATGCAGTTATACGCAAATGAAAGTCGCTAAGGTGACACTATCAGTTTAAACATCACCGGTTCGATTCCTCATAAATCACAATTCAAATGGTTTTCAGTTTGAATAGTTCTAGTTCGATTCCGAATGGTTGCTTTGTGAATCAGTTACAAACGGCCTCATTCATTAAAAATCTAAGAACCAAACCGCATATCTAAAACGATTTCATTTATGATTTCCAAATAATTATTATATAAAAACCATTTAACAAGCCAATACTATAATCTCACGGTGACCAAAAGATTTTAAAAACTATCAACTTTCAATTTATATCTCTCACAATAATTCCATGATAATTTTATTCACCCAACATACCATATAGTATTCATTTATTTTGTATTATTTTAGAAGGTATTATAAAACTTCTATAAAGTAACAAATTTATTTGCTTAAATTATACAAATTATCGCTATTCCTTAAACCACAATAAATCAATTATACTATTCATTATTTATTACAAAAAAATAACATAAAAATGCCGACCAAAATTTTAAACATTAATTTGGTGAAAACAACGTATGTGGCGTTTGCTTGATGATGGAGCATTTTGGGTACTCTCTTCCTCTTCTAATATTATTTTATTTTCCACTTAAATAAATGGATATAGTTTAATTACAAATTGAAAATTTAAATGTATCGAAATTCAACCCTTGCTTCAAACTATAGTGCTACTTTAATTTGCATATCTATATTTTCCCCACTTGAATATATATATTTTTTTTAATCACATGACATTTTGAAAGGATCGAAATTGAACCCTTTATTCATATCACAATTTAAAAATCTACTTTATATGGTCAATGGATACGTGACCACAAAAATATTAAGGACCCGTACGTATAAGTAGGGTTGCGCATATGGTCCGAACCGAATCGGATATTTCCGGTCCGGGTCGGACCGGTAGACCGTAAATTGATAAAACCTTGGACAGTCGACCGGGCCGGTTCCGGGTTGGACCGGTTTGTACCTAAATTGTACAATTTTGAATATTTCGGACCGGATCGGACCGGTTTGTACCTAAATGGTGCAATTTTGTTGAGGTTTTACGCAAAACCGAACCGAAATGGACCGGATCGGACCGAAAATCCGTAGTTTATGGTCCAACCCGGGTTACGGTTTTATACGGTCCAAAAATCGGACCGTAACCCGGATTTTCAAGAAACCCCGACCGGTCCGGTCCAATTTTGCACAGGCCTACGTAGATCCAAACGTGAAAAATGCAGTTTATATTGATTTACTTCATAAATATAAATTATAATGAATTGTGAAAAAATATAATGAATATATGTTCCAAATAGTAACTTATTCCTTGCTTGTTGCTAGTGAATTATACATTATCGCACTTTAATTTAAAATGACTTATATTAGAGTTGTCCTTTTCGAGTTAAATTGATTATTTGCTTATCTTTATTTAAGCAATCAACTATATACAACATCATTTGTATGATAAAATACATATATGTAAGCCTAAATTTAGGTCATTGACCACAAGATTACGTTACGCCAAGTTGAGATTTCCAGGAGAAATACCGACAAATTTAAAGATAATTTTTTTGACATTTTTAATTAAAAATAGATTTCATATTATTTAAACATATAGATCCTTAACTTTCAACAATAAATTACATGGTGAGATGTAGAATATAAACCTTAAATAACACTCATCACAAGCTCACAACTTTAAGATTTCGGTCTTGACAAAAATTATTTATACAAAATCTAAACTAATCTAAATTTAGAAAGCTTAAAATAACTAATGTGTGAGTAAATGTTTTTGGTCAATTCTGGTAACTAGGTTTTTTTGAAAAACTATAATAGTAACTAGGCTTTTTAATGTTTTCAATTAAGTAAATATACCCCAACCTTTTGTATTTATTCTCAAACTCTACACACTCTTCGCTCAAGGGGTACATTTACTAAACACAAAATTAGAAAAATCTAGTAAGTGCTTGTTTGGTTAAACAATAGATTTACAATTCCCGGGAATTGACTTTCCTAGGAATTGAATTACTGGGAATTACCATTGCTGAGAATTGAGAAAATATGTTTGGTAGCAAAAAAATATCCAGTAATTTGCAACATGTTAAATTTATAGGCATTATTAGTTAATGACAATTATAACCTTTATTTTCAAAATAAAAAAGGTGGGAGATGAAAATTTTAAGGGTTATTGGGAAATTTGATATCAAAATAACACGTTAATTGTTTTGTTACCTAGGAAGGAGTGGGTAATTGTAAATACTCCATTTGAGGTAATTGGAAAATATTCAGTAAATTAGATTAATGTGTTTATCAATTTTGATTTTGCAACCAAACACCTTAATTGAATCTTATTTAATAGATTAATTACTTTACTGGGTTTTTTTACACCTAACCAAACAAGCACTAAACAAAATTGTTTCAAATTTTTTTTTTTTATGAAGAAGCATATGTGAGTAATTAGAGCAAAGGTTTTTAAATCATTTATTTCATGTTATTATGGACTTTTCTATATAAATAAAGGAAAACAATTTAAGTTTTTTAAAAAAATAAAAATTAGGTGGAAGAAGCTTTTAATACCGTTTTTAATTGTCAAAAATTAATATATTTATACATAATCTTATCATTTTGGGCTAATTAGGACCTTGTAAAAGTTAATTATATAAAATATTTAATCTACTTATAGATCGATGGAAAACCAATCATACTTTACAAGTGATACTTATGAATCAAACTATATAATTAACCTTTCTCAATAATAAAGTCAAAACTAATATAATAATCTATATTTACACATGTATTTACTAATCATATATTTCATCTCAATATAGAACCATAAGTATAGGTTAAGGTAGTTTGGAGTTGACTTTGACTTATCGAAATCTAACTTTATAATTAACCTTCCCAAGTAAAATCTATGAGCTAGCTTTAATGAAAAGTTTTATAATTGATTAAAGAACACTCCATTTATTAAATTTTGCACAAACCATCAACTATTTTGAGAAGTGATCACATGCTAAGCATTCTTTGGCCTATATAAACACTTTGCATATCGATGCTAAACCTCACATCACACAATACAAACCAAAAAACAACTTATAAATGGCCCAAGTCGGCACATTCGCGGTGGTTCTCGTCCTCGTTCTTGGACTGGCCGTCGTTGAGGCGGCGCCTAAGGTGGTTAAGCCCAAAGAGGCGAAGAAATGTCAAGATAAGAAATCACCGTGCTATCATCTCAAGCCGTATTGTCCTACTAACTGCCCAAAAGAATGCTATGTCAATTGTAAGTCGTGTCAGCCTGTCTGTGGTGTAGCACCGCCGCCACCACCACCTCCACCGCCTCCTCCACCTCCGCCTCCTAAGGTGGTTAAGCCGAAACTTGCAAAGAAGTGCAAAGATAAGAAATCACGTTGTTACAAATTACAACCTTATTGTCCTGCTAGCTGTTCTAGAGGTTGTAACGTTGATTGTAACACGTGTAAGACCGTTTGTATTCCGTCACCGCCACCTCCGCCGCCAAAGCCGATTAAGCCAAAACACGCAAAGAAGTGCAGTGATAAGAAATCTCCATGCTTCTCCCTGAATCCTTACTGCCCTACCAATTGCCCTACTAGCTGTCATGTCGACTGCAAATCTTGTCAAACTATTTGCGACGTCTCTATATTTCCTCCGCCTCCTCCGGTGCCCACCACGTCGAGCCCGCCTCCTCCGGTGCCCACCACGCCGAGCCCGCCACCTCCAGTTCCCACCACACCGAGCCCACCTCCACCAGAGACGACCACGCCTAGTCCACCTCCGGTGCCCACCACGCCGAGCCCGCCTCCTCCGGTGCCCACCACGCCGAGCCCGCCACCTCCAGTTCCCACCACACCGAGCCCACCTCCACCAGAGACGACCACGCCTAGTCCACCTCCTCCGGTCCCCACCACGCCAAGCCCGCCACCTCCAGTGACCACCACGCCGAGCCCGCCCCCAATTGTGAGTGGCATAAAGAAGGTTCGGTGCACGAACGCGAAGTACCCTGATTGTTACTACAAGGAGCGCAGTTGTCCAGCGAGTTGTCCTACGAGTTGCGTGCTTAACTGTGCCACTTGCAGTCCCGTTTGCTGTAAGTTTCACCCATCAAAAAAAAATAAAAAAATATATATATATACTGGGAAATTCTGGACTTTTATTTTGAATTTATTGATAATTTATTGTTTGAATAACTTATATCTTTCATTACAGATTGCGACGTACCGGGAGCAGTTTGTCAAGATCCGAAATTTATAGGAGCGGACGGGATAACATTCTACTTTCACGGGAAGAAGGAGCAGGACTTCTGCCTCGTAACCGACTCTAACCTCCATATCAACGGCCACTTCATCGGAAAACGCAACAACCAAATGAAGAGGGACTTCACTTGGGTGCAGTCTCTCGGAATCCTCTTTGATGGTCACAAGCTCTATGTGGGCGCCCGCAAGACCGCGGACTGGAACGACGCCATTGACAGGCTTGAACTTGTCTTCGATGGTGAACCCATCGATCTCCCTGAACGCCAAGGCGCTTCTTGGAACTCGTCCTCCGCAGCACTCACCATCACTAGGTCAGTCAAACAAAAATATTGTTCCGCATCGAAAGATTGAGACTCTCCGAGCCTAGCATATAAGATCGGTGGGTTAATCTCCTCATCGAGTTTATGTGCCGGGGTCAAAAAAAATATTGTTGAGATAATAAGGTCCCACATCCAAAGATTGAGCCTCTCCGAGCCTAGCATATAAGATCGGTGGGTTAATCTCCTCATCGAGTTTATGTGCCGGGGTCGGATGCACACATCTATACGTGACATTTTGGTAATTTTGGACAGGAGTGAGAAAACAAATGCAGTGGTGATGGAGGCGAAGGGCAACTTCAAGATCAAAGCTTTAGTTGTTCCTATAACGGAGAAAGAATCTATGATCCACAACTACGACATAACTTCCGAGGACTGCTTTGCTCATCTCGACCTCAACTTCAAGTTCTTCTCTCTCTCGGACGGCGTTAATGGCGTTCTAGGTCAAACTTATGCCCCCAGCTATGTCAGCCGTGTTAAGATGTCGACTTCCATGCCCGTCCTTGGCGGAGATCGGGAGTTCGGTTCTTCTTCCCTCTTCGCCACCGACTGCTCTGTTGCAAGGTTCGCCGGAAAGCCAGACGCTTCCGCCTATGACCACCCTCACCTTGACTGTGCCACCGGGTTTTCTGGCGCCGGAGTTGTCTGCAAACGCTGAATTCAGTTGACTAACCTGAGAAATAATAAGTGTTTTCAAATGTTTCTTTGCTTTTTATGTTTTATAATATATACAACACTAGTCATCTTACGATATTAACATCAATATAGATGTAATCGATCGATGGAGAATCGGCTATTATCAATAAAATTGTGGTTGAATTAGCACCTTGATATGAACAATAGATTGCAGTTCTTTGTTATTTTGCTTTGTTATTTTGCTGTGTCAAGAAGAATTTTGGGCTGTTGCTAATATATGTGTTCCGAGTGTCTTGTATGAAATCGGTCTTTTTTGAATTGTTTTACGTGGTTTTGAAGTAATTGGAGTTAAATTAGATTATTTTTTATATAGTTTATGGAAAAAAAATGTGGGAAGACAAGTGTATTTTTTCTGAAATCAGAATGAATCATCCCATAAAAATTCATAAATAAGGATATACATATGAAATAAATTCGTTTTCATTCCGTTTTCGAAGTTGAAACCAAACGGACCTAAGCTTCAGGGTTGATACATGTATTGAGTATGGATTCACAAACTATTGTACGGAGGTTTGTTCTAATCCACACAACTTTACATTTAAGTTTCGGTTTCATAAACGCGTTACAAATACATCTCCTCGTGTCATTGGTTTTAGAATGAAATTTTATCGGACTTAATGCGGTACGACCGATACGTGTCCCGAATTTTTTTTTTTTTTCAGAAACAAAAGAAAATTTGTTTGAACTAACATGTTATAATTTATGCACTATTTTCCTATAAACTTTGAACTATTCCATATAATCCATGAACTATTACTTTTTAATATAATTTATGAACTATTCTATAATAATTCATGAATTATTCTATTATAATTCATGACTATGCCATAATAAGTTTTGAACTATTAATTTCACTCCTTTATAAATTTTGCACTTTGAACTATTCTATTATAATTCATGAACTATTCTATTATAAGTTTTGAACTATTACTTTCACTCCTTCATAAATTTTGCACTATGAACTATTCTATTATAAATTTATAATTCATGAACTATCCTTTTAGAAGTTATGAACTATTCCTTAATAAGTTTTGAACTATTACTTTCATTCCATTATAAATTTTGCACTATGAACTATTCTATTATAATTCATGAACTATCCTTTTTATAAGTTATGAACTATTTCATAATAAGTTTTGAACTATTACTTTTACTCGTTTTTTTTTTAAAAAAAAGCTCGTTCAGGAAAAAAAAAAATCCCCAGGACACGTGTCGGCCGCATGACCGTACCGGAATAATGTGCCTTACTTGAACAAGTTGGTAAAAGGGTGGGAGGGAGAACCTATAATAAGAGTTTATAAAATAATAATGATAGTTACTTTAAATTGATGTGCATTTTTAAAGTAAATATTTGTATCGGAGAAGTCCGGTAACAAGGATTGGGCACAATACTTGGACCTTGTTCGCGAACACAATCAAACACGGGAGATGGCATGGGGACTCACACTCTTGCGTACCCATATACACCACTGGATTTCTTTGTATTTTCCGTGTTTTCAAGCAAGAGTTCAAGGAGTGTTGTTAGGTCAAGACCTACCCATTGGAGCCTACTTCGAGGTGGACAAGACATTGCGGGTTTCAAATGACCGTTTGCATCGTTATATGGTGCAAATTGAGGATTTGGACTCGAGCGAGGTCGTATGATACCCATATGTACTAGTTGCATTGGAACCGGTAGCTATGTACAAAGGTACAATCGTGCTAGGTCCATTCATTGATCCATATCATTCAGATAGGTTTGCCCGCCAATTTAGTCAAGTTCAACGGATTCTCGTGGAACTCATCCGCATGTTGCGTTTGGAGAGAAGCCGAAACTCCCAACATTATAATTTGGAATTTCACATTGTGTGGCATCAGCGGAATAACCAATTGAACGTAATATTCAATCATTTGTGTGATGTGTTATTCGTGATAGTTTCATGGTAAGATGAAGAGGGTTATATGCTTTGTTACATTACAAATTGTTACCCCTATGTCCTCAAGTCGTATTGGATTCTCCCAAATCTTCAAACGTTGTCTTTTGCCTCAAGTCGTGTCCAACACACTTACAAATAAGAGGTAGGGTGATACAAATTCAAAGTCGTGGATATCCGCCTACAATTGAAGAAGTTTAAGAATTGTTTAATATGTTTCATTCCCGTGCACCTGTACCCAACCACACGACCACAGAGCAAGCACAACAAAGAGGCGGTTTTTAATTTTAATTTGTTCATGTTATTTCGTATCTCCTACTTGTAACGTAATTTCTAATTTTTAAGACGGATCTTATTTACGTTTATCCATTTTTTGTACGCCTCATATTCTTTTTTTAGGTTTTTTTTTTCACACGCTAGGTGAACCATCCCGTATTTCCGCGTCTTTAAGGACTTCCACGATCGAGTAATCGTGAGAACCATGCCTTCAAGCCGAGCCTGACTACGAGTCCAAGCTATCACATATTCCCTGTCAGGCCACCATTCGTCTGTTTTAATAACATCTGAATAGTCTTCTTCCGGCATGGAACATCGGGGCCTCCGAAACCCATCGTGTATGGGTCATACCGCTACAAAATGTATGACCCAAATGTGAGGACAAACACGCCAAAGGACCGAATTCCAATTTTAGTTTGTTGAGACAAAGGACCATATTTCAAATTTAGTCCGTTCTCGTATTTTCTACTTTGTAGTCGGAATGCGTTCGTATTTGTCGTGTATTGAACATTTTTAAGTTATGCAATTTTCACTTTTATATGACCAATAATTTAAATGTTAATTGTTAAAAAATACGCATTCCGTTAGACAACGTTATAAATTCACAATTACTCGATTCGTTAAACACCCTTACAATTACTAATCATATTTAACAGCTGCTTGTTGGATAGATCTCTAAAAATATCCATAATGACTTAACCATTTGACAATTAAAGTATTGGTAAAAATTCTAAATTGATTATGCTATTTTGTTATAACTAATTGATTAGACTAATATGGAGTGAGATTATTACACCTCGATGAAAAATTTGAGGCTAAGTTGCGGTGAAATCAAGCTGACTCCACCATCACCATGCCAAAAAGAGGAAGAATAATCAAAGCCCGAAATGTAGGGCTTATTAGAAACTGAGCGAAGCTCACTAGAAATCCGAGCCATCCCTTCTATTTATACACACTCTGAAACCATCAACTTGTAGGTATCATTTCGAATCCACGTATATGTTTTTTCATTAATGTTTTAGTAAAAAAGATTTGATGGGTTAATTGTTATTTAGTAAAGAAAATATAGGTTAATTTTATGTGATTAGTTATTTTATAAATGGTTTACGAATTTTATTTAGTCCATTTGTAATTGGGTAAATTGCCCTGTTTAAAAAAGTTGAAGGTAGAATGGTAGATATTTTGAGATATTCAAATTCAAGGTTTTAGGTATATCTCCCTTCTCTCACTATTGCTTCCCAAAACCCTACCATGGACGCCACCGCTGTCTGCAATCACCAGAATTCGAGCAAAAAGCGAAAGAAGAACCAAAGTCCTGAATCCAACCTTCGATTTGAGCTCGAAAGATGTCTAAAGCACAAAGATTTCAGCACGGCAATCTCTCTTTTCGAATCAGCCATATCCCAAAATCTGCACCTTTCTCAGCCCCATTACAACTCCATTCTGTATCTCTGTTCCGCCCCTGAAACCCTATCCTCCGATCAGAAACATAGAGCCCTGGAGCATGGATTCCAAATCTTCGATCGGATGCTCGCCGGAAACATTCCTCCGACGGAAGCCACCATCACTGGTATGGCTCGATTGGCCGCTGCAAAATCCGATCCAAGTCGTGCATTTGAGTTGGTCAAGAGTATGAAATCGTACGGTGTGCTTCCGAGATTGCGAACTTATGGTCCGGCATTGTTTTGCTATTGCGAGAATTCCATGGCGGACGAGGCGTATGCTGTGGAGGAGCACATGAGGGAGAATTTGGTGAAGTTGGAGGAGGGTGAGATTGTTGCCTTGCTTAGGGTTAGTGCGGATGCTGGGAGGGAGGATAAAGTGTACGAGTATTTGCAGAAGCTGAGAGGGGCGGCGAGGGGCGTGAGCGAGGAGGCGGTAGCGGCGGTGGAGAGGTGGTTTAGCAGTGAGAAGGCGGAGAAGGTGGGTGGAGAATTGGATTGGCAGAAGGTGAGAGAGAAAAGAGAAGAGAATGGGGGTGGCTGGCATGGATTAGGGTGGTTAGGAAATGGGAAGTGGGAGGTTAAGAAGGTGAATGTTAACGACAATGGAGGGTGCTTTGGGTGTGGGGAAAAGTTAGTTTGTGTTGATATTGACAGTGGAGAGACTGAGAAGTTTGCACAATCTGTGTCAGGGTTGGCCATGGTGAGGGAAGCAAAGTCGAATTTCGGAACTTTCATGGTGAGTTGATGTTGTTTTGCCGTTCAAATTTCAATTGAGTGTTGGTATCTTGATACTATGGATATTTCAAGGAAATTTATCACCTTTCTGAATATGTTTGATATTTAGGTTGAATTGGGTGAATATATCCAAAGCAATCGTGATTTCTGTTTGCTTAGCTCAAAAATGATTGAAGAACAGGGAATAGTAGCCGTGTTAAGTGTGATGAGTTCAATGGTTATGATTAGGATGGAATACTTGCATCAGTTGTTGATGAGCTGTTGATGTTTTAGCCTTGAATTTTCCATGGTGTGTTCACCAAACAATTACTGGATTAGCAAAGAGTGTTATTATCTTATCTGTGTGATAAATTAGTATGATTTGCTCTTTACTCTAGTAAAGATGTTGATTTGGTTTGATTCTGTTAAACAAAATAAATTACAGATTGCAGTATAATGACAGAAACTAATTTCTACAATTAGTGTGATTCCTTATAGTCATTGGTGGTTTGATTGCGTGCTCCCAGTTCTTACTCGTATCTTTGTTTCTTTTAATATGAAGGATTGGCTTGGAAAGCATTCTGATTATGAAGCTATAGTAGATGCGGCGAACATTGCGCTCTACCAACAAAATTTTGCAGATGGTGGATTCAGTGTTTCACAGATCGAAGCAGTTGTTAGAGAACTCTATAGTAGGAATAAAAAGTGGCCTCTAGTTGTTGTACATAATAAGCGCCTGCGTGGAGTTCAGGGGAATCCTTCTTATAAAAGGTTCTTGGATGAGTTGATGGCTAATAATGCACTCTATGCAACACCAACTGGATCAAACGATGATTGGTACTGTCTCGGAACCTTTATCTGATATACTTGACTGATCATAATCATACAAATAATGGTCCATTTAGCCACTGTGTATACATTAAGCTTCATATAGTAATATGTGTAGGCTTCTATTGTTTGTGAATTGTGGTCATTGTGCAATGAAGATTTCCGTCATTTGAGATCTGGCATCCATAGGCGTGGAAATTGGTTTCCATGGAGTGAAGTTCTTAAACTCAAGTGAATTCCTGATGTCTCTGCGTTTATTCACAGGTATTGGCTCTATGCTGCTGTAAAACTCAAGTGTTTGCTAGTCACAAATGACGAAATGCGTGATCACATTTTTGAGCTTCTTGGCAGCAGTTTTTTCCTTCAGTGGAAGGAAAGGCATCAGGTATCTGTCTTTTAAACCATTACGTACTACCACGAGGTTTGTGCATGTATTATCTCTTGTTCAAAAACCTTGTAACAACATCATGAATCAACCTGTTTCTATTTCCGAACCTCTCTCGGGACCTCTTTTTCTAGCTGCCCTGTTTTATACTTCTAGGTAGCTTTAATTGCTGAAACTTGTATATTTTAGGTGCATTATACCTTTGTCAAAGGGCTCGCTAAGCTTCAAATGCCACCAACTTACTCTATCATCATCCAGGTAAACTTCACTCTTAACTAAAGCTGCAATATATGAAATCTGTCTTTGTTTTCTCTTATGTAGAATGTATATAACTATCTTCCTGTTTGTTTTATGCTTTTTTGCTCATTGGCAATCACTAACAAATTACTTTGTCTCTGAGATACCCCATTTTCCGGATCTTTATCTGTATACCTGTTTGTCTCGATGGCATTGAGTGAACTTAGGCATTATTCAAAGCATTCCATCATTCTCGTGATTATTCAATATGTACTGAAAGCGTATTTGACATTTCAGTGTAGAAAGTGAGCTCAAGGGCCTTTTTCTCTTTACAGTCTTTACGGAAGTGTTTATACTGTTAATAAGTTCAATATGATTTGGTAAAACTAATGTCATGAGTTTATTTGCTAATTCTGCAAGATGTGGATGTTACTGTACTGAAAGAAATATGTTTTCTTCTTGCACCAAGATTGACTAAGAATGACAGTTGTATGGTGTACTGAAGTAAACTGATGCCTTCTTGTTTCGGGTTTCAGGAGTCAGAAAAAGGATCCTGGCATGTTCCTATATCTAACGAAAACTCCAACGAGTCCTCAAGACATTGGCTCTGCATTGCAAGACCAGACCCTTCAGCAACTTCCTAGAGTAACTAAAATTTTGGATACAGTTCTACTTTACCCGAATTTCATCATTCAGATTTACGATTACACTAAAGGAGGTTATTTGGACGGAAATACCGGTTCAACCACATATTCCAAGAGAGGAAAACAGATATCCCGACAAACCAACCTACGAATGCCAATAGCCGTGATTTACCACAGTTGAAAACATACGGATTTGATCAATGTGTATGGAGAGATGGATGCTCGAGAGCCCAAGATGCAGCCGACACATTTCATAATGCTCGGTTAGTCTTGTACCCTCAACTTATGTTGTACTTTGTACTGCTTTAGGTCACTTCCATTACATCTTTGTATGAGTTATATATTATAAAGAAACCCAAGGAGCAACAAAGAGATTGAAAGGGAATAAAGCTTCATTCATATTAATCGATTTAATAGAATAAAAATTACATTCAGATTTTTATAAATATGCATGTCGAACAACCAACGTTTGTAACAAACCAGTAAACTAAGTACATTTGCATTCGAATATAGCACCTAGAGAAAGAATTTGAAAGATTGGATAGGTAGAACGATTGCTTAACAGATTCACTGTCAGAACTCGAGTAGAGGTCTTCATTTGAGTACGTACTTACATATCCCTGGGATGTGTGTCTTCAAGAAGTAGTCTTCCCAGTTGATGACTTTAGGATCGAAGTAGAATATGTCGTTTTCAATGTTGCTCTCTCTTGCCGCCAATCTTAGCCTCTCGGTATTCATGTCATCAAAACTGCGAAAATGTGTAATACGAGTTTTAGTTTTCGAGGCTAGAATAGCTTGGATCTCTTTATAAGATAACTTACATGCCCTTGAAGAACAAATATGGCCTATAGATGTCGACCAATCTCAAGACGAAGTTAATCTTCCTCCTAAGATCCGTGTAGACGCCATTGAAGTATTGACAGAATGCCGTGTTTGCGTATTGAAGCCCCTTTTGTCACGAAAAGAAAGAAGCTTATCGGATGTTGTATAAGATGAACCGAAATCACTTATGTTCGGGTTTTAGCGTTTGAGGACTGACCTTAAGCGGTAGTAGGTAACGAAGGGCAATGTATCTTCGAAAGCTATCCATAGAGTCGAGAACTTTACAATGCCCGACAATAATAGGCTTCCCATCCTTGCTAATACACGGATGCTTAGTGAAATGGATATACGCCGTTTCATGAAGCACTTCGCCTTTCATAGGGTTTCTCACAGACGAGCCGACATGGTAGATCTTGGCTTCACCTCGTTGGTTCGCATGGGCAACCATTGCAACCAATGTTGCATTCACCACCATATCCCCCGGAATCTGAATACCGTGAAATCATTATAAACTCATAAACCTAAAAGAAACTTGATGTCATAACACGATTCGAGCTAGATACATACCACATCAAGCACGGCATGTGGATCACCAACAAAGCACGTCAATCTTCCTTTTCCGTAACCAACAGCCAAGCTATCGATTGTCCGAATGCCTTCAACCCAACCAGGGAAAGGCTCCTTGTAGGTGCTAGTGACAATAGTGGGTCGGATAACCACAACCGGAAGATCGCCTTTGTGTTCCATCACTAGCATCTCGCCAAGCGCCTTGGTGAAAACGTACACATTCGGCCATCCATACTTCCTTGCCCTAGATACATAGCTTGTAGTGTTATCGAGATGAACCAAACACAAAAGTTTCGCTATTTTCGGGTTTTTTTTTTAACTAGATTACTTGATCCTAAAGTGTTCCAAGTCTAAAAAAGGTATATAGTTAGAACTTGAATTGTACATCAATAGACTTACTAAGCTCTGTTTGGATGACAACCAAAACGTAAATGTGAGCATTTATGGTTAGTTCAACTAATCAATTAGTATACAACAACCTTTTCATTATTAGTATTTATATTATTAATTAAAATATTACTATATTTGACAAATACAATTTCATTTGGACCACATATGCAGTTCCCTTCTGGGATATACTGTCGATCTGTCTTTGGCGAAACACATCAATAATAACGTACGTTAATTTCACCGTATTCATACCTCTTATTTAAGCATGTCCAACCCGTGACCCGGCGGGTTACGGGTAAGGGTTGAGGTGATCCTTACCCGTGATCCGGCGGGTCGACCTGTCAACGGTCAATTTTGAAAAAAAAATAAAAAAAATCGAACCCAACGGTTATTTGGGTCGACCCGCCGGGTCAACCCTTTTCTTGTCTTTTTTTTTTAAAAAAAACTGGGTTTTAAAACAAAAGGGTCAACCCGCCGACCCGTCAGGTCTGACCCGTGATCCGACGGGTTGACCTTTTACACGGGTCCGGGTCACCCTTCCGGACCCTCGAACCGACGGGTCGGACCCGTCGACCCGGCGAATCCGACCCGTGGACATGCTTACCCTTATTCCCTTACACAAAACTTCCTCAAGTAGGGTAAAACTTATTCTAGACTCATTTGTAGAGATCAATTAGATGGATACAAATATTTTTAAAAAAAAAAACTTTTGTAATGAAAAGAAAAGTCCCAAACTAAAAAAATATTTTCACAACAACCGATATTCTCGTAATAATCTTATGAAAAATTACATAGGCTCTGTCTAAAAGTCAAAACTTATGAAAAATTATGTTAACTTATAAAAGGTTAAATTTTTATGTAGCTTATCGGATAATATATTCCTGTTATAACTCTCAAAAATATTTTAAACATAAAGTAAATACTTTTTTGTATTGTTTTGTACTATAATTGTTTTATTTTTTGGTAGGAAGTTTTGTACAATAGTGATGGGATATGTAGCTAGAAGGACAAATTAATAATTGAGAAGCACACTTGAATGAAACAAGTGCAAAAAGACAATTGAGAAAGTGCAAATGGAAGAGTTACCTTTCAATTCCCATGTCCTTCATGGTTAACTTAACAACATCATCAGGTGTACCAAGTGCTTGCAATTCACTTAGTTTTTTCTCCACTATTCTCTTCTCCTCTTCGATATCAAGCCCTCGTTCACCGTTGAGCGTGTCTCCAATGCGATACGGGCTCTCTTGCACCAACCCGGCGCTTTCTCCGGACACATAGGCTTCAAAAACACAAGTATTCTCGAGTTATGCAAGTCCGACATGTAAACGGTTACCCGTTTCGCGATAACTTTTGTTTACGGGGTATCCGTTTGATATAACATAATGATTTGAGTTGGGATTGGTAGGAGACCAAACTATAGGGGGACCCACCTGTGGACACGTGGACCAATACTTTTAAGTTGCTACATTTCTTGCTGAAGTCTAGCACATGTTTGGCCCCCAATGTATTGAGTAACAAAGATACATCATACCTACAACAAATAATACATTATTGTGTTAGAGAAATATATAATCATAATCAATTAGCTTGTGAATCACTATTTTTTCATAATTGAACTTTGACCAAAATATAATCTTAGTCAAAACTACATACTTTATGTCAAATCACATACTAATTCCAATATACTTTTCTCCTCAATAATCATTTCAGTGCATTATATAACATATCGTCTAGCGAGTAAGAACATCGAACAAATCAGAAGACAAACTAACTGAAATAGAATAACTATATAAAAACTGATCATGTTGATCCAACGAAAAACAGAAATTTATTGAAAAATCTACTCTTTCATTTTGATCATAAATTATTTCACCTTTTTTCAATTATATATATATAAAATATGAAATCAAATATGATCCTAAAAAATCAAAACAACTAATATATGGATATTGCCTTGAATCTTTGAACATGTCTCCATACACACAATAATCTTAAAAGTATTAGTGTAGTAGGAGGCCATTACCATAGGGATAGTATCTTGAAGTAATCCACATATCTATATATAAATATAAATATCTTATATATAATAGAAGCATTTATTGTCACAAATCATTTTTCACGTATAATAATTTTATAATTATATTAATTAATTAATAAAAAATATCATTAATGTAGAAATATATATTACTTTTATTTTTATTCTTATCAAATCTTCAATATATTCTTAAAATATATTTTTTAATAATAATTAGATAATCTATTATTTTAACTTTAACATATAAATATATAACTATAAATTGTAAATAATCACTAACTTAACAAATATATAAATTATTATAATATAAGTATTACTTCTCCTTTTTTTAAATACTTTATTTGCAACTCCCTATAACAATTTGTAATTGAATTTTTTAAATATTATTTTATTAATATTTTAAATTTTGAAATTTATTTCTATTTTACTTTCACTTTTTTATTTTACATTTATCATCTTTATCTTTACAAATAGTTTTACTACAATTAACTTTAACTAATATATATAATATTGTATAAATTAGTCTATTTTATTATTTACCTAAAATTATAATTAATTTAATAATACAATTTTAATTATTCTTTGGATTAATTAATTAGAATTATTATTTTATATCAATTTTTCTAAATTTTAAAAAATTATATATTCATTAAAATTTAAAATTATTAGCACGTGAAATACACTGTATATATTTGTCTCGAAATGAAGATTTACTTAAGTACGTGCTTCCCAGTTCCCACACACAATAATACACTATATAGTATCTATAAATGATACGAATAGGAGATAGTTATTCTACATTATCATTTCATTTTTCCAATTTTTTAAAAATAAACACTACTCCCTCTGATCAACAAAAACTGACGTTAAAGATATTGTCACACGTATTAAGAACATTAATTACAATTCCAAATTACTTCATAATTACTAATCTCTTCACTTTCCATTTAAAAATTGTCACAGATATTGAGAAAAAAAAAGAAGAACGCATGCTTTTCCATTAACTGTTACTTGGAGATGACCCTCCAAATTACTTCATAATTACTAATCTCTTCACTTTGTATGGTGAGTGTACGTGGTTAATGGGAGGAGATGAAGGGGGAATAATAAATTTAATGGGTGTTAATTTTGAGAGAGTAATTAAAATTGTGGGTATTAATTTGGGTGTTAATTTTGAGAGAGTAATTAAAATTGTGGGTATTAATTTTAAAATAGAGGTACAACGTCACTTTTTTTTGATCAAAATTTATAGCTTTTAACGTCAGTTTTTGTTGATCAGAGGGAGTATTACTTAAAACACAACGTTTATTTTCTTCATTTTTTAAAACAATGAACACCGTACTAAAACAAAAGAAAACGGATATCATTAAAAAAAACAAATGGTACCAATGAAATAAATAAAATTTATTGTCATTTTCCTCCCTTATTTAGCTAAGTAAACTTTTTTTTTTCGAGTTTATGTCCAAGTAACTGGGCTCATAGTATATATATATATATATTAATTAAACGTATTTCTAATCAAACTCTTTTCTTTTCAACTTCAATTTAATAAAAGTGGTAAAAGTTGAAGGGTACGTGAAAATAGAAAAGGGCTGGCCAAATTTAGGGTTGTGCATACGGTCCGGTGGATCGTAAATTGATAAAACCTTGAACCGTAAACCTGACCCGGACCGGACCGTACTATCCGATCCGGTCCGGTTCCGGATTGGACCGGTTTGTACCTAAATTGTGCAATTTTAAATATTTCGGACCGGACCGATTTGTACCTAAATGGTGCAATTTTGGTGAGGTTTTTCGGTCCAAAACCGAACCGGAATGGACCGGACCGGAAATCCGTAGTTTACGGTCCAACCCGGATTACAGTTTTATTCGTTCCAAAAACCGGACCGGACCGTAACCCGGATTTTAAAAAAATCCTGGACCGTAGACCGGACCGTAAATTCCGGTTCAGTCCGGTTTTTCGGTCCGATCCAATTTTGCACAGTCCTAGCCAAATTCCTTTATATATATATATATATATATATATATATATATATATATATATATATATATATTTGAGTTAGAAAAAGAAGAATACCTTTCATCAAAATTGGTAGTTGCAGCCAAGTTAATAATAACATCCAAGTGTTGAATCAATTCCTCTTTAAGCGGTTCATCTTTGATGTTCATATCCTCGTAGGTAATATCTCCTGCCACCATCCTCACCTTCTCTGCAATCAATGCATTAAAACTCCCTCCCATCTTCTGCTTCAGAACCCTGAACAAGTCCTTCCCGATAATCTGACATTCATTCATTACCACCATACACTCAATTACCTTCAATCCATTAATCTTAATCTTAATCTTAATTAATTCGTCTTACCTCATTTTGCAACCGTTGATTTGCTGATTTCTCATCCGATGCTCTCAACAGAAGGTAAAGCTTCTTCACATTTGGCTGAGTTCTCAGTATCTTCTCCACCAAAACTGCAAAAATCAAAACGCATCGTTTAAGCATCAAAACCCGAAACGAAAACGAACCCAGAAGAGAACAAGAAGAAACAGAAAGAGGGTAAGTCGTGGAATTGCTTACTCTTTGATAAAAATCCTGCAGCTCCTGTTACAAGAATGGTCTTGTTCTCAAGAAAACCCAATATGCTTCCTACCTCCATTAATGGCGGTTATAAGTGAAACTGGAAGATGAGGTTTTGATTAAAGAGGAAAGAGTTGTGAAGAGAGAAGAAGATATGAAAGTGAAGAAGAAGGTCGAGACATGCACGATATATAAAAGGGAAGAAAGGGTTAGCTAATAGCTCCTGGTGTTGGGGTTTTTAAGGTAGAGTGCACGTAAAGTCGTAAATATATAGAAGAAGAAAGTAATTTTATTTATTATCAAATAAGGAAAGGGTTTCCATTTTAAAAAAATAAAAATAAGGATTTTTTTTAGTAAAATTTGATGGCTTTGAAATGAGGAAATGGTTGGGATAATTCATATTTTATAACCATTTTAATTTAATAAATACATAGTTTATTTTTTTGGATTTTTAACCAGAAGAATGGTGGATTAAACTAAATTAAAAAATATATACTTTGAGTATTTTTATAAAAAGTGATTCAAATTTGGCAATTATCAGCCGTTTTAAGTTTTCTACGACAATAAATGAACAATAATTATAAGAAATGTTCTTGAAAATTGGTGTAAATGATTAATTTTAGTTCTAAAATCTTTCTTATTGGTTTAAAAGAAGGTTGAATCTTAAATAAGTGATAAGATTTATAAAAAACTTTACAAAATTTATGTTATTTAATATTTTTAAAAAAAATTATGTTAAAAACTTAAATAACAGTTAATTATGATCGGTATATTTTTAAAGTTACTATGTTACATTTAATTTTGGATAGCATAGTTTGCAGTTAAGCTGATTTTGTGGACTTTTGCATGGTGATGGTGGAAGCTAAGGTATATATTTGGAATATGTTCATATGTATATTTTGGTGATTCACTTACTTCACCCAATAATTTGGGCTATGTTTTACATTGACAAGTGTCATTAATTAAGATTTAATGGGTTATTTATATGTTAAAATCAAATCTAACATATATATGTGTCATCTTGTTTTGGAGAATAATTAATTAGGGTTTGTTGGAAGATACATCCACCAATCCTTACCACATGGGTTTCTAGTTTGCTAATTTTGCAAATTAGGGTTTTTTTTTTCTAGAATGTTTGGTGTTTCATTTTTAAGATAAAAGACAAAATACAATACTCGAATCTAGACATTTTTAAAAACGTATTACTATCTTTGTTCGATTGTTAGCTTAATAAATCGTAATTTTTTTTTATTAAATGTGTTATATTTAGTAACGTGACAAATCGTTACATGAACTTCTGCATACGAGCGTACATAATACAAGTATTGATAATGATATGGGTATTTTCTAAAATGAAAGTAAATCATTTTTCTTGCATTTGTTAATGAAAATTCATATTTTTAACATGAGTTTTTTATAATATATGTATATATATATTATTAAGAAAAATAATTGAATTGTGTGTAGAGACTATTGATGTGTTGCCGCACTGTTTGGTGACATTTATACCTATTTAGTTTGAAATAAAATGACCCACAAATAAGACTTATATGTATTATTTTAATTTGAAAATGATTAATTTCGAGTAGATATTCATTGTTCACCTAACTTTATTCCTTTTTCATTTATTCTTTTATTCTTATAATAATAATACGTACATTTTCTTTTGCATTTATGAGCTATTGTTGCAGAGATTTGCATGCATGCTAACTATTAGTAGTATATATCCATCTACCAAAAATAAAAATATACGTACAAATGTATTATAGATTATATTTGTTCAACAATCGCAGTAAAAAAGAAGAGTTACTGCAATTACCTTATCACCAATATTTACCACTCAAAAAACATCTACCCCGTTTGGTTAGAAGTCCGAAAACGGAAACGGAATGGAAATGAATGTAGTTCATATGTTTGTCTTATTCATGAATGTTTTTTGGAATCCTTCCTTGTGGTTGCATGTAAAATGTAGTTGTTTTTCCCATTTTGCTACCCTATAGGGTATCAAATTTTACTACAATTACTTAAAACCACAAGGAATGATTCATAAAGTTTCATGAATAATAGTATACATATGGACTAAATTCGTTTCCATTCCGTTTGCATTTCCGGAGTTGGAACCAAACAACCCCTAATAAAGATAAGTACTTCAAGAATCAAACTTTAAATTTCATTAGTTCTAATATATGCTTGTTTAGATGTCATATTCATAATATATCTTTTTACTTTAAATGTATTATAAGTTCACTTATTATGCATGTTGCTAATTATAAGTTAAATACATATTTATAATTTACAACATGTATTTTTGAAAATCCAAATCAACTCTATGTTAATGACCTCACTCAATGATAATGAAAAATTAGGTTCAAAACCCTAAAAAATATATTGAATCAATTAGTAAAAATATTTATAATTTTTTTATTTAATTATGATTATTTAAGTTAAATAGTTTTGGATGGTAGTTAATATAATTAATCAAGCTGCTCAACCCCTTCATCTATAACAAAAAGCAAAAATCCCAACAAACACCCCAAAATTAGGAGCTAATGATGTTGGCATAATTACACAAAACTACCCTATAACCACTTTTTTAAACTACTCTAGCTAATTAAGACAAATAAAAAACTGACAAGTCAAATCAGTTGAATTCATTTATATATAAAAAAAACTGCACTAATTTACTTATGTTGGCATAATTACACAGAACAACCCATTTAAGAAGTTTAACACCACATCCCACTATACCAACTAAGTATTGGTATTAATGAGTTTTATATGAGTAATTGAGTATGATGAACTACTTTTATCATCGATTGCATTTAAGATGAAATTCACGATGCTAAGTTCGGATTTTTGTCAATTAAATACTTGATCAAACTCAAACTTGTGTGGGCTTACCGGACATGCATCCTCGACGTCACTCACCAAATATAAATTTCAACTATTGTCAAAGTTCGATACATACAGACCGTAGTGTTGAAGTCGTGTGCTTTACAAGGGCACGTGCAAATTAGACTCAAGTCCAACACATAAGTTGGAAAGGGTCCATTCTAAAATCAATTAGTAATAGAAGTAGCTTATTGAGCTCATATACTAGACTCGGAATATTTTGCCCACAAAATAGGATCACGAGCCAAATAGAGGTTAACCGCTCTGATACCATATCAAAGTCCGATACAAACGGACTGTAGGGTGAAATTCATGTGCCTACGAGCGCACATACACATGAGACTCAAATCAGATGGTAATTAATAGGAATAGTCTACCGACTTTATATACTAAACTCAGAATATCCCAACTTTCGATGCTGGAACTTATGATGCTGGACAACTACATGTCTAAAAAATGCTTTTAATGCACGACTCGTAATGTGTATTACGTTAACAATTTGTATATGTGCTAAGCTGCGGTGGACCAACAAACATCATAACTATGGTTGACATTGTCAACTACATCATTCTTAACCATAAAACAGCAATTTCCCCATGGATATGATGTGTAAACGTAGAGTTTCAAATTTGTTGTTGAAATTGACAAGTTTATTTGATGAACCTAATGTATTGTGTATTCGTGACGGTGAAGTTGGCTAAGGTACAATTAATTAAGCATACAAAGTGCGACATAATATCATAATTAGGCGGTCACATTACACTCAACCTAAGCAAATCAATCATGCATATGTACTTCACCTAGGACGGTCGGTCTGGACCAGAATTTTGGATTGAACATGGATCGATTTGTCAATTTTGTAAAGCGTCAAATTCTGGACAAAAAAAAAAACCCAAAAAAATCACTAAATTTTTTGGTTAAACGGAGTTGGACAGAAAATCCATATCCGGTCCACGTCTAAGTCTAAAAAACCGGTTTGGGTCCGATTCGGACCGGGTGAATATTCCTAACATCGCCTCTACAAATCTTTTGGTTCATAATGGTATACAATTCCGTATCTATTTAGCAAAATGACTATTATGAGAAAGGTTTAGGCAGATTCCGTATCACTTTGTTAGGGTTTTTTTTTAGATTATTTGAGAGTTTTAAAAAAAATTTAAAAGCTATTAGGCGTTTGGCATGAGAGATTTTTGTGGAGATTAGAGTTTTAGTAGATTTTTAGGTAGTTTTTTTTACGAGAATTTTAAAACCTTTATGAGAAAGTTTTTTCATTAGCTTTCAATAATTTTGCCAAAAATACCCTTCTAATCTATTTATATGGTAATTTATTGATTTGTTTTAACTTGTTCTTTTTGATAAATTCACCATAAAATCTATCTTCAAATATATTCTTACCAAAAAACTATTATATTTTTTTATTAGATTTTCGTAATTTACAAAGCTTTTTGGAACTCTACTAAAAAATCTACCAAAAAAGCTAAAGTTACTCAAAAAGCTTAAACTGATAAAAAATTCTCGCTTCACTGAACAAACCCTAAATTTTTTTTTTAAATATTGATTTATATCTTTTATATACACAATAAACAATTTTACTCAATTAAAAAAAGAGATAATAAAGTAATATAAATAGATAATATATACACGATAAATAACCCAACTTCGGCTAGAAATATAAATATATCTATTAACATAAACATATTAGCATATAAATTTGTTTTTTTTATGAGAAGGAGAGTCAATGATCTCCGATTTTTGCACAACACTTTCTAGTTTCTACAAACTTATGGAAACATATTATATAGATTTTATAACACTATAGTTAATGATCTCACGAGGTCTAGTTCAATCGTTACGACACAATAACTTATATTAACATTAAATCGTCTACAATTTATGACCTACTATATTTGAGATTTCAATCTATTGTGGTGTAGAATCTAAACAATTTTGCTTTGTACATCCAAAATAAATTGTTCATACATAGAATATTTTATAACACAATAGTAATACTTGTTGAAAAGGATATGATGACTAAACCAAAATAAATAGACCATAATGTGGACAGCCATACAGATTAAGACTCATGGAAGGATATTCAATGCTAATTAACCTACAATTAAGGAGATAATTCAGATATGGACATTTCTTTTAGAACACAATAAATTTTTTTTATTAAAGTCATTAATATTTTAGTAGTGATATTTTACAAATAATATTATTCACGACAAAATGTCGTTATTTCACATTTTACTAAGTAATGATTCGTAAAATTAATCGTTAACTATTTATATTTTTCAATGCTATATTTAGGGTCCGTTTGGTTTCAACTCCGGAAACGAAAACGGAATGAATTCGAATTTAGTCCATATGTCTTAATGCAGAATGCACTTGTTTTCTTATAGGGTATCAAAATCAGCCAAACTATACTCCAATTACTTCAAACCACAATGAATGATTCCAAAAACTTTCATGAACAAACGTATACAGACGGACTAGATTCGTTTCCATTCCGTTTCTGATTTCAGAGTTAAAACCAAACGGGCCCTTAATATCTAAATGTTCGTACCAAAAAATTTAGTCTGTACTATAATATTTGCTTGCAATAATATCATCACAGTTTAAGAAATATAAATACCTAAATGAAAACAAAACAAAACAAACATGCAAAAATATTATTATGATACAATAAACACATAATATTGGTATCTTTTCCTACAAGAATTAATCAAATAAAAACCAATAAACTTTTATTTTTTTTAAAAAACTTAAAGGAAAATATTATATAGATAATTGAAATTGAATTTTATAATTTACCAACAATTTTCAATTTATGTATAATGTCGAAAATAATCATAAACATCTACTTTTAAAAAATTTTACATTATTTATCATTTAAATAATAAATATATGATCGGTCCGTACAATTATTAAATAATAAATATATAATCATATTGCTAATTAAGGATTGCATGTTGATTGAATCGAAGAAGTAAATTAGGGTTTACAATTAACCTAAACCTTCATCCTTTGAAGCTTGTTCATACTGCTCAAGTCAACGAAAGTTCCAGATTGACATGCATAATTGCATGTTCATTTAATGAAGAAGTGTACATCAAGATTCTACCTACAACAAGTCTCCTACAAGTTTGTTCTTCATGATTTCATTTTGTTCACATTTTAGGGTTTCCATTTTTTTGTTTCATGCACACAATCAAATCAAATCAAATGCAATGTCTTCATATGTGCCCAATGATTCATCAATGACATCTACAATTAATCCAACTTATGATTCAATAATTATATTTGTTACATCGTCGGTAAACACTTTTTCATGTCACGTAGAAGGAGGTGCACGAAAAACGAAATTCATAGTGATATTATCCGGCTTTGAGAAAGCAACCTGGATAAGTTGAATTGTCTTGTGAGCTTTGTAACCGTCATAACTAATAATGCGATAAAATCAGTCCGTCACATACCCGACCCACTTAATTGTAATTTAACATCATATGTTAGGTGAAATGAGCAATCCTAGAAGTTTGGCATTGTTTTTGTAATTTAGCATCATATGGTAGTCAAACTTAAGAGAGAAAAAGTTAGGATCCACATATTTTGACCATTGTTTTGGCATCACCTTTTGAAGCTAGGCAAGGAAAATTCATGTACATAGACCATGCATGAAACTTCAAAATCTTGTGGGCACTCATAAGGCATAGAAGAACAATTTGGTAACATAGTAACATTAATTATGTTGAAAAGAAAAACAAGAACTTGGTCTAGTGGTTGGGCTATGACAAGTGACAACGTTCGATGAGAGTGAGGAGATTATCCACGAGGTTATAATTGTACATTAATCCGATAATCTATAGTCGAATTAAATGAAAATAATTGTCCGAAAATCTCAAATTTAGGACTCGTTCGGTGAAGGACGGGATTATAATCTTCAAGTCCGATTTAGTAAGAGCTAGGCAAGGAAAATACATGTACATAGACCATGCATGAAACTTCAAAATTTTGTGGGCACTCATAAGGCATAGAAGAACAATTTTGTAACATAGTAACATTAATTATGTTGAAAAGAAAAACAAGAACTTGGTCCAGTGGTTGGACTATGACAACGTTTGATGAGAGTGAGGAGATTATCCACGAGGTTATAATTCTACAATAATTCGATAATCTATAGTCGAATTAAATGAAAACAATTGTCAGAAAATCTCAAATTTAGGACTCGTTCAGTAAAAGACGGGATTATAATCTTCAAAACAACTCCGATAATCCCGATAATCTCAGATGAATTGCATTACAAAAAAGGCCAGAACAACCTCCCAAAATAATCCCGCAAAATAATCTCTCCATCCCCGATAATATCGTGCTACAATAACACAACCTTATCTTTTCACAATAATCTCCCAAATAGCCCTTAGCCGAACAGGGCCTATACTCGTACCTTAGATTGTCAAGTTGTAATCCTTTGCTTGTTTATTTTTCCAATTCGATTGACACCAACGTATTACCTTCTCATTCAAAAAGAAATTTCCGCTAAAAGTGAAACGTACAATTAAGGTAATTCTGAATACGCGATGACAATACTATGAAACTCCATTTATTATACACATATATAGCTTGATATATTTAGATAGACATCAAATTGATATCTTAGTAGGAGTAATTGTTTAGCATCTCAAGGCATGGGTGTCAAATTGATCATATTGTAAAGGATAACATATATACAAATATTTTGGAATGTATCACTACTATCAACAATATCATATTTATACACCCATATCTTGATATTGATGTCTCATATCATAATATACTAATATCTAGATAAGCCTAGAAGGGATCAAGTCTAAATATAGTGTTTATGATGAACTAATACTAATTATGGGTGATTAGAAGTATCTGATCGAAATGATCCAGAACACAATCACCCAAGACGAATATCCAGTAAAAATAACCTATTTTTAGCGATACAATATGAATTGGCTCGGACATTCAATGCTGATCAAACTTCTCGGATATCCAGTCCGATATGCACCAATCTTTTATCAAATAATCAAACATCCGGGTAGTGCGCGGACGAGTCAATCCGGGCACAACCCTACAAGTGCTTAGGCTTTCAAAGTGTAAATGGCAATAGTATCCACAAAGAACCTCATAGATGTGAACTATTACAATTGTCTCACTATTACTTTTATACTGCTTTCAAGTTTCACGCTAGGAAAGTAGAAAGTAGAATCATGTTATACACAACCTAGCAATGCTTGTGTTGTTAAAAGTGATACGAAGATGCACAACGATCAAGCTTCTACTTGACCAAACCCAAAGAGAAGGGCTTTCTTATATATACCAAACTCGTGTATCAGAAACTAACAATCCAAGAACATTCACACTGAGTCGTATCAAATCACCCTTCAACCAAGAAGATTTTAATTACAGAGTAAAGCCGATTTAGTAAGAGCATTGTAATGTCTGTAATCGAGCAGGACACTATCCTTCCTCACCGAACTCTTTTGTGAATCTGTCATGTACCTCGAGATCAGATTTGCTAACTGTTGGTCTCTGCCTGGATAGCACCTTGTCAAAGTCTGATTTCATGATCGGCGGTGGGAGGATCTGAAACATCACACAATACAATAAGGGATTTATTTCCAACATATTCACTTATATTCAGATTTGTGATGATCGGAGAAGTGAAATGGAATTGCAGAACATGCGGTATGTGAACCAATATCATACCTTTGAAGCAAGGCCCTCTGTTGCAAGCTCCTGCATGGTGGTTTGGACAGCACCCGGCTGTCTTGGTCCACAAGGTACCAGCATTTCATCTTTTGTCTTGAAGAAAAACATTGCATCCTGGGTTTTACGTACAGGTTCAAAAAGGACATCCTTGACCTGCCATGTGTTTCAATTGGAAACAATTAAAACCTGAAAAGTCGGATATCAATTTGACACTCAAGGGAAGTAAAGAGAAATAGTAAATACTATTCACTAACTTACACAGACAGAAACATCTGACCCAGAAAAACCTTCGGTTTTCTGAGCTAAACTTTCAAAATCGCTCTCTGTTAAATTATGCGGGGTGTCCCCAAGGTGAACCTACAGGAGTTACAGATGCCAGGAATTAGATATTTTAACATGTCAACTTAGAGAAAAATAATAAAACACCAACATACCTTGAACATATGCTGCCTGGCCTTCGCGTCTGGTAGTGGAATGTATATACGCTTGTCAAACCGTCTTCGTATGGCCTGTCAATATCATTTGACGCATAAAATATCAGAAATGTGTATCTAGAAGAAGCCAAAAGAAACAAACTGAGTCAGAAAATACCTGATCAAGAGCATAGGGTGTATTTGTTGCAGCAAGAACAAGTACTTTATCATCATTGTGTCCCACACCCTAAGACATATTAGAAAGATGACTAAGCATTCAACAGACAAAGTTTTCACAAACAAATAATGGACGTTAGCCTCAATTCTTGCAATATAAAATGATTAAAATCAGATACATGCTAAATCACATATGACCAGCAAAGGCAGCAATAAACCATACACAAGGAAAAGTCAGGGGCCCTTTTCTCGCCTTATTTTGTGTTGGTCTTTAAGAGCGAAGATGCAACATGATGCTAATCTCTACTTCATGCTGAACACAAGAACCAACCCCATCACCCAAAAACAAAGAAAAGAGGAAACCAAAACCATCTCCCTTGTTTTAAAAACTTACAGAGCCAACTAAAGCTTGATCACTACTATTAGGCAAGGTCTGGATGAAAATTAAAAAGCATAAAAATAATTACAATTAAAACTTAGAACATACAGCCTCTGATTCGGGAAGCCTCAGAGTGAGGAAATCACGTAGAGATGAAGAATAAAGATTATCCCTTGTGTATGGAATTCAGGAGTTCCCATACGAGGACAAACACTTAATACTTTCATAAACATATTGACTCACATACTGATCTAAATAAGTTAATAACCGACCAAATAGTTATTAACCTCCATTAAGTATTGAACCTCAATCAGCAAACAGTTAATCATGGACCCAAAAACATCCATTTTCACAAGGAAAAGAAATCTAAAAATTTAATGATTCAAGATCTTCTAGACACTGAAATTTAGTTTTCATTCCCAGATCCATGTAAGTTGTAAGCAAAAGCTGGGCAAGAATTCTACCAGGACAACAGAAATAAAGATAAATCTCCATATTCAGAACTATATTATTTCCTTATAAAAACCAAATCCCAGACTGACCTGCATCTGCACAAGAAGTTCGGTTTTGATACGCCTAGAAGCTTCACTTTCATTACCCTCTCCTCTCTGTCCACACAAGGAGTCTATTTCATCAACGAAAATAATTGCAGGAGCACTCTCACGCGCCATTTGGAAAAGATTGGATACTAGCTTTTCACTCTCCCCCATCCATTTTGACACCAAATCTGAAGAAGAAACACTGACGAAGAAAAGAACACATTGGCATAAGATTTCCGCGTGTAAACTAATTGAGAACGAAATAGTACAGAAAACAAATGATCTTGATTACTTCAACCATTGAGAACTGTTAATAACTTCCAAGCATGGCCTAAGATCCAAAAGTCAGAACTCACAACTTCTAATCTTCTATATAGTTCCTTTGATGCTTTATTATTTTATTCAAGAACTATGAAAAACTAGAATAAAAAATGAAAATTCCTTCCTTCCCAATTATGGCCGATAGTTTGAAAAGGCGATAGTTTATGGAGCTTAATGTTGGTATGTGAAATCAAACTACGGTGAAATAAATTCAGCTATTTGACTAGAAAGAACCATTAATCAAAAAAACTAAATAAGGCAATTTAGGCAATAAGCTAATTTTTTAGAATTACAAAACACATATTACAAACCCTAATAAGTAGTATGCACATAAAATAAAATTAAATATTACAATGAAAAGCAAGATAAAATGTGATCTACAGAAAACGAGGGACGAAGCATAAGAAAGAGAGAGGGAAGGTGTTTTGAGCTATGAGCACTTTAGAGCCTTAGTATTTTATTGAGATTCACATCATCTGATTGAAATTGCCTTCCCTGGGCCAAGAAAGGCATTTAGGCTGAGGAGCCTAGCACCATACAATCTAAACACGTCAAAAGCCGTGCTTTTATAACCGAGGAGTTTGGAATCAACAAACGCTAGGATTAAAACCAAGAGGTCCACAATAATCCAGCTTGAGGCTTAGTTTGAAGACTTAGAGGTGGAATAGAAGAAAAGAGATTGTGTTAAACTATCAATTGATAAGATTGCCGTTACCAAGGCCTGACAAGGAGTCCATGGTAGTATACCAGGCCAGCCATGCAACTAATACAAAGAGCAACCAGGCGCTATGTTTAATAAGCACAAGCTCCTGCTGCTAGACCCGTCTGTGCTGTGAACTAACGCAAATCATCATTACAGCACTTCAGGAGTTGTTTTAAATTTGTCATTTATTAAAGCTTATAAATAAGTTTGTCCTTAAACCTTGAGGTTAGACTAGACTCGTATATATGGAACAAAGACCTCTTGACAAACAAGACACTATTCTGTTTATTGAAACTTTATTTCATGAATTTAATAGATAGCGAGACTGTCTCTTAATTGCTCTTGCTTGACTCAACCAACCAGTTCCCAATTGATACATTGTATTGTGCAAGACTGATGCTAATCGCTTTTGGTTCCTTATTTATTAATCCTATCCAAGTTTTATCATCTCAATGCAAGCCAATTTGACATCACCTGCTCGCTTCCATCCAAACGCTCTACATTAGAAGGTTAGCTGTATACAAGAAATCTATGCTTTCTCTTGTCTCATTCAAATAATTACCCATGAAAAAACCCCCAAGGTATAATTTCAACAACTGCTTCTAATGGTGTGCGGTTAACAAGAAGTTGAGCAAGTAAGATACTGGATGATGGTATCTCACTGACCTTCATGTACGGGCCAATTTTTTTACATCACCTACTCCTTTCCATCCAATCGATCTACATTAGAAGGTTAGCACTGTATACAAGGCACCTATGCTCTCTCTTGTTTCATTCATATACTAATACCCAGAACAAAACACCCAAGGTGGCAACTGGCAAGGTATAATTTAAACAACTGATTCGATTGGTAGTAGGAACCGAGCAAGATACTGGATGATGGTATCTCATTTTAGACTTATAATGTATATAAAATACAAGGAAAAACAATTCAAAGGTGCAAGCACCTCCAATCATAGTTTAAATCATTAAAAATGCTAAGCATGATAGACTATGCAAAAAGAGGAAGATCAGTAGAAACTTTTATGAAATTCAACATATATCAAAACAGGAAATTAAGAGAATTCTTGCTTAACTAAAATCTCAAGTTTAAAAGTAGCATACCATAACTTTGCTGCATTAATTATTTGAAAAGACCATGTTACAGATCATGTCAGCGTGCATTCAAATCCAAACATGAAAACCTGAATGATAATTCATGCATTTACCTAAAGAATGTCGAATCAGCTTCAGTTGCAACAGCCTTTGCTAAGTATGACTTTCCCGTCCCAGGTGGCCCATAAAGAAGAAAAGCCCTCCATGGTCGTCTCTTACCTATTAGAAAGGAAACAACAGACAACAAACAAGTATATATCATCTCAAAAAATCTAGCTTTCAAATTTTCAATAATAACGCAAATCAAGGGTCATCACAAAGCAAATAATCAACCGTTCCTCAAAAATTAAAACACAATCTTATCAAACCCTAATCCGAATCACACTAGAAAAATGAGCTATAAATCAACAAACCGGTAAAGAATTGAGGAAACTTGACAGGCAATATGACGGCCTCCTGCAAAGCCTGCTTGGCACTTTCTAACCCAGCCACATCATTCCACTTCACATTCGGCTTCTCCCTGATAATCGCGGAATTCAACCCAGCTCTAAGCTTCTCCTTATCCTTATCATCCCCATCACCCTCGCCACCATCCTTAGGCTTGGTCTTAGGCCTAGTAGCCACAGCAGCATCGCCGTTAGGGGCAGGTCCAGAACCACCCTCATCCAACACGGCACGAATCTCCTCAGCCCGGCGAAGATACTCGGTGAATTTATGGGTGATCGCTTCCTTAATTTTAGGGTTCTTCTCGTACTTGAGATGCGTCTTGAAGTACTCGAGAGCGTTCATATAGAGAGGGAAAGCCTTAGCATAGTTCCCGGCATTATCTTCCTGCACAGCCTGCTTCACGTACTCGATCGCTTGCTCCTTGAAGTTGCTGTACATGGCTTTCTCTCAATTCCTGTTGGATACGAATACGATCGATTTGAATTGGATTGTATAGTTTGGAGAATCAGGATTTGGGATGAAGAGGAGAGAAGTCCAAATCCCTAGAGATTGAATTTGGAGGCGTCAACGCGTGAAGGGGGAAACCCGCATAATATTCTTACAGGGTAAGGGATGACGATCATTTTATTCTTCTCTCTCTTGTACGATATTGGAAATTTGGATCTCTAGAAACATTGCAACTTCAGAATCTTATAACCTTAGATCATGAAAAAAAGGTACAAAAATACATATCTCACCATTAATTAATGTTAATAAATACATTAGACCCCGTTTGATTCCAACTCCGGAATCGGAAATGGAATGAAAACGAACCTAGTCCATACGTACACCCTTGTTCATGGAAGTTTTTTTTGAATCATTCTTGTGGTTTGAAATTATTGGAGGAGAATTTGATTACTTTTGATACCCTATAGTGTAACAAAATGTGGGAAAGTAAGTGCATTTTAATCAAATCTCAAGGAATGATTCCATAAAATTTCATAAATAAGGATGTACATATGGACTAAATTCATTTCCATTCCGTTTCTGTTTCCGAAGTTAGAACTGAAGAGGCCCTAATAGTTTGTGTTGTTAGTCTTACTAATTTTGAAGTTGGTCTCATTTTAATTCAATATTAATAGTTAATATTATTTTGAATTATTTTCTCTAAATTTTATCGGCATCATAGATAGGGGTGTAATATAGATAGGGGTGTAATATGAGGCAAGCTACTCGGGCTTGGCTCGCAAAAGCTCGGCTCGAGCTCGTTCGATTTCTAAACGAGCCAACCTTGAGCACATTTTAAAGCTCGTATATGTTTTAGGCTCGGCTCGTTCGGGTAAAGCTCGGCTCGTTCGGCTAAAATAACACTATAGGATCATTATTTTAGCCGAGTTACTCGGATTCGGGTCGGACTCAGCTCATCAAAAGCTCGGCTCGAGCTCGTTCACTTTCTAAACGAGCCGAGCTTGAGCATACCGATGCTCGGCTCGTTCGGCTCGTATTACACCCCTAATCATAGAGGCTAGAAATGGGCAATCGGATTATTCGAGACGGGTTCAAATCGGGTTATTCGGGTCAACTCGCCTTTTGGATCGGTTGGAGGCAAACAGAGCCTAAGTTAGGCTTTTATGCGTGTAAAGTAAATTTGGGCCTGTAATGTATCTTAGATTACCGTTGGCCCAACAACTGCAATTTCTTACATCTTGCTCATTGGTCAGTTGGTCACTGAGATTTCGACAGAAGGCCGCAAGAAAAACTCATGGGGAAGCACGGGAAGAAGGAGAAGCACCACCAACGCCGTCAAAGATTCTCCCAACACGAAGAAGGAGACGACTGCTTTGATGGAGCTATTGAACACCAACAAGAAGACTCTCATGAAGAAGAGGAAGACGAAGACGAAGAACAAGTACAAGAAGAACGAAACTGCAAGGATTCTTTGCCTTCAAAGTTTCTGCTTTACCAGCAATCTGTTCAGGTTTCACTTCTCAATCGAAAACTTAACAATTCGAATTCCATTCTTGTTAGGGTTTTAATTTGTGGGGTTTTGTAATCTTGTTATGCAGTCACCAAAGGGAGACATAAGCTATTTGCAGAAGTTCTTTCTGATGTATGTTGGTGGGAGGACTCCTCTTCACTTCCAGGAAGATTTCTGTGGCACTGCCTTTCTCAGGTAAATTATAATTATCTTTTATACAATCGTCAAATCAACTGATTGATTGTTCATAGGAAAAAATGGATTCTAGGAAAATAAATTGAACTTGTAGGCATTGAAGAGAAAATTAGTTAGGGTTAATATCACTGTCTTCCTTCTTTCGCAATTGTGTCTGTGTTATTACCGTACCGTTTCTTCCATAGCAAAAGATACGAAGTTCATTTCAATGTTATTGAAACGAAGCCAGTGTGTTTTCGACTGGTATGCTCCAAGAAAACATATTGGGTTCCAAGTGTAGTCCGGGAAGAGGAAAAGAATGGAGTAAATGATCCTGAAAAATAACGTGTTATCTGCATTTCATATTTCTCCAGCTAGCTAGCTTTACAAAGTCCGACATATATAAACATAGTCTTCTAATGAAGATTTTACTATATATGCATGACAGTACAGAGTGGATACGCAATGATCCTCGAAAGACAGCTGTGGGTCTAGATTTTGACATCGATGCACTTGAATGGTGCTTAGAAAACAATACTGATAACATAGATACTGATGATAGTCACACTAGAATCTCTCTCTTTCACGGGAATGTTCTGCAACCTCATGAAGCCAAATTAGTCAAATCAAAAACTGAAGACCTCATGAAAGAGGTCACATTGAGAGATGATCATGGAGAAGATACTCCGCCAGAAGTACAACCTTCAGTTTCAGCTGGTTCGTCAAATGTTACAACCTTAAAGGATTCTGCACTGCCTCCAAGAGATATTGTGTGTGCTTTTAATTACAGTTGCTGCTGCCTTCATAAGCGGAAAGAGTTGGTTGCGTATTTTAGACATGCCCGTGATGCTTTGTCTACCAAAGGTGGTATATTTGTCATGGATTTGTATGGAGGTTCGTCATCGGAGCAGGCACTCAAGCTTAAGAGGAGATTTCCTAACTTCACTGTAAGTCCTTTCACCTGTAGTCTTAAAATTTTGACGATCTGTAACTTATGAGAAAATACTATATTCTTAAAAAGTCATTGAACAAGTGTGTATCAAGGAATTGGTTCTCTGCCTTTTATGTGTGGAAGTCAAATTGTTTTCTGGAAGAAAAAACCCAGATAGTAGATCCAGCCTCCTTTCCAAATTGGATTTTCCTATGTCATAAACTTATAATCATCTTAGATCTTTCGGATGATTCCTAGAATTTTGCATTTGGATCTGCTGTCTACTTACACATACAGTGTGTAATGTGGAAATGACCTCACTGTTGTTAAGAGCCTAGTTTATAAGCTTGGCATGCCAAAATATGTAATGTAATGTTGCTGATAATTTCTTAGGAACTTCAAAACGAGGGAAACTGTGCTCTGATTCTTGCATATGATTTATACCGCACAAAATTAGCTGAAGGCTTCGAGAATACTTAAGATTATTATTGAAGTAACTTCATTTACTTGGTGGTTTTCTTTTACATATTGTATGTCTTGTTCATTTTCATGTCATTACATGTAAGTTATATAACTCAAAGGGTTCAATATTTCTTGATGCGTGATATGGCAGTACACCTGGGAACAAGAAGAATTTGACATCATTCATCGGAAGACAAGAATCAGTCTTCACTTCGAACTCAACAAATCAAAGAGGAAGATCCGAAATGCTTTTTCGTACAGCTGGAGGCTGTGAGTACCCTTCTTATCTGATAAATGTATGATGCTAAATTGCTTACATTCTAAACCTTGTATGTTTTCCATAATAGATGGTCATTGCCTGAGATAAAGGACTGTTTGGAAGAAGCTGGGTTCAGAGATATCCATTTCTGGATCCGGGAGATGCCTAATGTCAAAGACATGAGAAGCACGCGTGGACTTGGAACCACACGAGATGATAAATATGAAGAGGTCTCTAGTTTCCAACAACTAGATGCATGGAATGCATATATCGTTGCTGTCAAGGATGATTAACAAGATTCGGATATGAAAGTTGGCCTTGTGTTTCAAAACTCAAACTCAAACTGGTTTGAAACCTTGTTGTCTTGGACTTAACTGATTATGAATGTTGGCACCGTGTATGCCAAGATGTGTGGATTGTTATCTTTCCCATTCAATTTCTCTACATTTTGACTTTAAAAGTGTGATATAGACGGACCGGAGAGTAGGGGTCCTGCGTGCATACGAGCACACACATGCTCACATTGTTTACATTCTAAACCTTGTATGTTCTCTAGAACAGATGGTAATGCCTGAGATAAAGGACCATTTGGAAGAAGCCAGGTTCAGAGATCCATTTTTGGATCCGTAACATGCCTAATGTTAAAAAGAAGAGAAACACGCGTGGTTTTGGAAACACACAAGATGACCAATACTCAGTTGAACTAGTGGGATGTGGTGTTAGACTCCTTAAGTGTTTCGCTCTCGAATCCTCCTAACCGCGATATGGGCCACGACTTTCTACAACTCAAATTGTAAGTAGCAGAATAAGCAATTTAGTTGAATTTTGACCATTCCACTTGAACATAGAATTAGGCAAGGAGAAAAGAAGAGGAAGAAGGCGCAGCCAGCCAGCCACTTACGTTGTCCACGTGGCGTACGTGCGGGTTTTTAACTGTATTTGAGTCAATATAGTAAAGATTCATTTTTTTTAGTTGGAATAGTAAATATTCATTTAAAAGACCATTACTTTTCATATTTTCCAAACTTTAAGCAAGCCCTAACTATTTCTTATAGAATAACAAACTGACACATTATTTTACATTAATTTACGATTTAAGACACGAGAAAGAAGACCCAAAATATTCTCTTGTCAAAATATATAGTTTATGTGCTAAGCTACATGTTGCCATTTTCATGCCTTTTACACTTCTACAAAATACCTTATTTTTTTTGGTGTTATTTGAAACAAACCTCCACAAATTATTGTTTATTAAATAAAAATAATGATAAGTAACTGTTTCTTAAAAAAAAAAATAACACAGTGGCTTAAAGTCTGAAAATTGTTAACAAATGATATAGATTTTACATTAAAACTTGTAAACCTCCAAATTATGGAAAATAATTTATTTTGTATAGTTTCTGAAATACGTGTAATAGTTCATATAATAACTAGAGAAAATTGTTCAGACAGTACCCCATCTTTTAGGCGGACTAAACTTTAGTACTCATCGTTTAAACTATCAGAACGGTACCTCGCTTAATGAGTTCGACCAAAAATTGGTATTTAAATTATTGTTCACACGCTAAGTAAAAGGGTTAAGACAATTGCAATGAGGCTTATATGACACACTTATTCAACAAAAACATAAGGGAAAGTTCTAGGAGCAAAGTTGTTGGGTTAACTTAACGTGTGAAAAGTGATCCAAATACTAATCTTTGGTCGGACTCAATCGCTGATGTACCGTTCTTATAGTTTAAACGACGGGTACTAAAGTTTAGTCATCCTAAAAGATGGGGTTGTTTGGACAATTTTCTCTAATAACTATTAATTATTGATTTTAATAAGTTGTACTAATTGTCCTTTTTTAAAAAAAAATATCACTCCTAATATAATTTTTAGGAATATACATCTTATATGGACAAAATAGTATACTATTCTGGAAAACCTAATTGATATTTTTAGTTTTGAAAATCGACGACTTAAATAAGTAAACGATGGGACATATTTCTAATAGTGGCTACAAGAAATAAATGATAACCTATGAATATATATATATATATATATATATATATATATATATATATATATATATATATATATATATATATATATATAATTGGTGTACTTCTAGCTTGTAAATCTATGCCGATTAAACAAATATTTTCTTATAACATATGAATAAATCCCATTAAAAAATCATCAAAATTAACGGATCACTTTGCTAGCAAATGATTATTACGAATAATTTTAGTGATGTTATAATTTAGGGGCATTTTTTAAATATAGGTATATTTAAGGGTGGTTTTATGCAAATAAGCCTTATATTAAATGTAGAGACATTTATTCGGACCAAAGAAAACGTGACTAGGTTTGATCTCGGACCATCGAACGTCATACTCAAAGTTGTCATCTCACATTTAAAAAACAAATGCTTCCAATTTAAATAAGATTTAGGGTATCAATCTTGCATTATTACTATTTAATTATTGAATTTATGGCAAATAGTTATTGGCAAATTTCTTGCCTAGGTCTTATCTCGGGTAGAAGCTTGACCCGAATCTCCACATCTAGGGGAGCAATTCTTCATCCTCTCTTAATTCTCTTCCTTCCTATTTTTAATCATAAATAAAAACAAAATAATTCAACCCTTACTAACTAATCGTCATTAACCAAGTATTCTATTAGAAATGAAAATTTCACCCGATAATACCTGAATTAGCCTACTAAAAACAGGGTTAAAATCTGAAAATATTGGGTTATGGGTGGATGACGTCTACCCATATCGATCTAATAACGATGCATTTTAAATTTCTTATATATATATATATATATATATATATATATATATTTCTATTAGATTTGTTTTAAAAAATATAAATTGAACTTGACCATAAGATTTGGGGATAAATGATGAAATTGATCACCCGACCCGTTCTCATCGTAGAAAGGGATGTAAATTTTTGACCCGGATTGGAATGGTTTTTACGGTCCAGTTTTTTTTATTTATTTCAAGTCCCAATCTAGGACCGCAAAAAACTGGTGGACCCCGAGTTATTTCCTTATACAAAATTTTCTCCTAAACTCCGATCGAATAACCCAATTCTCTAAACCGAACCCGAATTGTAGAGACTGAAATAGAATATAAAGACCTTACCTAATTGTCCAATGACATATTATTTAAACGTTATTTATAAAATTGAAACTCCTTTATTGACGGCTTTTCGATGGCGGCGATGGCATGCTCCTGTCCAGTGGGACATTTCCTCTCAACACCTCTCCCAAATCTCACCCCAAACTATCCTTTTTAAACCCTCCTATAAAATTGAACTCATTTCGGATGAGATTCCCACCTTCTCATACAAATCTTTTTCTTCAAAAAAATTAAATAAAGTTAAATTTCCCAAATGGTTACCAGAGAAGAAGATGATCGTAAACCACCTCCCAACTCCACCTGTAAATTATTCCCGCCGGCGCCGCCCCTTATGGCCGTCCGGCCAATTTTTATTCTCATTCTCGCCGCCTTCTTCGCCTCCATCCTCATTTTCCGTTCCTCTTACACCTTCTCCCTCTCCCTCTCCTCCGCCGTCGACCTTGAACAACAACTCTCCATTCTCAAGAGCCTCAATTCTTCCGCTCTCTTCGATCTCGTCGAATCCGATCCTGCTGAAGAGTATCTCCGCAAGGATATCTCGCTTCTTCTTGATGGAAGCTTTGATAAGATTTCTCGTTCTCCACAGTTTCTCACTTGGCGCCGCTCTTTCTTTAACATCGATCTTCATTCCTCCTCTTTTTATCAACTCTACCACCGTCAGTTCCTCCCACTCCTCTCTCACTGGTTTCGCCGGCGACAAAACGACCTCTCTCCTTCCGAGATTTTCTCTCGCCTCCTTCCTCTTACTGGCCGTCAGAAAAAGTACTCCTCCTGTGCTGTCGTCGGAAACAGCGGGATTCTCCTTAAATCCGATCACGGATCCGTAATCGATGGACATGAGGCTGTGATTCGCCTCAATAACGCCTATATCAATGCTTTCCCGAAGAACGTCGGAACCAAGACTACGATCTCATTCGTGAACAGCAATATCCTTCATCTCTGCGCTCGTCGTCGGGACTGTTTCTGTCACCCCTACGGAGATTCCGTCCCTGTCGTCCTCTACCTCTGTCAGCCTCTCCACCTCATCGACTTCTCCATCTGTAATTCCACCGCTCGCGCTCCATTTCGTGTAACCGATCCTGATTTCGACCTTCTCTCAACAAAGATTCTTCGGTATTATTCTCTGAGGAGGTGGTTCTCCGGAGGAGAGAACAGGACTTATCAGGGATGGTTCTCCGCACACGATGGACTGATGTTTCATTATTCGTCTGGAATGCAGGCTGTCTTGACGGCGACTGGTGTCTGCGAAAGCGTTAGTTTGTTTGGATTTGGGAAAGATGCGAATGCGAAACACCATTATCATACCAATCAGAGAGCGGAGCTTAATCTCCATGATTATGAAGCCGAGTATGAGCTCTACAGAGATTTGATGGAAAGACCTCAAAGCATTCCATTTCTCTCCGATGTACAATTGCCTCCCCTTCAGATCTACCACTGATAGATTGCTCTGTGTAGAGTTGTAATTTAGGTACAGAACAAAGAAAAGCATCACAAATGCACAAATGTATACATACTAGATTATGCTGTTGATATAATTCACACTATTGCCAACTCTCATACTCCATTCAAAGATTTTGGAAAGGTGCACAAGGTAGTGATTGTATTAACAGAGATTTACATGAGGATTTGCAGAGAAAGGAAACAAGAACTAAGAACAGAAACACTGCCCCATACAAAAGCCAAAAGAGGGCATGGAGTCATAAACAAAACGTAGCAACAAAAATTATCCTCTGGGGAGTCGTTCATACTGAAACTCCACTATTTATAACTACGTTTATCACTTCACTGCTTCCTATGATCATCACTCTGCAGTATCATACTCGACGCCGATCTCTTCATACTTCACCCCTACCAAGAACCTAATGCAAGTCTGTTTTGGATCATAAACTGCATACTCATTGTACTCGAGGACGCTATCTTTGTGCTCAGATGGGATCAAGCGACCGCAAGGAACTTTGATGTCGTCTCTCCACATGAAATGCTCGGATTCATCAGTCTTCTTCCTTCCCAGCCCTATAACACCCATCTTCGCCTTCTCCAATGACTCGGTGTCCTCTGGCGGGCTTGTGACTTCGGTCATTTCATCTCCTAGGGAGGCAACAGCCAACACTAAGAACCCTTCAGGTCTATCCACGGCCGTGAATCCGTACTTTGCTGCTTCCGCAGCTGCGTCTGAGCAGATGATTCCCCTTCCGAACTGCAAATCAAGAACTCGGTTTAGAATGCATGGGGCTATACCAAGTAAATACTAAAGTAGAAATATAACCATGTATCCGGGAACTGGGAGTGAACATATAGCTGGAAGAAACCCTTTCTGCAGGTGCCTTAGTAGATTCGAACTTCGAGTCCCTGGGAAATTTCAATATCAAACCATTAGATAAAAGAAAGTTGCAATCTTTCATGGACAGTAAACCGCTACATAGTACATACCACACCACAGGAGGACCTTGTTAGGTAGCTTCTTCATCTCATCTAGAGAAGGCCAAGCCTTCGACTCGACAGCATACACATTCTCAACCGAGACTCCGTAGCTCTGCATCAACCAAACAAGGAAATTAAACCAAAGGGACAAATGTAAGGAGTTTCTTTCTTTGAGTCTAGGATACTCACAACTTCGCCAACTTTGTACGGTTCGTATGTCTTGTCTACATACTTCAATATCATCTTATAGTCATCTGATTCTTTGTCCAAAACCTTGATTGAGCAACCCAATTTGTTGTACCGATCAGACAACGGATCATCCAAGGTAGAGCCCGTCATGTCTCCAACAAGATGTGAAGCTGCAACTATATCACGGATCGTCTCCAGACCAGAAGCAGCCTGTAATAACAAGGAAGCAACTGGGTCATTTAAATGAACTGTAAAAGGTTGAACACATGAAATGAGTCGATCAGTTTTGTTTTTACATGATCTGCTAGTTCTTGAAAGTCTTTGAAGATAAAGGGTCTTGTTGAGTACATGAGTGTGAACCATCGCTGGCTGAACTCGGACCACAGTGCCTCTGCTTCCTCTCCAGACTCCTGCTTTGTCTTCAAGGCTTCCACAAACTGCTGAAGGGTCTCTTCACCTATTATCAAAGAATTATTACTCTAGAGTATTCGGTGAAAAACAAAGCAACTGTGCATTGAAACGAAAGCAGTAAGATTACATCTCTTCAAGTGTAGATCAGTGAGCATTCCCATTGGCAAGTCAGGAGAGTCCATGCCCATCTCCATCATGGAGTATCTATAGATCTCTTGACTGCAAAGAACTTTCACAAAGTTTGCAACCATGGAATCCAGTTTGCAATGACCAGCAGCGGCCCCGAGCTGCCTCACACCAAGACCTCCATATCTCACATCATATCCTTCTCCCTAATAGAACATACACAAAACTTAATTTCTGAGCATTTTCTTAATTTATCAAAAAGCTGAAGAACAATCTTGATTGGAAAGTACCATGTCAATTGGAAAGAACTTCCTTGGCTTCTTCTGTATCTTCTTCTCCCTTTCCCATGGCTCGAATTCGTTTCCAGTCAGCTCTTCAAAGAGTCTGACAAACTCCGATAAAGCTGTATCAACATTCTCAAATTCCTCAAGCCTCTCTTCTGCTCTTGCATCGTCACCAACCCTGCCTCTCTTGTAGTAAAGATGAAGATTCTTCTCAGGGACAGTTATAAGCTCCATGATAGCAAATCTGTAGCAAAAAATAATAAGCTTGTTATCACACAAAAAATTTCCTACTACATCAAGCATTATGAAACAATACTCACTCGTTTAGGCCTCGAGCAAGGTCACATAAGGAGAAGGCACAGTTGTAAATTATCCCATCTTTCTCAAATATCTTCCCTCCTTGTTGTTGCAGCATTGTGTCCTTATAAACTCCTCTCTTCCCATATAGCTTAATCTGCATAAAGCTTAATATGTTCAGAAGATTTATTCTAAGGCATTACATCAAAATCTCTGAGGAAGAGGGGAGTGTTACTTCAGCCGAGAAGGTTTCTAATGCCTCTTCATTGGGATCTTGTTTATCTAATGGAATTCCTCTGCCATAAGTAGTGAGATCTGAGATGCAATCATAAGCATCCATGGGCTGCACTTCTTGTTTCTTGATGCTATCACTAAGCCATGCCTCTCGAAGCACTGGTATGCTCTTTTCACTGTTACACGAAAACAGAGTACACTTGTTATAGAGATCATTATTTACTTTAAATGAAAAAAGCAATACAAGAAAAATGACTCACATTGCTTCAGATACTTTAGAGGAGCCACCCCGGTGTCTCTCCATGTGAGAAACCACCAGACATGTTACCCCTGATAAAAATATCCAACAGAGAATGTTAACATAAGCCAAGTGCTATTGTGTACACTAATCATTCCACAATTTCGAGCATTACCGGCAACAGAGTTTGCAACTTTCCCTCCATGTTTCTCAATCTCTTTTTTCCAGTCACCCTAAAAATGCAAAACCCAAGAATAATTTAGCACTAAGCAGACATCCAATATCATGAGTTCACTACAAACACAGATCTCTACTCACGTGTGTTCGAGTAAGACGGCCAGACAAAGAAATCACCAGGCCCATGAAAGGCTTCTCCGGTGGAGCGAGCTCACGTTTCGGACGGCGACTAGGGTCTTGATGATCTTTCAAGACCTGGTCATGTCAAGGAGCATAAAACATAAAAAAAAAACAATTCAAGAATGTCAAAAACTAAGATGAAATGAGCTATTAAGAAACATATTGTACATCAGAAACAGGGGAATTCAAAGCTGAATCCGGCAGCTTAATCTGCTCCTCCTTCCTTGGAGCAACTCTTGTTTTATAGGTGCAGCTAGCCCACTCGCTATAAGATCCTGTGCAGGAGTAGTTACTTCCATTGAACTCAAGATGCCCTTGACATACTGGACATCTCGCCAGAGGCCCAAAGAACAGCACGTCTAGGCTACACACAGATTGCAACACAGTGTTAACCAAAATTATCAAAATAGTTAAAAAATTGATGATTGTTTTGGAGAATTTCTGGGCTTACCAAGTAAGGATTAGGTTGGTGTCTAAGGTATCAGAGACCTGATCATTGAGTTTCATGATCTCCTTCATTTGGTCAATAGTGAGTTGGTCTTTCACCGTTTTACTGAACTCTTCAAACTCGGTGGCCACAGCAGATTTGCCGTTTGCCTTCTCACCGTTGTCTTGCTTCGGCTTCTTTGGAGATTGCTCAGCTTCATGGGTTTTGGTCTCAGCTTTCTGTTTTCTAGTCATTATAACCTTGTCATCCTGGTCAGCTCCTGGATGTGCTTGGGACCTTTTCTCATGAACCTTTTGCAAAAACAAACAGCATCAGAAAATATTGTCAAATTATATTGTAAACCAACATATTTTCCAAATTTTTATACATAGATTGTTCTTCATATGCCCAGAACCATTATTAGCTATGTACAGTTTCAAATTAACTAGACCTCTATCACTCTATCTCATCTTCTTCACATGCAACACTTGCAATAGCTCTAACAGTATGGTTTATGGCCAAATTTGCCACCTTTAAAAGCCTCTCATCATTTTGAGATAGGACATGCAAATAGTCAGATGAAATAAGCTTTAAGCAGGAGATTTCACTTGGAAGAATGCAAACACAAGCCAAAACAGAAGGTTTGATGTGCACATAAATCAAATTCTATGCGTCTCATCATTTTGACATCGAACATGCAAGAAAGCCACACACAAATCAGAGAAATACCTTCATTTTGAAAGAGATTCTCGTCGTCTTCACAAGTTTTGAGAAGAGAAGATCTTAAAACTCTAGAGAAGAAAGAAGAGCAGAATCTTTACAGCGTAAACAGAGTATCACATAAGCTTTGAAAAGGATATAAAGCTTAACTCATGAACTCTTTGGCTCTACTTAAAAAGAGTTGAAGAACAGACAATACCAGTAGTAGAGGAAATTGCCGAGCAAAGTAACTAAAGCTGCCACGTGTAGTTTCCATTCATCCATTGCAAAGGTTAGAGCTTCTCTGTCATCTCCACAAGACAACATGTGTTCTCCTCTTCCATAAAATCTCCACGTGTCCAGCAGTCAGAAACCCAGAGGCTTGGGTTATAGACATGTGTGGAAAGTAGCATGGAGATGCTGCATGTGATAACTTTCAGAGATAATGAAAAGGGTAGAAGGACTCTTTGAGGCATATCGTCGAACATTTGACCTGCAGTTATGTTAAACCGATAAGCTGCTCCTGATCGTCATCGTATGATACTCTTATTTGGATTTTTTAAAGTGGGTTTTGTTTGTAGTGATGTGGTGCAATGTTACACAAATTTTGAGTGGTTCCATACTCTACGAAACTTAGGTTAATCAAACAAAATGATTCCACTTTCCCCCCCTCAATTTGGAACAATTTAGCAAAACCACACACTGCTACATTCCCAAATATTACAACTTCTTATCTTCTTTTGGAAGTGTAAAATTCGGATGTTAATTTATTGTCAGACTAATCAGAGTGAACCCCTTTATAGTCTACCTAGTTTATACATGTGTCGTGCACGAGTATTTGTTAATAAAAATTTAATATCATATATTTATTATATTGATAAAATATAACTTACGAATATCATAGGTCAACTATCCACGTACTGGTAGGTCAACGACTCACATACTAATAAGTCAACGATCATATATCAGTAGATCAGCGACCCGACCCATAAATTTGTTAGTAGTATATAATTCAAAAAAGGTTAGTATGGTAACCCGTTAAAGTTATAAAATTAAAAATTATGACCCTTTAGTTAATAGAAAAAACACTTCCCAAAATTTTGTTGGAAATTTTGTTGACGATGCATAATTATATTTTCATTAATAGTTGAGAGTAGACCATTTGCAATTCTATGTAATCGATTATTGACAATTATACCGTCAAAAATCAACGGATAAAGAATTAGGGGTTGATTCCCAAATTCCAAACTCAAATAGATTTAAGGGGTATATTCAATTAAGATTTTATAGGAATTTTTTGGAGTTTAAAAGTCTATGGGTATTGAATATAGATTTTTAAAAGTCCATATAAATCTTTAGGCATTTAATTAGGATTTAAAAATTTTCATAAAATTCCTATGGTATTTAAAAGTTTGTAGATTTTAAAAGAATCAATTATTTCATTGATTTTGTAGGATTCTTCATTACTTTTATACATACCTAAACTCCATAGAAATTTCCCTCAACGCATAAAATTTCCACATAATCTGTATTGACTCTATATAGAATCAGCATATCCCACAGAATTTGCAAATTATATGATAATAATAAAAATCCGTCAAAATATTTAAAAGTATGGATTGAATACACTCCTTAGTTAAAATATTTCAGTTGACACACCTAGGGTGCGTTCGACGTGCCAAAAAAATGAGGTTATTTGGTAGATTATTGTGCCTAGATTATTTTAGAAGGTTATTTTGAACCAAAAAAAGTACCCAACTACAAAGAGATTATTGAGATTATTGGTAGATTATTGAAAATTTTCATCCCTCAAAATAATCTCTTGGTATCACCAAACGGACCCCTAGTCAATCCAAATGTTTCATTAAACACTAAACTAAATTATATATTTTATTAAAGCAAATATTTTTTTTACTATGATGTTAAACATACCCTAATTTACAAACCATACGCTGTCTACAACATCATGCTTGAATCTCCCAACACATATGGATCAATACTCCACATGGCTGCTCCATCGCCCAAGTCATTTTCCTACATGCTTCAAGGTCCTCTTCTAGCCCCAAATGTGCATCTCGTTTCATCCCCAAACTCACCAACCCGCTATTTACTTCATCCGAATTACCCCCATTTGGTTAGAAGTCCGGAAACGGAAACGGAAATAAATCTAGTCCATTTGTTTATCTTATTCATGATTTACGGGCTTGACAACAATACTAGACAGGAAGTCAATGATCAATTTCAAAAAGCGCAGCACATTCAATTATCTAAAAAGCCCAAGTTTTGTCTAAGCCACCAACTGGGTAATAAGAGACGACAGCTCGGTTCACGTTTGGCTCGTCAAAAGCTCAACTTGAACTCGTTCTTTTCTAAACGAAACGAATATGACCCATTTTAAAACTTGGACTACTTCTATATTGTCAATTAATTTTAGTATGGAACCTCATCAAACCTAATTAAGTGGTGAACTCGGGCCCAACACGCATATGCGCTCGGACATGCAATGGACCCCCAAGTTATATTTAACCCGTCGGAATCCTTCATGATACAAAGTAGTTTGAACTCTCGGGTCCCGATTTATTGGGCTTGTTGGTCATAAGGCTCCAATTGTGGACATGGACAATGATAGGGCGTGTGAAGGATTTATGTTCTCAAATCGATATTAAAGGGTTAACGGGTCTAGTAGTAAAAGGTTGGTGGGATTCTCTTCCTATTGCCGATTGATTTTAGGCTATAACCTCGTCAAACTTATGCGCTACATTCGAACCCAACACACATATACGCTCGGACATGCGAAGACCCCACGTCATATTTGACCCGCCGGAATCATTCAAACCTTACCGGCGATGACAGAAACACCATAACCGGTGGTTAATCGAGAAGTCCCAACTCCGCCACCGCAAGCTCCAACGGTAAAGAGGTCAAAACACTATAATATTTGTTATATTTACAAAATATAATCACCACTCTTATTATATGTATTTTGTCACACATATTATGATTTAATGAACGACCATGTAAAATGTAAATTTTCTATATTTGTTATAAGATTTTGATGAGATAAATTAGATAACCGATTTTGTATAGTTGTATATAAAGGTGGTGGACTAACTTTCTATTATTGAGTTTTTGTGATATACTTGAGTCTAACGTACATATATATATTTAGAAGTGTGATGACCTGAAATTATATATGACCGTTTAAATCCCTCATCACTCGACTCCTTCATGCTTCTGCCAACTTATAAACTTGTAGAGTAATGTGATGCATTTAATATAATGTATTGTCTATTACTGAATTATGGGTGTATTTAGTAAAAATATATTTATAAGTGAAAAATATATTTGTAAGTTTGGTTGCGGTTGTGGTTATGAATGATTGTTTTCTCATATTTTTGCGGGATGAAATTGGTATTTATTTTGATTAAAGGCCAAATTACCCTACATAAATTAAATCAACTAGTGTTTTCCTCTTCTTCCTTATGCTACAAAGACCAAAATTGAAATCAAAACAGAGGAACTTAACCCTAACTCGGGACAATTTCTCTAGCCCTAATACATGACCGCTTGCTTCTTCTTTTTTTTCCGTTGCCTCCATTACCGTTTTTCAATCAATTTCTTCAGCCATAACACACGTCCGATTTCTCTTTAGCCCTAATATATGGTCGCTTGATTCCTTCCTCGATTTTCTTGTGATAGAGTTCTTATTCGATCAATTGTGGGTTTAAAAACACAAAATCGATGATTGTAATGGTGTTTGTTCTGATTTTTGCTTCCTTCTTTCATTTTCTTCTTTCTTTGATTTTTCAAATTTTGGGTTGTGAACAGCCAATGATCACTGTGTTCTCCGACCAATCACTCCTGCTTCCTTCAATTTCTGCTTCTTTTGATTTTCTGATTTTCTTCTACTTCCTACATTTTTGTTGTTTTTGTTTTTCGAATGAATGACAAGGGTAGGAGTGGAATGAGAATTGAAAAATTACTATAATCTTTGTTGGAGATGGAGACAATAAGGTCTCACATCAAAAGATAGGGACACTACGAGTGTAGTGTATAAGTTTGGTGAGCTACTCCTCCTAAAACCAATTGACAATAGGAGGAGTAGCTCACCAAGCTTATATACTAAGCTCGTAGTGTTCCCATATCTCGTTGTGAGACTTTATTAACTCCAACAATCTTGAGAAACCGATGTTAAAACCTTTATTTTAAAATCCCATAAACAATAGCCACATAACCCTAAAATCTAATACTAAACAGTCTTGAAGGATAACATCAAAATAAATTTCCATAAACCACAAGGTCCACAGCTACCATATACCCAACAACATACAGTACATATGGCACGAGTTTTGTTTTTTAAATGACAAGTTTGAAAGTTTGTTGTTTTGTATTTTCTTCGTTCACGTTAAAAGTGGGGATGAGGGATTCTGTGGATAGAGATGCTCTTCCATATTTTTTTCATTGTAATACTCTATCAAAGAACAAGTGAACAACTACAATAATGGCGGCTTCGAGTCATAGCAGCGGCGATCATATGAGCGACGGGAGCACCTTGACTACTTATGACTCGGATGAAGTTGGCGCATACGCAGGCCAGATAGCGAACATGCTCGCTTTTCCGATGGTCATGCAGGCGGCGATCGAGCTCGACCTGCTTGAGATTGTCGCCGGTGCCGAGGTATCTGGCCGTCCGATCTCTGCGGATGAGATCGCCGATCAGCTTCCGACGTCAAACAAAGAGAATGCTGCGCATAAAGTGGATCGGATGCTCCGACTGCTTGCGGCGTTTGAGGTGGTCACGTGCTCCGTTGACGCCCGTGGATGCCGAGTTTATGGTCTAGCGCCGGTGGCCTGGTACTTCGTCGGAGATGAGAAAAGTGGGTCATTTGGACCGTACGTGGTTATGGCTCAGGATGATGTTGTGATTAATAGCTGGTCAGATTTTCAACCTATAACTTTTACCGTTTGTAGATTATAAATTTATAATACGTATAGGTAATTAGAGTTTGATATACTGGACAAACTTTTCGGACTCGGTTTTTGTTTGGCTCGTAAAAAGTTCGGTTTGTTTATAAACGAGTCGAGTTTGAGCAGCTACTCGGACTCGTCACGTCAAAAGTTCGTATTGGACTCGTCTCGGTTATAAACAACTCGAGCTTGAGCATTCTAAGACCCTGTTCGTTCGGCTCATATAACAACCCTACAGGTAATCGACAATTAAAAAAAGAGTAAATTACATAAAACCACCTCTTATTTTCACCACTTTTCACATAACCACCTCTTATTAAAAAAATTTCAATTAACCACCCATATATCTATTCCGTTAACAAAAAGCCATCAAAATACCATTCTGTTAAAAATTCCATCCGTGGGACCCACTGATAGTAATTATTTGAATTTTACACTAAATTAAAAAAGGTATACTTTAGTAGTTAAATATATCATACTTTTTGCTTTGATTGACAAAAACCCTTGGTTTATGTGCATCACTACAAACTTGAAACCTTGCTTTTACTGTACACAACAGGGGATCCTCTTTTGATCATCTCTTGAAACTTAAACACGAAATCAATATTTGGGATCACTTCAAAATTCTTAGTAATAGCAAAATTGTGGATCATTGTAGGCTCATTTAGGAAAATTTAATGTTTTTGAGGAATTTACTCAGGAAACTTATCCCCTGTTTTTGAGGAATTTAACTCACGAAACTTATCCCCTGTTTTTGAGAAATTAAAGTACTTTAAAGATGGATTCTTTACAACATCATAACTTAGAGCAAAGAACTCACTAGAAGCAGGGTCAACCTTAAGGTGGTCAATCATGTTGGAATTAAGCTTCCTTTGAAATCACACCTCCTCTCAATTTTTAAATCGCCAGAGGAGTGATTTTCACTTGGTAAGGGAGATCAACCTTAAAAATAGCGAGTAAACGGCCATTAAAGTAGACAGCTCCGGCATTTGCAACTCCGATCCCCTTATAAGAGTCAAGAAGGCCAAAGAGCTCACGAGAAAGGAACATGAAGAGACGAGTGTTTCTGAGTGACCATGGAGTTCCCCAATGGCCTTGAGGAATCCAAGATGACCGAGTTCCCTCTCTTGTCGGAGTCGGTTGGTTTAGTGAACCTGTAGGAGTAGGAAGCAGTGCCGTCAGAGACTCGGAATGAAATTTGACAGTATGAGGCATGCCATCTCCGTCGAACAAGTGGTGGCCGGAGAGAGATTTGTGAAGAGGGTTGATTCCATTACGGGCGTACACACCAGGATACACTCTTGGATCTCTCCGGAGACATGAAGATGATGGGCAACGGGGTGTTCCGGCACTGGAGCAAAGTTGCCGGAGATTTGGACTTCTCGATCTGCGATTTTGGAGAGGCTATAAATGGATACGAGAACAGACTCAAAAGTATTTAAATCAAATGCGACCGGTGGTTTGGGGGCGAGGGGTGATGGGAGGTGTGTTCTTCTGGGTAGTGGGAGAGATGGGTGCTTGAAAAGCTCCATTAATGGAAGTGGGTTTTTCTTTTGTGAGGCCAGTCAAAGAAGAAGCGAATAATTAGGAGGGAGTGGGTGAAAAAGAAGCCATGGTAGATTTGAATGGTATTTTTAATCTACTGTTAAACTCAATTAATTACTCTCGGTGGGCCCTACGAATGAAATTTTTAACAGAAAGGCATTTTGATGGTTATTTGTTAACGGAATAGATATAAAGGTGGTTTAGTGAAATTGTTTTTATAAGAGGTGGTTAAGTGAAAAGTGGTATAAATAAGAGGTGGTTTTGTGTAATTTACTCTTAAAAAAAACAGTATAATTAGTGTCCATATATAGAAAATAATACTTTTACTTGAATAGCTAAAAAAAGCAAAATATGACATAAAATCATCAGTAGATTTTATTCTTTGTATCTGTCGGGTGGACGGATGCATCTCTGCTGAAATTTAAACGTTTTAAGTTAATATTTTAATTAAGTTTTAAATAAAGTAAAATTGTGCGATCTAAAGTTAAATGTATGATTCAATTTGGTTTAAATCCTAACTCGAAACGAAAATAAAATTTTAATATATAGTACATAGTCCAAAAAGCATAAAATGATAAAATGTAAAAAAAATTAAAATTGTTAAATAATTATATTTGTATAAAATTGTCTTCAACTTTCATTAAAAATTAAAAACTATCTTTTGCTAATCGACTAATCTTTTTTAAGTAAATGATAATTTTTTTTATGAAAAAACAATTTATTTTATTTTATATTACAAACCGAAAAACTTGGACTAACAAAAATATATTTATCCTTATAATTTATGAAACTTGTCTAGTTGTCTTTTTGCTACAAGATCATAATAATAATAAACAAAACACCATGAACAATAGAGTTCATGATAGAAATTTTAATCAACTTATTTGAAGTGTAAAACTATTTATATTAAAATTCAACCAAAAAAAATATTTATATTAAAATATATTGGTGTAATTTTATATATTATTAAAGTATAAAAAACTATTTAGTATGCATATATAGATTTGATCTAATTTTTTAAAATAAATAGGAATTAAAATAAAAATCTATATATTTTGAAAGAAATTTATGAATTAAAAAAATTGCTCCATATATTTTGTAGAAATTTAATGTGATGGTAGTTGAAGGGTTATACGAGCGTTTGGCCTTTGATTGTAGTCGAAGGGTACGTTCTATTATCGTTCTTGATTATGTATTAGGGAATAGAGACATAGCTTCCTTGTTGTGCTTTAAACTCGTTTCTTAGGTTTGACCTTATTTATCCATCTACCGATCCATTATCAACACCAGATCATTCACACGCCTCACCCCAACCTCCTCTAGACCCGCCACCACATATACATCATTGATCAACCCTCGTTTGTCCGTTTCCTATAATAAGGATCAGAAGTGTCAATTGGTGTCGAAGATCGGGACTCAATCACGGTTAACCCCGTACCAGGTCCTTAGACGGATATAAGGAAAAAAAAACATGATATCATAGCAATTCCGATTTAATTCAAGTTCGTTTTCTTGACTTCGAGGATTATCTAAAAAAAGAACGATATGCAAAACCTGTCGAAAAAATGTGCTAAGTGTTAACTTGTTGAGATATTAACATTTGACTGTGTGAGACTAGTATATAAGCTTTATGGGTTACTCCTCATGTTATCAAACAGTTTTATGGGTTCTTGCTTATGTGACTACGTAAACGTGTGCCCTCCACGTTGTTTGGCACGGATATAAGAAAAATTAACAGTTATCACTCCAATCATTGCTCAAGCACAAGACACCACTACATGTGTCGTCATCTAACACATCCATCGATGGTTGCATCGATGCGAGTCTAAGAAGCACAATAAGACAAAATGTTACTACATCCATCAAAAAAGTATTTGTTTCAAATTCTAAGAGGGGTTTATTGAAAACCATGGCCGGCATCCTCCCAATCGTTCGAAATATTGAATTCTAATCATTTTGATCCGACATTAATGACGTTGAGCTTCATTTATATATGTACAAATGTAGGAGGAAGCTAAAAGATGCAATCTTGGAAGGAGGAATTCCATTCAACAAGGCTCATAATGGGATGCATATCTTTGAGTACACTTGCTTGAACCCAAAGTTTAACGATCTCTTCAATTTGGCATTGTCCAATTACACAACTGTAGTGACTAAGAAGGTCCTTCTACACTACAAGGGTTTCGAGAACCTTACACAACTAGTCGACGTAGGTGGTGGTCTCGGACACACCCTCGAGCTTATTTTATCTAAATACCCAACGCTGACAGGAATCAACTTTGACTTGCCTCATGTTATAGACAGAGCACCCACCATTTCAGGTATAGAATATATAACCCATCAACCTTATTTATCATATTTGAATAGTGACCGAATGTGTTAATTGCTAGTATAGGCGTTGAACATGTTCGGGGTGATATGTTCGTGAGCGTTCCATATCCCGCTGAAGCAATTCTCATGAAGGTACGTACGTAAGTTGCATGGCTAGCATGCATGGACTCAATATATCGTGATATTTTTATTTTTTTTGAAAAATAAAAAGCGGTTAGGTTGGACTATTTTCTAGAGTTAGTCTACCCTAAAGCATCCTTGAGGATGAGAACACAAAGTTCGGTATTGTTAGAAAACAGGTGTTGGGGTTCGATATTCCCAGATGGGTCAGCCGGTGAGCAACACACTTGGTTTCTCTGAAAATATGTTTGAGGTGGACTCCGTCAAAGAAACGGAGATCCAATGTGGAGTCGGAAATACTCATCTCGACCTCCATGCGAAACTCCACAATCCTTGGAGTGTCTTGATAACACAAAGATTATCACCATCGATGTCGATCTTTTTTATTTTTAATCTGATAGCCTCTTGTATACCCAATTTGAGAGTATAAGCTTCAACTTTTATTATCGAGTTGATATCATGATAATGTTTTGTTTACTTATTATCGTTTGTTTGACAGTTGATTCTTCATGATTGGGACGATAAGCATTGCATGAAGGTGTTGACCAATTGCTACAATGCTTTACCAGACAATGGGAAAGTGATTGTTGTTGAGCATGTACTTGCAGATGAAATCGATACAACAACAGCTTCAAAAGATATCCTACTTATGGATGTATTGATGATGACTCATTGTCTTGACGGAAGAGAGAGGACTAAGAAAGAATTCACAACCTTGGCTAATTTAGCTGGTTTTAACACCATTAAATTCGTATTTTATGTTTGTAATTTTTGTGTTATGGAGTTTTGTAAGTGAACTCTCTTACGATTTTTGTGATGTTTCTTTTAATTATGCCAAATAAGCTACTCTTTTTTTGGAGCATATGTTTGATTTGTTGTTAAATAGTTTACTATATTTTGGAAGTTGTTATAATATGACAATAAATTTAGATATACTGATATAATGGGTCAAGAACCGAATAAGACGAGTTTTTCCTGAGCCGAAGACCCAAGAAAAATAGCGAGCAAGGTCTGTGCAGTAAAACCACAAACGTTTTGTCTTCTCTCTATTCATTAATTAACCCGTTCAAATCACAACAAGAATAAATTCATATATTTCATTCTAAAGATACTATACAACTTGAAAACGTCAAATTCGTTGTTCTAAATTCATATATTTCATGTCGTACATTACTATGCATCAACAAACCAACACATGTAAATTTAACAATTTCTCATAACCATGACATGTTATACACCACGACATTTAACATTTTTACACATCACATCATCATTTTCATCCTAAAATAAATCAAGTATAATTGTTTGCCAAAAAAAGTAATAGCACGATTGAGGCCAAGTCATGGTACCCTACCTATATATGACATGATAAGGATCTTGTGCACACACTAAATTGAGTGGTGGAAATCTTACACTACCTAACAAGGAGCAGGCCCATCGTCGGTATGTTGAGGTGTCTACACATTTTTACTAACGATCATGAATTATTATTCTAAAAGTAATTGATAAAAAAATAATCGCCAACCGACTTTATATACATATATGTTAGGTTACTTTTTATTATAACCGTCTCTACTTCCTGATGGTTATATGGTAAATTTAGTTGATTGCGTGTTATTGATGTGAGATTCTTTTTCCTCCATCTCAATTAACTGCCTGAACTAGTTAACACTTGGCACATTTTTGTTTTACTTTTCCGGGTCGAGCATCTCATTCTCTTTTTAGCTCGCCCACAATTTATTTTTATATTTTTATATTTTTTTTCCCGACGGGTTTTGCATCAATCCTCTTTTAGCTAATCCCCGAAGTCAGGAAACCGGACCCGGAGGGCTCACGTCACGAAACCAAATGACGGGTTTCGCATACATGTTATGTTACCTTTTTTTTCTTTTTTTTTTCCCCTTCCGACGAGTTTCGCATCACATTTTTCTTTTTTCTTTCGGACCTACTCTAATAACATGTTACTTTTTCTTATAACCGTCCCGGGACCAAATGATGCGGAGGAGGGTTTTGAAAAGCTACTACTAATAGCTTTTAAGGCAAATTATCAAAATTTTTACAAATTGACCCTTCTTTTACATCTTTAATAATTTGTACATTTTTACCCTTTTTTAATTTTTTGGTAAATTTACCATACAAATCTACTCTTACCAAACATCAATTAGATTATGTGTTATATTTTCGAAATTTACAAAACTTGTTGAAAATCTACTTAAAAATATAGCAAAAAAGTTAAACATATTCAAAAGGGTAAACTACTCAAAAATCTCGCTTCACCGAACAAGTCTTAAGTGTACGCTTGTTTGATTGACGGTGGATTCTTCATGATTGGGACGACTAGCATTGTGTGAAGGTATTGAATAATTGCTATAATGCTTTACCGAGCAATGGGAAGGTGATTGTTCTTGAACATGTATTTGAGGATGAAATCGATACTACAACGAATTCCAAAGCTATCTTATTTATGGATGTTACGATGATGACTCATTTTCCCGGTGAAAGGGAGAGAACTAGAAAAGAGTTCATAACTTTATCGATTGTAGCTGGATTTATCACGATTAAGTTCTTATTTTATATTTGTAATTTTTGTATTATGGAGTTTTATAAGTGAATTTTGATGTTTCTTTTTAGTTAGGCTAAATTATACAAGGTGAGGTGATATTACTGATATCCAAACTGCAATATTCTAAATTTTGTTATTTTTGATTTTTTTTTTCAAATTTATAAACCATAAAATTCTTCAATTTTCGGCAATATTTGTTATTCTAAAATTTGTGAATATCATTGAGTAGAGACTTGAGGGGCGGGAAACTCATAGTCCAGCCGAGCGGCCGCCGGGAAGGAAAACCTCCACCTTGTGCAGACGAGAGAGGGAAAGGGAAGAAGAAAAGAATGGAGTTCGAGAAGAGAAAAGCTGCTACGATTGCGGCCATGGCTTCCACATCTCCTGATAAATCTCCAAAAGGTACCATTGACGCCCCCATTCTATCTCTCCTGAAAACCCTAAATCTCCACCCTTCGTTCTTCAGCACCAGCTCCTGCTCTGGCCGAATCTCCATCTTCTCCCACCCCATCGCCTCCTCGGCCTCCAAAAAGGCCAAAGGTGGGACCTGGATCTTCATCTCCCACGACCCCGCTGATCCCGTCTCCGTTTGCAACCTTCTCTTCCCCTCCAACACTGATTCAACTCACTCGTCGCCTGACTCCGACCTTGTTTTCCGGTTTGAGCCTCTAATTATTGCCGTTGAATCCAAGGACGTGCAATCGGCGCAGCTCCTGGTTTCGTTGGCTATCTCGTCTGGGTTCAGGGAGTCAGGGATTACGAGCGTCAGTGGGAAGAGAGTAATGGTTGCAATTCGTTGTTCGATCCGATTGGAGGTCCCATTGGGCTCTAATAAGAAGCTCCTTGTGTCGAAAGAGTATGTGAGATTTCTTGTGGAGCTTGCGAATGCGAAGATGGAGGCAAACAGAAAAAGGACGGACGGTTTCTTAGAAGCCTTGACGAGAAATGGGTTTACGGGATCGGATCTCAATGGCTGTGATTCTCATAAGGACTGCCTTGACGGGGTTTCTGACATGGAACAAGTGCATTCATCTAGGTCTTCTGGTTAGTTTTGAGTATATTTTGCACTTCTGTTTCACTGATCATTTTGCATAAATCTTCATTAGGTTAGTGATTACAATTTACGACCTACATATTTCTAACTAAGAATCGTAGAGATTACGAACCGGAGTTTATACGAGCAGTTACTTCGACCCTTGTAACTCTGTTTTGCAGAAAGTTTCTTATTGCTGCGATTGATGTTTTTCTGCTGAAACAATGTATAATACTTTTAACTGAAAGCGTCAAATACTATTTTAAACTGACCCTCTGGATGCGGAGCACATGTATGATTGCATCAGTTGAAGATATTAAGAAGATGAAACTGATGAGCATAGTGCGGCCACTGCTGATGAAGTAATTGGTCTCACTGAAATGTTATCTTTTCTTGTGGACAATTGTTTCATTATTGATCGTACTATCATAAAGCCAGCTTATTGCAGTGCCCTGAAAATATTACATCAATTCTAACTGCCTCATTGTTTAATTAATGGGCAGGGTCATCAGAGGTTCCCGATTTCAGCCTAGCTGCTAATCCTATCAAAGTTGTTGGCGAATCAATCGAAAAACTTTTTCTGTGGGGTCACTCTTCATGTGTGCCAGGCAATTCTAGTCAAAAGAATATTCTAATTTATGGTGGCTTTGGAGGTTTAGGAAGACATGCACGCAGAAGCGACTGTCTTTTACTCAATCCACTAGATGGTACATTAACTGTACTAAATACTAAGGGTGCTCCATCACCACGTTTGGGCCACACATGTTCTTTGGTTGGAGATTTGATGTTTATCATTGGGGGTAGAGCAGATCCAATCAATATTCTGAGTGATGTATGGATCTTCAACACATCTACAAATGAATGGAAGTTAGCAGCATGCAATGGCTGTACATTTCCTCCTAGGTTCTGATTCAGCCAATCTCATGATTATTTTATTTTAGCTTCCTTTCATAACATGGACACTTATAAGCATACATTTATGTGATGCAGGCACCGGCATGCAGCTGCAGTTATTGGTTCGAAGATATATGTATTTGGTGGCCTTAATATAGACACTATCTATTCATCTATGCTTGTGTTTGATGTGGAGAATTTACAGTGGGAAGAATTTCACTCTCAAGGAGAGTGGCCTTGTGCTCGCCATTCTCATTCGTTGGCTGCATCTGGGTCTAAGCTCTATTTGTTTGGCGGGTTTAGTGGTGAGAAAGCATTAGGAGACTTATTGAGCTTTGACATTCACGATGGTTGTTGGGAGACGGTAAAAGCAGAAGGAAGGCTTCCTTATCCTCGATTTTCCCATTCAATGTTTACATACAAAGATTATTTAGGAATTTTGGGGGGTTGTCCTGTTAGGCAGCATCATCAAGAACTGGCTTTATTTGACATGAGGCTTTGCCTCTGGAAGCATGTGATGCTGAACTCGGCAGGGAAGGACTTATTTGTTCGTAGCTGTGTGAATGTTATAGGAGATGATTTGATTGTTGTTGGTGGAGGTGCATCTTGTTATGCATTTGGAACAAAATTCAGCGAGCCTGTAAAGATTAATTTGTTTCCCTTGATGACGTTGGTTAGTGCTCCTATTTCTGCATTAATTGGTGGAAAACAATCAACCATTCACAGTGATGGGATTGTGAAAGGAGGAAATCTCCAGGCATCAAATATGATTTCACATGCAGAACTGAATACAGAAGAATCTATTCCACAAGTTGACCAAACGGGGGAGCTCCCATGTTGGGTCCTAAAGCTTGAAAAGAAAAATGCTAAACTAGGAAAGGACATTCTCAAAAAATTTGGGTGGCTTGATCTTGGAAGAAAGGTGTATTCTTCCGATGATGGTTCACATATATATTTCCCTGTAACGAGGAAATTTTGTGCAATATTCCACGATACAGGATCTCAAACTGAAGGTGGATTAGAGACAAAAGATCTACCTAAATCCATTAGATCTTGGAATGAAATTTCTTCTGCAGGTGCGTTGAATATATTGTTGCAATGTGGTGGTACTAAACTTGCTGATAAGGTGCCTGAAATACGGAAAATCCCCAGGTCTCCTTTGGAGTCAATGAAGGAGGTAGTTGCGTGTATAATAAAGGACAAAGGTCTATCTGCAGAGCTTCTGGAGGAGCTGCCAACAAGGTTTTGCTCTGCACCCTATTTCCTGCTAGTAAATTGGCTGTGCAGGTCTTCTCTTGAATACGGTATCACTATGAGGAAATAATGTTATCAAGAGAGTTTGCATCATTCTGTTGCATATAGAAGAACTGTGTTTTATTGTTGTATACTGTTTTTAGAAATTGAGCATCTTCTTTTTCTTTGTAGGTGGGAGAAACTTGGTGACATCGTTGTCCTTCCAGTATCTTCCTTTAAGGATCCCGTGTGGAACTCAGTAGGTAGTGTACTTTGGCCTGCAGTTGCTAGATGTCTCAGTACTCGCCGCCTTGCCCTCCAAGTAAGCTATAGCTCGACTATAGAATATTTTCTGCATATTCCTCTAAAAATCCTCCGTGCTTCTTTTTTGCACACATCATGCTCAAAGCCCCTTTCTGTCTCCATTTCCCTTCCTAAAGACAATATTCTTCAAAATATCAGGGGAGAGTGGCCGCCACTGGAACGAGGGACAGTCGACTTGAGATTCTTGTTGGAGACAGCTGTTGGGTTGAACATCGTGAACATGGAATCTTATATTCCTTTGATGTCACAAAGTGCATGTTCTCTTGGGGAAACCTTTCAGAGAAGCTCAGAATGGGGTGTCTAGACTGCAAAGATGAAGTCGTTGTAGACCTTTTTGCTGGGATTGGATACTTTGTTTTGCCTTTCATTGTCAGGTAACGATGAAAGCATATCAAGAATATCGTGCTCCTGTTCTGTTTAGTGTCTACTGTCCTTTAAATGGATACATAGAAGAGCACTTGGTTTTGTCAGTTAAGAACTCACTTTCTCTTCTTGTATGAAATGTTTAAAATTCTAACTTTCTTGAGCAGGGCAAACGCAAAACTAGTTTATGCATGTGAGTGGAATCCCCATGCTATCGAAGCTCTTCGACGTAATCTTGAAGTGAACGGTGTAGTTGATCGCTGTATTGTGCTGGAAGGAGATAACCGGCTGACAGCACCTAGGGTAAGAGGCCTTGGCTTTGATCTTACTTAACTCGGTTCATGCTTCTACTAGACCTTAAAGTCCTCTAGCTGTGCTTTATAATTGGAGCATAATCAGTTTTCATAAATTTGATCATCATCTTTCTTATGGCTGACTTAGTTCGATCTCAAATTTTACATGAGTGTGATGTGCCTCTTAAAGATGATCGAGATCAAGAGTGAGAGGAAATCACTAATGGAAATGATAGAGCGAGAAACATGTTAAATGAGCCATTGACTGCTCCCTATAATATTCACGCTGATGAATAATATTGCGTTATAAATGCATGTTTAATTCATTCATTAGCAATGTTCAAGTCATAAAAATAAAGTAAAAGAAATAGATGACTTTCGACGAAAGAAAATCTCTTTCTATTGATTAATCTATATGCACCTGTTTTTTTTAACAGGGGGTTGCCGACCGAGTCTGTCTTGGTCTCATACCGTCAAGTGAAGGCAGTTTGCTAACTGCAGTTAGAGCATTAAGGTGATCTTTCTGACCAGTTTTAGTTAATTACTTGCAGTGGTTACTACATTTTAGCCATGTTGTGTTTTTTTTGTCGCCTGCATTGTGACCTGCTGCTCCTCTACTATGTTAAACCAATTATCTGCTTTCTTCTCTTAATCATTGAAGACATCCAAGTTTCAACTATCTGGGAATGTTCTTGTTGAAACTGTAGGGATGAGGGTGGAGTTTTGCATATACACGGGAACGTCAAGGACACAGAAGAGAGTCAATGGACCGCCCATATTTTGGAATCAATCATTCAAATGGCAAAATCGGAAGGTAATTTGTTACTTTACTTTGATTTGCAACCAGCCAACTCACCTGAGCTGAAATTCATGATAAAAGGAGACGATCCAACGCTTTTGATTACTTGTCTCACAGGTCATCAGTGGGACATTACATTGGTACACTTGGAGAGAGTAAAATGGTATGCTCCACATATCCGACACGTTGTCGCTGACGTAAGATGCAGTCGTGTAACAGGGGAACTGGCAGCAAATCTTGAATGCCCATTAAAATAAACGGGTATGCTGAACATGTTATGATGTTAATCTCCCAGACCAGGCGGCTGTCAAAAATATGTTTTGGCATAATTTTTTGGATATGATGATGAGCATAGTAATGCATTATGGTTTTTGGACTAGCTATAATGTAGTTTCAAATTTTGTATTCATATTCTTCTCTTATATAGTATCATGTTATCAAGGAAGAGAATTCGAAAAGAGGTTCCATTGGCCCTTCGTTTTATCTCAATTTGTTTCCTCAAACACACAAGTCAACCATAGACATGGTATAAGAGTACCATTTGGGTGTTGTAATTATGAGACCTTTGGAACCCAAGAAAGGGCGTTATCTTCTAAAAGAGGTGTATGGGGAAATGAAGGTCAGTAGATTTGGGGATGAAAGTTGTTGATCGAGAGAGGGAAAGTGTTATAGATTTGGGTCTGAATGAATCACGCAATTAGGTTTTGTGATTTAGGAATCTCAAGTGTTATGGTTTAGAGGATGAACTAGTACTATGACAGAAGAGAGTTTATTTAGTGGACCGGTGAAATTACTTTATCAATTGAAGACCGGTTTTGTCCGTGAAGGACTACAAAAATTGAGGTTAATGGAAACCACTAAGATCAATTGGTCACATATTTATAATGGATTATTTAACATCATCATTCATTTTGGGCCTTGGAGGAGCAACAATATGTGTACAACTTTTGAGCTTGTAAACTGCATTTTTCATGTTGAAATGGCTTTAGCTCTTGAGACACAGAAGCAAGTCATATTTCAGAGAATACAACCAAATCCAATGATCTTTCACTGCCTCATAGCAGAGAAAAATTGCAACAAGCTTAGGGACAGATACAATAATACTCCATGTCTCAACTGTATGTAAATGTCCACAACCCAAGCTCGAAAAACGGGTGAAACGGGTGATTAGTTCTGCAGTAGTTACGTTACACGTGTGGCAATCGTTGGGTGCGAAGATCAGTTCTTACGTAATCAAAGGGGGGCAAGGTATCCAAAAATCACAAAACCCTGTATGGAGAGAAAAAAATGATACACTTCATACCTAAGCGGCTAAACCACCTTAGAACGAATGCCTCGCGGAAAAATGCAGCAGAACATTATTACATGACATTGCTTCCTCCCTTTATGCCATGTATGAATATACCTGTTGGAAAATTTCCCAAGGCCGATCTAGTTTAACTCAGCATCAAACGGGGTGCTCTTAATATTTACAGATCCATCTTTCAGGAGCTTAAAACAGCTTCACTTGATGTTTTGTTCCGCTTCTCATCATGTATGAGAACTCATCGTAATTGATTTTCCCATCCTGTATCATCACATACCAAGCTAATCTCAGCCAAAACCATATATATCAAGTAATCCTTATACTGGAATTAGTTTGTTTTATGTTTTAGTAACCAAATGTGGGAATTTCAGTAGTCGCCAGTTTGTGACGTTCTTTCTAAATCAACTTACATTATCAGTATCCACCTCTGATAAGATCTCCTTGATGCTGGACTCATCAGCAATTCCATACTCCCTCATGGATGATTCAAGTTCATCCGTTGTTATGAAGCTGTCATTTTTATCAATTTATGTCACAGAAAATATGTATAAGGGAGTCTATAGAAGTAGTATATAATCTTAGACAAGTAGTTTTATCTTCTCAAGCAATTAAAACTTGAATCATCTAAGCAACTAGGTATCTTCTTCTTAGCTAGTTCATTATCAGTATCCAGCCAATCACCGCAGTTGGAGAACAGTAAGCAACAGTTCTTACCCACTGTTGTCCTTGTCAAAATATCTAAATGCTTTGACTAGATTTTCATCTGAATCCATTCTATGTCTGCTCATCATCACTGTAATGAATTCAACATAATCTATCGTCCCATTTCCATCCACATCTGCCTGCAATGCACATTATGCAGAAAACGGAAGCGCAAATCTTAAACATAAGTACTTAACAGAAACATTTTCTTACTCAGCTTGTATCAAATCAACTTACTGCTTCCATTAGGTCTTTCACTTCAGCTTCAGATAGCTTTGACCCTAGTCGGGCCAATCCATCCTTCAATTCATCATACGTGATGGAACCACTCTTGTCTGTATCAATGTTGGCAAACATTGCTTTAAGACCCTTAATCTCTTCCTCGGACATATTTTGTGCAATGACCTGTCAAGATCCAGGAGTAGTACATCATTGTTGACATGACATAATCCTCTGCCAAATTTAATGACTTCAAACTCCGACAAATTAGTGAGAAATTCACCTTCAGTGCCAGCTTCTTGAGCTTGTTCATTGCCCTGAACTGCTTCATTCTGGTAAGCACTGCACTATCCATTGGCTTATCTGATGCTTCTCCACCCTCTATTATCCATGGGTGCTCTAATTTACACCAAGACATGCAAAATAAAGCTACTTGGTGGGAGGATCAAGAGTTGATTAGTGAAAAGCAGAAAGCTATTCCTAATAAAAGAAAGACAAGAAAAGAGTTGTTCCTGATACATGTATACCAAATTTTGATCCAGTAATCATTTTTAGTAACTGTTTTCACTTCATATATATCTAAAAGGAGGTCTCAAGTTTGAAATGTTGTATCATACCCAAACCAATCCTGTCTAACATGGAATTCAGTTGGATGCATGAATCTATGAAGAGATGTCCAGAAATAGCAGCAAGCAGACAAGAATAAACATTAATTTGGAAATTAGAGTGTAGTCTAAAAAAGGGTGATGATGGTACCAAGAACTTGAGCCGCAGTGATCCGTAATTTGGGATCCTTTGTCAACATCCTAGCAACAAGATCTTTTGCACTGTTTGAGATTGATGGCCAAGGGTCACTTTCAAAGTCGACTTTTCCTTTCGATATAGCATCAAATATACCCTTCTCAGTTTCTGAAAGAAAAAAAATCTTATTGTTAAGCTACCACAACAACTAAACAAAGAAACAGGTGGGAAAAACTGGTTGTCTCCTCTTAGTCTCTTACCGGCCCAAAACGGAGGTACACCACTTAGCAGAATATACAGGATCACCCCTGCACTCCAGATATCTATTTCCTTGCCATAACTGCGTCTAAGTACTTCAGGTGCAACATAATAGGCACTACCTGCCACATCACGATACACTCTTCCTGGCCCAAAAAAAAACTAAAATGTTAGAGCCGGATTTTGATAACCTCTCAGAAATTTGTAATTCTAGAGTGCAATGTCATCGGAGCTGAAAGCTTGGATCACATATGCAGCTAACAAGACTGACCATAGCACATTATTTTGGTGGCCACATAGTACGTTATAATTTAAGAGAAAGAAATAAAGGAGGGGAGGTGTCATAAAAATTATTGCAAGGTTTCTTAGAGAATTTCATGGGATCTCGACTGTGGATGCTCTAAGGCATTCTAACATCCGACACAATTATTAATAAACGCATTCAATAACAAAAAAAACATACTTTTGTGTTTATTTTTCCATGAATTTGACCACTTATTAATCATCACCACCCTTTACAACCAATCAACAAAATATAAGTTCTACAAATAGATTTGTCCAAATTCTACTCCATGCCTCAACCATAATGGCAAACACAGATTTGGCGAATCACTAAGATTTACTCAATTACATGTTTGTTTGGTAACGTAAGATTAAATAGATGAAGAGAATTATTTATATAAAGAATTAAGGAGATGAAATTGTTCAAGGAGATGAGTATGAAAATAAGTGAAGTGAGTGGTTGGTAACATTTATATGATTGTGGGTGAAATTTTGAAAAAATATGTGTTAAATTTTTTTGTAGATGGACAGACAGATACTGAAAAAAAAAGGAAGAGGGGTAAAAGTGAGATTTTAGCCTCAATAAGTCTTATAATCGAAGTTCAATAGGATTACTCAAATCCATAATCTAATTCCCTTAATCTCCACAATCTAATCCCCTTCACCTCCTTCATTCCCTTACCAAACGAGATTAAAAGAAATATTTCCCCCACTCCATTCTTATAATTTTAATCCCCTTAATTTTTTTATCCTACCAAACGCAGCCCATATCTTTATTATGATGTCAAACAATTTTCATTTTCATGGTTTATGGCTGTGATTTTCATAAATCATAAAGTTTTAAAGTTTATTCCGCTGCTACTAAAAAGAAGATGCTAACTAAGTAACTAGCAAACTGCAACAACCGTCATGATTCATGAACTAGTCTACCAACATACAAATGATATGAGCTAGTCTGAGATACATGGAAATCATAAGATAGCAACAAAACCATATAAACACTGAAGTCTTAACACCATATTTATGTACATTAGATGTGCATCATTTAGACGGCATATCAGCTACACATACCAACCCAACTGATGGATACAAAGACCTAGAATGATATATGAATTGATGATTGGATATTTATTTAATGATTAAATAGCACTAAGATTTCATTCAGCAATGCTCTAGCTAAAAACACTATAAACTACAAGTATAACCTATAATTAATAAGTAGAAACATATTCATGTGTGCTTAAATGCTCATTACAAGTTTATCTGAGAAAGACAACTGATAAGCCTACAACGACAAGAAGAAAGCCCCAAACAAATAATCCACAGACTAGGAGTAGAACAGTAAACTAACCTTCCTCAATGAACACAGACAATCCGAAATCGGTTGCCTTTAACATGGAATTCTCATCTTTGCTGGAAAGCAAGAAGTTCTCGGGCTTAAGATCGCGGTGCATCACACCCATGAAATGACAATTGTGAACAACCTTCACAATGTCCCGACAAATGGACGCAGCTGCGCTTTCAGAGTACACCCCCTGTGCAATAATCCTATCAAAGAGCTCGCCACCCCCACAAAGCTCCATCACAACATGAACAGATTGCCTGTCCTCATATGCACCCTTAAACTCCACAATGTTGGGCTGCCCAGACAAATGTTGCAAAATCTGAATCTCTCTCTTAATATCCTCCTTATCACTTTTACTCACAAGCTTCCTCTTCAAGATAGACTTACAAGCAAAAGCACGCCCAGTTGAATTCTCAGTACAGAGATATGTAATCCCAAATTGACCTCTACCCAGTTCCTTACCAATGGTATACTGCTGCTTTATGTCGTCCAATGGCTTCCCCAATATGGATTCAGGTTCAGCCCTGGGTTTTGGGCGTGAGGGTTTCTGTTGTTGTGGTTGGCTGATTTCCTCATTTGGCTTTTGCAATTGGATGGCGATTTGCTGAGGCGGTGCCTGCCGGTGGTTTTGTGGTGGTTGTTGCGGCTGTTGCTGGCGGTGGATTTGGTCATTGAGGTCACCGGAAGAGGTGGTTGGCACGACGAAGGACTCGCCGGGCATTTCTGATCCAATTTCCTGAGGAGGCTTTCCGCTCAATCTTCTTCTGTTTGCTTTGCTATAACAACAACCCATCGTATATGTGGTTTATGTATCTCCTCAGAGAGATTAAAAAAAACAAAGATCAGATGGGAATAGAGGTAGGTAGCAACGATCCAATTAGGGTTTCTCTCTTGGCAAGAAGATGCATCAACAACACCAAAAATCAGATTTGGAAGGTGATATCAAACCTTGCAGGGATCTCAAGGAATATCCAGGTCAAAAATATTGATAATACAAGGAGAATTTGGCACCGAATAATGTGATGATCCTATCGAAATCATACCCCAACACCATTCAACATGGATATTTTGTTTCTCTTTTCTTGTCGCCTTTCCTGTGGATCTCTCCCTCTTTCTTCCCTTATCGGAAGTTGATCTTTTTCTTCTTTTCCTGACTCGGTTTGAGCTCCATAATGCAAAGAGCTTCGTAAATCGTAATATATCAGCTTCTGAATTTTGACAACCAAATTTCTTCAAAATTTGTAAAACTATATTCTATCTTTCTGTCGTCCAATTCTTATGAAAATAACATTTATTAAAAACAACAAAATGCATGCACGTGTTGGGTTTATGCCTAATGCGCATGTGCACTCGTATACACACGATTCCACTCAACCGGTCTGTCAGTATCGGACTTTGACATTTTTTTGCTAAAATTCCCATATGTGTAACACGTATATTACCGGATATTCGTGATATAATATTTTGGGTTGGCCAATAATAGGATTAAAAAAAATTGTACCAAATTTTGTATATTATATAATACTGCATATATGCCTAGTTTTTGTTAGTGGGTGATGTTATTGTACATGTTATTTATGTTGTTATATATAAATGTAGGTGAGTGGCATAGAGATTGCATTTTGTTACTATTTTTATTGGGTTTCTGCGGAAAATGTGTTGTTGGCATGCACATGTAGCATCTCCTAAGTCCCAAGTGGGTTGCACGTAGCCTCCAAATCAAAGGACTAATAAATTTGGTGGTTCAGATATCCGATATTTATATTATATAATTGTGTATATAGATATCAAAGTGATATACCAGATATAAGTACACGTTCTTTTTTCTCTCACGTCACCCTCTTAAGTCTCCCTCTTGTGATATATCTCACCATCTTGTCGAACACAAGTATCATATATCAGATATCAATCTCATACTCATATCAATACCGATATCTGATATACTCATATAGGATATGGAAAATAAACAAGTCCTTATTTTGTTGGGGTCCTTTATAACGGTCATTCTGCCGATCTTTTTCGATCTTTCGATCCATTAGACTAACATATCGTTTAGGATTTCAAACCGATTTTCGTTTGTATTGGGTGACATTGGTTTTTTGAAAAAAAACAATTTAATATTAGGTTTGAATCTAAACTTATCAAAAATAGTAGTAATATACTGTTAATGATAGCATGAATAACATGTTAGTCTAAAGCAGGAAAGGAATCTATGCATTTTCAATATTTCCCATAGTTTTTAGTTGAAACAAATCCATATACCATAAGATGGGTTAAATTGGCGGCATAAGAAAAGAGAAGGCAATAAAACATGTAAAAGGGTATTTTAGGTAAAAACAGATTCCATTTCATTACAAGTTCACACGATTGACCGTAAAAGTAAATAGTGGTTCACAGTTTGAACACAAATTTATACCTTTTCAAGATTCCTCCCACATCGCTCTTTCACATAACTCTTTCTCTAATTTTATAGTAAATGGTGATATCATACCCTTATCCTGTAATATGAGACAAGCTACTCGGGTTCGGTTCGGGCTCAGCTCGAGCTCGTTCATTTTCTAAACGAGTCAAGTTTGAGCACATTTTAAAGCTCGTATAATTTTTAGGCTCGGCTCGTTCGGCTAAAATAACACTATAGGAGTATTATTTTAGCCGAGCTACTCGGGCTCGGCTCGTCAAAAGCTCGGTTCGAGCTCATTCACTTTTTAAACGAGTCAAGCTTGAGCACGTTTTAAAGCTCGTATAAATTTTAGGTTCAACTCGGACCCGGCCCGGCTCGTTTATAAACGAGCCGAGCTTGAGCATACTGATGCTCGACTCGTTCGGCTCGCGTTACACCCCTACATACCCTCATTTTATTTCACATCGAACAACAGTGTCATCGCTAGCCAACCTAGCAACTAGTTGTACGTACGTGGCATCCTAATCATTAAAAAAAAAGGGTCTTTAAATTTGTAATAACACGTAACTACAGAAAAACAAGAGGCAGCTTCTGTTCTAGAATTGAGGACCCAGTAAAATACTAACCTCTTATTATTGATGTTTTCAACAGTAGTAGATGGTGATTATATACACATATATATAAAAATTAGTTTTAAGATTTATAATCAACTTTTAAAATAGTAGACAGGTCAACCAACCGTTCCACGTGGATATCCGCGTCACCGTCACTGATATATTTCCTAGCTCCTTCCCAGCATCCTATATATACAGATCCAGCTCATCGTCTTCCAAATCCCTTCACTTCACCTGCACATCAAAATTCCCAACCTATAAAAACAAGCTTCATTGTCTGTGCAAAAAGTCAGGAAAGTATTAGTAGAGATATATCGAGAAAGCTGAAGTGAATAATGGGGAATTGTTGCATGAGAGGGTCTTCTTCCATGGTGTGGGCCGGAGACGATTGGGGCTCGATGGGCCGTAACGGCCATGAATCACATGACGACGACAAGAAGGGGCCTATGGGCGGCGGCGTTGGGGCGGAGCTACGGATTAAGATTTCTAAGAAGCAGCTGGACCAGCTGCTGAGTAGGGCGGAGGAGAAGGTGTTGCAGAGGTTGATTGAGAAAAGTGTCGAGGTGCAAGTCCGACGCCGGCGTCCTTGGAGGCCCAAACTCCAGAGCATTCCCGAGGGCTATTATATGAGTTGATTGTAGGTGGGGCTTTGTACATTAATTGTTGGGTTATCGTGTACAGTCTACTTTTTTTTCCCAACATAATTTGGTTCAGCTTCACCTCAAGTGCTCTAGTTAAGGAAAATATTCTTTCATTAATCAAAGTTGATACTCCTCTTCTTCCCGTTATATCAATAATGGTCATTAGATTAAAAAAACACATATTAATAATTGTAATTAGATTAAAAAACAAATATTAATAAAACTAAAAATAAATAAAAATATAATATTTAATTATGTATAATAATTTATAAAATTTGTGTAAAAACAATGATATAATGTGGAGAGTTGTACGAAAAGAGAAAAAATATTTTGAAACACAGACAATAAGTAAAACTGGATAAATTTCGATTTGTGAAAGGTTTGAGTATTAACATATATTATGAACCAAAATTTTAAATTTGTGATGACAAATGTTGAGAACTAGAGGAAATATTCAATAGAAAGCTCGTTGTACCTGTGCAACACAAATGGTACTTTTACATGTGTAGAATGTAGGATGTGGTTGTTCAAGTAAGAATTGACGGGATTTTGGTGGTATCTTCGTGTCCCAATTGTTTAAAATCAAATCGAGTCTAAAAATGTGATCATATTTGACTTACTAGTTAATGAGCCTAAAGTTAAACCGAGTTATTTCGAGTCAAGCCTGATTTCTTTAAAGAAGGGTATCTAAGACAACATTGATATGCTCGTGTAGTCGGGTACATCTCATTTATAATCAAGTTAAACCTAAATTTCAATTGAACTTAAGAACATGATCATACAGCATACTCTAATTGTTTAATCAAGAAAGAACAGAGCTTTTTTCGCATCTCATTTATAATCAAGCTAAACCTTAATTTCAATTGAACTTAAGAACATGATCCTACAATATATACTTAATTGTTTGATCAAGAAAGAACAGAGCTTTTTTAGAGCTGTACAACATATTCTACTTGTTTAAGCAAGAACGAATATAGCTTTTTTTCTAGCCAAATCAATTAACTCGTATAATAATAGCCCTAATCACCCATACGTGTCAAGGACAGTCTTCAACGTTCACCAAACGTCGGTCGCAGGGACTCGTAGATATCTATTCCTTATACAGTGGAATTTAAACCTGTTTAATCAACCACTAATAGTCTAATGCTAATGACAGTGATAATGGCACAATTGCACTACGATTTTTCACACATCTTTCTAGGTCTTTTGCTTGATTTTTGTTGCTTTCATCTTAGCATACAAGCTTTCTGTGATCGAGTTCCACAAGTAGAGTAACATATATATGGCCCATATGGGGCATGATAATAGTTGCATACTAGTTTAGATTGCATAGCACCAACATACAAAAATCACTCCTCAGTGCCAAATCAAGCAAACCACTAACCAGCACCTTTTAATTGCTACCAAAATTTGGGGGCTTATCTTCTCCAACAACTTGCTCTCCCGCAGAGTTCCTACAAATTTACATTTTGATTCAGCACTTGCAAAGCCAACGATGATATTTTGAGAATCAAACTAAAATGCAAGCATACAAGACAAAGTACCGTAAGGGTTAATAATCTGCCTCACTTGCTCTAATGCTTCCATGCCAACTCTTTTATGTCTCTGATCCGACCTTATTAGAATGCCCATCAGGTCTCATAGGAATAGCCTTTGAGCTAGTCATTCCGTTGCATATCCTGTAACAATGTTAGGAGAAACCCATTTCAGAATACAGCAAGGAGAAAATGCAACATTCATAGATTATATACATGATGCAATCTTCGAATGCCCAATCAGGAAGGGCCTTTGTAGCAAATGTGCATATAGCCTCAAAAGTATTAGAGAGAATGTCAGAAGATTACGCAAGAAGTGCTTCTCTCTTTCTTCTGATGTCACTTGAACTTAGAATTGGATCCACATTTTTGGGCAACGAATCTTGCTGTTGAGTCTTTTCTCGCAGCCAATGCTCTGCCTTGTTGCATTCAGTAAGAAACTGGCAACCAAATGAATTTTTTTCAAACTCAAAGAACATCTTTGTCAAGTTCACAAACAGCTAAGAAGTCTATCAAGAACTTCTATATTGCCAACATCAAAAATTAAAATTCAAGTTGAGTTTGTACCACATCCTTATCATTGTCTGATTGCATTGATTCAGCAGCCGTCCGGCATGCGGAAATGCAATCCATCAAATCCCGAGTTCCTTGTGCTCGGGCCTCTTCATCTTTATACCGATGTTCAATTGGATCTACTAGCTATATAATATAAAAAAAATTCTGTCACATGGCTTATGAAGTTGACACATACATTTGACAACCTTCAGGGACATGAGCAATCTCTACCATTTTAATCTGCTCCAGTTTCTGATTGTAAACATATTCAGTTTCATCATCTCCATCTCCGTAAAGCCAGTCTTCAGTCTCCTGCAAATTTTGAGAGATACCTTCCCTCTCCTCACCGGTAGCAAAACTGTGGTATGTGCTTAATATCTATCCAATAAATTTTATGATGGTGTTATCCATGATAGCCAAGGCAATGAAGTACTACACTAGGAATTTTAGACATAACAAATAAAAATAAAATGAAAAGGATCCGTAAACGATGAAAGAATACCTTATTGCGTGTCTCGTATACATAAGACTCCAGAGAGTTCTTCTTATCTTTGGCTTGTTCAACCTTGATGTCCTGCTCAGTAAGCTCTTTTTCTCTCTGTTTAGCTTCTAAAAGCTCCATCCTTGTCATTCCACCATGCACATTCTCGCTTACTGGAATCTCATGCCTCTTTAACCCTTTTCCATTGACCCCTTTGCCCTGCAGGTCAACATTCAGATTTGTAATGCAATGAGAACTTCTCATATGCATGAAACAAATTACAGTGGACAGAGACCATAACAAAGCACTCACAGAAGCCATGAATGCAGCTCGAGATCCATCATCATCCTCAGCTTCCACCTCTTCCATATGCATCTCATCATTATTTGACACAACAGAATCATCAATCTCAGCTTCTTCTATGACCTGTATAATTATGTTAGTTCATAGAACTTACATAAGCTTTTCAGAAAACAGCCAAGGGGAATTCTATAGTAGATAGATCAGAAAATGCAGAACCTTACCGAGGCTGATTCTGCGGAAACAATCCCGTGAAGATTTAAATGAATCTTAACCTTAACCTTTGTACCACGGTGGCCGGAAGCTTGGAAAGGACCAACCTAAATAATAAAAGCACAGATGAGAAGCGACTGGACAGTATAAAAAAAACTAAGTTCAATATGGCTGAAAAGTCAAGAAACAAAATATTTTATCAAGAGATGAGTGTAGTTACAAGAATCCTGATGAAAGTGTAGCTAAATCACCAGATTCACCCTCACGGGTGTATAGAAGTATTCACATATAGTAGATAACTTGCATTTGATTCTCAAGTTAAATGCCAGTACAGTGAATAAACTGATATGTGCAAATCCAAAAAGAAAACCCCATACGAGAAATTCATAAGGCCCTCACACATGAATGCAAACATACCGTGAACGTACTGATCTTTGAGGATACATCAGGTGGCAACTCATTTTGGTTAGCATAGAAGGCTTCTAGATGGAACATACTACTCTTCTGCAATGAGAGTATCTTAACACTTGGAATTGGATGACCTCGAGGAAACAACACACTATTAGTTAGAGTTTTTATAGAGCCTTCATCCAGTAAAAATCCTAAGCTGAAAGGCAATGAATCTTGAACCTGCAAATGGTGATGATAAAAATAAAGCATGAAACTCGATACATAGAAATATGACAGTCCACAAAAGAATTTCAATCTATGCATAATATTCAAGGTTCTATAATTCTATTGGCAAACATCATACAACAAAGCCACATAGCAAAGGAGTAAGAATTTCAACAGTTTCCGTATTCCAGATAATATAATGAAACCAAAAAGGTAGAAGTAATATATCTATTTCACTAATAAGGGATCCATGAATATCCCTTTCAGTGGCATTGGTCAACATCGTCAATATCCTCACAGGTGCTCATGCACGTCAGCTACAAACATTGCTGAAGAAGAAATATAATCCGCAAATAGTATTACAAAGTTATTGTAGAGAGAGAAGAAATTATAACCTCATATTCTCTAACTCGAAATATAGGGCTAAGCATAGCACACTGCAGAGCACAGCCACGAGCCACGCATTCACTAGCATTTAGTTTCCGACTGGGTTCTCTCTTGAAAAAAGAAGATAAAGCCCTTGTAACAGCTGGTATGCGAGAGCCTGAACCAACTAGCTCAACAGATTGGATCTCCTCAACACTCAAACCAGAAGCAGCTAAAGCCTTCTGACATGGAACAATTACTCTTTCCACTAAGTTTGATGAGAGCCTTTCAAAGTCATCTCTTCTAATGAATCCTTTGACATCTTTTTCATCCATCAAGCATTCTATGTTAAGAGGCGCCTCAGCATTTGCACTCAATACCTTCTTCAGTTTCTCACAAGCAGCTCTCAGGCGCATAGAAGCTCTTAGATTAGAATAAACATCTATATTATATTGTTCCTTAAACTGAGCAGCAAAATGGCTAACCAATACCTCATCAAAGTCTCTTCCTCCCAAGTTATTATCAAATGAATGGGAAAGAATTTTGAAACAACCAGGCTGAAATGAGGCAACTACCACCTGTGTATCACAGTGTCCAATATCAACAAACACTACACGAGTCGTACTTGCATTAGGAAAATCAGTCTTGTAAATGCCATAACCTAGGGCAGTAGCAGTGCAGTCATGCATTAAACGTAAGGGTCTCAAACCAGCAATAGCTGCAGCATCCAGATACTGACGTTTCTGCAAATCAGTGAAGTATGACGGAACTCCAATCACACATTCTGAAACTGGTAGCCCCAAACTTTTCTCGGCTATCTGCTTCAAATGAGACAGCAGCATGCCCAGAATTTGGACGGGCGTAAAGCTATGTCTCCCACCCATGTATTGTAAGTGAATTAAAATGCCACCATCAGGACCTTCAGAAGTCTCGAAAGGGAACAATCTTAAATCCGCTTGGACATCAGGTTGGTTAAATGCACGACCGATCAATCTTTTCAGCTGGGAGATGGTTGATCTAGGATTGAAGGTTGCAGAAGCAGCACCAGCAGAGCCTAGAAACCTCTGCTTATCACCAAATGAAACCACAGCCGGAGTCTCACGTTGAGACTCTTCATTCAACAATACATCAATGCCTCTTTGCCTCACAACTGAAATGACACAGTTTTCATTTCCAATATCAAGCCCTATCACACTCATTTTGCCCAGACTCCACGAAGGATTAAAGCCAAGGCAATCAGTATAGTTCACCCAAACTCTTCTTCAATTAACCCGTCCCTATGTCATAGACTCATTCCATTACATTCTACAGCATTGAGTAAAACAAAAATGAGTTGCCAAAATTGAAAAGCAAACACAGGATTATAATCCATCACAGCTTATCATTCTTGATTGCAGTATAATGTAAGTCAATAACCTCTGATTACACACCAACTAAGAGCCAATTACCGATCTTAGGAACAAAATCCAAAACCACGCATCTACATGTATCAAGTTAAGAAGCCAAATTCTACAGTAGCAGCGTAAAACAACAATAGCGTATGGGCTATTTCGTAAGAAAGAACAACTCAATATTGGATCAGAGACAGCAAAAAGAAAAGACTAAAGTCAATGCCGGAAAAGCAGGAGCAAAACACATATAATCACCTGAATTCATGTAAGCTAAGAAAACAAGCTCGAATTCGATCCCGAATCAACTATAATTAGCGATACTTAAATAGAAGAGCAGAATTAAGATAGGCGTATGTATATAAAATCGACAGGTTTTCATCAATTAATGCATAATGACTCAAAAGAAACAACAGATCCAATTAAAAGAAATACCTGATCAGAGAGAGGAACGGAGAGAAAGATGAAGTGGAAGGTCGGAATTGGAGCCCTAAAATTGAGAGAAGAATGCGGCTTAAGGAGAGAGGAAGTGTTTGGACAAGAATTGGAAGATCTTTTATCATAATTTTGTCTGTTTTACTCTTAAACAATTTGCGTGCGACTCCCGCACAAGAACAATCTTGCCAAATGCATTTTTGAGATTCGCATTTTTCTCAATTGCAGTTTACTCTACCATTTCTCATTCTTTTGCAAGCAGTTTATCCATTTTTTAGTCTTAATAATTTATCTGATAATTTGGGCTATTTATTTTGGGAGCAATTTATCTGCAAATATTACTTTTGGTATCCACATAAATTATGTATTAGTAAAATATACCACGGTTTTGTGTTATACGTATCACGGTAGGCCTACGCATTGCGTAGATGTAGTCATTTTTCCTTAGTTTTTTTTTTATTGAAATTTTTGATATGGGCGAATACGCATATGTAGTCCTATGCATGGCGGATGTATAGTCCTATATGTTTTGCACGATATCAACTTATTGTTACGGCTCCGCAATGCGCAGTCATACCACGGGTATGAATCACACGAAACATGTGGTACGGATAGCAATCTCGTAAAATATGAGTGTGATTAATAATATATAAATTAAACGTACAAATTTTTTGAAATTTAACCGTACTATAGATACAAAAAATGTATGAAATTATTCATACAAAATATTTCAATTAATAAAATAACTTTGTATTAAATATTACAAAAAAAATAAAAATAAAAAGTGCTCGTCGTTAAGAGAAATATTTTTTTTTTTAGTTAGATGTTCGGCTGGAGAGGCTTGGACGGGCTTTGTGTTTGACCTGGAAGCTGGAACTTGGAAGTGTGAGTAGTGGACTTTGACTTATGAATTGTAATATGTGTCCAGAAAATTAGCCCAATACGATAAGCCTGGTAGCCTATTATACTGCAGGCCCAAGCAATATCACAGGCAACTTCAATTAGGTCCGAAGCTTTTACATTGAGCTTATTCGAAAGTCAAAACAGTTAAATGAAATGCGTTAAAAATTGAGGGAATAACCGGTCTAGTGGGACGTGGTGCTAGACTCTTTAAATGATTAGTATGGAGATGAAGCCGTTCGAACCGGGTGACCTAAGTACCTCTTCAGAAAAAAAAAAAAAATTGAGAGAATTGAAGAAATGAACCCGAATATAAATTTTAGTTACCAAATAATATAAATCTATAATTAGGGTGCATCATAATTTTAAAGACAATAATAAATGCAAAATTTTGTAATTACTTTGTAAGAAAATAATTAGTCTTAAAATGTCAAATAATTTTATATTCTCAAGTAGGTAGAAAAAATACTAAGCAGTATTAGTCACATATTATGTAACAAATTCATCTTTAAAAATTAGGTGAATAGATTGGCGATATTGATATGTACCGAGGAGATGCAGGTGGGAGAACTTATATTATCGTCGAAATGTATACATTTACATTTCGAATCTAGTATATAAGGTCGGTTGATTACCCCTCTATTATTAGTTGATTTAAAAATGGATCCTGTTGAGCTTATGCGATAGACTTGAACCTAAGACGCGTGCAATACACACGACCTTCGCTTTACAGTCCGTCTGTATCGAACATGCTCGGCTTTTACGACAGAGTCTGAATATCTTGTACGTATTATGTAACAATCTATACACCCCAGCATTGAACTTCCTGGTACATGAATCGTGAATGATGATGATGATGATGCATTGATGCTCCTTGGCTACCTACTCCGACCATATATGCATGCATGTATCATTCGTATAAACTAAGACGTACCCATAACTTAAGCATATATGCATCACGTACGTACTCTCTCTTTTTCTCGATACACACTCCATCAAAATCATCAAATATTTGAATCCATGCCATGTTTCGCGTAAGCCACCTAGATTCATCCATCACAGATCATTATTTCACAAATATATATATTTACTACGTGCTAGATAGACAAGACATTGATAATTGCATTAAATAAAAGGTCCGACAAAAATGAATAGAAAACAACAAGGTAGCTACATAGGGTAGGGTGGAATCCATCACCACGCATTCACGCTCATCGATCACTTATCTCCTACCATACGAGCCATTTGACCTACCCATTTCATATACTACTTACACCATTATTAAACTACTTCTTAAGATTCGTTTATGTGCCCTATTAATTTTTATCATTTTTTAATTGATTAATCTAGCTTAGCTTGCGAACGCATCGAGCATATATGATAGGTTGTAATTTTGGGGAAGACGATCGAGTGGTCTAAATTCATGCATTTAAGTCAGATTTCTATTCCTACAGCATGTTTCATGCTAAATGTACCATATTTACACCTACGCGCGTATCTCGGATGCGGACCGCTTAAGGTCAATTATAGGTACGCGTATAACATGTGTATGCGTAAATGCTTGTTTTTTAAAAAATATATTTATTAGAGCTTAGGCTCCTGGCGCCTGTACTCAAAACCTAATCAGTTTTAAACGTTACCGTTTTTCAATATATAGCGTGAAAATCTCGCTGAAAAAATAGGGTTTTGACGCCAGAACATGACGTTGGCGCTAGGGATGAGCAAAAATATCCGATCCGACTCATTTGAAGATATGATCCGAATAAATCCGAATCCGAAAATATCCGGTAATTGGTGATCCTTATGATCCGGATATATTTTCGGATCATCGGATACGGATCGGGGTTTGGGGAAAAAGCCGGATCGGATCAAATATATCCGACTAGCCTAAGAATATATGCCCGGATCGGATCGGATATGCGTCCGGATAAAACTCTTGGATATCCGGATGCTTTCTGATCTAATTCGGATCGGATTTTTTTAAGATTATCGGACCAGATATCCGAAAATGGCCACCCCTAGTTGGCGCCCAAATTAAAAGAAAAAAAGAAGAAGTGAGAAACCTTTACTACGACTTCGCATTACTTCATCGGATAAATGATATGAATAACATGTTTCACGTTATACGAATAACAATTACCCATCTATATATATTACTAAAACAGCACCCATTTTGTCCACGTGTCAACATCTAAGGCCGTCCACATCAGCATTTTTTGAATTTATTTACAGATTTGCCACAATATATTTACAGATTTGCCATTAATTATTTTATAAAAATTTTTTTATTAAACTTTATAAACAGTCATCCTGCCACGTCAACTTTTATTAAAATAAAAAATAAAAAAAACTAAATATACTTATCTACCAATAAAAATTTATAAACTGATGTATTATAATTCGATTTTGTTGAGAAAATCTCACGCAAATCTTTTAGTAAGATTTGACACATTTGTTAGATTTAAAACTAAATCAAATTTTACTCCTCAAACTTTATATAAGTAAAATTGATAATATATTGAGTAAATATAATACTCGAACAATAATCTTTTTAATTAGGTTATTTTATTTATTAAAAAATATAATTAATCCTCAAATGTTAGTTATATTAATTAATAAAAAATAATTATTTTTATAAATTAATATCAATACATAATGCGTGAAATTGAAAATATAATATTTTTTGTTTAGACAAACCCGCAGAAAGTGCGGGCACTAAACTAGTTTAAGTAATATACACCCTCTAATCAGCTGTATATACACGAAAGAAAATAGGTTTACAGAACAGAGTTACAAAAGCTGTCGCTTTTCAGATTCGGTTGTAGTTGTTGATGCCACGTTATAATTTAGGGTTTTATAATCTTTAAAAAGAAGAATCAATCAAATGGGAATATAATAAAATGCAATTACTTGTTTTCAGATAATGCAAATTATTACAGGATATGGACTTTATTTTTATTTTATTTTTTTTTGATAAAGGAAAGCGGTTCGATCTCATAGGCGGCGCGCCGACTATTAGATCGAAAGGCCGATAAGAATCGGCAGACGGACTAACCGTCATGAACGACCACAATAAAAGAGAAAAAGAAGACACAAAAATACATCATAAAAAAACCCCCGAAAGCAGGGACGTCTTCAGGGGAAAGCAACATGATCCAGTCAGCCGGAAGTAACGAGCATGAACGTTCATCTTCGAAGGAAGTACACAGGAGGAAGCCTGGGGAACAACTGTGGACACCTCAGATTTGGACTGCAATAGAGTCGTCAGGAGTCGATCACACATCCACGCCCCCTTTTCGACAAACGCTCGAACCTCCACCAAAGACAGTATCAAAACAGAGAAGACGATACTGCAGCACACGGGTATCGTGATATAAAAATGTGTACAACTTTGATGGTTTATAGAGTAGCGATTTATAAGGGAAAAATTATTCGTTGGTAAACAACACTGAAAATTGTTCAAAAACAAAGGAGTTCAATTGTTTTGATTGATTTGAAATGAACTATTTTTGTTTTTAAAATCAATTATTACCCTGGACAATAAATAATTGAGTCAAAACTCAGTTGACCTTATCCATATCATTTTTGATAATTTTGGGCCGTTAGACCGGGATCGGTTTTTGATGATTTTGGGCCGTTAGACCGGGATCGGTATCGTTAGGCCGCGAGAATGCCCTTGGGATGGAAAAGAACCAAGGAGTGCTTTAGTTTTCATTGATATTGATATGGTTATGATCAATTTTTTTTTTTAAATTAATAATTGCTTCGGACAATAACGATTTGAGAAAAAAAAACTCAATCGACCTTTTTTTTTCCTTTTCATTTTGATATTTTTGGGACTGTTAGTCCATTGTCTAAACGACCTTAATTTTTATTTTTTGTTTTTGGGACCGTGCGGTCGAAATCGATGCCGTTAGGCTGCGAGAATAGTGCCGGATTCAGATGGGCTAGGTTATGGGTTGATTAATTTATGAATAATTTACACCCAAAATGATGCAAAATCAAAAGATTCGATTGCAAAAGGGCAGTATCTCTAGCATTTCCATTCATTAAACCCCATAAAAAAAATTCCAGAAATACTCCTTTGCAAAAACCATGATTGAAGGGCAATAATGTCCATTTTGAAACAAGCAAAAAGCCTAGTGTAGAGACGGCTTAGCGGTGGCCCTTGCAGACTTGCACTTTTCTTTTTGAATTCTTCTTATCTCTTTCATTCGTTGTCACAAAACAAGCTTCTCTTTTGATTATTATATTTTCCTTCAAAAAAGTATGTGGTAAGCATTCTTACTAGGGAGATAATCCAAAGCAAAGCAGCAAAATCACTTGCAAAGCGATTGAATTTGGAACTCATAAACTGCTCGTGCTGAGTAAATGGGTTGTTAAACAGCGGTTTCTTCCTCCGATTGATTTCGATTATTCATGGCCGGGGAGCGCAAACGTGTTTACCAGGCTTTGGAAAGGAAGCAAATAATCTCTTGTTCAACCGTTTGGTTTTATTTCTAATATCTGTCATTATACTGTTTGGTTACTTTGGTATGGAGGGTTTTGAGATTGATTATTGGGTGTAATTTTGCCTTTTTCTGAAAGGGTGGAAGTGGGCTACTGAATTGGTGCTCCGATGACTACCGGATGAGAAGGTAGATGGAGAGAAAAGCAGATCTTGGTTTTGCCCTGAGACGGAGCAGCAGCAAACACCGAGTGGTGGCGGTTAACGAGAAAGCATATAATAGTTTGTTGATTTGAACTGGTGGACATTGGTTTTAGTTTGGCTTGATAGCGGCGGTCAGCCGAAGGATTTTGAAGAAGAGGGTTTTCCTCTGGATAGCACAGTAGAGAGGGTTTTTTTTTGCGAAGGTGTTAGGTTTTTTTGTAATTAAAATATAGAATTTTTATATTTTTGTTGACATCGTCACCATTATTTATGATTAACAAATGAAAAATAAAAATTAATCATAACTTTCATAATTCACGAAATACAACATGAAACCCTCAAATATTTTTTCCCCCCACCCTAATGCATTAAATAAGCGATATGTAGGGTTGTTTATTTTGTTTTTTGCCTTTGCCCCGAGATTTGACATTGTTTAAAATCATATATCGATGATATAGTCGAATATGGACGAACTATGATCATTGCCACTTTGATGTTAGGTAGAAGGTTTGCATGCCTTCTCGAGTACGTCATGATTGTAGTAATAGACATTTTACGTATGTACTTTGTTCTCGTTTGCGTATGCACACTTACGATGAGTATCGCTTATTTTCCATCTATGAATTTAGTTAGTGCTAGACGATGAGAAGGAAAAAAGATTAGGAAAAGATCAAGGACATGTTTGAATTTATTAGGAATAATTTTCAAAAACGAATTATTATCAAATTAATCAAAAAAAATCCTTTTCCCTAGCTGTTATAGAAAATAGATTCATTTTCATTTCAACGTTTCATTCCACCGCCGTAACCAAACAAAAATAAATTATATGTTCGATAGCAACACAGTAGTGCAAAAACGAAAGGCTATAGTTGTATGGAGAAGAGGGCGGTGATGTGCTTCAAGCCTTCAAGCAAGCAAAGGCTGAGGAAGGCGGGCAACGACGGCGGGTTGAGGAGCGGCAATGGAAGCGCCACCTTGAAAGAGGCGGCTCCACAATTTGAAGCGAGCCGAAAGCTGTTTGCAAAGGGTGGCTCTGGCTTTAGAGAAGCCGAGATCGGCAGTCCTCTTAAGACGAAGGAGGCGCCTTCCGATCTTGACTTTAAGCTTAGAGATCCTGAAGCGAATGAGCCAGCTTGGCTTCCTCTTCAGGCGATCGGCCTGTTTTAGGGTTTTGTAGATCAGAAACTGGGCTTCTCTGTGTGTCTTCTCATCTGGGTCGCACCCCTCTATTCTCGTGTACTTGAATGTCGACGAAACGTTTCTCAGGAGACCCATATATATCTCTCCCAAATCTTGTGTTGGGTAGACGGGGTTCGAATTTGCAAGGAGTGTGGATCCAGGAGTTTATATAGCTACACAACTGAACAAGTCAAAGAGAAGGTCTCCTTTTCTTATGGGGATGGGGTGATTAATACCTTCTGCACCTTTTCGCTTGTTTTTTCGATTAAATATTGCTAGTAGACTTTCGATCAACAACCCCCAAACATATATATTGGTCTCATCTTGAATAAAATACATCAAAGCAAGAATCAGCACCAAGGGTTACATGCATGGTATCATGTCACTCCTCTAAAATATTAAATTCAGTGATTGGTGAATCCCACATCGCTTAAAAGAAAAAAGCGTGGCTTCCTCTTACTCTCTTCATCTCTATGTAGTCTAAATTATGGTTTAAACAAGAGATTTGGTTAGCTGGCTGAGATTCTCGTTTAATTTTTCTGGCTCTGAATGTATTTGCTCTTCCAACTGTGAAATATACAGTAAGTTGCTGTCATGTCTCAATAAATATACTTATCTACTTTCCAATACACAATACATATACAAATAGCAGCCCTGTTGATGTCATTGCAAGAGAGGTCGGCTCATTTTAAAATTACTTTGGAAAGATAAGCCTTTCAATCCCACCGCCGGGCGTTACCCATGTCATCTCTCACGTTTCTCTTCACAATAATACTACGGAGTAATGATTAATAAGGCCCTAAGCTGTTCAGATCAACAATACAACCCTGAATCCTTGCAAAATTCAAAAAATCTAATGTACTACCAACAACAAGTATACTATTATCCTCAATCAAGCAATAAACAAAAAGCTACAACACTCCAATTTACAGCTTCACTGGTGTTTCGTTTGTACATGCTTGCTTATTAAGACAAAAAGCAGTATGATGATTAACATTTGGATCACTACACACAGCACACGTATATTTGATCATAAGCTGCATTCTTATAGCCATCTGTTGTATAGTGGGTTCTTCAGCATAAATAGGTGAGGATCTGCAGTTAAACCGGATATCGTGTCACGGTGGTGGTGGTTGGATAGGGAAAAGCCTGAACACCGGCGTTTAGCCTACAGATCCCTCCAGCTTCAAGTTCATCAGCTGGTTCACCTCCGACCCAAACTCATCAGGAAGCTCATTGAAGACATCCCTGCAGAATCCAGATATCATGGCAGCCATGGCTTTCTCGTAGTCTATTCCTCTCTGTCGGAAGTAAAACAGCTGGTCTTCCCCGATTTTGGAGGTGCTTGCTTCGTGCTCAATACGGGCTGTGGGATTCTTCGCCTGTTCATCAGATATACCACTAAGCATCAACATTTTCCGCTGCTTTTCTCAATTAACGAATAAAATATAAAACTGCCAAGGACTATATTTGTCTAAGAATCGAGACAAGTAGATTGTTTTTAGAAAAAAAAACATTAGAATAACTGTAGGCATAGCAGACTTTTCCTTGATGTTATATAAGATACTAGATATCACTGTCAATGAGTTTGGGTTTCTGCATATTAATAAATATTTGATTCAGTGACAGAACCAGCATACAAGAAAGAAAACAAAAATAATGCTATACAAGAAAGAAATCAAACATGATGCATAGCCTTTAGGGTTAGCAATGCGACGGCATAATTTTGTCAGACAATATACCTGCCTGGCTTTATACCAAGGAGCTCATCTACAACTTCAGTTTCAGAATATACATCACTAAAAATATGTAACTATAGCGCTTCTCAGTGCATCTATTATAAGGATACCGAAGTCCTTAATATTGCAAGCAAGATAGCCCTCTGCTTTTAAAAAATATGGAGTTAAAGTGCTTCTCATTTCCACTATCTTTCCCCAGTTTTCTTCTTCTCTCATATCATAAAATATGTAGGCTAACAATGAGCACCAGACAGATAAAAGATAACAGCTAGATATCCAAGAATGACTTTTGGTGACATAGTCAAAACATCAAGCAACAGATATCTTGTAGCTAAGAGCTGCACACTCATTCTCAAACCAGGCAAAAAAAAAAGACACCAAGATAATATTTCCTCATTCTAAAACACTAGATATCAGATTTTTCCATGAAACAGAAACACGTAAGAAGACAAACTGATACAATTCTACAGCAATTTGCAGAGAAAACAAAAAAAAAGTGCAACTTTGAGATCAAACTATGTTCAATAGAGCAAGAAGTGGTAACTAAAGAAACAAATCAGCAATCCAACACAAAATCTAAAAGGCTTTAAACCAAATATGCAAGAAAACTACCTGTATATATGGATAGGTGTTTGCAGCTGCATTATCACCAATAAGCATAGAATCACATTGTGAGGAGTTCCTAGCATTATCGGCACCCGACAGAACCTGAACAAGGCCTCTATATACGTTCTTAGAATTCCCAGCAGAAATACCCTTAGAAATGATCCGGCTCCTAGTATTCTTTCCTTTATGAATCATCTTCGTTCCGGTATCAGCTTGCTGATAATTGTTAGTCAAGGCAACAGAGTAAAACTCACCGACTGAATCACTGCCCTCCAAAACAACACTAGGGTACTTCCACGTAATAGCTGAGCCCGTCTCCACTTGTGTCCAGGATATCTTTGACCTGGAACCTGCACAGAGCCCTCTCTTCGTGACGAAGTTATAAATCCCTCCTATTCCTTCCTCATCACCAGCATACCAATTCTGCACCGTGGAATACTTAATCTCAGCATCCTTACAGCAGTACAATTCCACCACTGCAGCATGCAGCTGATTGGTATCGTAAGAGGGGGCGGTGCAACCCTCCAAGTACTCCACAAAGCTACCTTCTTCAGCGACGATCAAAGTACGCTCGAACTGCCCAGTTTCATAAGCATTAATCCTAAAGTAGGTTGATATTTGCATCGGGCACCTGGTGCCTTTAGGAATGTAACAGAATGAGCCATCACTGAAGACAGCAGAGTTAAGAGCAGCATAGTAATTGTCATCACTAGGGACAACCCTCCCTAGATACTTCCTGACAAGGTCAGGGTACTCCCTAACGGCCTCAGAAATGGAGCAGAAAATAACCCCAGCAGCCTCCAATGTCTTCCTATGAGTCGTGGCAATAGAAACACTATCCAAAACAGCATCAACAGCGACATTTGCCAACCGATTTCTCTCGTTCAAGGGAATACCCAGCTTCTCAAAATACTTGAGGAGCTCAGGATCCGCCTCATCCAGACTATCTATAACCGGTTTCTTTTTGGGTTCGGAGTAATAGCAAAGATTTTGGAAATCGATTGGTTTATATCTATTATCAGACCATTTGGGCTCAGTCATCTTCAAGAACTTCCTATAAGAATTAAGCCTAAATTCAAGCATCCAATCAGGCTCGTTTTTCCTCGAGGAAATCAATCGGACTGTTTCCTCCGAGAGCCCTTTGGGGATGGTAAATGATTCAATTTCCTCATTAAACCCCCATTTGTAGTCCCTTTTGAGGAATTTCTGAAGTGGGTCATCAGAATTCTTAGAGATAGAAGAGGTAGAAGACTTACCTTGCGAGGAAGAAGTACCTGATTTATATTCAGTATCCGCTCGAATCTTCGTGGGTTTGGCTGCAGGAGTTCGGAAAATCGAGGGCTGTAAGGTCTGAAACTTGGGGTGAAGAAACCCTTTAGAGGTTTCGTTTGAGGGTTGGAGAGAGAAGAGAGACATGCCGTTTGCTAGCAAGGAAGACATGGCTGTGGCCTCTGGTTGGACAAGTTCGCCGGGGGAGAATATAATTGAGGAGCGTAGCAAGATATCTCCTCTTTTCTAGGCCCAACTTTTAGCTAATATCAATTTTTAGGGGCAAGGATTTGACGACAGGCACGTGGATGACACATACCCTAGTGTGTGTAGATTTGTGGTTGCAAAAGGCTTCTGTTTCTTTCAACTAATAAGCTTATCAACTTTCCTTAACACAAAAATAATGAATCCGAGTCCTCTCCTAATAAAAATACTAATTGATCCGGACGAAAATGATCTATCTCAACCGTCAAGATTTTAGCTTTCTTAACATGCTATTCAAATGAATAAGGATTACTTTCACAATTTCGATATTTTAGGATTGGTTCCAAACTTCCAATTTTGTGCTTCGTCATCGTTAATTTCTACAACGTATTGTATTGAGGAGATTGTCGATCTAGAGTTCGAGAACTTGGGTTGAATTTGGAAGAATGGTACAAGCAGATGCCCTTCATCACTAAATCCTATCTCACCGCCGCTGTTGTACCACCGTCGGATGCTCGCTGGAGTTAAGGTGGCTTAAAATTGACATTCGGCAATTGTTTTTGGTTGATTTTTAGGTTTTGAGCTTTTTTGATTTGTAATCAGACTAACTGGTTGCTTGAAGTTTGCTCTATTTGAATCCAGTTCTGGCCATGAAGCAATATCAGCTCTGGAAAATGGGTGATTATTTCATCTTCCTTCCCTTTTTCGTCATCTATGGTATATATTCATCAACATTCTCCTTCAACCTTTAAGAAATGGGCATACCTATGGGAATTTAGAGCCTGTATGGTATAATATCCCGGGTATCAGGACTTGTTTGTGAACTGAATCATTCCAATTCTAGTGTTTGGTTTGCGAAAATATTCAGGATTGAGCCAAACCTGAAAATGGGTATTGCTTACAAATGCACAATCTCCCATTCCCAGCTGTTCCTAAATGCATGAATGAATCGGTCTTTTTCACTTCTTCATCCACCATCCAGCTGCTTCTTCATCCTTCAATATCTGTTTTTTGCTACTTGTGGGCAGAAGTAAGGTTTGTTTCTTTGTCCTTCAATCTCTACCAGTCTCCCTGTCTTTTGCCATTGGTTGGATCTAGGTTCTGGTTCTGATTCAAAGTTTTTTTTTGCTACTGCTGCGTCTGATTCAGAATCCATCAATCTCTTTCATGCTGCTTCTTCCGCCTTTTGCCTATAGGTTGATGTTTACGAGCACTTCTATTGCTGCTTCTCCTAGATTTTGCTAATGGATAACAAAACAGATGGTACAGGGATGAAGGAGAGAATCTGGATGGCTTGTTGTGGTAGTGAGAAATATCTGAAATTCAAATTTGATTCCTAAATCTAACGAAGCAACAAGTTGCATTGTTTCAAGAATGGCTCAATTTCATCATAAATATTTATTCTCTTATATATATGTAAGGTAATAAAGTGCACTGTTGAATCAACTCAATCAAGACTATCAAGTGCATATTGGAATCAGGTCCTTTTAGCTGTCTGGAGAATCCACAGGTAGTAAAAGCCTAGAATGAAGACATTGGTAGGTTTATGATGGCTATGGTACGTTCATGAAGACTTATTTAGTTTGAGTGACTAAGTTTGCTTCCTTTGATCTATGCTTTGCTGGTGAGCAGGGAATTGATCTTAGTTTCTGTTATTACTGGTGAGCAGGGACTGATTGCTGGCCATGCATACTACTTCCTAGAGGATGTGTACCCGAGAGTCACAGCGCGAAGGCCTCTGAAGACTCCATTCATCAAACCTTTGTTTACTAAGGATCAAGTGGTGGTTGATTTCCATGGAGACGTGATTTGCAGCTCCCCCAGCTGAGGTGCCTCACCGAGATTAATCTGACCATGCTTCATTTTGGTTACAGTTACAATCTTTGACTAAGCTTTGAATTGTTGAGATTCAGAATCTGGTATTTTTTGTATGTAACCTTGCTGGAATGAAAGATGTATGTAACCTTGACTTGGTGTAACACTGCATTATACTATACTTTCAAGGTGTAATAAGACTAACAATACAAATGTTTAATGGCAGCAAATGAATGTTCAGAAAATTTTCCATTGTAGTTTGTAGGCTTGTGTCAGTATATGAGTCATGACTAATGCCATTAATTGTTTACATGTACAGATGCACTGCAGCACCAGTAGCCTATATTTTACCAGGAAATTAGTACTATACAGAATCAAATACAGACACAAACTGGAATGGCTCTCTGACTTCTTTCATGGCTATCCAGCTATAGGAGGAGGTACGCTCCCCGTCTTCAACCATTAGGCCAACTCCATGGCAACCTCTACCTCCACTCTCCGCCAGCTTTCTCTCCTTCGCAAGCGATGTCACTACCGTCACTTATCATCTGCAACCGAATCCACCACCGCCCTCACTTGCAAGGAGAAGAGCAGGGCCACTGTTGCTCTCCTGAAATCGGAGAACAACCCTGATCGGATCCTAGAAATATGCCGAGCCGCATGTCTTTCACCGGACTCGCACCACGGCCGCATAGCTTTCTCCGTCGCCATTTCCAAGCTCGCCGAGTCACACTGCTACCAAGGCATCAGCACTTTCGTCGAAGAGCTCAAGTGCCGCCCTGACCTCCGCAACGAGCGATTTGCCTCCCACTCCATGATTCTCTACGGGAAAGCCGGTATGATCCAGAACGCCATCTCTAGTTTCGAGAGTTTGGAGAAATTTGGGATCGATAGGTCAGTCAAAACCCTAAATTCATTGCTCTTCGCTTGTATCTTGGCAAAGGAGTACGACGAGGCGCGCAGGATATTTGTCGATTTTCCTAAAAGGTACAGGATCAAGCCTGATCTTGAAACTTACAATTTCATGATCAAGGCGTTATGTGTGTCCGGATCATCGAGCTCAGGGTACTCGGTCGTCGCAGAGATGGAAAGAGCGGGTTGGAAGCCAAGCGAAGCCACGTTTGGGAATTTGATCCAAGGGTTTTATCTGGAGGAGAAGTTTGAGGATGTGGCGAAGGTGTTGAAGATGATGGTTGATCACAGGATTAAGCCTGGGTTAGGGGTGTTTACCATTAGGATAAAGAGCTTGTGTAAGCTGGGGAAATCGATAGAGGCAAGGGCACTGCTGGAATCAATGCTTTCAAGGGGGATGAAGGTGAATGTTGAATGTTATAACCATCTGATTCATGGGCTTTGCAAGGAAGGAAATCTGGAGGAGGCAAAGAAGGTATTTAGAAGTATGGAGGAGAGAGGTTGTGAACCAGATAGCAATTCTTACTTCACAATTATACTTTTCTTATGCCAGACTGGTGATTACAAGACTGCTTTGCAATTGTGCATCGAGTGTATGAGAAAGAACTGGTTTCCTCATTTCACCACCATGAAGCTTCTTGTGGATGGTTTAGTCAGTAATTCCAAGTTGGATGAGGCTAGATATCTAATCAACAAGGTGAAGGAGAAATTCCCAAAGAATGCTCAGCTCTGGAAAGAAACCGAGGATTCTCTCCGGAAGTAGTGGGATCGGAGGAGAAGAAGTACTCGGGTTTGTCGTTGCAAGTGTGAAAGTTTCTATCTTTACGACATGGAACTAATGTAGCAGCTGAGCTTGCAGTGTTCATCATGACATGTCCGCTAAATGACTTCTCATTACTTTATTCTCACTCATGGTAAGCTGTATTCCAATTTCCAACCAATGTGGCTCTCGCTAGTCTCCTTTGAGGTGTCCTTAGTGGCATGCTTATTTTCTTGACCATGGTGTATCATCTGAAAACTTGGATATATTTTTTTCCATATAAATACTGTCAACTCTTCCTTCAATACCCTGCGGTGGATGCCACTATTGTCACAGCCACTGGGAAATGCTTGTAATGGAGTGCAAAATGGATGTCAGAATATCCACAGTGAAATGTTCTCTTGGGTCTTAATTCACATTAATTATTATCAATAATGTGTTCAGCCATGAAATTAATCATCTTTCTGCAATTGACCTTGTAAGTTCCAATGATTTATTTGTTATAATAAGATCACTCTTGCTTTTGATCTCATGAATCATGGTCGCGAATTAAAGACAGGTGTTATCGATTCCATAAGGTAATCACTTCCTTTCTTAATATTCTGTAAAAACACCTCTTGCACCTATATCTTTCAGAAATGACCCCCTATGAGTCACGACAGTATGGCATCAATCTCTTTGGTGCCATTTTCTTGAGATCTAGATTTAGGAGGTGGTGTTTACTGTATCTTTTAAATAGGAGGGAGGGGATTTTGTCAAAAGTAGTATCAACAAGGGTGACTTTGGCTAATTCAGCCTAACTACACTGTATATCTTACATTCCCCTTATATTGCGAATTGGTCTTCTTGATTATTTTTTTTTATATATGCAATGAGTTGTGACGTGCAGCCAAATATACCCTGAGCCCACTAACATGCCTACATTTTGCCAAGTATGAAGAAACATTCCAATTTTATAAGGAATAAACCTCAAATCAAACAGGCCAAAATAGCAAGGAGAGTTTTCTATCTTGGTAGCTTCTTTCATGTTTTTTTTTATGAGCAAAGAAGGGTGGCAATAAAGACATAACTGAACAAAAAGGGGGATTGGGCTTGGGGTGTTTCTATAGAAGAAAGATGAGCTTCTTGGCTTGCTGCAGAGCAGGGTCTTACAATGGCAACTATAGTCCTTCAAGCTCTACAAAGAGAAAGCAGAAGAGGAAGTTCCAAGTTCGTGCTAGAAGGAATAGCCTTAAACAGCTTGCTGTTGATGGCCGAGCATTGGCCAGCATTGTTAGAAACCTCTCTTTGAAAACAGGTTCAAGTTTCGGTTTCATATATGTTAGTTTACAGAGAGATGACATTCCTATATTTGATCTTTCATGGAACCTCCTTCAGATGCTCTGACGAACAAAGTTCAAAATGCATGTCATTTACAATTCTATCAAAGAATTACCCTAAAACTTCATATAGAATGATCCAATAAACTACATATGAGCTCTTGGATATGTCATTGACCTTTGGGTAATGGTACCTAATCTTTTCGGATATGCATAGGAATTGAATCTCAATGTTTTATTTGGCCTCTTGTATTACCCTGATATGTGTTCATTTAATTATGCAAAATGCTAACAGCCAAGCAGAGGGAACTAGCTGAAGAAATGAAGAGGGCAGGGAGTCCCAAAATAACAGCCCAAGTATTCACATTCAGACAAATGGCAGCTTCAACCAACAACTTTAGCCCCGAATGTCTTGTGGGTGAAGGTGGGTTTGGAAGGGTCTACAAGGGATACATTCCCGGAATAAATCAGGTATTACATCCCGTAACCAACATCTCATGAGGTATTCAGATTCCACAAATTGAGCTTACTTGACCTTTTTGATCAGGTTGTGGCTGTAAAGCAGTTGGATAGAAATGGGTTACAAGGGAACCGAGAATTTCTGTCAGAAGTGTTCATGTTGAGTCTTGTTGAACATCCAAACCTTGTCAATTTAATTGGATATTGTGCCGACGGTGATCAGAGGATTCTGGTGTACGAGTACTTGGCCAATGGATCTCTGGAGGATCACCTTCTAGGTAACAATTTTTAAGAGAATTCTGAGTTTTGTTTCGTTTTATCAGATGGTTCATTTGCTTTTCCTGTCATTAGTTCTTCATCTGAGTTGTACAAGTACTACACTACTACTTAGTGCTTTTGATTCTTCTATATGGCAATTGCAGTTGTATAAGATTTTGAGACTCTTTTAGAAATGCCTTTCTGTCCTAACTAGTGAATTTTTCCTCCTTCATAGATCTGCCACCGAACAAAGAGCCATTGGAATGGTATACGAGGATGAAGATAGCGGAAGGAGCAGCCAGGGGGCTGGAGTATCTGCATGAGTATGCCAGCCCTCAAGTCATATACCGCGACTTCAAAGCATCTAATATTCTGTTGGATGAAGATTTCAACCCTAAACTCTCTGATTTTGGACTAGCAAAGATAGGTCCAACCGGAGACAAGGATCATGTTTCAACTAGGGTGATGGGAACCTACGGCTACTGTGCTCCTGAATATGCAATGACTGGACAGCTTACTACCAAATCTGACGTGTACAGCTTTGGAGTAGTGTTCCTTGAGCTTATCTCCGGTAGAAGGGTCATAGATTCTAATAAGCCCACTGCTGAGCAGAATCTGGTCACTTGGGTATGTGTAAAAGCAATTTACTGGATTTATTGCAGGGAAGTTGGTTTTGAAATGAGTTATTTATCTTGTTTGTTGTAGGCACAACCATTGTTCGAAGACAGAAAGATGTTCAATATGATGGTTGATCCCTCACTTAGAGGGAAGTATCCGGAAAAGGGTCTGTACCAGGCTCTTGCAGTTGCAGCCATGTGCCTCCAAGAGGAAGCTTCAACCCGGCCTTTGATCAGCGATGTTGTTACTGCTCTTGAGTATCTAGCAAGGCCTGAGAGTGATTTGGAGAACCCGACAGAGTTGATTTTTGATGAATCTGAAGGATATGATACTGAAGACGAACAAGAAGAAGAAGAAGAAATCAAGGATGAGTTTCATTCAGAATATCTGAAGAAAACAGCCTCACCTTCTTATTTCATGATGTGACCCTCTTATTTGTATGTGAACTTCTGAAGATGTTTAGATTTAGCGATATTCTTTCATTCTTACTTGAAGCGCCATGATTGGATACTTCAAGAAATCAACACTGTTTTGGAATCCAGAATTGTAATTCATTTGAACTTGGTGAAAAGCTAATAAAAAAGAGAGCTGGAACACCAACATAACTTACTATTGGATTATATGTGAATTTGTCAGTTTTATCATCACAGCTTCAAGATACAAGATGAAGTCAGGAAGTAATTACAAATCAAGTTCCATATCAGCTTGGAGGGTTCTGTAAGTGAAGTCAGGAAGCTTATAAAAAGTATTCCCCTGAGAGACGTCGACAGCTGAGCACATGCTGGGCAAGAAGCTTCTACCACTACCATTGTTGTTGCTTCTCCTCTTCTTCTTCACCCAAGTCATCATGGAGAAGTTACCTCCACAAGTAGTACTAGCAGCAGCAGTCTTAGAATTTGTTGCTTCTTGGTGGGTCTTAGAGCGACCGGAAGCACACTCCAGATCGAGTCGTTTGAAGTAGTCGATTTCCCTTCTCACGAGGGATCCCACAGTTCCTCTGGTACCTATTGCAAGGGGTGCACCTGAACCCATCTTGTAAGTGAAGTTGCTGTGCTTCACCTGCTTAACATATATATATAAAGTCCTGTGCTTTGAGTTTGAGTTTGAGTTTCAGCCAATCTTCTTTTTGCTGTTTTTTTATGATAATGCTTGTTTTCTGGTTTGCTTTTGTAATCATCCACAGTGAGTTTTTTTCCAATACCTAAAGTGGGTCTCATTATGATATTCATGTCCCAACCTCATCATCAACTCTATACATTGCTTCTTTTTTCAACATAATTTTGTTTCATTGATATTCTTACTCATGCATGAGTTTATTTTAAAGGTTAATCCTCATATGCATATTATTCATAGCTTTGATTTGCATTTACCTGCATGTTTGCAAATTGGAATTGATAATTCCAAATACTGGTAGGAGTGGTAGGTGATACATATCATTCCCTCCTTTTCTAGATGTTTTTTTAGCATTAAAGCTTATAATACTACAACACTATCCATAAATTTATTACATTCCCTTTGTCGTAATCAAATATTTCATCAATATATAAATCTAAACCCTTTATACCTCTATTATTAATGTGAAAAATGATTATTTTTTTTGCTGGTGTTAGTGGAAAATAAGGGTCTCATTTAAGTGGAGATTCCTATCACACTATTGTTCGGTGTGTCATGTAGTTAGGTTACACATCAGTATCAGAATTATTAATATTAAAGTTATTGTAAATAATCATATATTTATTTGGAATTTTTCAGTGGAAAATTATGCTATTAAGAAGTGATTATGTTAAAAGATCAAATTAATTTTTAATTATAAAAAAGAAGATTATTTCGTGTTTAGTTATCATATACTCCCTCCAATCGTTTATATAGGACGTTATAGTTAATAAAATTTGATCAATTATATAAGAATTTTTACATTTTTTTTATAGACGGTGAGTTACTAAAATTATCATTGATTTATGTATATTTTTTTTATTTTTTTACTTTCAATTGATCGGTTATGAAAGTTGGTGTTAACTAAATCAAGAAAAAAAAGTAATTTTTTGTTATTTAACATTTCTTTTTAAAAATGGTGTCGAAGGTTATAATGCCTTATATTATTGAGTAGTTCGTCTACCCCATGTTATCTTCATGATTTCGTCATGTTCGAGTTTTCATCGCCATCTTCTTTGGTTTGACCGTCAGTTTGTCTACCCCATGTTCTCTTCATAATTTCTGTCATGTTCGAGTTTTCATCACCCTCTTCTTTGATTTGACCGTTCGTCTTCAAAGTATGTTGAACTTTTGTTCTTTTTCAATTGCTGGTTCGTTGTCCCATTATTGGTGCTCTACTCGTTCCTTGACGGCTTGTCCATTTGCCTTTTTCGACCTCTCGATAAGCCGGTAGAATCTCTTTCCCTATAATTATTTTTTTTTTTTTTGAAGTAGAAAAACTGAAACTGAATTCTACACAAATTTGTAACCATCACTGTTGTCATTCTCTGTCCTAATCTCTGGGTATGTGAAAACAAATATGGAATTGTGGCAAATCCCCTGATACATAATACTACAATAATGTTTTCAAATGTAGTCTGGAATACAAATTATACTAATAGCAACAACCGCGTCAGGTTAATCAGAGCATGTAAATGGTTGCTGAAAAATAAGCAAGTCATCATAGTAATGACTGTACAAATACAAATGTTTCTTGTTCCTGCTTCAACCCAATCGAACCCATCCTAACCAATTCATGACAGTAATGCAGTTGAATAACTGGTGTCATAAAGACAGCTCCATTACGGCTGAGTCGAACAACCCTGACAGTTCCTGCACTACATTTTCATCTGCAAACACAAACTCAACCGAGTTCCTTGCAAGTTGAAACATTTCCCTCCGGCTGAGACCTGTATCCATAACATTATCGGTCAAAAGGTACCCAAGTACATAACATTGTTCCGGACAAAAGTAGCAGCTACAGCTATGCAGAATCGCAGATTACTGAAAATGTGCCAGGTTTGCACCCAAAGGAGACATAATAAAGACCTACCAAATGCGGTAGCAGCAACAGCATATTCCTTGGAAAGAGAGGTTGAGAAAACACCAGTGTCATCGGTGCACAATGTCATAGGATGCTTTGCATTGTACAGATGAGCTGCATTAAGCAAAAGTAAGACAAACAAACAATACCACCAACATCATCTATTTTTCATGCTGTGTATGGCAGGCGATTACTTACACTACTAACATGCAGAAGATCGTACATGTTAAATGTTAATTAGCTATATGAAGGAGATTCGTGTGAGGAAAAATGTGTGCCTGTGAGCAGTATCTTCCTCCTGTATATCTATATTTCTGTCACTTTTTCTTTTTGGTCTTTTATATTTATTTTTATTTTTTTTGGAGGCTGCTCCCAATATTCAGGTGCCATATGATAAAATAGCTGAGAGTAAGAAACCTAACCAAAATGATGGACTTCAAGAGACGCAATTGTATTAGTCCTGATATTAGAAGTCAAACATATTTCAACCTGCAGATGGCATGCACAAAGTGATGTAAAATTAAACAGTTGCTGCAGGACTATATTCCTAATGGAAAATGATGTAAAATTGCTTCCATGCTACATAGAAAAAGAAAACTAATGTGTTATCTGTTGGTCAGAATGGTAATGGAGTGGAATATTAATATATAATCATAGGTAAAGAACCAAACCGGAATCTTTGATGTTTTTAGCTTTGTCCATCCTTTCTCTTCTAGGCAGCATGCATGACCAACCCTGTCTGGATGGAAGTCCAACATTGCGTGTATTTCATCCTGGTTAGGTACCTAGAAAGTACTAACATAGTAACATATGAGATCTAGTCAGAGAAATTCCCGCTATCACAGTAATGAAAAACTAACAGAATTTTTTTTAAAACTATAAAATGAACGATACCTCTCCACAGTGTAGTGTGATACGCAAGCCTTGCTCCCTAGCATATTTCAAGGCAGGTAAATATGTGGCCCTGTGAGACATAACCGAGATAGATGTAGTAAGTTCCCTCATAAGATAAGCCTTAAGAATATCAGAAGTGGGAACTTGTTCTCAAGTAAGTACCAATCTCCAACGAGGGGATTCCCTGAGAGGTCAATGCCCACAACACCAAAATTCCTTAATTCCAATGCAAGTTTAACCTGTAAGCATTATCTTCAATTATTCATACTCTGAATGTTAATAAATAAACTTCAATCATTCATACTTTGCAAGACATACAGTTTCCATTGCAGAAGCAGTGGTTTCGCGTCTGTCAATGCTAAGAAGAAGTCTAACAAATATCTTTTTCCGCCCATCCTGCAAATCATTAACACGGTCTGGGTTCATATTCCTATCCATACCAAAACCACAGGCAGCAAAGTCGACATCAACTGTGTTGACTGCCCTTAGACCAGCGATTACTGCTTCCATGTATGAACGTTTGGTCATCCCTATCTTATCATTCCTCTGCACAAAACAATATACTCGATTTACTTTTCACTAATCTGTAACAACAACTGTATTGTCCGAATTTGCGCAAAAAAAAATCAGCACAAGTCTTCGCACCTTGGGGGTAGTTCTCAGCTCCAAGTAAACAACATTTTCAGAAGCAAAGTCTTCAATAACCTACTTTTCTCCAACATTAGGAAGTTGCACAGTTGAGAAAGTAAACAGTAGGATGCACTACAATGTAGTATTATGACCTCATAACCTAATAATGAAAAAGGTAAGGACAACAGTCTACAGAAAAGGAAAAAGCTCATCATACTTCTTTGGTGATTCGAGTCACAATCTTATGATCAGCGGTGATGATATGAATCAAATCAAACAATCTGAAGACTTCATGCAACGTCCTGTCATCTAATAAGTGAAATAAACAAAGAAGGTTTTAGAATAACCATTCAATTAGGGAGAAACTGCAACCGCTTGTTCAAAACTGAACACATACAACTCCATTTACACAGCAAATGATCATATCATGAGATTAAGACCATCTCCATCCTAATAAGTAATACCCACCATAAAAGTTTCTTTTATTCACCTCTAGTATATTCTCCTACAAATTTTTTATTCATCCCTTTTTTTAAATTGTTAAAAGATTCTCATAATTTCTGTGCTAAAGATGGTTGTACTGAAAAGAGAGAGGATGAGTTGGCGTTATGCCCCTAGAAGAACAAGACAGGATTTTTCCAATGACTTTTATCTTTTTATCGTTATTGATAGTTCTCAATTGCCATGACTATTACTTTGAGTGAAAGGGCAAATTCCAAAACTGATGGGATATTTTGGCCCCTTAGGAGAGAGGATGGTGTTTAATAGGCGAGTCAAATCACTGTAAGACTTAATAGACTTTTGATTCCTCAAAATTTAAGAAAGGAGAGAATCTTACTCTTAAGGATAACTTGCTCAAAGTCAGAGAAAACAATGATGCCCTTTTCACCAAGAACCCTAGCAAGCTCCCTGTGACAACAAATTGCAACATTACTCGCAGGCTGAAAAGGATTCCAAACTGAAAAACACCAAAAAGGGGTGAACTGTACATTATAGTGGAGTCTCGGATGGAACCATTGAGATGAGCATGGAGCTCCACTTTTGGAATCGCTGAGCACCAATCCAGCTCCATTTTCTTTTTGAGAGGGGATGAGGAAGCGCAAGTGTGGAAGCAATTGGTAAAGAGAGTCAAGAGACTGTCTATGAGAGTGACGGAGAGTCTTAAGTCTCTTTATTGGGCCTTTTTTTGCTGTTCTCCCTGACAGGTTCACGCTATCAAGGCCCAATCAACATGGGTTACCTGACTCACGCCATTGAAAATTATGTTACAACGTTGTTTTTATGTTGTAGTCAAAGTGATGGTTACCTCAGTTCTACTCACAATGACGATGGATTTCGTAAATGACGGTTATGGTATTTGTGACCGTGGCAGTTACAGGTTCCAAAACCGTAAAAAAATTATGACATATGTCACGGTTACGGGTTTCGTAACCGTTGTGCATTTGTGAATGTCATCGCCGTACGTTTACGACTTCCGACATAAAATTATGTTACAACGTTGTTTTTATGTTTAGTCAAAATGAGAGTTACCTCAGTTCTACTCATGGTTATGAAATTATGTTACTCGCTACTCATTTGAAGCATAAATTATCCTTCAAGTGGAAGCTCTAAGAAAGGAACTACAAAAGGCCATAAATCTAAGTTTTGATATCATTGAAATTAAGGGGATAACTTTGCTTCGTAAACTCAATAAATCGGATTTGAAAATCACCGTGACAATGAGATATGATAAATTTAATAACTCCATTTTGATGTTTTTGCTCGTTACCTCTTGCTGACTGGATCATCCTGCTTTTCTTTGAAGACTTTTTTTTTTGCTTTCGGTTTCATTTTGATTTTTTTTTTGTGTATTTCTTTTATCCTCTTTTGTTCTTTCTTGATGGTTTGACCGTATGCCGATTATTTCGACCCACTAGTCGGCGCGCCGGCTAGTGGTTTCGAACAGCTTTCCATATTTTTTTTTAAAAAAAAAAGAAAAAACTCCATCTTGCTTTCAAGATGTACTCACGTTCAATTACAACACGTAATTAGGTAAATCAATGCCGTCGCATACATACCCGCTTATCTTGATCATGAAACACACCGAGAAGATAAGATCCTATCGCGAGATGTTGGAGACCTCAGCGGCGACAGTCAAATATTAGATATCGATCATCCTTATTTCACTACCCTTTTGTATCAAAAAAAGATAAATAAAAGAATGTTACACCTTTGTTTTTATGTAAGAAAGTGTTAATTTTTGTTGGGTAAAATGGGTGTAAAAATAAAAAAGGGCCAACTTATTAGCACCCCCTATTAGTCTAATCAAATCAATATTATGATTACTGTCTCATCAAATCACAATAAAACGGCACAAAAAATTTTTTTGTACAACAATACTCAAAAGTTAGAATTGAGAGAAGAAGCAAATGCAACACATATTTTTCGTCCTTTTGTCTGAATGTTGCGCATAGATACATCAACATTTGCAACTTTTTCATATATACTTTCTAGATTAGGATTAATAATTTAGGTTTATTATTTCAGTTCAACGACGAAGTGGATTTTAATATTAATTTATTTTTTAATTTGGCTATCGTTCATCTTTTTCTCTCTATCATTCATTTGTTCCTCACTAAATCACGTTCTTTACTCATATTTAACAAAAACTGTAATACTTAATTAATCATATCTAATAACGTAAATACATTAAATTATGACGTTTGATTAGGGATGAACATAGGTCTAAAATCGAACCGAACCGCAATAAATCGAATAGTGCCTAAAACCGATTTTCCTTAAATCTTGAACTGAAAACCTAACCTACAAAAGTAAGTTCGGTTTCGTCTTGAACCTAAAACTGAAATTAGAAATATTAAAATCGAAAATCAAACCTATTAACATCGGTTTCAATTTAGGTTTTGGACTTAAACCGACCTAAAAAGTAAAAGCTCCAAACATTTAAATAATATTGAAATGAATAAAAACTACAATGTAAAGTACAAATGTAGTCACTCTCATCTATTCCGATAAAAATAAAAATATGATATATCTAAATCAAAATCTATCTCGATAAAAATGACAAATATGAGCCTGTCTTTTTTTTTTTAAAATAATATCGGTTTTTCGGTTCAAACTATCCGCCAAACCCGAGTCTCTTGGGTGAAAGCCAGATAACTTAATCGTTGGAAGACAACGGAATTATTAATAGAATACATCGTCATTTTATTATAACAAATTATAAAAAGTAATCCTAAAAATATGCAACCTGGGTGAATGCCAAATATCCTAACCACCGAACGTCGACGGATTTGTTGATACTTAAACACCTTTAACCAAAATAATATGTATGCACTCCAAACCGGGTGCATGCGTAGCCGCATGCTTCGCCTTCTTGACATTTTTCGTCCGCGAATTAATCTCAAATGCGGAATGAATTAAATTCAATTTCACTTTCAAATCACAAATGCGAAATTAATTGAACTCAATCATTACTCATGAACACTAATTATGCATTTTATGTGCAAAATTAGAAAGATAATTTAAAAATTAATTTCGTTAAAAATCTACGAATTTTAATTTCACTTAATAAAAAATAAAGTAATAACCATTTTTCATAGTTTAAATGTAGACTTTTCAGATATATCGTGCCACACAACCATTACTCATGATTTTGCCACTAACCCTAAATAGTGTCACGTTCTAAATACTTCAAAAATCTAGGCTTGCAGCAAATACAACACTAATCAAAATCAATCAAATCAGTATTTTGGGGTGTAAATATTACTACCCATAAATAAAAAAAACTCAATCATCTGCAAGGCGCCTACAATCGCCGGGAAAGAGAATGCGCGGCTGCTCAGGCGTTTTCAGTCTCCCATCCGCCCTGCTCTCGCTGCAATGGGCGTCTCATCTCTTCCGAATTGGTGCATCCTCGTCGTCGTCTTCAATCATCTGCAAGGCGCCTTTCTCCGCCACCCCAACAAGCAAACAGCGACGGAGGAGGTTGAGGAATTCAGCGTTTTCAGCCGCATGCTCCGGTACTAAAACTATCGTTCCCGAGGCCTCTACAGTCTCGAATGCAGCGGCAGCGTCTATCCCTTGTTCTCACAGGTAATCGCTTTGTTCTGATTTCTGTTGTTGGTTTCACTATTTTTTTTCCTCCAAATTTCTAGAAGATTGTATTTTGAGAATTGATTGGAATTTTGTTCTCCGTCCATGTGAATGCTCGTACATTCGTTTGTTAGGATATTCAGAATCTTATTTAGAAGCAAAGACGACCTTCAGTTCAAATCGATGTTCATTGTGAACTAATTGAATACTAAAACTTTGTCCTAACTTTTCGTCCTTAAGCTACCCGAAATACAATCGCCTACTTCCCTGCCCACCGACAAATGGTCCACCACGAATTGAACACTTGGTTGTTGAAGAAGGAGGCCCTGTTTCTGAATATATAAGTAAAGCTCTGAATCTCCCTCCTTTGTAAGTGTGACCTACCTCATTTGCTGTAATATGTCTTGAGAAAAGGAGAGCAGTTGATAAATATGGAAACTTCAATTGTAGGTATGTAGCTGATTTGATCAATTTTGGAGCTGTATATTTCGCACTTGTATGCCCCAATCCTCCACCAACTGCTACTGCTGAGCAAATCCGACTATATGAACAATTTACAGCACCTGAGCTTCTGGTGCAAAGAGGTTCAATCAAAGGAAAAACTTTTCGGGAGGCACAGAAGACTTTGAGGATAACGAATGTTGATGAATATGTTGAACGTGGAACATACTTACGGGTGTATGTACACCCAAAGCGTTTCCCAAGGTGGGGATGACTATGGATTTTGTATTTTCAATATTTATTTACCTCCCCAAAGTAACAAATGCTTGGCTTTTATTTTACTTAGGTGCTATGAAGTTGATTGGATATCAAGAATTCTGGCAGTTACCGAATCATATGTTGTGCTGGACAAGCCTGCTGGTACCTCAGTATGCTATCTTCTGAACCATTTTCCACTCTCAAAATCTCTTTAGGTCAAAATATGATAGCTGCTTTTCTAATATTTCAATTTTACCATGCTGTCTTTACAAGTGCATCTTACTAAGGTCCCGTTATGGCGTTATGTATGATGCCGAGAATCGGCCTGAACTATTTTTGATAGTGGTTTAGTTAGATTTTAGGAATCATATTAGGGTTCCTATGCAAAACAAAACCACCACCTCCTCCACAATCACCTTTCTCTTGTTGCCCATGAAATCAGATGTTGAGGAACAATTGCACAAGTACTGAAGCCGATCCATCCATAGTAAGTAGATGAACACTGTCACTGGCCTTCAGAGCACAAACGAAGGTGGTCACATCCTCTCACTGCCACTAGTGAAGGATGACTTACGAACAAACCTTCAAACAAAAAGACAAGAGAGAGAGTGTGTGTGAGAGACAAAAGCTAAAACTTCGCAGAGAAGTGAAGCAAGATGAAGGCTAGTGGAGCAGTGAAGCCCGGTGGATTAGCAAGGACATTTAAATTTAGTTTAAAACTTTATAAATCTCAAAGAAAGCTTTGATTGATGAATTCAAATGTAAAAACTACTAAAAAAAAAACCTGAATTGTTTTATATCAAATGCTTTATACCCTAAGAGGCTAAGAAATTAATTAAGGTTGTAAGATAAATTTCAAAAAAGGCTAATGTTAGTATGTTACTAGGTTTAGAAATAACTAGGGAAGGAAAAAGAAGGAAGTTCAGCTGAGAGACAAAGCAATGGCAAGACCTGTTCAAGGTCTTGCTGCTACTTTGCAAGACTATGTAGATTAGGGCTACTCCATTTTCACAATGCTCCTTTGGAGCTTTTCCACATGGGCCAAGTTAAAAAAAAAAACTAAAAAAGATTAAAAAGCAATCTAGTGAGTGTGATGTTGAAATAGATAAATTCTAACTCATTCCATCCACAATTTTGTAAAACTCGGGCAGGTGGGAGGAACCTCAGACAATATTGAAGAAAGTTGTGCAACTTTTGCTACTCGTGCCTTGGGATTGACAAGTCCACTCATGACTACCCATCAAATTGATAATTGCACAGAGGGATGGTAAATTACATTCCTCTATGTACCTTTCTTTTCTAGTATCATTGGTCATTGTATTAAATGATAGTGGTTTACTTTTTGCAGTGTTGTTTTAGCAAGAAGTAAGGAATACTGCTCAGTCTTTCACAGAAGGATTAGGGTGAGTTCTCAACTTCATTCCTTTCTTGACCGAGGGCATCTGTAAGTGCCTAAAAAGTAGATGGCTGATACAAGTTAGATTAAACCCGTAGTTATTATAGTATCTCTTTTTTGCACACTCTTATGTTTAACACACTTATTCAACTAGATAGCAGTATTTTTATAGTTCTTTTTGTCGAAAACATACTGACCTATCACCTGTGATATGGTTATGACTATTTATTAATATGTTATGGAACTTTTCTTCCACTGATAATCAGGAGAAAAAGGTCAAGAAACTGTATCTTGCTCTTGCTGCTGCTCCTGTACCAACGGGAATACTTACCCATTATATGCGCCCTTTCAAACTTGCTCCACGACTTATTTCAGAAGGTATTGAGGTCTGACCGGGTGCATGGACAAAATTACAAGTTGACATTGCCTTAATGAAGTCGTACATATGCAAACTTCTTTAAATTTTATTTCAGTTTGAGCTTTTTTTTTAAGGGTTTAGGGCTGCTTTGGGATGTGACCAATTAAGCAACAGTTGAGCATATTCCATGAACTAACTTCTGGAATAATTATGAATGAATCCAAACATTTAAATTTGTATTTAAATTTTGTCAACTGCACTTTCTATTATCTTCAGTTGGCTGTATAGTACTTAAAGGTTCCATTTTTTGGTGGGTATGGTAGATCATATCGAGGGGTGGCTTTTGTGCCAGCTTGAAGTCTTGGATTGCAAGGAAGTTCCTTGGCCAAGCTCTGTTACTGAAGAGAAATATTATATTCAAGACTCTGGATGGCCTGTTAAGGAGTTTGCATATGAGTGTACTATTAATCTCCTGACTGGCCGCACTCATCAGGTATCGTTGATGGATGGATCTCTGCACTATTTACTCAACTATCTTATCAGGGTCTAGTGATCTACCAGTCTAGTGACCTTTTTTAGTGGACGGTGCTTATTGCTGTAGAAGCTGCAGAAAATGTAATAGATCGCTGTTTGTTGCAAACCAGGTCTAGAAATCGCAAAAAAAAAGAAGAAGAAACAAACTCAGATCCCCATGCTTGTGAAGGCACCTTTATGAATTTTGTTATAGTATGCTTAATTAATGCCTTTAGTATAATCTTTGAGATTTGATCAAAGAATGAAAAGATTGGACAAGTAGCTAACAAGATAACATGTTATCATCATGATTATCCCTAGCCCCTATTGCATCTCCATTATTACTCTCCATTACTCTGAGGTTTGCCTCCAGCTCTGAAGCCCATGGAATCTCAAACAAACTACTGGATTTATATAATGACTTTGCAGATTCGTGCACAGTTAGCTTCTTATGGGGCACCTATAGTGGGTGATTCAATGTACATGCCTGCATCACTTGCAGAATTGACAAGTCCTGGAGTGAATCCATTTGGGAACCACCAAAAGAAATTCTCAAATGATATTGATAAAAACATTGCTATTGAGAATTGGATGGCAAAACATGGGAAGGAGCCTACAATTGCTATTGGTCTCCAAGCTTGGCAAATTTCTTGGGATGACGGTCATCATTCTTACAAAGCTGGATCTCCTTGGTGGAGATGAGGGAAAGTCTGGTCATGCCACTATTTTGTAGAGGTATTTTTCAAGTCTAAATTAAGGTCTTGATAATTTTAGTTACGTACTTCACAAACAGTTAAGATAACACTTCCTGGTATAGGACTATATGGATTTATTTTCTTCTCTGCACAAGTGCACAGTCTTTACAAATTAATCAGCAACACTGCAATATAGATTAGCATATTGAGGTCCCATTTATCAATTGGATTTCAATATCTGAACCAGAATAACTCTTAATAAAGATATACTTTTATTTTCACATCAGACTAACTGGAATCTAAAACATTGATGTTCAATTGGATATTTTAGGTTAGGTATTGCTTTGGTAAGTGTTCTTGATTTGCTAGATACTAAACGTATTTTCAAATAGCTTATTGTCATTTAGTTCGAAGTCCTGTGAGCGGTGTTTCAGTTCTTTTTTATAATATCTGGATCATAGATATCTGAATGCTATTCTGGTTTTGAGGAGGAGGAAATGAGTTGTATTTTCTTCTAGCTTATTTTTTTTGCTGTTCTTGAAAAAAACAATATATTTATCACATGGAAGATAAGCATTAACCGAAGACATCATTACGAAAAATAGGGGAGTTAAGGTACAGGATATAAATGGACAAGATTTATCTCAGATCCAGTACAAATAGAACCTGACCTCTCATATCTTTTTCTTTTCTTTTTTCTTCTATATCTGTATTTTCCCTAAATAACGTGTCTCTAGTTCTTGACTTACAGAATTCCCCTACATGCAGAATGATTAACGTATTTCTTGGCCCTTAAAAGTGTGTTGATGATATTAGTCTGGTATATCAGGCATTACATTGCCGTTTAGCTTGTTACTTCCAGCATTGCATCTGTTTCTGCCTTCTGTTGGGCAATAAATTGTCTGTACCACATTGCGGATGCCTTGGGAGTCCTCTTCATCAAAGTGTAATCAACATGATGCAGACCAAACCTCTTGATATATCCATCTAGCCATTCAAAGTTGTCAAGCAAGGACCATGCGTAGTATCCCCTAACATCTGCTCCTTTCCTAAATAATTAGATGGCACATTAAATAAGTGGCCTTCTAAATGATGGTGTACTGAACTCAGACGTTGGATGATGGTAGTGTTTGTATCTCTGGGAATAATGGGATTATTTAGAGGGTAATCAAATAGAATCACTTTTCTTGAAAAATCTTTATAATTTTTAACCCTAATTCTAATTACGAATGGTTTACTCCTGAGGTGAATTGGAATCTGCCCTTAAGTGGTGTTTGCTTCTTTCAAATTCATTATTTTGATATGGTCAACCTTTTAGGTTTAGACTGCATTGGATTTCAGTACATTTTATCACATGCATTGACATCTTTTCCTAATATGACTGCATCAATTTGCTGGTTTTCAGCTTGCTATTCTTAACTCCTAGCTCTCAGCAGTGCATCCAAATAACCACTCATATAATCAACTCTCTTGAAATCATTAAGTTATTCCTTGGTAGAGCTGTGACTGCTTTCTTAAGCGTAGCCTACAAGAGCAGGGAAGTTAAGTTTAAATTAAAAACACAAGGTTGCTTATTTACCATTTTCTGTAATATGGGTATATTGCTGTATCTCGCCTTCACATAATTGATGATATTTTCCATTCCTTGTGGGTAGTCGAAAAGCCACTTCATTGCAGTCTGTAGAAATCGGTAAATGCAGTGGTGTTACCCTTATGCAATACTCTAATGATTGGCCAACTGAAATTATTACCGATTCTCCAATGGGAATCCATTTTTCTCTGCAGTTCTATAGTAAAAGCCTTCTGTCTTGGAGGTCCCTGGACCTTGCTGGCACTGTGAGAGCATGCAGTCTTTTGCATAAGAACTAGTATAATGATTAATGCCAATGAAATCCAGCGAATTGTTTAGGATCTTCTGATCTTCTCTTGAAAACTCCGGTAGATTAGATTCTAGAATTACTTTTATCTCTGCTGAATACTCTCCAAGTATCAGAGGATCCAAGAACCTGCATTAAGAATGTCAAAAGTCATATCTTGCTGCATAGGCTTCTATATATCCAATACCGCTTTGCTTTCCACCTTAAGATGAATGTCTTACCAGTTAGTGAAGAATGATTGTGCTTTATCTGCTGCCATCTTGTCTGGTAAGGAGTTGCTGATTGGTTCAAACCATATAGCGTGCAAAACAACCCCAATAAATCCTTTTTGTTGCTTCTGATTTCTCAAACATAAAAGAGCAAGTTTAGAACAATAGAGATGCTTGCTCTGAAGTGGAAAAAAGTTTGTTTTTTCGAGTTTCATTAGATCCTCTCTTTCATGCAGTTGTTAGGGTTGGTAAAATTTTATATTACCAAAGCTGTCATTGTATTGTTTTATATAAGTAATTGCTATCCAGTCTCATCATTTTATATGCTGTCTAGAATCGACGCTCTCTACTGGTGTGACATGTATGATATACGTACACTATTGTATCAGCAAAGATCTTGTTCACCTAATATTGAAGAGTCTAGAGATTGAAACCTTATTGCTCCCGTGTACCTGGTATTTGGTTTTGTATAGATTTGCAGCAATTGCATGGGTTAAGATGATATTATGTCCTACAATGAAGGGCTCCTTCTCTGATTCTCCATCAGTACAGTTTCCATATGGGCTAGAGCATCTATTTGGTGGGAATTCTCCCGTTCGATAGCCATCAATGGCCACTACATTTGTCTCGTTGAAGGTAACCAAATATTTCACTCGATCTCCGAAGATTTTGAAGCGGACATCTGCGATGCTTTCTAAGTTAGGTCAGTTTTTCTCCTTACAACATAGATATAATATTTCAACACTTAAGTTGCTGCGTGACTGCAATATGCTATGTTCTTAATAAATTTATGAAACCCTTACTTTAGTTTTGGGCTAAGCCAACTCCCATATCTGTCTTGAAGCTCTTGGGGTATATCAAAGTTGCTTAGTGTCACCAAGGGTTGGATTCCTGCCCAAATGGCCAAATTAGAGTAAGAACATAGCATATTGCAGTCACGCAGCAACTTAATTTTAGAGACACATAGTTGTTAAGATGATTTGTTAGTGGTGGCGTGACCGTATTGCTGATAGTACATAACAAGTTCATATTAATTTTAGAGACACATAGCTGTTGTTATTCATTACGTACCCCAATAGTTAGTGTTTTTTTGGTAGCTAGCATAAATAATAATATTAAAATAGTATGGTCAATGCAGTTCTTCATTTGCTCCTAGAACTATCCAATTGGAGTTGCAAAATAGCTTAGAGCAACGAATTCAAACCTTTTTGTAGAAGAGCGTCAATTAGCTTATTGTAGAAACCGACTCCTGCTAAATTGACAGCTCCATATCTCCCTTCTGTTTAGGACATAAATTCTCAGTCAGTTTTGTAGTTGTATGATGTCATCAAGTAAATCTTATCTTGAATTGGTATCTGAGAGGGGTCATCTTTAAATAGGAAGTGTAAGAACAACTGGAAAACTTCACCGTGACAGATACTAACTTGATAAAATTCTTGCCCATGAAACTGAGAAGCGATAGCTATTGACTCCGAGATCCGCCGTCAAATCAACATCTTCCTGTAGTACATTATTTCCCATAATGGTTAACCCCTGTTAGCTACTGCAATTCAAGTTATGGATATTTGTGCTAGGTCAATTTTCTTTCCTTTTGCCCTTCAATTATTCATGGTAAGTAGAAGACAGTTTGGATGTAAAGGTATTTGTCAATTATGTGAACAGAAAATTGCTGGAATCTTTTAAGGGGAAACATTGTAATATTGCCAATCATAAATCATGGAAAATTTTGGGTTAATAGTGTTTGCCTTTTCTGCTTTGTTCTAATCTGAAAATTTTGCTTCTGTTTTGGTGTAGGATCAACTGAACTGGCATTCAATAGTTTCCCGTCTTGATCAATGGCATATGGCACTCAGGATTTATAAACATGGTCATGATTTAAATTATGTACTCTTTTTTAATTTTAGTGCAGAAGGTTAGCATCCCTGTGCCTTCACCTGACACCCCTACTCTTTCCTAAATGCTTACAGTGTTTTATTTCACACCATAGATAATTAGATATAAGAGATCTGTTTTGATAGCTAAAATTTTCCAGCCAAGAATGGTGGAAGTATGTTTGCTATATGTGGGGTGTAGTTTTTTTTTTATCACACTCTGAACAACTCTTTCATTTCTAATATGAGATATATTGAAGTTGACAAAGCAATAAAATTAATTTAGTACCTGATAAGGATGGTAATGATCTGTAGCAGTATATCCCCATTGCTCTGGTCCATTATGTTTCCTGCCATACAATCCATGGGGATGAAAACACATTCACCCACAAGCTAACTTATTACATACAGTTGATTACCTGAATTATGAGTGAAAGTATCCCAGTTGCTGAGCCCTTTCCCGTCACTTAAGTATGGTCCTTCACACTGCAATGAAGTTGGGTTAGTTTGTGATAATAGTATGTTAGTATTAGAACATTGTTGGAGTGAGAAGAAGACTTAAGATGCTGAGGAGGCAGTCCCAAAGAGGAATTTGGTTGGGAGTGCGGATGGGTCTGATAATGTGAGATGTTTAGCAGCCACAACAGGGCTGGGAGAGACAAAGCTTAAAACTAAAAGATAGGTTATCATCTTCATGTTTTTAGAAGGATGGTATTCTTGCATTTGCATGCAGCACAATAATATAAATACTGCTTACCCCCTCCCCCTTTGTACTGTGATTTGAGGATTACAAGAGAATAAGAATATATGCTCATAGTTTGGACTAAACATGTAGCATTTATTAAGGTCTAGTCACTATTGGCCCACAAAGACTACAAAGCCCACAAGGCTTTTACAAAGGCCTATTACTTCAATTACATCTTATTGACGTCACACCATTTCTCATGAATTACGATTCATACAAAAAAAAAAAAAATACACGCCAATCGATCTACTAATGTATGAAAGAATTCGCATTCCGAGTACGCAGTGGACAATACTTGCAAGCCGTCGAAAAAATTTCCCAAGTCACGGTAGTCTACTCAAGGCTATCGTTAACTGGGGTACGCGAGAACGATAACCAATGGTCAGTACCTCACTACCTCTTGGCTAGGGAAGAATTCTTGGGAGATAGCTTTGGTTCGTGCACATTAGAAGTAGACATGAGTGAAAGACCTTGCCTCAGTGCTTTTACTTTGATTGCTTTTACCATTTCATCCACCTAAAGATAGTCGGTACTTTACTACTTGCTTGTAAAAGGATTTCCAGTAGCTACCTGTAGACCTTAACTAGTATGCCATTGCCTAGGTTCATTGGAGCCTATCAAAAAGGAGAACTCCCTAGCTGGTGGTTCCAGTCCATACCTTGCGTAAAAAGATTCCAAAAAAGATGTATCCGATAACCATTCTATAGAGGTCGACCTTAAAGCAAGCTAGTTGTTCATCCTATATTTTAATGGTAAGTGTTGAGATATCCGGGTTCTAAAGCCAAGGACCTCCCGGAGTTTTGGAACCATCCATTTCAGGAGTTTTTCTTTGATCTCTTGCAATCCCAACTCCTAAACCGGGGGATGAAAGCGCATACCGATGGTGCAAAAAACTTTTGTTAATAACTTTGAATTATATATTTTTTGAAAAAACTGAATTTAATTAGTCATTTTTTAAATATAAATTTTCAAGTTAGTCTTATTTTTGTTTTTTATGTCTTTAAAAAAACGAGTCAAACCTTTTTTATATATAAACTTTTGATTTAGATTTGTTTAAAAATCTAATTCGAATTATTTTTAAATTATTTTTGAATATTTTGACTTATATAAAAAAAATTAATTTGATTTTTTAAGTTTCAAATTAAATATGTTTTTTTACAAAAATTCGAACTAGATATATTTTTATTCTCCATATAAAATATTTATATGTATTTGTTATACATTTTCTTAGAAAAAAATTATTTTTTTATTCATATATTTGGTGACCGTACCCACTGGATACCCTTTTTTTAATTATATTGATAACTATTTTTAATATAAATACATTTTAGAAATATAATATATTCAAGATATTTTTACAATATATATTAAATTTATTATAATCATATTTAGTATTTTATAATTACACATAGTATTATAATTATAACAAATTAATTTATATTACAAAAATATTTTAGAAACAATGGTAATGCTAGTGCTACAAGTCCTTTGATACGCTGTAACTTTGCGTTTTGCGTTTTACTTTTGGGATAGTTCAATGTATTCGTGAAAAGAAAGCCGAGGGCAAAAAGGACGCTCCTTGTCCATTGTAGTTAAAGCTTCTCTATCTCTCTACATACAATACTTCGATGGCGGGTGCAGAGGCTGTAGACTCCAAGCATCCACTGTCCGACTAGGGTTCTGTCTAGAACCCTAGATATTCAGAACTAGGATTAGGTGTTTTCCGAACGCCCAACCAGCAATACGGTTATCGCCACCCGCATCACCACCAAGAAGGGCGATGCCAAACGACGCTTTCGCCAAGCCTACCTCCTCGCCAGTCCTAGACCGTTTTCGCGACTTGCTTAGGGAGAGAGATGCGGATGTTAGATCTTCGTCCTACGACGATGTGCTTCCGCCTCCGACTACCAACGAGATTGTTCGGATGTACGACGATGTTTTGTCGGAACTCACTTTCAATTCCAAGCCCATAATAACTGATCTCACTATCATCGCCGGCGAACAGAAAGTGCATGCTGAAGGCATTGCCGATGCGGTTTCTGCTAGGATTGTAGAGGTACGCAGCCGACTGCTCTCCATCGCAAAATAATGCCAATTCTTCTTTTGATTCTTAGATTTTAGGGTTTTTGGTTCCCTTCGTTCTACTTTGTTGTTCACCTCGAATTTGTGTACAAGTTTGTAATTATTTATTTGCAATGGAAGGATTCGTAGAGTGCAACAATATTTTTGTTTTAGATTATATTTAAAAATTTGTGTGTACCCTGTTAGCAATTCAGGGTTGCATATTATTTTTCTTACAGAACATAAAACAATGGAAAGAGGATTTGTTTTTGCTCTTCGATTATAGTTATCAAATGAACCTTCTTCGATTAGACTATGGCTGATGGTCTCTTGGTGGCAATTTCCCTTCGCCTCTGCTAATGTTGATTTGATCCTTGACCATGATTCTTCCAACTCCATATTCCCAGTTCTTAGTGGTATCATTATTGTAGTTGTTTTATGAAAGATTTCATCTTTGTCTACCTGCCTGCAGCAATATTCACTTACTTCATTTGAATTGTATGGAATGCAAGAGTCCCAACATTTTTTATGACCTTTGTAACATCTATTCAGGTGCCAGCTGACCAAAAGCTGCCTGCCTTGTATTTGTTGGATAGCATTGTCAAGAATATTGGCCGTGACTATAGTAGATACTTCTCTACTCACCTGCCTGAGGTGACTGGATCCATTTCCCTTCATTTTCAAGTTGCTTAGGAAGTTTATCCCTTCGCAAACGTTGTACTTATTATGTTTTATTTTTTCTTCCCATTTTTCTCTCCTCTAAGGTCTTTTGTGAGGCTTATAGGCAAGTTCCGCCTGACATGCATCAGTCAATGCAACACCTCTTCCGGACTTGGTCTACTGTTTTCTCATCTTCTGTCCTTAACATGATTGAGGTTGAGTTACAATTTCCTCCAGCACTAATTAAAAAATCATCAGGCCTGACCAACACAGCGGCTTCTAAATCTTCTCGGCCGATGCATGGCATACATGTAAATCCAAAATATTTAGAAGGAAGGGGACAGATTGACACTGAATTATCCACTAGCGTAAGTTAATTTGGATTTCTGTTGTTGAATTTTGGGGAAGGTAATTGTAATATTTGCATCAATCTACTATATATGAGGCTGAGTGTCACTCAATCTTTGCAGAATGTAAATAATGCCAACTGCAATATATATGGTCAAAAGACTACTGTAGGATATGATGACTACGATTCTGATCAAGGAGAGGGTGCAGTGCCTAACTTTGGTACCCGGAGATTGACTTCTAGTGGATACGGTGGACGTGTTTCACTGTCTCTTGGCGCTGACAAATTACTTCCTTCTATTGCTGGTCCTGCCAGGTATACTTCACCATCAATTGATAATTTCTGAATCTCCCAGTAAATAATGAACTTGCATCTTTTGATGTTGGATTCATTCATGGAACTTTTCAGGGGGACTAGGGCTAATGGAGAGACTATTGACTGGAAGAGAAGGCATGAAATTGAGAACGTTATTACTTATAGCCAGGCTAATGGGCACAAACGTGATAGAACAAGGGCTCTGATTGATGCTTATGGCCAGGACAATGGGCAGAGAACGATGGATGAGCATCCTCATAAATTTGGTTCTCGAGCGATGGATGGCATTGATAGTAAGATGGCTGCTAGGCCATGGCAGCATACTGAAGAGGAAGAGTTTGATTGGGAAGACATGAATGCATTAGTAGACCCCAGGGCTCCAGGTTCTTCAACTCTTAGTTTGAAGGGGAACTGTCCTGGTGATACTCGTATGTCCTCTGCAGAAGATTCTTTGAAAAGTGTTGAAGATGTAGCTCCATCATTGGATGTATGCCTCTCTTGTTCAGAGTGTTTCTGTTTACTTGACTTTATTGTACTAATATTGACATCTCAGATGAGTTATATGTGCCCCGGGCGATTAATTATTGCATTGTACAGAAATTTTTTTGGAATTTGTACAATGCAAATTTATCTTCCGGTGTAGTCCAACTCTTGAAATGTCCACTTTGATCCTTAATATGACATAATTTTTTTGGAATTTTTTTGGAATTTGGACTACACCGGAAGATGTAGCTCCATCATTGGAACTGTCCTGACTGAAATTTTTTTGGAATTTGCTAGCTGTATGCCATACTTCTCATCTGCATGCTGCCTGAACCTTAAATACTCAATATGGCAATATATCTTCCGGTGTAGTCCAACTCTTGAAATGTCCACTTTGATCCTTAATATGACATGTGAATTGCGAGCCATTGTACGTGCTATTGAAGTTGTGACTCATATTGGAGCATATTAGTCTTAACAATGTCATCCAGTTTCTGAAGAAACTTTAATATAAGTTTTCTTTGTTAAGCTGGCTGCTCGTGGATCAGTATCTAACCATTCTCTTCTACAGGAATTGGCCCGCAAGCCTGATTCTGTCAATCCTCAAGGAGCCTGGAAGTCATCAGAAAATTATGCGCCGGTAACCTTCCCTGCAAGTAATGTTTCTTTATCTCCTAGTGTCAAAATGCCCCCGCAAGTGAATCCTCTTCATGATGCTGATGGACAGGTTGGGGGGTTTTCAGTGCGGCCTGATTCTGTAAACACCGGTGCTTTACCTGTTTTTCATCAAGGGATATCAGCTTTGCGGCCTCCACTGAATTTTCTCAACCATCAAGCACCGTCAACTGGTTCTAATTATAAAGTTTTGAATCAAGGGCCACAGCAGTTCAATAGCGGGGGAGTTCAGAATCCTGGTATGGCACCATGTATGCCTACTCCACAGGCTGGGGTACTGTCTCATTCTGTCCAACAACCAGCGACTTTGCAGCAGCATCAGTTTCTTCGCCCTCAAGAACCTTGGCTGGGTCGTTCTCTGCCTCCACCTTTACCTCAACCTGCCACCCAACCCTTATCACTAGGTTTTGTCACTCCAGCTTACAGGATTGCGTCCAATAACCAAATGATGAATCAGATTCCTCCCATGCATCCTTCTATCCACTCCACACATTTCCGCAGTACTTTCCAACAAGGAATGATGCTGCCTTTCCCTTCTGGTCCTCCCCCTATGCATCAACAGAATTTACCTCTTCTTCAGACTTCTATGCGAACCTCTAACCCTTCATTTGGAATGGCCAACCCAGGATTAATTAATTCTCTGGTTGCTCAAGGTGTGATTTCCCTGACTAACCCACCACCTCTGCAGGTAAGTGTCTTTGACACTGAAATTGGGAGGCATTTGTTATGGTATTTCTGCAGTTATGTTTGTATATGCTTTTCTGAAATTTAAAGTTGTGGTTTTCATCTTCCAGGATTCTGTTGGAGTTGAATTTAACCTGGACCTTCTTAGAACTAGGCTTGAGCCTGCAATAAGGGGTCTATACGCTGATCTACCAAGGCAATGCACTACATGTGGCCTTCGATTTAAGACGCAAGAGGAGCACAGCAAGCATATGGATTGGCATGTTACTAAGAACCGGGTATCCAAAAATCGTAAACAGAATTCTTCGCGTAAGTGGTTTGTAAGTACAACAATGTGGCTCAGCGGTGCAGAGGCATTGGGAACTGATGCAGCTCCCAATTTTTTCTTACCAATTGAGACTGCTGATGAAAAACAGGATGAGGAAGAGATGGCTGTACTTGCGGATGATGATCAGAAATCATGTGCATTGTGTGGAGAGCCTTTTGATGATTTCTATAGCGATGAAACGGATGAGTGGATGTATAAAGGAGCTGTCTATCTTAATGCACCGGGTCGATCTACAGCTGGAATGGATACATCCCTGCTCGGACCTATAGTTCATGCCAAATGTAGGTCCGAGTCTTGCGCCATTCCTACCTAAGATTTTGGTCCTTGAGAAGAGGTATTGTTTTCTATAAGTATTTTCAGGCACACTTGCATTAATTAGCGTGTATAATCCTGTAGCTGTGACCTTCCACGTTTTCATATCCTGGCGCCACATTTCATGTTTTAATCCTCCTGCCAGGATGCGAACACTAACATCCATCTGATATTGAGCTTCTCATTGGCTAGTTATTTTTATATACATTTCAAACATGGATAAAGAAAGAGCGGTGTTGGGATATACCCCCATTTCTGAGTTTTGATTTTGTAGGATTCAGTTTTTACTCATGAATTTGCTGAAGCACTAGAGCTACATTTGATTTGTTTTTGGGTCGAATACATATGTTTGATGTATCATCTAATCATCAGTATCCTCATTGTCATCTGCAGGTGGTCGAAGAAGGTAGTAGTCAGAGAAAACAGACGAGGACTTAGCTTATTGACAGTTACTGTGTTACTTGTAGCATTAACTTAAGGTTACATGTCAGTGGTAGGATTTTTCGTTATTTTGGATATTTTAGTTATGTTGGCAATATGCCAGAGAATCATGTACATGCATACCTAGTTGGCTGTTACCATCCACATCATGATACTAAGAAATTTGCCCCATAGATTACCCTGATTCCGATTTAACAGTTTGCATAACCTTTCGAGAATCTGAGATGAAAGTTTGACTAATTTGAAAGTTTTGGTCGTTTTGAGAAGTTTTGCTCCACACACGATGCAAAATTTGTTGTAGCACTGCAGGGATGATGATTAGCCATGTCAAGAACCTAGGCGGCCCTGCATCTACATGGCATGAATTGCAAGTCACCAAGGAGCTGCCTGAAAGGCTGAAACCCCTCTGCCTTGTGCTGCTGTTATGACATTTCACTGAACAGCAATGTACATTACCTGTAATTTCTAATTATTTTTTTATGTATACATTTGGAACCTAGGATTGGAGATTTGTGAGTTCAATCTGTGTGGTTCTAATTATGTTTCTTTTCCATAAATTCTTTTCATAAGCTTATTGTAGCATACAATTCACTGGCATCACAACCCAGTACAAACAAGGGTTCAGAACAAACACCACTTTACTACATTCATTTTATATCTCTTTGCCTAAAGCATGCTAGATTGAATCACCGAAGATGTTGATGAGATTGCTCGACTTGTTCAAAGACGAGGAAGATTTGGCCTTGTTGTGCCTGTGCTTCTTTGGTGTGCTGGGGGAAGAAAAGCTCTTGAATGTATCCGACTTCTGCAAATGTGATTCTAAACCTGCTAGATGAATGAGCCATTGCAGTTCATATGAATCAATGCTGGTATGTATCAAGTGATCTTCAGAAATAATCAAATAAATTTGGTCCCCGTGACAAATAGGCCAAAAATTTCTCCTCTAGGACGCAAGGAATCTGTGTAGTAGGCCACCTTTTCCAATTATTGTAATACATACTCAAATCACAGCCTACCAATCCTATAATAAATTAAGGGTCTTCTCCTGAAACTGACAAAAACTAAGGATCCAGCCAAAGAGAAATAATTCATCACTACGATCCAATACAAGTTCAGATTACCCAGTCCGTGAATGATATCTTGGATATTTTGTATAATCAAAATCATGTAATCAAAAAAAATACCTAAAGTAGTATCTCTGTTGGAGTCGGCAATCGATGACAGTGAAAAGTTAGAGCTTGTTTTGAATTCATTCATCTGTGAGAAGAGATTCACCAAACACAGAGTTCAGTTAATGATCAAATTCAGTAGAATAACTAAAGTGGGTGCAACATATTACCCAGGTAGGTGCAGGTGCATCACCATGAGCGCCATCCAAGCCAATGTGAGCGACGTGCTTTACATCAGTTGGGTACCCAATTTCCATCTCTCTTTCCTTGCCCCCTGCAACACAAGATCAAACCCATAACTTGAATATATATGATCAAATCTAAAAGATGAGTGTGTGCTGTTGAGGAAATGGGCTCTCTACCAAATAGACGTGAAATGAACTTGAATCCTCTGTAGATCCCTTTCATTTTGGATGCCATTCTTTCTTCAGTTTTTGTTTTTGCAGCACAGCTTCCCTCATAAACAGAATGAATGAAATCCTCAAAAGCCCACAAACAGAAGATAGAAACGTTTCTTTATGTGCTGCTGATGCCAATGGAAGCACACACGCAGTTCAGAAAAGTGGTTCCTTTATTTGGACATGTATATATAGAGACGACGATGACGTGGGAGGGGTATTATTGAAAATATGTTACATAAATAAAGTAGTTGAGGCCCAATGGAGCAAAGCCCAAGATGTTAGATGAAGGAGAGGAAATGTTAGGCCGTAGATAGTTTGGAGATTATTAAGGGAAGCCCTCTAGATTGTCTATTTTGTAGAATGAATTGAATGGTTATAATGACAAAGGATGAAGAGAAGCCTAACCCTCCAAAGTTGAACCATTTCCTGAAATTTTCCTCTTTGTTTTTTCTCTTCTCTCGATCGAAGAGGCTAAGCCAGAGAAGAGAAACACAAAGATTAAACCATGAACGACCTGTTCTCCAGCTCCTTCAAGCAATACTCCGACCCCAATGCCCCGGATTTGGAGGCCGGGGGAGGGGCCAACGAGGGGATGAACCTCGACAAGTTCTTCGAGGATGTCGAGGCCGTGAAAGAGGAGATGAAAGGAGTGGAGAAGATGTACAAGCAACTCCAGGATCTTAACGAGGAGACCAAGGTCGTCCACAATGCCAAAACCATGAAGGACCTTCGCTCTCGTATGGACAAAGGCGTCGAGCAAGTCCTCAAGAAGGCTAAACTCATCAAGACCAAGCTTGAGGCTCTCGAACGTTCCAATGCCGACAGCCGCAAGATCTCTGGCTGTGGCCCCGGCTCCTCCACCGACAGAACCCGTTCCGGCGTCGTCGGTGGCCTCGGCAAGAAGCTCAAGGACCTCATGGACGATTTTCAGCGCCTCCGCTCCAAGATGCAGCAGGAGTACAAAGAAACCATCGAGCGTAGATACTTTACCATTACAGGTACGTACGTACACATGTTAACGTGTAAACATTAATACATGTAACCATCCTAAACTATTAGTATTTAGAGTATTGTTCGGCCTATAAGATGGTTACGTTTATACAACTTTTTCTATAATTATATATACACGCATGCATGGTTGCATGGGCCATGCATGACCCATGTCGGAATGTTTTGTTTCAGGCGAGAAGGCGGACGACGCGACCATAGAGAACCTAATAGCGAGCGGGGAGAGCGAGGACTTCATGCAGAAGGCAATCCAAGAGCAAGGGAGAGGGAAGATCATGGACACCATATCAGAGCTGCAAGAGAGGCACGACGCAGTCAAGGAGATCGAGAAGAATCTCATTGAGCTCCACCAAGTCTTCTTGGACATGGCGGCTCTGGTGGAGTCGCAAGGCCAGCAGCTCAACAATATCGAGAAACAAGTCAACACCGCCAGCTCCTTCGTCCGCCGTGGCAACGAGGAGCTAGTCGTCGCTCGAGAGTACCAGAAGGACTCTCGTAAGTGGACTTGCATCGCTATCCTCCTCGGGACACTTCTCATCATCGCCATCCTCTTACCTGTCCTCATCACAGTCTTCCCTCATTTGCTCAAATAGCTTCATTTTCATCTAACTAACAGCAAAACTCTCTCTTCTTCGATTTTTGTACCATTCTACGTACGTACATCGTATATACATATTCAGAATATACATACATTTCTTCAACCAAAGTGCGGACCCTATATATATATAGCTACCTGCAACTTATATATCGATACTAAGGATATGGCCCAATACATTGTATGGCCCATGATCCAATATGTAATCTATATATGTGATGTTCAATACAACAGTAAATGCAAGAAAGACAAATTACAAAATCACTGTCTATTGTTCTGTTATGGTATCAGAGGCTCTACGGACCAACGTTCACTAGACAAAATGCCAGACAACAACACATCTCCCCCTCAACATGACAATCCCTCACCAGCCCCTACTCCTTACACACCACCACCACCACCATCACCTGTACCTCTTCCTTCTCCACCACAAACAACACCTCTCCCTGGATTCTCCAGCTTTATCACCATCAAATTATCATCTACCAATTTTCTTCTCTGGAAAACACAAGTAATACCTGTTCTTCGCGCTTATAATCTCTTTGGTCACGTTGATGGCACATCCACATGTCCGGATTCATCATCTACTGCTCCCACACAAGCTTCCCTTGACTGGCTCTCTAAAGACCATCTTGTTCTTGCCATTCTTACTTCCTCACTTACTGAAGAAGTCCTTACCCATGTTACAGACTGCAGCACTGCTCGCCAAGTTTGGCAAACGCTCCAAGACTTATACACTGCTCGCTCAAGCGCTCATGTGCTCCAAACACGCCTGCAACTCGCCTCGGTTAAGAAAGGTTCAGATTCCATCCCCATCTTCTTCAACAAGGTAAAAGCACTAGTCTCTATTCTTCAAGCTGCTGGACAACACATTTCAGATGCCGAATTTGCTGCGTCTCTCTTCTCCGGTCTTCCCTCTGAATATGATCCCATCATTACCTCTTTAAGCACTCAACCTCTTCTACCCACCTCTCACATGATTCTTTCTCACCTTCTAAACCATGAAGCACGCCTCAGTCATCATTCCTCCCCATCCCTTCCAAATCTTTCTGCTAACTCCACTTATACATCCAACTCATCCAACACCAATGACTCTCGCAGTCGCAGACGTGGTCAGACCCCTCCCCAAAATACCCAACAGCAAACTTATAACCCTCCCACAAATTACAGAGGCAGAGGTCGCAGCAACAATCAATACAGAAGCAATACTCCCTCTGGCCGCACCCCACCACCTAACACCTTCACCGGACAACCAGATACACGCCCTACCTGTCAAGTGTGTCTTAAACCAGGACACACTGCCCTTCAGTGCTGGCACCGATTTAACCAATCCTACCAGGCTCCTGCTCCTTCATCATTCCAAGCGCATTCTTCAACTACTCAATGGACAGCTGATACTGCTGCAACTCATCATTTCACCCCGGATGTGAACCAACTGGCGTATGACACTCACTCCTACAATGGCACTGAGACAGTCTCGATCGGTGATGGCTCCTCCTTGCCCATTCAGCATTACGGTTCCACTTCTATTCCCTCTCCAATTTCTCCCTCTATTTCACTTTCTCTCAAAAATATACTCCATGTGCCTTCCATTAACAAGAACTTGCTATCTGTTCGACAATTGTGTGCAGACAATAACGTCTTCTTTGAATTTTACTCTGACTGCTTCTTTGTGAAGGATCGACGTACTCTGGCGCCTCTACTTCAAGGAGCCACTGAAAACGGCCTGTATGTCTTCCCTGTTTCAGCATTCAAGAATGAGCCTCAAGCAAACATCACCACTACCAACAACTTCAACCTTTGGCACCATCGCTTTGGTCATCCTTCTCCCCGAATCACTCAACAATTGCTTCGCTCAATCCGCATTCCATGCCCTAATTTCTCTGTTTCCCCCTTTCGGTGTGTGTCGTGCTCCAAGGCCAAAGCCCATGCGCTTCCACATTACCCCTCACCATCAAAATCGGCCCAACCCTTCACCTTGCTGTTTATGGACTTATGGGGCCCGGCCCACACCACTTCTTCAAGAGGCCACCGTTTTTATCTTTCAATTTTGGATGATTGTTCAAACTACTTGTGGCTATTTCCATTATCTAGCAAGGCTAATACCACTTCCTATGTCCAATCTTTTATTCACTTTGTTGAAAATTTTTTTGCTTCGAAAGTAAAATCTATTCAAACCGATGGTGGAACCGAGTTTAAACCTCTCATTCCGTTCTTTGCAAAACATGGGATTAATCATCGTCTCACTTGTCCATATTCTCACTCACAAAATGGTAGCATTGAAAACCGTCATCGTCACATTGTTGATACCGGCTTAGCTCTCTTAGCTCATTCCTCACTACCTTTCTCCTATTGGGATTATGCTTTTGAAACCGCTGTTTATCTCATTAACCGTCTTCCCACTCCTACTTTAAATAATTCCTCTCCCTATCACATTCTCCATCACAAACCTCCCGATCTTAAATTTCTTCGAGTTTTTGGATCCCTTTGTTTTCCCAATCTTCGTCCCTATAACCACCACAAATTAAATTTTCGATCCATCCCATGTATTTTTCTAGGTTATGCCCCAAATTATCGGGGCTATATTTGTCTTGATTATGTATCCCATCGGATTTACATTTCTCGAGACGTTATATTTCATGAATCTCAATTCCCCTTTCATACATTACCCACACAAACATCACCTTCTTCATTGCAGCCCAGCCCATCTATTTTTCTATCCCCACCAATCTTTGGCCCTTCTTCTGCACAAACACCATCGGCCCAGCCCAATCCCACACCTCTTCCCTATCAGCCCACACCCTCTCCTTCAACCCAATCCCCTCCAAGTGATGGGTCATCTACATCACATCCCTCGGAACATCCATCCAGCCCATCTACCTCTACGGCCTTGAACCTCATTCCACCTTCTTCATCCGAATCACCGACTCCCGCCGCTCCCCTCTTACCTCCCACATCTGAACCTCAACTTGCTCCCCCTCGCTCTATCACAACTCGCGCTCAACAAAATATCTTTAAACCCCTCATCCGAACTGATGGTACCATACCTTGGCCACCACCTTCATCCTCCCTCACCACTACAGACACCATCCCTGAAGAACCCACATCCTTTACCCAAGCTTCTCCATTTCCTGCCTGGCGTGAAGCTATGTCAAAAGAATTCAATGCTCTACTCTCAACTCATACCTGGTCCCTTGTACCTCCACCTTCCAATTACACTCCTCTGGGTGTTAAATGGGTTTTTAAGACCAAACGAAATTCAGATGGCTCAATTGAACGCCGGAAGGCTCGTCTTGTAGCCAAAGGGTACAATCAAACTCTTGGGGTAGATTTCACTGAGACCTTTAGCCCAGTCATCAAGCCTTCAACCATTCGCCTTGTGCTAACCTATGCTGCTATGTCCAACTGGGCTGTAAAACAGATTGACATACAGAACGCGTTTCTCCATGGCGACTTGAATGAAGAGGTGTACATCAACCAACCTCCAGGGTTCGTTCATCCCCAATTTCCCAATCACGTTTGTAAGTTGCACAAATCCCTTTATGGCTTGCGTCAAGCTCCTCGTGCTTGGTTTTCTAAGCTTAGTGATACTTTACTTCTTCTTGGTTTTACCCCTTCCAAAGCAGATTCATCCTTGTTTGTCTACATAACTAAAACTGATACTGTTTTTGTGCTCATCTATGTTGATGACATCCTTGTCATAGCTTCCTCCAATGATCTCGCCCAAAAATTCATCAATTCCATCTCCAAACACTTCCCAGTAAAGAATCTGGGTGATCTTCATTACTTTCTTGGCATTGAGGTGACTAGAAATGCTTTTGGATTTCACTTATCCCAAACCAAATACATCCACAATCTTCTTCAATCTACTAATATGCATCTGTCCAAACCGGTTTCCACACCAATGTCAATCAACTGTGATCTATCATCCTCATCCTCTCCCCCTTTTCAAGATACTACTCTGTACAAGAGTATTGCAGGCAGTTTACAGTATCTTTCATTCACTCGACCAGACATATCCTTTGCTGTAAATAAAATCTGCCAATTTATGCATCAACCTCGACTTGTTCACTGGCAAGCCATCAAACGAATCCTTCGTTATTTGAACTCTTCCAACCATCTTTCCCTTCATCTGTCTTCCATACATTCTCCTATTCTTGCTGGTTTCTGTGATGCAGACTGGGCAGGTGACCACATCGATCGACGCTCGACAGCTGCTTACTGCATATACTTTGGCTCATCCTTGGTGTCTTGGTCCTCCAAAAAGCAGCCCACCGTCTCACGTTCGTCCACCGAAGCAGAATATCGCGCATTGGGACAGACTACATGTGAATTAATCTGGCTTCAAAACCTCCTTGCAGAACTGGGCATATTTCTTCATCACCCCCCTGTCTTGTGGTGTGACAATCTTGGAGCTACATACCTTGCTGCGAATCCAGTGTTTCATCATCGCACTAAACACATTGCTCTTGACTACCATTTTGTTCGGGAGAAGATTGCAGCAAAGACTCTCCAAGTGGCTTTCATCACTTCCAAAGATCAAATTGCCGATGCTCTTACTAAGCCCTTAACCTCTGCACGTTTTATTTACTTACGATCTAAGCTCTGTATGTCCAGTACTTAGCTCGAGGGGGCATACTAAGGATATGGCCCAATACATTGTATGGCCCATGATCCAATATGTAATCTATATATGTGATGTTCAATACAACAGTAAATGCAAGAAAGACAAATTACAAAATCACTGTCTATTGTTCTGTTAATCGATGAATAATTCGAAGCCACTTATTAGTAAGTTATATAATATCTAGCTAGGTTGTTCATTACAAATTGTGGTTGCCAAATGTGATATGTGTAGACTTTCTAATGGCTTCTTTCTTGAATTTGGTTTGGATTGAGGTCCAATCATGTCTTTCATTAAACAACCATATGTTCAACCAATTTTATAGGATCCCAAAGCCTAAACTACAACCATATAAATGGATATACTCATTTCATTTATAACTAGTGTAATACCCGCACCTTGGACGGGTTTTGAAAATTAAGCGATATATTTACTATCATGCTAGTATATATATATATATATATGAATTGATAAGTAATTATTTATCTTTATTGATGATCGATTGGACAAAACTTTTGATAAAAAAAAAGTGGAGGTATAACTTTGATTAACAAATTTAAATATGTATGAAAAAAATTTAGAAATTACTATATATACACACTATGTAATGACTTTTTTTTAAATACCCAATACCATACTTTTAACATAGTTACATACATAAAGAATATTTTTTTGAAAAACAAATAATGTGTAGATAAAATATTATGTTAATTTATATGATAATTAATAATTTAACAAATTAAAATTTGTTTTTAAAAACAAATAATGAAGATGAATTATGGTTAATTTATATCCATTTACTATACTTAAAGCAGATTATAATACTTACGTGTCGCACTCACATCCATTCTACATACGTGTCCTATAGAGATTTTATGTCACCGAATTCCTTTCTTTTAGAAAATTATTATTTAAGTTTAGTTTTCCTTCCATATTAATTACACCTTTTATTTAAACTATAAGATTAATATATTTAAGTTAATTTGTTTAAAAACTATATTTTAATTTTCCTTCCATTTTCATTGTAAGATCGACATGGTAAAATGGTTAACTAGTCTTTCACCACAATTACTCTATTAAGAGTACTCATAGTATAAACTTATTTAGAAAATATACATTTTTTTAACTCGCTTTTTTCATCAAGAGGAAATTATATATATGATAAAATTGCAGGGTTCAATAAAACAAAAGCCTATAAAAAGAGTATATTTAACCCAATTCTTTCGATTGTAATCGTCCTTCATGATTGCAACTTTACTTTCTAGTGTTATTATTGAATGAACTTATTTTATGTCTTCTAATACACAATATATTGCATTCATTGTAATCACAAATATTTAAAACAAAAAAAAAAGTGTTTGTATTATATACACCCGAATAAGATATGTGAATTAAAATAGTAATTTATTAAAGTAGATGTATAATGCTTACGTGTCATACTCATGTTTATTTTACGTGTGTCGTATCGGAATTCCGAATTTTTTTTTAAAAAAATTATTTACTTTCATCGTGATTATTGATTACGGACTTCCAATTTGAATTTATTGTTATTACAAGATAAATTGACAATTTTTAAAAAGAACTTCTTCTAAAATTAGATTTTACTTCTATACTGTTTATGATTTGTATAACTGATTATATATATTCAAAATAATTAATGTATCTCCTAGTCACATATGTCACGTAACTCTAAATAATTAATTTGGGTAGGATATTAATCATATTATAATAATATTTCATGAAAATAGTCAAATAGGAATTAGTGTTTAGTATTTTTTAATAATGATAATTAATAAACTACTAAAAAAAGATATGGATCATGATATAAGATATATTATTTAATTAAAAATAATGTGGTTGGTTAGACTGCAAAGATATTATTAAAAACAAGAGTAGGAGAGTTATAAGTTGGCGAAGATTGGTAGGCTGAGGTCCCGAATCGAACTCGTTCTAATATCATGATAAATTTAGTGTAAAAAATCACACAAATGTTGGAGGTAGAACCATACTGATACTGAGTTTATTATCATCTTATTTATAGTATAGAGTTAGGGAGAATAATAAAGATTACACAAGATAATATAAAATGGAAACTAATCTAAAATTGGAAGATAACTTTTCTAATTATAATATACCATATGTTCCAATAATTTTATAAGCTACGTGAAAGCTACCAATTAATAAGCATCAACTGCAATTATCATATAAACTTGGACTCTAATGAACTCAACGTTTTGAAGCATATTCTATATAATAGATGTTTGTAGCCTTTGTAATAGAACTATTTGTAATAGAGTTATTTAAGATGTAACATAAATACATAATAGAGAAATCTGATTATTATGATTCTTTTTCCTTTAAAGGCATTGATATGATTTGACTTATAAAAGCATATTTGTAATGTAGCAAATTTTATCTCCTAGTCAAGAGAGTTACCTAATGAATTATATATTCTCTTCGGGATTCTAATTCATATTTTTTAAATAATTTGGTTTACTAAATTTTTTCTACTTCTGTGTTTAGTAAATGTACTCGTTGAGAGAAGTGTGTAGAGTTTGAAAATAAATACAAAAAGTTAGGGTACATTTATTTAATTGAAATATTAAGATTTCTTTGTTGTATTGATGGAATTTGAATTAAGATGTTATTGAAATTATGAGGGTATTAGAATTTAAAGAAGCTTGATGAATATGTTTTGTTTGGGGTCCCTCACTCACTTTAATTGCAGTATTAAAAGATATGATTTGAGTAGTGAAATATAAATAATGTTATTATATTGCGTAGCGGTTGGTATGTATTATATAATATAGTTAGGGCAGAAATGAATAGAAAAAGAGGAAGAAAGCGGTAGAAGAGTGTGCTTCATACTATTTCTCCTTATGCACCGACATCCCAACATTCATGTAAGATCCGCTGCACACCAACGTCCTAAACTCTTTTTTTATTACTATTATTATCATCGAATGTAAAACACATTACATGCCGTTGGATGAGAGTCGAATAAGGAGTTGGGCCTCGTATGCCTTCTGAACGGTAAACACAATGCTAGTAAAAATAAAACAAGTACTCCTACTATATTCGGGCAACTCTTTAGCAACCGAGACCAACCTTTAAAGAAGTTCCACCGCGTCGTCACCCAGGTCGCCAAACGTGGAAAAGGAAAAGGGAAGAAAGTGATACCCCATGGAGCTACAAACCTCCGCTTACTTCTTCTCTTGTTATCAGCAGCAACCCTCACAACTTTACCTGGAATGAAGCTAGAAAGGGATGTAAAAGTGATGTCAACACATGTGTTTTTTCCTTGAAACCAATTATAGAAAAGGATGTCGGTCGGGCGCAGCTCCCCACCACCACCATCAACCATACCAGTATGAACCTCTTTTCGAACAGAGATCCCAATCTTAAGACACTCATCAAAAATGGCATCACGCATCATGTTATGTATGTGCTTAATATCAACCTGTATAGCAGAAGTAAGAGCATGGTCACCCCAAGCGTCCAAAATGCACTTCTCACAAGCAGGACCCTTGGAACCCTCCCTAAACATCTCGATACCCAGACAGTACTTAACGACGGTCCGAAAGGTAACCGGGCTCATAAACCTGACCAAGACCAAAAAACTGGGACCGCTTTAAGCCATTGCTGAGCCAGGGGAAGCCTCAAGTTCTCAACTAAGGCCTTCTGCCTAACCGTAAGGTCAAAGTCCCTCAGAAAACCCTTAAACACGATATTGTAATAACATCCAACCAATTTCTTCATTAAATGGGGGGTTGGGCCTATCCAAGTCATGTCCAAGTCGTATTCTTTACAAAAGTTGACCCAACAAGCAACAACCGTCTCAAAAGCGACTCCATCACCTGAAACGCCAGAAAGCCTCAAGATCTAATCCTACAAGCTACGAGGCAGAGATCTCGAAGCCAGAAAAGCAAACTGCAAAGTATCAGCACAAGAAAGAATACCAAGTCCTCCGTCACTAATCGGCAAAGTAGAGAGACACTATTGAAGGGGGCCAAAACCAGCCCCTCCAGTAGTGATAATCTGCTCAATAGAACAATGAAGGGCTTGACAAAGACCCCCATAGCCTCGGAAAAATGAGATGGGGGAGTAGTCCGCATAGCAAAGTAAAGACGGGACACACCGGAACAAGCCCGAAGAAGCAGAAGCTCACACTAGGGATCCACTAATCTCATAATGGCCTCCATCAAAGACTTGATTTTCGCAACCCTCATCAAAACAACACGAGAACAAAAGGTTAACAACCTCATACTTGAATCTTGTTAGTTTTGGTTGAACGTTCGCCCTGCATGAACCGAACTCTTGAAAGTTTTGTCCTTCTTGATTTAATATAAGGTATATGCTTTATATTCCATCGTGATTGGTTAAACATCCTCCTTGATATAAGGATTGGATGATCCCTATAATGCTTTAATATATTGTTTGCATATTACTTTATGAATTGAGATTTTGAAATTATTTATTTTCAATTTTTTTTTATTCCTACCTTTTGAAAACCTTCGAAAGAAGTGGTGTTTTAATTGGTTTAGATAAACAAGTGAAGGTCCAAAAACGAAGTTTATTTTATTGAGAAGAACTTGGTTTTGAGAGTACTAGTTTAACAAAGCTTCGAGGGGATGTCTAATCATCGTAGAAAGTTCCGATCTTTGAACCTTTTTAAATTGAAGGGCTACAAGCGAATGATTTTCTTGGTCTTTTCTGGATTTCTAAGCTTTTAATGAGTTTTCCTATACGTGTCGACCCGTTAGATTGAGAGCTACTGCGTTGGAAAGCACAATCTTGGCTTGTCATTGTCCAATGATATTTTAGATGGTTACCTACAATTATCATTATTCAATGTTCATGAACCGTGTGTGTGATCGCTATCAAAACTGTAACAAGTTCTTCTTATTTTTTTTCGTCTTCTATTCTTTCAAAAGCTATAAAAATGTTAGTCAAAAGAACAAAAACGCCAAGGCATTCATCCGCAAATGCGGAATTTTAAGATTATCTAACAACTTGTTATAGTTTTGATAGTGAAACTTTTGAAATTTTGGATTGGTGGAAGAAGTTAGCCCCGAAGTATCCAACATTGACCAAGATTGTGCAACAACAAATGGTCGTGCCCGCATCAACGGTGGTCGTGGAGCAAACTTTTAGTCAAGAAGGAAACATTCTACGTTACAAAAGAAGTCAATTGAAGCCCGAGAAATTGAAGGCACAAATATACGTTCAAGATTGGATAAAGGCGGAGAAGTGGAAACAACTGAATGCCCCAGTTTATGACTCGAGATCGGATTCCAACTCCGATGATACAGACACCACTTCCGAAGTGGAAAGCTAAGGGGGTAACAAAAACAACTCGGAAGTCCAAAAAAAGGTAAACAAATGTAAGAGAACTATGTAGGATTTCCTCTTAAACCCCGAGAGGATACGTAGGCAACCAGTAAATAGGTTCAAACCCTTTACTTTTTTTTAATTCAATAAGTTATTTAATAAAAAAACGAAAGCAAACTCGTTTTCTTTAAATAAATGAAATTTCTAACTAAAAAACCGAGAGAATGTAAAAAATACTAATGTAAACTCGGTTTTATTTTTAATTAAATTACATATGCAAACTCGGTTAAAATTTTAAAAAACAAGTTATAATGTTATATACCTTTTAATTAATTATTTTTTTAAAAAAACAGGTTCCACACCGCCAAATGGTCGGTTTAGGTTAACCTAAACCGCCGGTTCTTCAAAAGCCGGTTTAGGTTTAGGTTTGGCTTGCCGACAGTTCCAAAGGACCATGTCTTGTTCGAACGTCAAAGCCAAACCTAAACCGGTGGTTCCAAAGGACCATGTCTAGTTCGAACGTCAACGTCAAACCTAAACCGACGATTCCGAAGGACCCATATCTAGTTCGAACGTAAAACGTCGGTTTCGGAAGTAGAAAACCCCACTTTATAAGATGTGTTTACATTTTCTCACTTTTGTATCTTGTATCACCATTGGAATAGGCGTGGGTGGCAAATTACGAATATGATTAACAATGATTGAAATAGGAAAGAAACATGAAACGAAATAGCGATGTCGATGGCGATTTGATATGGATGAGTAATTTAGTGAGGGTACTGTAGCCAGGATTGGCATGCTTTGTATGATAGTAAATATTTAATGGCCAAAAACAATGGAATTGATAATTTTATATTGATACTTTTGGAAAGACCGGCAATTACATTGACATTATGCATATCATCAACTTACTTTTTAATGTCACTATCGCCTATTTAATGTGTGGGGAAGGTTAGCCGTAGTCGGCAGTTGGCAAACAAACATATGTTGCGTCCAATACGTGTATAATTAGTGTAAGATGATAAGGGTTACCTCAATGGTAAGAGGAGCAATCGACATCGTTTTTTTCCTTTGTGATTACAAAGATGAAGTTGAACCAAACCGGTATTCTCGTGTACTCCTAATCTATCTAACCCTCAAATGACTAATCAAAACTAAACTTGAAAGGATGATTACTAATAATTTATCAGTGGGTTATCTAAAGTATCTGAATAAGCAAAATTTGTGAACTTTAAGTAAGTGATATGAGCTCAATGAGTGTATTACAACCGCGTGAGAAGGAGATCTTCCCTTCGTAGGATGCATGTATTTTACGGGAAGTTCTCTCCTTTTTTTGCGCCGGGATGGAAAGTAAGGAACTGATGCGGGTCAGGAGAGGCATGCGCCTCCTATCAAGAACAAAAAAACGGGGCGCCTAATCCGAAGAGAATTGCTTCAAAAAGGGAGGGAAGATGTTCATACCTTATCATCATTAAGTTGTACCATTTCGGAGCGAAAATGGAAAGGAGACACTTTGAAATCTAGTACAATAAAGAAAGGGCACTCGGTAGGAAACTATGCTTGTGGACCTTTCTTTAGTAACCGGACAGATTTGGAATTCTCGGACTAAACACCCATAATCTTCATTCCTCTACTCGGGTTAATCGACAGTAGCAAGCTGAAGAATTATAAGCTACCAGATTTTGACTCATAGATTTAATGAGATTCTATTAGGTTAATGTGTAAAAAAATATTTGATTATGTTCATAATATATCAAATCAATATATCATTTTCCATTCTCTAAACATTAGAAAAAAAATGTAAAGAAACCCAAGTAAGAAAATTTGATTGAGGAAGACAGTATACCTACGACGTTCATTTAGATTATAAATTTCACACTAAACCGTCGGTTCGGCAATTTAGTTCTAGTATGAGTTTGATATGATTTTCTGGTATGAAATGTTGATGTGTATATTGATATACGTTTCTGGTACGTTTTCACAATCACAAGGAAATTAGCGTTTTTCAGATCTGTTTGGGAGGATTGTGTGTGAAGGTTTATGGGGAGAGAGTACTAATTAGCGTTTTTAAGATATTTTGTTGTCATTTTTGGTCGTAATTGCCACGATAGAGAATAAATAGACAAATATGGCGAGAGAATAGAAATTTGAGAAATATGGTAATTTTGACACAAAATGGTGTGTGGGTTATTTCCCTCTCACTATTTTAATAATAAGAAATAATTTAGGGATATATTTACTTAATGAATTTATGATATGAGTACTCTTAATGGAAGTAATAGTGATAAAATGGCTAGTTAGTCATTTTATTTTATTTTATATTACTAGGAATATTAATTATCATAATTGAAAACCTTTTGATATGATATTATAGTATATTTCTGAAATAATTTTATTTGATAAATATATAAATATATAATATATTATTTCTTCCTTAATAAGTATGTTAATTATTCATAAATTCAATTAAAATATATCTAAAAAACTTTGTACCATATTATAGCGATCACATGTAGATATAAAATTAATCATGGATTTTAGAATTATTAAAATTTATGAAATTACTTTTGTATCATATAAACTACGTTTAATATACAAAATACATTATGATATAAAGGTGTTAATTCTATGGTAATGAACTAAGCAGTTGTTCATATAAGAGATAAAGATAAAATGAGGGTACGTATGAACACTTTAATGACATGGGAGTATGAGTGGGGCCTACTGCCCACGTTGCTTTCACGTGTGAAAGCAAAGGCGCACATGGAGCCTAGCTACCTTCATCCCGCTTCTTTCCCTCCCTTGCCTATTGCCCCAAGGGCTTCAATGCTAAACACACACGGACGTACCCCTCACACCAAGGACGATGTCGACGTCGAGGGTAGACATGGGTCCGGTTTAGACTAAACCGACGGTTTAACAGCCAATTTGGTTTAAGTTTTTGTTTTTAAATGGACCAAATTGGTCCTCAATCGTCGGCTAACCGCCTAACAAACCAATTGCGGTTTTGGATTTTTCCGGTTTAGGTTTAGAACCCAAATCTAATCGAGAGACCGCTTGGTTATAATTGAACACGATATATATATATATATATATATATTAGATTCGTTTTATTCTAATTTTTATTTTTTTTATTGTAATAACGAGGATGAAATTTCGACCTATTAGCTTGAAATTTCACACGTAAAAATATGCACATACATGACCTTAAATATAAGATTTATTAACTAAAAATATAAAAAATTCATCACGTGAACGAAAAATATGATCCAAAAGATCATCAAGTACCGAAGATATTTCATAGGTCGATATATTATATATATGTGGCCATATGAAGTTTGGGTCTGTTCAAGAATACGTTTGCTTAACCAATTGTTTTGGGTGTTAGATTCAATCTCAGCGAGAAACATTAACATAATTTGCATAGTTAGAAATATTTTAAGCACTTTATAAGTTTGATTTTATGAAAAAGATATGATTTTTCCCCTTTATATATATATACTTGTTTGGGTCAAATATGTTTGCTTCTCCAACCGTTTCTTTTTTTTTATCGAAATTTTTTATGGCGGTTAGTCCGTATATCAATCTTTTTTACCCTTTTAACCCATCAAATGGCGTGTTATCTAGTGTTTCATACCGCTTTATATATAATGGAGAAGTTGTTTTCTTTGATGTTCTTCCTTGTTCTACTCGAGGTAATTCAAGTTACCGTTTGTTGTTGATTTTATTTTTTTTTCCGACGGTCAACCAATAACTTTTATGGTATTTCACAAACTTTTCTATGTTGTAAAAGAAAAAAAATATTTCTTAATTAACTTCTAAAATAGTTTTACCGACCAAATGACAATCCATTATATGAGCATCTTCATCCAATAACTTTTAAAAAAATTATTATTAGATTTTTTTTTATTCACAAAATTATTTCAACAAAGTTTCTATAAGTACTTTATAATTTTTAATTACATGACTATGTTTGGACAAAACAAAAAAAAAAATCTAAATTCTCCTTGATTTGGGTAAGGTGTGCAAGAACTTAGTACAATTATTAAACACCGTGTGTACAACATACCTCTTCTAAAGTTAGACTTGTTGGTTGAGAAAAAGAAGAGTTAGTCTTTTTAAAGGTCAAATATAAGTCGGTAGATTTTGTAATGGAATTTCAAATTTAAGGTATTTTAATTTATTTAAAATTTGTTCAAGTATATATATATATATATAAATAATATTTTATATTTTTTGGATAAATAGTTTTAAAATGTCATTAAATTTATGTATTTTGAAAAATTCATTGAGTGATTTTCAAAAGTATTGATAACTAATAGGTGGTAAAATTAGATAAGAAAATATCTTCACTCATGCATCTTCAAAAACCATTTGAAAAAGTCCTTAATTTTTTTAAAATTTTCATTTTGATTCAATATTAGAGTTTAAAATTATGTGAAAATAAAATGTAAAAAAGGTTAAAGATTGTAAAAATCATGCCCAATTGGTTTGATTAAAGAAAAGAAAAAGAGTAGAGATGAATGAGATATTTAGTATAAAGAAAAAGAAAAAAAATGTGATAGTGATAGAATTAAATATTGGTCTCCCCACTCGACCGTCCTCGATTTGGTAAGAAAGGCTGAGAGTGGAGTTCCAATATCAAACTCGTCGGCATTGCCCACTGGTTACAAATGCAATCACTTGTTTCATTTCCCACCATTTGTATCACAGATGACTCACGTCTCCCTCATCCACAATTCACATTTATGTTCGAACTAATTGGGTAATTTCCACATTTTAATCTACTTTTTTCCATATATATATACATCAACTGCAAATGAATGGTATGAGATGGCGATTGATTGAACAATGAACATGGATGAATTACACTAATTCATCACCAAATTATTGAACTTCAATTATTCAATCCTACGTATATATATTTGTATGAATTAAAAGTACCTACAAGCCAATCAGAATGATTGGATATGCGTATATATATATTTTATTGTATTAATGGAGTTCACAATTCGAAAGCCGCGTGGTCTTCTTTTCCATCGTAAACTCACAGCTTTGTAATTCTATATAAACCCATCAAACCCTCGATACAAAATATCTCCATCATTCTCGGACCACTCTGCTAATTTCATAATCATTGACTGCTTACTTTGCAGGTAGTTCAGTTCCTCGCAGATTAGGGTTTTGGAGCAGGTGAGTCTATTTTTGACTTATATATTTATTCTTGTGTGATTAATTATTATATTCGATGATCAGATGGAGTCAAATCCGCCATTGGAGGAGACGTATAAGGCTCTCTTCGACAGCAGCAGCTCAGTGGCAGAAGACGATGAACTGTACGGAGTGACGATGGAGGAAGTGGAGCTTCCCTTGATTGATCTTAGAAGATTAATGGATCCAGCAGAGAAGGAAGAGTGCGAGAAGGAGATCGCAAAAGCTTCGATGGAGTGGGGGTTTTTCAGAGTGGTGAACCATGGCATATCGGCGGGGATGCTGGAAGCCATGAGAGAGGAGCAGGTGAAGCTGTTCAGAGAGCCCTTCTCAAAGAAACAAAACGACGCGTTTATGAACCTGTCACCCGGGAGTTACCGTTGGGGGACTCCGACTGCCACGTGTCTGGATCAGCTGTCTTGGTCTGAAGCCTTTCATATCCCTCTCATTGATTTCTCCTCGGCTGCTGCACCTTGCCCCACTCTCTGCAACTATCAAAGGTACGTACGTACATATATGCATGCAAGACCAAGCTCACTAACCCACAGGCCAACTCTGTGTATACGTACGTATTTAATGTGTATTTGATGACTCCTTCAATTTATCTACAAGTCAACATATGTTTGTGACTAGGATTGTGCTGGGTGAACCATCAAAAGTGAACCATATTATACCAGGTTAAATATTTAGGTGATCCGATCCGTACACTTTTTCATGTTGGAATCCGTACAGTCACTACTAAATATAAAAGGTTGACCGGGTCAACCTTTTTTTTTTTAAAGATTCACAAAAGTTGTGGGTCTAAACACTCTAGCCCATTGCATTATGTCAGAGAAGCTTGGGTTTTAGGCCCGTGGATTCTAGAATTAACTTACAAGCTGTTTTGTTTTGGACACAATCAGCGCCATGAGGTTAACCTATGGCTTTCTGACACCAAGTAGTGGCCTTTTTTTTCAAATCTTTATTTATTTTATTTTAATAATCTATATCTTTTTATTTTTTTCAAAACCTATAGTTTATTGGGCTTAGTAATAAAGGTTGAGACTTTATTGGGCTTTCTAAATAAAGGTTCGGACTTTATTGGCGATGATCTCAGGTCAGCAATTGGGAAATTCGCGACGAAGGTGTCTGGTTTAGCGCAACATCTAGCGAGCATCTTGGCTTGGAATTTGGGGCAGGAGTCGACATTCTTTGAGGAGAAGTGTTCGCCGAGCTCCTGCTATTTGAGGATGAACCATTACCCGGCGTGCCCAAATTACTCAAAATTGTTCGGCCTCATGCCTCACACTGATAGTGATTTCCTCACTATTTTACACGAAGATCAAGTCGGGGGTTTACAGCTTGTCAAAGACGGCACGTGGATTGCAGTCAAGCCTAATCCTCGGGCTCTTATTATTAACATCGGAGACTTGTTCCAGGCGTGGAGCAATGGTGTGTACAAGAGCGTGGAGCACCGGGTGGTGGCGAACGAGGCGGAAGAGAGGTTCTCGACGGCCTATTTCTTTTGCCCGTCTCAGGATGCCGGGATTCGGAGCTGTAGGGAGCCGAGGGTGTACCAGGAATTTAGCTTCAGAGAGTACAGGCAGCAAGTCCAAATGGATGTTAACACTCTAGGTCGCAAGATCGGTCTCTCCCGCTTTCTCCTCTCTACTACCTAAGGATCGGATCGGATCGGATATCCTCATTACTCTTCCATTCTCATCAAATCTTACTATTCCAGATGTATGTATGTATGAAGATCATCATCTAAGTAGCTATATTCCTAGCTAGCTAGCTAGAGTATTGTGTAAAACGTACGTACCTCTCTTGTTAAATTACATACTAAGACTTTTGATGAAAGGAGTTTTGATACCCTTCATCATTCAATAGGGAGTATAGTAATACAATGTATCGCGATGGACATGTCGAAACTAGATAGTCCGATCTATATCCGCTTTAAAAGTCATCTTAAGATCATACTGGTATCTAGCCTCCTAGGCAATTTCATGCCATAAGCAACACTCCATATATAACTCATACATGAATACCCTGCACATCTACATTTGTCACTCTCCCACGTCATTTCTAATGAGTATACATGCATGCCTCTAGTTCCTACTTTCTTTTTTCACATGACGAAAAAAGACTTGGTATGATCACTTTTGAAGGTGTACCATCATTAGACATTAGATCTTATAGATGAGACCTTCGACCTCATGGGGAAGACGATTATGTAACTGGGTTTGACAAGGTAAGATTTCCGATTTTTTGGTCACCTCGTTCACTTCCCTGAAAATATGAACAATCAAAACTTGAACAAAACTCTTCGGCAGAGATATGATATTAGAAATATTATATTGATTTTTCAAGGAGGTTTCAAAACCCTATTAATTGAACTAATATTAATAAGATTATCACCCATAATTTATACTATGTGAACCCTAATTATATCGCTTTCATTACCCTCTGATTCTGCCATAAATGCATTGGTAGCACCACATAGAATACTAGCCTCGTGACTTCTAAGAATGAAATCAAGAGTCCAATGCCATTGTTGAGTCTAGTTCATACTTTAATAAGACAGAAGGGTGTCCATTATTGTAACAATAGTTTCCTACTTGGCTACGTTCTTTTATGTTGGCTAGGGAATATGTGTTGTAGATAATAAGTTTCCACATCGAAAGTATGAACGTTCTTAAGATAAGTGTGTGTTAACTCTACCTTGATAATAAGGCATTACGATAATGGTTGATGAAAGCCAAAACCTTGGTTTCCAGGTTTTTGTAAGATCTTACAAGTTTTGGTAAAAACCTTACAATGTCTGGTAAGACCTTACCATATTACAGAAAAACTTGGTTTTCAGGTTTCAGTAAGATCTTACACGAACTGGTAAGACCTTACCAAAACTGGACAAAAACTACACTTGGGTTACGTACGTCCAAATGGCTTGGAGAACAACAATTATCCTTGAACCGAAGTGGAATAGGATATAACAGGAATTTTCCTGCAAAACATGCTACCACGTTCGTTAAGGCAAAAGGAAATTGGAGATCTCCTACTTGTTTCTTTTGTTGTAAAATGGGTCATGTAAAGGAAACTTGTCCTTATAGGATAACGGATCCGTACATTATTAGAAATACGTTTCCTGTACGTTTAAATGAACGGGTAAAACACATATGGGTTCCTAAAGGGACTAGGCTACCTAACATGGTCTACCCCCATAATGGATCCAAATTTGTCTATTGGTCAAGCCGGAAAGGTTAATTTTTTGTTTTGTAGGATATCACCAAGTTAAAGGGTCAAAAATGGATAATGGACAATGGTTGCTCAAGACATATGAGTGGAAAAGAATCTCTTTTCGAAAATCTAAAGAAGCAAACCACTGGCACTATAACTCTTGGTGACAAAGGAAAATGCAACAACCTTGGTATGCTTAACATGGAAGCACAAATGTAGGGGGATCAATTATGTTATACAATATTGATCTTATTCCCTGCATTAAGACTTTGATATATATTTCAAGGCCTTACCGGTTGTTGAAGTCTCTAATGATGAAGAATGACTTTTTCAAATTTTTAAAATTTTTCTTGCTGAAAGACAAAAAGGGGAGAATATTTCTGTCTTTTGAAAAACCTTGGTTGTTTTGGTTTGTTTCTGTTTTGAAAAACTTGATTTGATCTTTGTTCAAAATTTGATCCTACATGTGTGCTACTGCTATATTGTTTGTGCAACTGCAGGTATATAGATCATAAGTTTTGTCTTTCAGGGGGAGATTGTTAACTCTACCTTGATAATAAGGCATTACGATAATGGTTGATGAAAGCCAAAACCTTGGTTTCCAGGTTTTTGTAAGTCTTACAAGTTTTGGTAAAGACCTTACAGTGTCTGGTAAGGCCTTACCATATTACAGAAAAACTTGATTTCCAGGTTTCAGTAAGACCTTACACGAACTGGTAAGACCTTACCAAAACTGGACAAAAACTACACTTGGATTACGTACGTCCAAATGGCTTTTCCTTCTTGTTGAGTTATTTAAGGGATTTGATTTTAACAAATCTTTGATTTGTTTTAATTAAATCTTCTTGAGATAAATTGGAAGATTCTCAAATCTCAACAACCTAGTTTGACTTCATATCCCAACAAACAAGTTTGACTTCATATCCCAACAAACAAGTTTGACTTGACTTCAAATCTTAACAAACAAGATTGGATCAAATCTCAACAACCAAGATCACGCAGCCAAGATCTTCTTCAACGTTCAAAATTGCTGATATGTTTGCCTATTTAAAGAGACAAGGAAGAAGACACAAAACACATTCATTACCTACGACTGGAACACAAGTGACAAATCGACACATCCTTTTCTTCTTACAAAGTGTTGATCTCACCTTCGAAGCTCTATCGTTCTACTCTCCTGAGAGTGTGAGATCTTATTCGAGCTTATAGTACAATTCAACTAGAATCATACAAACAGTTATTTCTTCTAGGCACGTTGGATACGATTGTTGTATCTAGAGTACTTTAGTTTTCCTTTTTGAGTGTGTGAGTTGCTAGATAGGAAGTGTAAGATTTCTGAGTTTAGAATAGGGAAGGTCTTCTGAAGATTGTATCTAGAGCTCATCAAGAAGAAGGAAAATAAAGCTACTTGGAATCCTAGGGATGGATCAATCCTAGGCGGGGACTAGGTCGTGTTGGTGACCGAACCTCGTTAACATATCGTGTGTCCTTTACTGCTGATCTCGTCTTGCTCTTAACATTCCTGGTTTGTCTAAACCTTTACGTTTAATATCAATCCCAGAGAAACGAGTAAGGTCTTATAGTTACTAATAAGACTTTATCTCGTTTGATAAGGTCTTATCCTTTTCGATAAGGTCTTACCTATCCTGAGATTGCGAAAAGTTTTCATACTCTATTCATCCCCCCTTTCTAGAGTATTTGACAAACTACTTATCTGCCTATTCCGCATTTCAGTGTGCAAGTCTTTCTATTGTCTAATGGTTTTAGAATTGAAAGTGACAAGTTTATGAGATGTACTTGGACCTAACACATATGTGCACTCGTATGCACACGACTCACGCAACGGGTCTCGCTCTACGGTGTGTTTATATCAGACTTTGACAATACGGAGCGAAGTTCAAGATTATGGGATCATGTGGACGAAATTCCAACCTTTATTACATAGATTACGGATGAAATTGATCAAGATTCTTCAACTTTCGAGGTATATTTTACACAATCACTCTTCATTTTCTTAAATGACAAAACCATGCATAATTTGTCAAATTTTACTCAAAATCACCCCTCAATTTGAAACAAAACTATTGAAATGTAGGGAGGAAACGTTAATGAGTGAGGCTAAGCATATAAGCTTGATGAGGATACTCCTCTTTTAAACTACATAATTTAGATTATCTAAAGTTTTGTTAATATTTTTCATGCTAGTGAGAGGTTGAGGTATGTGTCCTTCGAAGAAGATTAAAGAAAACTATTTTTAACATTTTTATTTATAGATATAGATAGTCGAATTTGACAAGTATTTGGCTTTCCTGCGTGTGGACTGTAGAACGCAAACTCATGATTGTGGCTTCTGCAAATTCGCTGGTTCACATGAAGCGCACGCTCAAAAAGCTCTACTTGCCTAACAAAGTGCTGCTGCAGCTGCGCATGGCTATTGAGAATTGAGGTGAACACTAACCATATATGGGCTGTACAGCAAAACAAAACATCATAACGTCCACCTCAACAAAACACAACGTAAGATACCTTTGTTTATCTCCACGTCCCCAACCCCAAGAGATTACCTAAATTCCCTTGCCTAACATTACAACTATCTTATAATTTGCCCCATCCCCAACATCTGCTTCTGGAAAGTTACTGACTTTTTTTTCTCCCTCATCTTATCCGTATAAATCATCTTTCTTTATATTTGCTCTTAGTGTTCTTCATGCTTCCCAATCTGCTGAGCTGCTATATGGACTGCTAATAGCAAGTGTGAAGCATATAAGCAACATGGTCCCGACGCTAGACCTGCCACGCCATCTTAATTTGTAAGACAATCAGATATATACAGCAACACTAAATCTAAGATTTGCGAAAACTCACAGGGTGGCGAAGAAGAGCAAGACGCTTTTGGGATGTGAAAACCATGGAGTCGGAGACCGCTTAAAGCTATTGGATTTTCTGCCCCACCGTCTCTCTGGGGCTGATATTATGTTGCCGGTTTTCACCGCGATCTGATGATGATGACTTGTTTCTGAGTTCATATTGGAGTGATCATGGACCACTTGAGCATCACAATTTACTGCTGCCTTTTCTGGCATGCTAATTGACCCACTCTGTTCTGCAACTGCAACATCATTCCGATGACTGTTTCAGTTTCAACCAAATTGGAAACACGACTATGATTCAATTGCTTCTCAAAAAGTATCAAGCACAATGATTTCAGTTTTGTACTTTGAAACCAAATATGATTACATTCCTTGATTAATGCCCTCTGTTTTTGTTCTTATGAATCAAATTCTTTCTCATCAATTATTATATTCATTCAATCATGTATCATTATCTGTGTACAAACAAATGCTCTCTAATTATTATTATCATGTTAAATATAATCAAGATGAGAAGATGGGTATAATTCTGTAATCACAATTATGGTGATGGGCACCTACCACATAATCAAACTCATAATGATCATACCCATCTTGTGACCTTTCTTCCTCTTTATTTTCTAGGTTAAAATTACAAGTAACCATTTATTGCAAGCTATGATAACTCTAGCTTGCTTCCTATCAGTGTAACACTAGTGTATGAAAACGAACATACGAGACATTATAACTATACCAAACGAGGGATAATGAAAACAAAGTTTTTGCATATTGTCATTTTCAGCGGTTGGTACGTACAACTGTAGACTATAGAGTACCTCTGGGTGAGGACGATGAAGTAGAAGAAGAAGATGCAGCTGCAGAAAGCAAGGAATTGCAATCGCTAGCTCCTCGGTGATATCCTTTTCTGGAAAAGCTCCTTTGGAACTATTGAGAATTTGCATAATACAAACAGATGATGAAAATCACCAAATAAGACAATACACACCATACGCCTAATTCTACATGTCTATCCAATTCTGCAACACTAAACATACGCCTAATTTCAATACTGCTTATTTTCTGTCACAATATGATTCAATTAAGCGTATACGATAAGGAATTTCGACAGAGGCTGATAGATGAGAAAAAGAAAAAACAGAGACTTACAGTTATCATAGAATCAGGTGAGATATCATAATCGAGTCCGCCGCCATGAGAGAAGCCTTCCAAGTCAACAATGAAGCTATCTGATTTACCATGAGCACCGTCTATCATTTGCTCAGAAACAGAGATTTTCTGGGCATCCATGGTCTGGTTGAGGCCGTTTATCTGTCCTGAACGGGTTTGCTGTATAGAAAACAAAAAAGTCGATGAAAACAGAGAGAAGGCGTGTGGGTAGAATCCAATGAAACAGTTGAGAAGAAGAAGACAAAAGGGAAAAGAAGAAGATAGAGTTTCTTACAAGCGTTGGGATTTCGGTCATGTTTGGGTGATTGGAAAGTCGAGGGATATGAATTTCTGGATTCAACACCAAAACAGAGAGTAGATCAACAAGAAGAAGAGAGAAGAGAGAGAAATATATGATAAAAAAAAAAAAGAAAATTAATTTAGAAAAGAGGTTGGTATGAAATTAGTTGAGTTGGGAAGTCAAAATATGCGATGTGGGATGTTGGGGTTGTAAATTTCTTTCTTCTTACTTTGCTGTATGGATTTGTGACCTCTCAATTTACACTCCTAATACAAAGGGAATTGCGAGAGAAGCTTAACTTTATAGTATAAGAGTAGCTTTCACTCTTCTCTTCCTCTGCCAAAAAAGCAAAAAATGCCAAATTTATTAATCAAAAAATATCATTGTTGTACCATGATAAGTTGGTGGTGCCAAAGTTCTCATCCCTCACTAACACTATCAATTCATTTTTTTTTCTTTTTAATAAAAATAACAATATAAAATCAAATATTTATCCGCTTCTTAACATTTCGGTTCTGTTTGGTAAGAGAAAAAATTAAGGAGATTATGAAAATTAAAATGAATAAATAATTCTCGTAATCTCGTTTGGTAAAAGAATTAAGGAGACTAAAAATGTTAGATTATGGAGATAGGGAATTAGATTATGAAAATTTTGTAATCCTGCAAAGTTGGATTATAAAGATTATGAAGATTAATAAGTCTTAAATATCACTTTTACCCCTCATTTTTTTCTCTCTTTCATCTATAAAAAAAATTTAACACGTATTTTTTTCGTAATTTTACCCACAATTATATTAATTTTACCAAACACTTATTTCATTTAATTTCATACTCATCATCTTAAACAATTTCATCCCCATAATTATTCATCTAAATAATTCTCTTCATCCTCATCTTCATCTACGTAATTTTACGTTACCAAACTGGCCCTTGAGAAAAAATTACGCAAATAAAAAAAATTAAGAGTAGAAAATATAATATTTATTAATGTACTATGATCTACAAAGCTATTTTCATGAAAATAATAGTAGAATACTAGAATTTGTAGAATTATAAAAAATAGAATAATATTTTTTATAAATACAAATAATAAATTGAATGACGTGTGTGATGGTGTATCGGAGGTTAATTACAAGTTAGAAGGTTATATATAGATGGGGGCGCTATCCCTATTGAGTATTGAATTCCCTCCACAGCTTAAGTCAAATTATGACTTTCTATTTATCGTCATAATTTCCTTCAATTTAAATACATTTATAATCTTATGAAAACAAATTTAACTAAACCCTTGACGTCACTTGGACCCAAAACGAACTTAAAAAATCAAACTGAAATCTGTTGAGACGTAGGGAAAAGAATCTCACATCGATAACACGTAATTAAGTGAACCTACCATATAAGCATTTGGGTTACTCCTCCTATTGTCGGTTGGTTTAAGGATGGAACCCGTGTGCTTGTATGTGTGGTTCACTGGACGTGTGCACTCCGCGTCATTTGGTGTGCATATGTGTTGTAAGATTTGAAATGGCGATTGTGGTCCACATTTTGTGACATACAAATTTATGAACTCTTATCTCAATTCAAAACGATGAAAATGAGCCAACCAATTCACCATTCATAATTTGTCTTTCGGTGACGTCGATAGTAACCACACAACTTCTAAAGTGTATTCCGAATATGCAAAATATGCATATCTTTAACCACATTTTTGTTTACATATCTTTAACAACATGTTATAAACACTATATATATATATATATATATATATATATATATATATATATATATATATATATATATATATATATATATAAAATCGCAGATAGTGGGACCCTAATTGATATAGTTGTTCCTGTTACTGTTGAATATTCTGATAAAAGACCCATTAATGGAACAATGAATTGTAGAATCACTAACCATATGAGCGTGCCTTTTTTTACAGATAACTAGAAAATTATGCCCGTGCTACGCACGGGACTACTAATATTATTTTGTTGCATTTTGTATCCAATGTTCTTTTATTTTGTGTTTATTATAAATTCATTACTTATATCATCATTATTAAATTATTATAATATGAGTTACATTGAATTATTTATTTTTAAACTTATTAATATTTATATTTTAATCTCTATAATTTGGTTTTCAATAATTTATTTTTCATTTGAAAGTTTCTAAAACCTAATTATATAAAGTTTTTTGCTAGGAAAAAAAATAATCTTACTTTTCATGTAGATATGTTATGTTACCATAACTTTTAGTCTTTCATAAAATTTAACTAAATAAATATGACAATATAAAAAATAAGAGCATTTGTTAAGAAAAATATTTATTTTACATGTATATAATTTTTAAACTTATAATAAAATTTTACTAAATAAATATTATTCTATTGAATGAGAGCATTTAATTCTCTAAAACCCTATTTTACATTGCTAGGAACAAAAAAATCTTATTTTACATATAGATATATTATGTTACCATAACTTTTAGTCTTTCATAAAATTTAACCAAATAAATATGAAAATATTAAAAATAAAAGTATTTGTTAAGAAAAATAATTATTTTACATGTAGATATAATTTTTTACTTATAATAAAATTTTACTAAATAAATATTATTCTATTGAATGAGAGCATTTAGTTTTCTAAAATCCTATTTTACATGAAGATAAGGATACTTTGAGTTATTTACTTATAAACTTATTAATATTTATATTTTAATATCCACAATTTTTTTTTCCAATTATTTATTTAACATTTGAAAGTTTCTAAAGCTCTCTTTCAATAATTTTATTTAATGAAAATTCTATTTTAAATGTAGAAAAATATTATGTTACCATATCTTTTAATATCTCATAAAATTTAACCACATAAATATGACAATATTAAAAATAAGAGCATTTGTTGAGAAAAATACTTATTTTACATGTAGATAATTTTTAAACTAACAATAAAATTTTCTAAATAAATATTATTATATTGAATGATAGAAAAAAACCTATTTTACATGTAGATAAAGTGTAGAAAAATATTATGTTACCATAACTTTTAATATCTCATTAAATTTAACCAAATAAATATGACAATATTGAAACTAAGAGCATTTTTTAAGCAAAATACTTATTTTACACATAGATAATTTTTTAAACTTATAATAAATTTTACTAAATAAATATAATTATAATGAATGATAGCACTTAGTGCTCTAAACCCTATTTTACATGTAGATAAGGATATTTTTATTTTACCAAAATTTTAAAAAAAAATATGACAATATTAAATAATAATTTTTCATAGGAAAATTTCGTAATTAACATGTAAATAAATATTATGTTAATATAACTTTTAATCCCTTATAAAATTGAACCAAATAAATACGTCAATATTAAAAATATAAGAGCATTTATCAAGCAAACTACTTATTTTATGTAGATGATAATTTTTAAAACCTACAATAAAATTTTAAAAAATAAATATTTTAATATGACTATATTAAATGAGAGCATTTAGTTCTCTAAAACCCAACTTTACATGTAGATAGAGTTTTATGTAGATGATAATTTTAAACCTACAATAAAATTTTAAAAAAATAAATATTTTAATATGACTATATTAAATGAGAGCATTTAGTTCTCTAAAATCCAACTTTACATGTAGATAGAGTTTTATGTAGATGATAATTTTAAACCTATAATAAAATTTTATAAAATAAATATTTTAATATGACTATATTAAATGAGAGCATTTAGTTCTCTAAAACCCAACTTTACATGTAGATAGAGATTATGTCTAAATTTTAGTATATAATCAATGCCCATATATTAACGTGCTCCTAAAAAACGTAACAAAATACTACCTCCGATAAAAAATAACTGTTATTTTAGCCTTTGATACAATTTTTAAGAAAAATATTAAATAACATAGATTTTGTAAAATTTTTCTAAATCTTATCACATATTTAATATTCAACCTTCTAAACCAATAAAAAATATTTTACAAGTAAAATTAATCATTTACACCAATTTTCAAGAACATTTTTTATAATTATTATTCATTTATTGGCCTAAAAAACTTAAAACGATAAATAATTTTGATCAAATTTCTAATGCTAAAACGACACTTATTCTTAATCGGAGGGAGTAATATATATAATTATAGATAGCTAAAGTAATTCAACCTAGTTAAGCTGCAAAATTTAATGCAAGTATAATTTTGGTATCATAATGACAAGCTCCCATGAAGTTGGCAAACCTTTCTCATATTACTATATTCACCTTTACTTTGAGTGTTTACTAATCATTAAGGGCTCGTTTAGGTCCAACTCCATAAACCGAATAAAAACGAATTTAGCCCATTTGTATATCATTATTCATGAAATTTATGAAATTTATGTAATTATTTATTGTGGTTTCATACAATATACACTTGTTTTCCTACATTTTGTTTATCTATTGGGTATCAAAAGTAATCAAATTTTACTTCAATTACTTCAAACCACTTGAAATGATTCCAAAAAATTTCCATGAACAAGGGTATACTTATGGACTAAATTCGTTTTCATTCCGTTTTCGATTTCGGAAACGGGCCCTAAGTTTATTCCATAAACTTTACAACTTCGTCCTTCTCAGATTTTCATCACTACATTTTATACAACTATCAAAACCTTTTTTTTTTGTTTTTTTTCTAAGAAAGTGAATAACATATGCCACATTCCACTTTTTTTATGTTAATTATTTTCACTTACAACTATAATATTCAGAATAAAAAATGAAAGATGCATCTTATACCTAATTTATATGATTTACTTTGATATTTGTTAATTTTTATACCCGTCTTATGTGGAGAAGTAACCCTTAACCTATGCTTTTTCTAAGGTCAAAACTCAACACATAATTTTAATAGGATTTCATCTAATGTTAACTGACAACTGAATATGTCCAACAAACATATATACTAAATACAAATGTATTTATTATCAAAGTCGAAAAACGGACCCAAATCGATTCCAACGACGTGGAAGACGCACAGGAATGTTCACAAAATTTGGTCTTAAACCATTAGAATAGTGTTAACATGTATTTTAGGTAAGTGAATATATAAAGTTGTGGCATGTGATTGGTGAAGATGCTGCTACCTTAAAAGACATATACACAATTATGCTACGTGGTCTCACGTTGGACCTCTAAGAATGAATGATTAATATTATTAAAAGATATGTATAGATGTGATTTAATTAAATTTAAAATTTTAAACTAGATTAAAAAATTGTTATTTATATAAAAATATTTATATTTATAATTAGAAAATATTATTAGTTATTACTAACAAATTTAATATAAAAATAAATAAAATTATTAATTATTTATGTAAATATATATTATGATTCATCTAATTATAAAATAAAAGTATTTCATGTGTCACAAGGATAAGTGTGTTAGATACAATATAATCATTGTTAAAAAAAATTGCTAATAATGTATATGAATATATATTTAAAAGATAGATATTTATATATTTTTAAATAAAAGACTAACAATAAAGGACTTTGTTTTAATATTAGTATATAGATATATTTAACAAATTTAATAGAAATGTAAAACACTTGATAATTTACGTAATTACATAATATTATTTATCTAGTTATAAAATAAAGATATTTGATGTGTTGTAAATGTAAAAGTAAAATACAATATAAAATTTTGCTGAATTTTATATAGAAAGTTATTTTCTAACAATAGTTTGTTTATATAAAATTTTAACATAATTAGTGTAATATTTATTTATAAAATAAATAATTTTTAGTAATATAAAAAAAATAACTTTTTTATTCATGTAAATTTATAATAAGTAAGTTTAAAAGTAATTATTATTATTTATTACGTAATTTAATTGTTCTAGTATATAAGATGTTAAGCATATAGATATTTAACAAATGAAGTTTAATAAGTAAATATGATTTACTATGTGATTTAGCTATTTTCGTAAGATATTAAATATAGATAGATAGATATCACTACAAAAAATTTTTGATTTTGTAACATCATATAGTGTAACGATTAGTCACAATAAAAGGGTACATGTGAGTTATTTCAATACTAAAAAGTGTGCAATGTGTGTGTGGCTAAAGAGGGTGTGACAAATTTTTTATCACAAGAAAAACTATTACTATTTCCAACAAAGGAAATGGTGTGAGTGTTACCAACGACTTTTAGTGTGAGAAAAAATGTTCCTATTAATGATATTATTTCCAACAAAAAAGGGTGTGAGCCTTACCAATGACTTTTAGTGTGAAAAAAATGTGGTGATTATAAATATGTGAATTTTTTAATTAGGGTTTAATAATTTTTATATATAAATAATAAATTATTTAAATCTTCACAGTTCCAAATAAATGTATTTTTCGTGAATAGTATAAACAAGATGACCGAAAAAAAAACAATAAAATGAAAAAAAAAAAGAGCAATGAACTGTATACTTATATAAGGAACTCTTGTATATTTCTCACAATAGAGTAAAAATATCATACATTGTCTATTTACATTTGAATACAATTACATATATCTATCCGAATTATAATTACAATTACAAATATAAGATAAAATTATAATTACAATTACAACTATACAAATGTAGCAACTTATATATGTAAAAGATCCCAAAAGTTGAAGATTCATATCATTGGAACTTTCCCATTGACTAACACAACTTCATGATCACGACAACTATCTGATCTTTATCGGATTGCAGCCGGACATCTCTTGATCGAGTACCAATATGGCGGGATACTGGCTGATGCTTGGAAGGGTGTTGGAAATTGGTTAATAAAAGACTTGAAGAGCTCGTTTCACCCCTACAAACACATATATCACACACAAGAGTATAAAAACTAGGTAACCTTAATTATATTTTCAACTTTTTATATGGAGATGACTTACAATTGCTGGGACAAAATGAACTTCGTGATTGGAAACTGTCCAAATCCAGGGCTGGTAGGCGGTGCTTCTCTCGACGAGTCTTCTCCATATATCCCATCTGACGAGTTTGAATCAAATGTTACATAGTTTTAATCAGCATACCTATGGAAAAAAGTATATATATATATATATATATATATATATATATATATATATATATAGCATTTTCCATGGGATAGTTATCTAGATAGAGGATAAGTACCAAGTAACAACATTGCTTTCCCCGGAACCAAGTCGTGTTCATAACAAGTCAGTGACGAGTTTGAATCAAATGTCTGCCCGAGGTCACCTGCAAATCCCATGGAAAATATATATAGCTCAAATCTCATTGAGTCAAAGAACATGCACATGGATCTAGAGATGGAAATACCCACCTATGATACCAAAAGTGTAAGGAATATCAGGACCAACTTGAGGTGGAGTCGTAAACCACAAAGTTCCTGCAAATTCGCTCATCCCCGTCACCCTCAACTTCCCCAAACTCGCACCATCCCTTCCTCGTCCCGCGTCGGAGGTCCAGGCCGTCGGAGGTCCAGGCCGTCGCAGTTAAGGTGGCTAACTTGGAATCGCCGGGAGAGAAGTTCTGATGAGATTGGTCCGATAGTCGAGTTCATCTGAAAGCTAATGAATTGATATCTTCTTTTTGTAACTCCTCTCTAGCACGATTGGTAACTAGAAAATATCTCAAATCCAAAAAAAAAAGGAAATATCCACCACGTACGTTTATAATGGAGTAAGTTACCAATTTTAAAAATCCCTATAATTAAGGCAAATCCCTAGAACTAAGCTGTGTTGTGACTAGAATGGTTTTAGCTTTTCAAAAAGATATAGATTGGAAAATACTAGGAAGAAAATTAAGATATTATATTAATCGTATCAACAAAATTTATATTTCAAAAAATTATGAATAAAATTAAAAGTTGACACATAAAGTTAATTATAACTAATATCAAATTTTAAATTAATAAATATTTTTTATAAACAAAATAGATAATTATATTAATATTTTTGAAATTAAATTCATATAATATTTCTAAAATTTATTAAGATAACACTACGTATTAATCAACATAATAATTCTAATAATATATAACTATTGGCATAGAGAGTGGAAAAAATATAATATGGTGCATGTTTCATAGTATTTTTTGGAATTTATAATTTTCATGTAATTCACTTCCGATATTGTTAAATTCAAGTTGGGATTAATTTTGTATGTTTATTATTGAATTAATATTTTAGATAAATAATAGAAAGATAGTCTAATTTAGACAATATTATATTTTTAAAGTTTTTATGTCTTAGTCTAATTTAGACAATATTATATTTTTAAAGTTTTTATGTCTTATTCAATATAAGGTCTAAAAGCAATTTAATATTTATTAATTACTTGTTAATTAATATAATAGCTATAGGTTTATATGTTAGAGTTAGAATATAAATTATATAAACGTTTTATGAAAGAAAGTTAAAAGAGTTAAAAGTATATATATTTGATAAGGAATGAATAAGAGAATAACAGGTTGTATAAAGTCCTCTATCTTAGTATAAGTGGAAGCTCAATCAAAAACCTTACTCTCGTGATAATTGAATCCGATTGTGTCATGGTCGTTTGGTCACGTCATGTCTCATTCCACGTTTCGCTCTCATGGTGGAGCTCTTTTTTTTAGGTTAGAGTAGCTCCCGGATGTAGAGCAAGGGTATAAGTGTAGCCCAAGTTGGGGATATCCTGCCAATACCAATTTTTTCATACATGTATGTCTCCAAGAGGATTCGAACTCGAATCTCCAAATTAACACTTAAGGAGTCTAGTACCACAATCATTGGACTAACTGAGTATTGGTATGGTGGAGTTCTTCTTCATGACATCATTGTTCTTGCAAGTTCTTTTATCGAGTTTACACTTAGACATGTCTCTAGAAACAAGAATAACTCGTAGTCTAATATACAATTTTGGTGGACTACTTCTCCTATTGTCAATTAATTATACGAACGAAGCTCACTAACATGTTGGACTCGGACCCAATACGTATATGTTCTCATATCGACATGCAACATCATCCTCCACGTTATATTCGACTCATCCGATTTTCACAATATTTTTACTTTTTTTATAAGCCTATGTTATATTAGATTAAAATTGAATTTAATTAATATTATAGTATATCGTTTATTTAATGCTTTAAAATCACAACTTATTTCTAACGTACGAAGTCGTCCCAACTAATAGTTGTTGGGAATTCCTACAACTCGCCAACAATCAAAGGTGTAAGATTGTATGCTATCAAAATCAGGTGTGGGTAAAATTAAGTTGTTAGAATTTCCCACTACTTGCCATCAATTAAAAGTGTTAGATTGTATGCCATCAACATAAAGTATGGGTAAAATTAACTAATGACTATAAGTGTGAGTATTTGGGTGTGGCTATTTAAGATTTTTCTTGTAGTGTATTAAAACTCAGTGTATAGGATGAACACGATTTATTATATTTTTATTGGTACATATATAACACAGAAGGTTAGTTAAAAATTAAGGGAGACGGAGACGGAGACTCAGGTTGTGGCGGTGGCTGCAACTCCGGTGGCGGTGGAAGTCGATAAAAAGGGTGGACGGCGTTGTACCTGAGCTGGCAAACTGGGAAGAAGACATACAGCCACCTCGACGAGTTTCCACAGCAAGCAGGCATGAAATTGAAGGCAGAACGAAGACAATCGTTACACTGCGTCGCATTCAAGTCAGGACTGCACTGCACCAAACAATACACCTTTGTCTCAGAACCATTACTCGACGACACAACCCCTTCTCCAGTCGCAAACCGAACCGAATCATTACTCCGGGTCGACTTCTTTATCAACCCGTCGACGACTCCTCGGACCACATCAGAGAACTCATTCGGGTCGGTTACATTATGAGTGCTGGACCACCAAGAGCGCGGGTACTCCACTTGCTGCCCGACCATTGACCTATTCTCGTAGCGTAGCGTGCACTCCTCGTACCAAATGATTGCCGCTTTGGAATTGGAGCAGTTCTTCAATACGCTGTTGGCGGCTTCATTGACGCATTTCACGCAGAGAGCGACTTCGATGTCTCCGCGGCAGTAGTATTGTCCGTATACGATATCGGGGCTTTCGCCGCGGTTGGTGAACCCGAACTGCGATGAGTGCGCCTGACGTTTGAGGTCGAGCATGACTCGGTCGAGGTTGGTGTGGTAGGTGCTGTTGATAGTATAGTTCCCGAACGCCTGTCGACATACTTGGATGAAGTAGTTTGGTTTTGTGGGTGGTTGGCTGCTTACAAGCGTTGCTACGAGGAAGGATACGAGGACACAAAATCGGTACATGGTTTGAATGTTGATATGCAATTGTAATTCTTACAATAGTTATAGTTAACCAAACTTGACTTGATCGCTTTATTGGAAATGTCAACGACTCCATTAGTTGATGGTTTAATTTTGGTTTGTGATATGCTCTTACCAAGTCTTACACAAGAACAAACTACTTCGATTAATGTATAATTTGATGACTTTGGATATGTTGAATGTAATACTTAATTCCCTCTTGCATACTAATTCAAATACTTTGTATTCTAATTCAAATATTTATATCTAGACGAATTATTCTTCTTTAGAGAAAAAAAAAAGTAAAAAGAAAAATTATGGTCAATACAAAAATAGACCATAATTTTCAAACATTTCATCACCTCGTCTCCATTTACCAAATGAGCTAGTAATGTAGTATAGGTTTTATTCTCTTAAGGCGAAATAATCTCGCTGGAAATCGGGATACATTCCTCCGTTACTCTCTTTGCTCCGCCACTGATTATGATTATATTCAATTATTCATTAATAAAGTCTAAGTTCAACATAATATTTGTGGACATCTATTATATATTTAACTATATACTAAAACAACTAGTTTTTTGTTGACATCTCTTCCATTTTAACGTATCGGTAATTCATTAAATCACATTTCATTATATTTAACATAATCTATTTAGTAATATAATATTTGAGAAAAATACGGCGAGACAAGACTGGATTTATAATATTTTTTTAAATTCAATCAAAACCCTTTTTAAAATCATATTTTAATCAAAAAATTTAAACATTTATATTTATCATATTTTTTAAAACATAAACAAAACTTAAAAAAAGTAATTGAAGCCCAGCTATATGATTAGCCCAACACATTTGAGCCTATTAACTAAACCAAAATTCAGAAATGGTTCATGAGGCCCATTAGTCCTGGAGATAACTTGAAGTGGGCCCAACCCATATGCTGAACCGTTCGACCCGGACAATGATGATTTACATTGTAAAACCAAACTTGTGGTCCAAAACCTTGTACCGTGACGGGCCAATGGTGTCACGTGTCTAGCGATCATCGAGTGGACATAAATCTCGCAAATTCCGGTAGGGGTTCAGATAAAGTGAAAGTAATGTCGAAAAAGTTACTTGATCCGAGAAAGGATATTAGCAACACAGATTAGACAAAAATATTATGTTGATAACTGACGTGTTAATTGAAGTTTGAAACATGGACGCAAGTTTGGTTGAAAGTACCACCGACTCGTGGAGTCAAATGGTTTGGCATCACCGGCAACTAGGATGTAGTACATAAATTTTCATTAATCGCAATTGAGACAATATCAATAAAATTTGAGCTAGGTACTTAGCTATGGTGATATTTGTATAGAGTGTGATCAGACCCATGCTGATGCTGAGTATCATGTAGTTGTTTTGGACATAAAGATTAAGAAGTTAAAGAGTAAGGAAATCTCACTAGTAAAGATTTAATGATCCCGAATGGGAATAGAAGGAGTTACACCGGAAATAGTTGAACACATGAAGAAGAACTTATGTGCTAAGTGTGTTTGAAGACGATGCGTTCAACGATAAAATTCGGTTTTAGATCGAGCTTGATAGTCTCATTAGTTCCTTATATATGTGCTAAGGAAATCTCATTAATTCGGTTTTAGATCCCAGCATGGTAAGTGTTGGGATAGGCGACGACAAGAGCAAGAAGGGATACAGTGGCATGGGTGAAGACCTTAACCCGTGCTTGGGTGAGTGGTCCATTGAAGCGAACCCGAAGGTCATTCTCAGCATCCGCGGCCATATTTAGTAGTCAATGGCGGACCAGAAGAGTACCATAACCTTCGTAAAACAACAAATTTAAGGGGGGAAACCATAAAATACGAGGTAATACAACCACCAAAAAATCATACTAGACTTAATTAAATTTGGATGGATACAAACTTATTTATAAAAAAAAAAACATTTTGTGTAAAATATTGAGGTCGATCCAATGTAGTAATATTAAGGGTTGTGTGCATATGAATCGATGATGAGAATATGGGATATTGGAGACTTGGAGTGCGATATCGGTGATTGAAGGAGCATCGTGCTCATATTATGAAATAACTAAAAGAGAAAATGAAGCTTGACAAGTTCAATAAAAGGGCACCTGAACGCGACCTTTGTTCTTGCTCCATGGCAGAACATAAAATAACGTTGTGTGCTGTTCTTCGTTTTTTGATTGATCTTGACATTTTAAATCGTTTATTACTCGGTAATGAAGGTACAATTACAGGGTGATATCTCAATCCACACTCAAATCCTTACAGACAGATGAAGGTAGAAACATATATACACAATAATCACTCTTTTGACAATATTAACGAAGAATACTTAATTATACGTTCACCAACAACAACACCAGCAGGAAGGTAATTCCTGTAATTCCATGCTCGGCCATCACTCTCCCGCTGTTTCCCGCTTTTCTACCATCTGCAAATTCATTAACAAAATACTGTGATGCATGATTTGTGAAAACTATATATATATATATATATACGCTTATTACTTTTTTTCTTTTTAATTTTCACTTACTAGTTGTTGTGGATGGAGTTGATGCCACCGGAGGAGGAGGTGGTGGTGGTGGTTCAAAAGCAAGTGGCGGCGGGGGAGGGGAAAACACGAGCGGTGGCGGAGATGCTGCGTAATAGAAAAGCCCATCACTGTACCTCAGCTGACAAGTCTCGGAGTAGAGCTTCATCCTTACCGGCCACATCCCGCAACACCTAGGTATATAACCGTGCACCCCCCACAGACACCTCTCGCACTCCGTCGCATTCAAATCAGGGCTACACTGCACCAGAAAATACGTTTTCTCAAACGCCGACACCGCCGCCTCCCCCACCGCAAACCGGTTGTAGTCTTTCCCGTACGCCGATTCATTAATCAGCCTATCCAAGGTGCTGTTGAGAACAAGAGCGAACGCGTCTGGATCGGAGACGTTTGCAGTACTCCACCCATACGAGATCCATTTTCTGGCGAACACCCCAAACATGGATTCATTCCGGTACCGCAGTGTGCACACGTCGTACCATATGACCCCGGCTTTAACGTCGGAGCAGTTTCTTAGGATGGTTTCTGCTGCTTGTTGAATGCAGGCGCCGCATAGCTGAGTGTCAATATCTCCACGACAGTAGTACTGGCCGTGGACCATGTTTGCGCCGGAGCCAAAGCTGGTGTGGTAGAAGGCCGATGACGTTGCGTGGTCTTGGAGGCTCGAGAGAACCGATTTGAGGTTGTTTTCGTAGGTGCTGTTGGCGGTGTAGTTTCCGAAATCTGTGTCGCAGATCTCCGAGAAGTATGTGGGTTCTGTGGGGATTAATTGGGCGTAACCACTAATGGTTGCTAGGAGGAAGATGAAGCTGATTAAGATTGAAGGCTTCGACATGATCTCGATGCCTGCAGGATGATGAATCATATCAATAATGCAATATGCATGCCTCGACCCTCTGTTCATCAACATATTCATATACTTATAAGCCTTCGTTAGTACGACTTTTTTTTTTTTTTTTTTTAATCTAGTCTGTTAATGACTTAGTATATGATATATTAATAAGTTGTCTCTTGATATTACATATAATATTTCAAAATTTTGATATTACATCACCTTAACGACTCTTCTACGTGGAGTTTTAACTCGATCTTACCGTATATTATACTCCTTAATTACAATTGAATACTTATAAATAATTTTTTAAAAATAAAATAAATTATTTATATTAAATCATTTCTTTTTTTTTTTGGTAATTGAGACGACGAAGCAATGCTTCATCGTGATGGATTAAAACCAAAGGAAATGGCTAACAAATGACAAGCCGTTGGGTCGCCACCCCTCGGGCATCGTTTTTTAGAAAGGAAACTAAAGAGCTAGGGGGATTATTTAAAATAAACAAGCCAACGGGATATCCCGCAGCAATAGTAGCCAAATGATCCGCAGACTGATTGGCCTCCCGATAGATATGACGGATCTGAACTTGCCAGTTCCTACTAATGAAGTCTTGGCATCGAAATACCAGACTAAAGAGGGGATGCCTCTGTGAAATCGGATTATTGATGAGTAGTAATATTGTGGCCGAATCAACTTCCACCAGCACTTTGCGATGGCCCCTCTCCCAAGCAAGATGAAGACCCGAGAGAAGTCCCCACAACTCCGCAATCGGTACCGTAGCAATGCCAATGTTCATTATGAACCCACATACCCACTGACCATTAGTATCCCTGATAATCCCTCCAGCAGAGGCATGCCCATTGTGCCCAACAGATCCGTCAGTATTAACCTTAATCCATCCACAATTAGGAGCCACCCAACTGACGAGTTCACAAGATCTAGCGGGTTTAGGAGCAAAGGACCTACAACGAGTGTGGGCTCGTGTAGAGCCTCTAGCATACTCCAAAATAATCTCCGCCATATTTGTAGGGTGCTGCGTACCTCTAAAAATAAACTCGTTCCTCCATTTCCAGCATTTCCATAGAGTGATTGCAAATTTAAGCTTCCAAGGTAAATTAAGCTCAAAAACATCAGTTGAGGAGAGGTTAAGCATTAACCAATCGTGCAGATCCGAAGCAAAGAAACTAGCAGCCAGTCCCGACGAAGGCAACACAGTCCAAATCGCACGAATTGCAACACAGTCCCTGAACACATGAAGGTCATCTTCAACATCCGCATTACAGATTTGACATTTGGACTCCATCGCAAGGTGCCTTCGCAACCGCTCAGCATTAGTCAGCAGTTTCCCATGAATAACCAACCACAGAAATGTTCTCACCCTTTCAGGGACAGAGAGCTTCCACACCAGCCCAAACAGATGAGCGTTAGTATGCGTTGACCTAGCGTTTGCAACCAGCGCCTTATATGCTGAAAAGGCATTATACTGACCATTGTTAGATAATTTCCAGGTAACACAGTCATCCATAAAATTACCTTCGAGAAGGGAAACAGATGCCACATTCATCAACATGGAAGCAGGCAAGAAGGCGGAGAATTGATTCCACAACCACCCATCCCGCACCTCCCACAAATCTGCGACACATACAGCCAGAGAAGACTCGGGAATGGAGGAAATAGCGTAATGTAGGAGTGGTTTATCAGTACACCACACATCCCTCCAAAACCTAGTAGTTAGCCCATTGCCAATAGCCCATTTCAGGCCCAAATGCAGAACATTCATTTTAGCCCAGATAATCCCACGCATAATGATGGAGCAGTTTCGAATGCCATTGCAGTCTAAGAAATCCCTCACATTGTACAGGTTGTACTTAGTGGCAAGAATACGAGCCCAGGGAGATGACTCGCAGTGGATGAATCTCCAGGCTAACTTTCCGAGTGCGACGGCATTAGCATCTGCAGTAGTTCGTATCCCCAGCCCACCGAATTCAATCGGTGTACAGATATCACTCCAGCTGACTAAATGTATTCTTCTGTTCTCCTCAGTGTCATTCCATAGAAAGCCGCGGCATAATCTGTCAAATTCGACACATATAGAAGAAGGCAATTTGATGATACGCATGATGTAGGAGGGAATAGCGTTGAGCACCGATTTGACCAACGTGAGCCGGCCAGCAAAACTCAGACAACGTCCCTTCCACGAAGCAAGGCGTTTCTTCGTTTTTCCAACAAGAAATTGGAAATCTCTGTTTCTCATTCGTGAGGAAATAATCGGGCAGCCCAGATAAGTACCAAAATCCGACACAACCGGGAAATTGAGCACCGATTGTATAGCAGAATTTATCTGAGGAGACACATTAGGGGACACCATAATTTGTGATTTCATAGTACTGACCTTGAGACCAGAAGCTTCACAAAAATCAGACAGACAGCTCTTGATAGTGATTGCATTTTCTTCTGAAGCCTCAGCAAACAGTACAATGTCGTCCGCAAAAAACATGTGTGAAATAGCCGGGCAAGCACGCTTTATTCGCACCGGAGTCCATCTACCGCTCTCAACAAGGCCTTGAATTGTATGACCCAATCTCTCCAAGCAGAATACAAACAAGTAAGGAGAAATTGGATCACCTTGGCGGACCCCTCTGGTTGGATTGAACTGATCCAGTAATTCCCCATTCCAAAGAATTGACATAGAATGAGATCTAATACACTCCGAGATCCACTCCACCCACTTCTCAGGTAGTCCAATAAGCCGGCACGTATCCTCCACAAAGTCCCAGGATAATCGATCATATGCCTTTTCCAAGTCAATCTTCACAGCCATCCATTTCCTTCCATTTCGCTTCCTAGCAATTGAATGAATCATCTCCTGAATAAGTACTACGTTGTCTTCAATCATTCGTCCCGGGATAAAACTACTCTGGAATGGGCTAACAATCTTCTCCATTAGTGGTTGGAGACGCAGGACCAGAAGCTTGGTAATCAACTTGTAAGTTACATTGCAAAGTCCTATTGGTCTGAACTTGGACATATGATCGGGGGCATTTACTTTCGGAATGAGGGAGATAATAGTCGCGTTAGACTGTGGTGGGAGGACACCAGTCGAGAAGAAGGACCGTACAAACTTCATAACATCCGACCGCACCACCTCCCAGGATTGTTGGAAAAAGACGGCGCTGAAGCCATCCAAGCCTGGTGCTTTGAGAGGTCCGATGTTGAACATACAAGTCTTGATTTCCAAGTCAGAGAATGATCTAGACAGCCTTGCGATATCATCCTGTGACAACAAAGGAAAATTGGAGGAAACACTGCCATTAGATGTAAAAGATTGGGATTCTGCAGAAAATAGTTTCATAAAATAGTCACGGGCATTTTGTTTGATCATGGCCGGATCCGTCAACCACTGCCCATCATCCCGTCTAATACACTCGACCCGATTATAACGTCTCCGAACGCGCGTAGATATGTGAAAATAAGACGTATTCCGATCGCCTTCCGACAGAATTTTATCTCTCGATTTCTGGCGCCACATCATTTCTTCTTGGTCAAGAACGTCTTCAAACTCAGAGAGAAGAGTAGAATGCAACTTTATTAGCCCAGCAGAAAGATTGGTTTCTATCTCCGACTGAATAGCGGTTAGACGCTCAATCAAATCGTGTTTCTTCATTTCAATACGCCCAAAAACCTCGCCATTCCATCTAAGAAGACGAGTTTTAACCTTGCTCAGCGCCTCAGACAGTGAACAAGTTGGGTCAATCCCCCACGAAGTTTTCACAACGTGATGGTACTCCTGATGCAACACCCAAGCGGCTTCGAAACGAAAGGGTCGTCTTGATTTATCAACCGATCTGGGAGGTTGGAGTCTAAGTAATAATGGGTTATGATCCGATGATAGGGCAGGTAAATGCCTCACTGTGGCTTCAGGCCAAATTGATCGCGCATCAACATTAAGAAATACCCGATCGAGCCTCTTTGAGATTCTCGTACCCGGCGTGCAACCCCTATTCCAAGTGAACGTCGGTCCCGAAAAGCCCATATCAATTAAGTGCGAGTCCTCAACCCATTTTTGGAAGGTTTCGGTATCAGGCGAGACAGTGGAAGAATTTCCGCCCACTTCATCCCGACTTAATACACAATTAAAGTCACCACCCACAAAGACGGGATCGGTGCATTGGTTGATGGCATGTAGTAGGGGACTCCAACCATTAGCGCGTCTCGCAGGCGTGGGTGGGTTGTAAACAGCAAAAAGTTGTATGATGTGATTATGTATTGCAACTGAGACGTGCAAATAGTTCAGATCCTTCGCAACAACACTAATGTTAGTAGAGGAGGAGTTCCACAATATCCAAATTCCGCCCGCAAAACCATTCGCCTCTACCCTTGTATTGTCAGTGAATCTGGATCTTAAACAGACATCATCAGTAGTGTTTCCGGATATCCTAGTTTCAAGGAGAATTAAGATGTCGATCTTGTGACGGTTTACCATGTAACCGAGGGCTTTGCGGAACCGTCTATTACCCGCACCCCTACAATTCAAGAATAGCGTATTCATTTGGAACCATCCACTTTGACGGCCCCTGGTGTCTCTACATGTTCACTTACTTCTGATACATCGCCCATATGAATGTCTGGGCAAGCTGGAGGGTCCGAATGATGTGCTCCTCCAGAATCAACAATCTCCACATCCATGCAAGAATTTGCATGAGACGTAGCAGATGGCCGGCCAGAAATCATTTTATGTTTACAACATTGAGTTTCCACATCCATGGCATTAGTCGATGTATTTGCGTCTGTAGTGGGATGGGTTGAATTCTCAGGTTGAGTTGGACTAGCGACGGTTGGTGGGGCTGGTTTGGCTGATGAGGTGGTTGCTGACTGGTCATTTATTTTTGGCCTTTTGGGGTGCTTTTGCTGAGAAATAGGGCTGGCATTTATTATGACCGTTTTTGTGTTAATTTTGGGACTCGCATTAGGAGTTATGGCAATAATTGAGGGATTAATTGGTGAGGCATTAATAACCGTTGTAACGGCTGCACTGCTTCCATCCTCTGGTAGACTGTTCGCTTTCTCAATGGTATCATCGGTGGCCAGCACATGGAAGCCGTTGCCGGTGACAACGCTTGTCTTCTGTTGAGATGTCTTCTGGTTTTGCTCTCTATATGTCTTCCGAGGTTTCCGAACGGCGGACATCCAAGGCCCCAAGTACCCATCCCCGGAAGCAAGTTGTTCTGAATGTTGTTCAGTAGTAGTCGGGTTCATCTCTTCTGCCGGCGTTTGGGAGCCAACAGTCTTATCAGTTTGGCCATCCGAGGGTTGTTGTTCGGCATTGATATTGGGACATCTCTCCACCCCGTGACCATACAAACCACATCGGTGACAGATTGCATTCAACCCTTCATACACAACGTGGACTCTGGAGTCACCGATAAGTATGGTACCTATTAGAGGTTTATCGAGCTCAATCTCAATGCAAACCCTAGCGAACTTACCCCTGGTAGCATATAGCGTGTGAAGATCAACTTTTAGTGGTGTGCCAAGGGCAGATGCCAATCCATAGAGTACACCTTCATCATATAACTGCATTGGAAGATCGGATAGTCTTGCCCAAGCGAAGATTGTTCTCATAACATCGCTGTAAGGATTGAATTCAGCACTCCAAGGTCTGACTGTTATATAGTGTCCGAATATTTCCCAAGGACCCTCCGTTAGTGCTCTCAAAAAATCGTCTTCCAGATCGAACCGTACAGCATAGTACCCATTGGGAAGGTCCAATATGGTAATCATGCCACTGGGCCTCCAAAGTTGATAGAGTCGTTTTTCCAATAGCCTGAACGCAACATTCCGACCCAAAACCTTGATAATGACAGCTCTTTTCCATTTCTCCGATAATTCGTCTATAACATCCACATCGATTTCAGCCACAGCAAGACCAATGACTCCTGAAGGGTAAGTGATTCGCATACGGTGAGATTCAATCAAGGAGTCACAGCACAGTGGAGCCGAACTCGCCTTCACATCGCCAACAGCAGCCGCGTAACTTTTCTGATCAGGAGGTTTATCTGGGGGCAGTGGTGGTTGTCCAACATCCCGGCTGGGAGCCGGAACAGAAGGAGATGCGGCAGCGTTCATTCAGAGAGGCGAGAAGAGAGGAGAGAGAAGCTTTTGCTGAAACTTTAAATCATTTCTTAGCATAAGAGAATTAAACTACTTAAAAAATATATATTCATTTTAATATATGACTATATTACTTGTATTGGCCTCTCATATTTAACCTAGCTTGAATTGAAGCCATGTTTGACCCAAAAAAAGGCATTCTAAAATTTATACATGCCCCGTTGTTTATTTATACTAGGCTGGAGCGCGTTGAATGAAGGCCCCGTACAATGACATTGTTAACTTAATGTAAAACAACTTCTTGCGTATTATAAAACATAAACATGTTAAGAAACATGTACATAATAGATTGACGAACATCATAAGGTAACTGAGTAAATATTGGGTTGTCGTAGATGAGTTGTAGAGTTGTAGAGTTGTTGATATCGACGTCGAAAAGCTTCCTTTTTAGCTGATCTTGGTGACCATCTGTAGTGACAATGTTTATGTAGGTGTAGAGTTGTTGAGGTACTTTGTTAGATCACAAGGTTAGGTGACTTTTTTTACACAATACTATATCACAGAAACACCACCACTTGATGTGACATTGACCTTCTTGGTCATAACCGTCTATATTCTCATTATTCATCGATGAGGAATGATATGCTGACTCGAGATTGTAGCCACTGACATTGTTGTTGAGGCGTGTGAAGTTTGAAAATGTGTCATTTTATGAATTTCTGATTGAAAAGGTTTTTAATAATAAATTTCATTATTAAAAACCTTTTCAATTGCGGTTCGGTTTGCGATTTTGCGGGTTTTTTTTGCGGTTTGGTTGCGGTTTTGCGGTTTTTTATGTCAACCCGAGGATCAACTTCCATATCTTTCTGCTCATCAGTAAGTATCCCTGCACAACATCGATAATCAACTACTGATATTTCATCACATGAAAATGAACCAAAAGTTGAAATCCAAATTCACACCAAAATCAAAAATGAAATTGAGAAATTGGACAAACCTTGGCCTCATTGTGACAGTGCCTGCAAATATGGCCTTTCTAGCATTCATCTAATGGATGTGGATCAATCCTAAATTACCAATCAATAAACTAAAGATAATTATAAGAAATTAATGGTAATAAAAAAATATATTAGGTAAACTCTCATCCAATCAAATTCAAGCGGTACCTGGTTCTATTGATGCCTCGAAGGTGGAGTAGATTGCGAAGCAACACACTGCAAAATATCAAAAACTCTAGTATTACCGTAACTTGCAGCCTTCTGAAAATATAAGACAACCATATCTCCAACCCTAGTCCTTAGCTCCATTATGTTGCAATCAACTTATGTCTCATGCTTTTCAACATATGGTTTGAAGCAAGAATCGTAGACATATGTTGTTTCCTGAAGCAGAATAAGTGGAGGCATTATGAGGAAGCTATAATTTCCAAGTTTATCAATTTCAAACAAAAAACACTGCGTACCTTTGTTTTCGGGTACCAACGATATAGGTAGAATGCCAATTTAGCTGCACAGTACATCGGAATCCATAAAAAAGACGAGCATATCAGCATTTTAAATCCATCCATATACAGAAACATAGAACTCGACTGTGATTACCTACCATTATAAGAAAAAAGTATCCCCTATCCTCTCACAAACCGTCTCCTCCCTGTATTTACAGGGCACTGAAGAAAAATAACCAAAACAAATCTACAGGTAACAAATAGACAATCGATAACGTGAAAGGATGAATAGGGTTCAGAGCTGGCAATTACAGAAAAACTATGAACATTAGAACATGAATTAGGGTTGTGAGATATACTAACCTTGAGGGAGGCCATGGAAGGCCAAATAGAAGATGACATCGATTACCTGAAAGGATGAAGAAATAATGCAATATTTAACAGAGGGAGAAGAAGCCAAAAAGAATATCCACCAGCTGCGTGCAAACAGATCAAATAAATGCTAACATACCAAGATCGAGGGCTAGCAAACAGGTGATACCTATTTTCTAATGAGTAGGATGGCGCCTTGAAGTGAAATTGGAAACAAAGTGACGAAGCTGGATTGTAATTTACATTCCTTGGGAGAAAAATGCTACATGTTCAAAACGGTTGACCAAGATTTTCATGATTTTAAATATTCGGTTGAGGCATTTTATCGAGCACTTGAAATGCATAATAAAACAGCACACTACGAGCATTTATTCAACTTCTAAATGCCTCAATCAATACATGGGCATAAACAAACACAGAATATACATTCCAGATGATTGAAGAGAGAGATTGAATCAGACAAGTATGGCATGAATGAGATGAATGCAGAGAGAGATTGAATTAGCAAGGGAAAATGACAGAGATTGAATACCACCGTCAAAAACAAGCAGCAAGGTAGAGGAATCCGAAGCTTCATCATCACCTTCTTGTTCAGATCGAATTTCTTTATCAATTGGTGAATGAATTCAAGAATTGAGTCAGTACTATTGAACTGAACGCTCGTCACTCGCTTTCGGGATTGAAAACGAAATCTTAGGGGAAAGTGAAAGTAGAACCGAAAAATAAAAAATATAAAAATTCGGATGCTTCCCGACCTTTCTGAAAATAATCAAAGATATACACAACCCATCACTACAAAATGAATATAAATGTTGAGATAACGCCGTAACTAAAATTACAAAGAAACAATAATTGTACATCGGAATTGAGAGCACCATGTAAAGTATGGAGACAGAAGAGGGAGAGATCTTATGCAACTAACCTGTCATCTACGACCTTCAAAGCTTCCTTCTCCTTGGCTGCCCCCTTACCCCTACTGCTCTTCATCGTGATCTCACTTGTTTATCTGCACGGCTAACAGCTACTTACACAACAATCCCTCTACTCAATAACAATCTACAATCAACAAACACACAATTCATGATTTCACTTTTGCCCACAGTTAGATACTATCGCTTCAGCCAACGACGCCGACAAATTTAAAAGAACAGAGTAAGCACAACACTTTGAATTCCTCATTCTAATTTCAATATATGTTCAATTCAAGCCTTATCATACTAAGAAGAACATGAAGAAGGTAAAAGAGTCTATGAAAAAAACAACATATAATTCGACAAATAAGCCACATGATTAGTAAATTGAGCAGAAAGCAAACAACAACAAATCCAAAACTCAAAAAATAGGGCAAAATAATTGAATGAAAAGACAAGTGAAACGATAGATTAGGGTTGTAGAAAGAGCTTGACCTCAACGCGAACAGTAGAAAGAGATACAACTGAGTACAAGAATGAGCAACGGGTGAGAGGAACCAAGAGGAGGAAATTGAAGGCGTTTCCAGCTAGGGTTTTCTGCTACCAAATCATGCCTCCGAGATCTTGAAGCCTGTAAGCAATTTCGAGCCCAACAAAGAAATAAAGATGGCTAAATCAAAAATTGAACAAAGCAAAATTTAGAAAAATAAAGAAATTTCTTGAGAGCAATTATGGTTAAGAAGAATGAGGATTCTGTAAAATCACTCTCAGTAAAATCAGAATTGAAGAGATGATTGAGGAAGTGAAAGAAAGAAACAAATCTGCTTACCAGCGTGACTCAGACTGAGACAGCGTCGTCGGAATAGAGAAGAGAGGGTTGGGAAGTGGAGCCGCAAGTTTGCTGTCGCTGGAGTCGTTGGTGGAGTTGTTGAGACTTGGGAAGACATGGGAGGAAACCCTAGGTTGATGGAGAGAGAAAAAAGGCAGGGAAGAGGTGATAATACGCACTACCAAAACGGATCTGGGGGGCCGCAAATCTGCAGTCGGTGGCGTGAATGGAGTCCCATGAAAACCAACCTGCAAGAAGAAAACAACGAAGATAATCAGAGATGAAAAATGGAGCAAGAGACCAGCGGTGAAGAATGGTCGGGAAGCGTTGATAATACGCGTTGAACTGATGAATCATCTGATGACGTGCTGGAGGGAGGAGATAGCATGGAACACGTGTAAGTATAGGAGGAGAGTCATCCGGCTCAATACAGGACAAGAAATTTCCACTGTAGCAATCCTCCAACTCCTGCTTTTAAAGTAGTAAGGATACTCTTTTATTTTATTTTTTTTGTGAGAAAGAGAGTTGGTGGTATCCGCCAGCTTCAGATGCATTTTTTATTAAAGAAAAAACCTAAGTAGTAATCACTCGGAGATAGCTTGACCCCTTAGATCGGAATGTAAAAGATTCACTATACCATCAGAGGTCAAACAATACATTTAGCTCAATGGAAAAATTAAAAGCGATGTTAATTCGCCTTACGGGAGGCATGACTGAATAATCCAGGCTCTTTTGAAGAAATTTTGACACCTCAATACCAGACTAGTGAGGGGTGACTTTCCAGATTTAATATACAATTAAGCTACATATAAATGTATAGTATGTATTGTATATAAAATACTAAAAATTCTTTTATATTGTTTGATTAGTTATCATGATAAGAATTAATTGGTCAAACCGAATACAAATACCCGGTTGTTAAACTCTCATTAAGAATTAACAAAATTATTGATTAACATATGGCTAAATTAATTTGTCATTAAGAATGAAGAAAACTGTTTAGTTGTCAGTCGATCGAAAAAAATATAGTTTTAGGCCGGCCGGTTTTGTCGTTCAATTTTGAGAGACCATTAGCAAGAACAAAAAAGTTTATCATGTTACACATCAATCATTATATTGTTTTTAGTCGGCCGGGTTAAGAGCTACTTTAATATGTAGCATGGTCCATTTTTATTTTTGACACATTAATTAAAAGGAGACTTGAATTTTTATGTTACCGATTAGAGTTGAATTTTAATAAGTATGTGGCATGATCCTTTTTTCTTTTGTTTAAATGATTGTCTATATTTCCTAAGATTTCTTTAACTGCATTAATATCACATTAATTTTCTTTTTCCACTTCGATTGAAATTTCATGATTTATATGTTTTCGGTTTCTTGATTATCTATTTAGGGTGTGTTCATTTCCCATATCTTGATAATAGTATATCAGATAGGGATATGATATGAATATCAATGATATCGATATGAGATTGATATCTGATATTTTATATCTATGTTTGGCAATATGGTGAAGTATATCAGATATCAACAAACTCGGTATCCATTGTAAACTATGTCCTCCACATCCCCATATATTCAACAGAGAAGATGTTTGTAAAAAAAATAAACCGTGAGATTGTGAAGAGAAAGAGGGTAAAGATGGCGATGAACTTGTTCAGAAACAAACAGAGAGAGCATTAACAAGAATTAGAAGAAGAATTGATATCGGTGATTTTGTAAGGATATCAGAATTCATAAACAAGTAAAGTACGTAGATATGAGTATATCATTTTGATATCGATATATTCAATTACTAAATATGGATATAAGATACATGATATCTATATCCATATCTGATATCAGGATATGGAAAATGATCAACCCTTAGGTGCTTATGGCCCTAACGAATATAATGGTAATCCATAATGTGGCCCATTTGCATTATGCGGAAAAAGAATGAGATACAGTAGAAATGAATGATATGATCGAGTACATGAAACAATCATCATATCGTTAGAACATCAGTCTATATGTTGACAATGAACACCAAGGATGCAAGTGTTGTAATTACAAGACCAAGCTTCAAACCCTCGTTAGAGTTTAGTAACGTTGCAGCTGAACCACCCGATCCACCTGAACCCTTAATGGTCGTTGAAGATGGAGTTGTTGACGTCACCAAGGCCTCATGTGACGGTGGAGGTGGAGGTAGAGGTAGTGGCGGGGAAGCGATTTTGTAAAAAGCTTGATCAGTGGAGTACCTGAGCTGACAGCTTGGGAAGAAAACGAATACCCACCTCGACTTCTGCCCACAGCATTTGGGGATAAAATTGTACGTTGCACGCAGACACGTCTCACACTGCGTGCTGTTCATATCAGGACTACATTGAGCTAGACTGTAGAGGGTATCACCCGACGCCACCTCAGCTTCCTTTGTCGCGAACATGGACTCATTGCCGTGAGCCGCGATGTTTATGAGCTCATCCACGGTTTCCCCCAATGTGGTGGAGAAACTCACCGGGTCAGACACGTTCCTCACACCGTACCACCAAGACTGAGGCATCTCCGCCTCCACCCCGTACATAGACACGTTGGAGTACCGGAGAGTGCACTCCTCGAACCACATGGCAGCAGCTCTGAAGTTGGAGCAATTGCGGACGAGAGAAACAGCCGCAGCAGCAATGCAGTCGCTGCAGAGCTCGGTAGTGATGTCGCCACGACAGTAGTACTGGCCATACACCTTATTAGCTCCAAACCCGGCGCTGGTGTTGTAGAAGGCATGGTTGGAGGCTTGGGAGTGGAGGTCTGAGAGGACCGTGATAAGGTTGTTGGAGTAGGTGCTGTTGGCGCTGTAGTTGCCGAATGTAGGCCGGCAAGCTTCGATGAAGTAGGTTGGTGTTGTCGGAGCCTCCGCCGATACTTGATAGTTTCCGACAAGGGTGGTTGCTAGGACGACCACAACAAGAACAAACGCATGGTGATGAACATTAGCCATGTCCTTAGTTACTATATTTTAGGCAGAGTGCTTGCAAATCAAGTACTATATATATATATATACTTATAACGTCAAAATATGTTAATCAGAACAATTTCAATTACTATCCAGATCACAACTGTGATTAGCTTGAGAGCCATGGCCATGGATGCACGTTTTGGTCTTAGTCAAAGCAGTTAAGTAGCTGGTTTTTAATTTAATACTTGGTTCCAGCAAATTAAGTGGAGCGTCACTAGCTGTACGTACATAATTAAGTATTTAACATGTATAATTATACTCCCGTAATGAATATAAGTACCATACCGTGATTGAGATTTGAGAGTGCCACGCACGACACTTATCTGCCGGCCGGCAGTTCCGAGTTCAGCTGGCGTTCATCTAAATTCATATCCAAAGAGCCTGCTGTACCTTGCAATATTTCTGCAGTCTTGATCCATTATAAAGCATAGATAGAAACATGGATTTAAAACAATAGTATGAACAGCTGAATACTTGTCATTCTCTTGGTTTTAGAGAGGCCTGACAAGAAACCTAACATAACTCTACAACACTGATGTCAATAAGATAATTGTACACCATCAAAGCATTTCAGTTACCATCAAAGCATTTCAGTTTATGTAACAGCAGTCAGCAAGATGACACTTTGGTGCAACTGAACTTTTTAGATATCAAAGCAATTGAGCATTACAGCAGTCCTACTCCATAATCAATATCCAAGCTATTGCATACACATTATACAAAACAAAATAATAGCAAACTAGGAAACTAAACTGCAGAAAACATAGTTCAAAACATGTTAGCACTTATTTGGCTACTTCCCAGCTGATTTGAGGGCCTCGGTTATCAGCTTGGTCTCTTCCACAGCCAAATCCATCTTTCTCAACAACAGATCACTTTCCTCCAAGTAAAGTTGCTTCCATTTTCCCTCAATTTCAGCTTTCTTATCTTCACTGCACACATCCAATCCTAATTTGACTATATTTTCATCCAAACCCATTGAGATGCTCGATTTCCCAATGAATTGCCAAGAATTCACCTCATCATTGCTTTCGACGACCTTGATCACCTTTGAAGAAGTTGGGACAACCCCACCTTTCGCAGACATGCCCTTTGAGGCTGAGACTTTCGAAATTGGTTTGCTTTTCAAGTTGTTGGCATCAGCTCCGCTCACAACCTTTCCCCAAATCTTCTTTGACAGATCAAAGGCGGCTTGCTCATGGGGACTGAACTTCTTCTTAGTTACGCTGTTCTCGTACCTCTTCTTCAGCCTACGAACTTTACTCACCAACTGCGTCCGATCAAAATCCACATGCAACGATTTCTTTACGAAATCGTGAAGGGCACCAAAATCCCCCATAGGATCCCGCCCTTTAGTCTCCTTAAACTCCAGCATCCCCTTCAACACTGCAATCTCGTCGTCGTCGCTCCAGAGTCTCTGAAACAAAGCCGATTTCTTGCCATCATCCTCCGTTCCTTGAGCTTTCTCCTTCTTCAACCGCTTCGAGGCGTCCCCCACATCCGAAACCAAAGCTCTCTTTGCGGGAGAAGCTACCAGGTTAGATCTCGACTTGTTGAGTTTGGAAGCGTCTTCCTTGGGCTTCGCAGGGGTCGGGGAGTCAGTGTCGGAACCATCGGAATCCATGACCTTATCGGCAGCGGGCTTCGAAGGATCGACTGATTTTATCTCTCCGTCGGACGAGGAGGATGAGCAGTCGGAACCCGTCTCATCAGAAGACGAAGCCGCCAGGAGGCCCTGGAGTTGTTGCTTCTTCATCGTTAGCAAAGAGGTGAAGAGGGTTTAGGGTTACGTGGGGCAGATTGAGAGAGCGGGGGCGTCGGGAGAATCGGTCAATGACTAAATAAATAGACGAATTATTTAGGGCTTTGTTCGGGTGTCACAAATTTTATCTTCTTTTTTTTTCACCACAAATTTTGTTTAATAAATTCCCTCTAACTTTTTTTTACTAACGTAAGTCATTCACGCTATATGATATTGATATCAATGTGAATTTGTGTATTGGTATCAGATACCCTCTGGGCCTTGGGCATTTGGGTTTTGGGCTTGGATTACACGGGAAAATGCTCCCACTCTTCAAAACAATATAAACAATAAACAATACAAAGAATATTATCTGTCAAGACCTGAACTAATGATCGATCGATCAAAACAGCTTGCTAGCGAACTCATCGACGGATCCTCGCGTCTTACATCGAGCGGCAAGATCTCTAAGCTCCGACAAGCTCCTCCCCAACCGCAAAGCCATCTTCATCTCAAACACTTGACCATTCTCCGCCTTCTCCTCCATGGCATTCTCCACGTCCTCCTCTAGTTGCTTGAAGAAGCCGCCACAGTTCCTGTACATCTCCAGCACCATCCCCACCTGTCCCCCGTGCTCCACGGTGCTCACTACGCTGGCAAGGGCCCCACATACCCCCGCCACAAACGGCTGATTCAAAGCGGCTCCCACCGCTGCAATTCCCGACAGAGTGGGACCCGCTACCGCCAACGCCTTGCTCAGCTTCAAGGCCTTGCTTCCAAGCCTCTCGTAGTCTTCCAAGTCTTTAGCTTTGACTATTTTGACTATCTCCTTCATCTCTTCCTCCATCTTCTCACTCCATCCGTTGTTACCGTTGGATTTCACGGCAACACGACGGCGAGGCCACCAACGAGCCGGCTCGTAGGAATCGGGATACTTATCAATCATGGCGCCTAATAGAGGAAGTGGGTAGGCTCTGTCTATGGCCAACACTTTCTCCATGGCATCCACCACGTCACTCTCGCAAACTGGAACCGATCCAATCCGACCCAACTGAATTTGGATACGGGTTTGGAGTTGCTTGAATAGCTTGACAGCGTTCCTCTGCTCCTCTACTAATTGACAAGGCTGGATCTTGCTCATTACTGCTAGTAATCCGGTGGCAGCCGAGAATAGGATAACCGAACACAGTTTCAATCCCAAAGTATGGGTCCCATGATCTGCCAAGGTGGCAGCCAGGGTGGCGGTAAGAGTGATCATGTTGGTGGAGTTGAGAAGGAGTGAGTTCCAGTTGTCACGTTGCTCTTTGATGTTGTTGTGCATCTCAATCCTATCCGATATGGCCTCCAAGATGACGTACATCTTAGAAATCGTGATGTCATCCTCGTCCTTGATGTCGTTACCATGTAAACGCCTTGTCGAAGTGAATTGATCTAATACGAATCTGTTCGGTTTGGGTATCTTCTGAGTCGATGAAGAAAATCTTCTCGCAATATCTGGAAACTGAAGGGCGGATTTGATTGGTTTTGATGAATAATCACTGAGAAGGGAAACTTGAATTGGCTGATTTCTCCTTGATCTAGCGGAAGAGGATGGTAATGGAGAGAAAGTGAGTTTTGAAGATTGCAAGGTAGCCATGTGATATTCAAATTGGTTGTTCTTGATGGGGTTGTTGTTGTTGGTTGATAATTTAGTTGAATGAAGTAGTTTGTATATATACAAGCTAAAAGACTGCGTCTTTGGCCAGGTCAAGGCTGAGGATTCTTGATATTTGACCATGCAGCCCTATTCAATGGAACAGACCAATTCAAAACAAGATGTGGGTCCCTTTCAATTTTTTAAATATCCCTCCAAATTTATAGAATTAGTTTTTGTAAAGAGGAAATGGTAGTTTAGTATTTGTTGGTGGTGATGGAGTGTATTATTGTGTGCTTGGATTGGGTCTTCCCAGCCGACTGGGTAAATAGTCAATAATCAGATCCCAATTTGGTCTAAATTTGAGATTTGTGTGCATGTCAACAACCGCAGCCTATCTAAAATTTGAAGGCAACGGTCATAACTGCATTCTTCATTTCATTATTGCTATTTGACAATCTAAATTTACTGGACAAAATGCAGCATGCCAAATTACATTAGTCAAAAAGTATAAAAATCAGCAATCTCTAAACATAAAAAAATGGAAAAATATGTACGAGATGTTGTGGTGCGCGCTTTTCATATCACCAACCAGTAGAAGATGAAGAATGATGACGTACTGTTGAAGATGGTATTATTAGTCGTCGTGCTGTTACACAAGATTGTCGAGCGACATTGTAGACGGGAGCTCAACGGAGTTGCTGCCTAGCATCAGAAGCACTGCGTTCATCAAAGGTCTATTTCTCTCGTCTTCTTGAACACACAGCAATCCTATTTGCAGACATTTCTGAGCTTCCATTCTCGAAAAATTGCTTCCCAGTACTGGATCCATCAGCTCTTCAATCGAGCCTTCACTGCACACCCTCTTCGCCTGCACCACAACAACACATTCATAATTGATTCTCATTATGGTTAACTTTATCAATTTTATCAAATAGTAATAATAAACAAGCAAGCAAGAACTTAGTTAATTTACTCGGCGTATGAGTCCTTCTCCTTGATAGCTTTGATAGAATTGGGTGTTACTCTTCCCACTTAGAATCTCTAGGACCATCACCCCAAAGCTAAAAATATCCGACTTCACTGATATTCGTCCCATTGATAGATACTCGGGTGCCATATATCCGCTGCAATAATAAAATGGGATCAAAAAAATTCGTGGAGTTGCAATAATAAGACTAAAGAAACTCAACTTACTATGTTCCTACAACTTGAGTGGTGTTTTCTGAAGTTTGATCGAGTTTCACCAGCCTGGCCATGCCGAAATCAGCAATCTTAGGCTCTAGATCCTCATCTAGAAGTATGTTGCTTGATTTAAGATCTCGGTGTATTATGGTTACTCGCGAGTCTTCATGAAGATACTGAAGTCCTCTTGCAATGCCTCCTATGATTTTGTACCTCACTGCCCAGGTCAGATAGAATGACCTTGTTGAATCTGCAACAACATTTCCGGGTCAACTCAGTCCAGAATTGGTACTGTCATCTAATTATATATCACAAGGTTCATGTTTTGCTGTCAAATACCAAACAGGAAGCGATCAAGACTTAAGTTGGGCATGAATTCGTACACCAGCAAACGTTCGTCGCCTTGGACACAGAAACCGACTAGCCTAACCAGATTCTTGTGTTGGAGCTTTGCTACAACCGCAACCTCAGTCTTGAACTCTTTTGTACCTTGTCCTGAATTCTGAGAGAGCCGCTTCACTGCTACGTGTTCACCATTTTGAAGTACACCCTGTAAAATCATACAATCTAGTTGCCTAAACAGGCCTTGTTCAAAATAAAAACAACTCAAGTAGTAGCAGATGATCAGCTTTACCTGATACACAATGCCAAACCCGCCTTCTCCTAATTTATTGGACAAGGAAAAGCCCTGTGTTGCAGTATCAATAGCGTGGAGATCAATACTCAAGCAATCTGTAATCTCTAGGTCACTTTCTCCTTCCTCTAGTTAGGAAACAGACTAAAGTAAGGTCTTATTACATGTAATCCCAAGCAATTAATTTGTCAGGATGAACTTACCTTTGCTCTTCTCCTTCCTCAAAGAGGTCAAATTAGGGCAAAATTTTCTTTTACTCATCCAAAAACAAACCCCAAAGAGGACCAATAAGAATCCAACAACCATGGGTACAGCAACTTTCACAATATCAAGATCTGCCAAAAGTAGCAAAAATCAAAACATAGAAAAAATTGACACGTGATTTCACAAAGACGAACCGAACCCTAGCTTACTCTTGTGATGCAGTGGCAAAGATGGAGAATCGAGAGGAGCAGAAGGAGTAACTTGATATTGAATCTGGCAACTGGGCAAGTATATCATAGTCCAAGCCCTCCCTAACCCACAAGATGCCGGGTAAGTTCCGACGGCTTCTTGCAAACACCAGTAGCAGTCGGCGGGACTAATATCCGGGGTGCATTGCACCTGCAAATGAAGCTTCCCACCACTAGCACCACTAAGATCAACTTCATTCGTCCCGAAGAACCTCAAGGAATAATCAGAAGAGCTGTTACGATAAACTACTTGTTCAATAAGTCCATTAAAACTGTTTTTAACAACTCCATCAAAATCCTTAAGATCCATGGCGATTTGATTAGGACTACACCACCAAGCGTGCGGCTCCTCCTCCACAATAGAGAAAATCGGCCTATTCGCGTAGCGAAGAATGCACTCTTGATACCAAACCATGGCCTCCTTCTGCGACGGACACCTTTCAACGATCGATTGCGATGCCGCTCCGATGCAACCGTCACAGTCGCCGGGAGAGATGTCACCTCGGCAAGAGAAGAGTCCGTACACAGCATCGGAGTCCACCCCAAAGGAGACATTGTAGAACGACGAGGTAGAGGATTGGATGCTTAATGTGGAGAGTATTAGTTCCAGGTTTAACTGGAATACGCTGGTGTTTGTGTAGCTTCCGGCTTCGTTTTGGCACCATGATTGGTGGTCTGTCAGGGAGTTTACTGAATTGATGAGGATGGTGGAGAAGAAGAGGGCTTTGAGAATCACGTTCATTCTTCTTTACAGGAAATGGTTGAGATTCTGATCTATATTAATTCATCATATCACTTCTTTAAAGATATAATCAAAAGTTTTAAATTTGTTTTGGGAGCTGTAACAGATTTTTTCTAATTTGTAGCATGATCAAAGATATGATCAATAAATCTAATTGTGAAAATACATTGGATTTTTTTTCTCAAAATGTAAAAATGAAAAGATAACTTATTTAATTTTATTTGATGATCATAATCAATTTCTTTTTTACAATATGAAATAAAACCCTTGGGTTGGCCGTTGGGTTTAGAATTGGGAGGGATTTTATAAAAACAGAAAGGGGCCCACGTATTGTTTTGAATGGGTCTATTCCATTGAATAGGGCTGTATGGTCAAATATGAAGAATCCTCAGCCTTGACCTGGCCAAAGACACAATTCTTCCTCATATATATATAAACACCCCATTCATCCAAAATGCAAATCGACAACAACCCCTTCAAGAACAATCACACAGTCAATCTGAATCTCACATGGCTATCTTACAATCTTTAAATCTCACTTTCTCCCCCTTACCCTCGTCCTCCTCTAGATCAAGGCGAAATGAACACACTCAGATCTCTGTTATATCATCAAAATCAATCAAATCCGCCCTTCAATTTCCAGATCTTGCAAAAAGATCAGCTTCATCGCCTCAGAAGCTACCCAAGCAGTCAAGATTCGTATTAGATCAATTTATGTCCACAAGGCGTTTACAGATTAAAGACGATACCAAGGAAGATGCTGACGTCATAACCTCTAAGATGTACGTCATCTTGGAGGCCATAGCGGATAGGATTGAGATGCACAACAACATCAAAGAGCAACGCAACAACTGGAACTCACTCCTCCTCAACTCCACCAACATGATCACTCTCACCGCTACGCTGGCTGCCACGTTGGCAGATCATGGGACCCATACTTTGGGATTGAAATTGTGTTCGGTTATCCTATTCTCGGCTGCAGCCGGATTACTAGCAGTAATGAGCAAGATTCAGCCTTGTCAATTAGTAGAGGAGCAGAGGAACGCTGTCAAGCTATTTAAGCAACTCCAAACCCGTATCCAAACTCAGTTGAATCGGATTGGATCGATTCCGGTTTCCGAGAGTGACGTGGCGGATGCCATGGAGAAAGTGTTGGCCATTGACAGGGCTTACCCACTTCCTCTATTAGGCGCCATGATTGATAAGTATCCCAAATCCTTCGAGGCGGCTCGTTGGTGGCCTCGCCGTCGTGTTGCCGTGAAATCTAACGGTAACAACGGATGGAGTGAGAAGATGGAGGAAGAGATGAAGGAGATAGTCAAAGTAGTCAACGCAAAAGACTTAGAAGACTACGAGAGGCTTGGAAGCAAGGCCTTGAAGCTGAGCAAGGCGTTGGCGGTGGCCGGTCCCACTCTGTCGGGAATTGCAGCCGTGGGAGCCGCTTTGAATCAGCCGTTGGTGGCGGGGGTATGTGGGGCCCTTGCCAGCGTGGTGAGCACCGTGGAGCACGGGGGACAGGTGGGGATGGTGCTGGAAATGTACACGAATTGTGGCGGCTTCTTCAAGCAACTAGAGGAGGATGTGGAGAGTGCCGTGGAGGAGAAGGCGGAGAACGGTCAATTGTTTGAGATGAAGATGGCTTTGCGGTTGGGGAGAAGCTTGTCGGAGCTTAGAGATCTCGCCGCTCGCTCTAAGACACGAGGATCTGTCGATGAGTTCGCTAGCAAGCTATTTTGATCATTTGTGTAAATCTTCATGTAGATGATCATAGTGGGTCGATACAAACATTTAGCTTAGGTTGCGTTAGATCATATTATTTCAATTCATTATTCTTTATATTGTTTTGTGTTAGTGGGAGCATTTTCCCATAACCAAGCCCAAGGTCGAATGGGTAACATATATACAGCAATACAAGTACAGGTCATTGATTATATTTTTCCTTTCACATCTTACAATATTTTGATTTTGAGTACATAATTCAGTTAAGGATGAGATGTATCATACATTCTTCTTACCTTACACCACCTCTTTACTTTAAACATGATGGTTTATACCAAACTAGAAATAGGTAATGGAGCGGATGTGAGAGTGTGGGAGGACCATTGGATTCCGAGATTATTTAGGGCTCATTTGGAATCACTAAAAATCATTTCAAGTAACGGAATAATTCTGAATCATTTAACGCATGAAAATAATCTCATCATTTTCATTTCCTTTCTATACCATTATCCGATTCCATTCCGTTTTCATTTCACTGCTCCAACCAAACGGACACTTAGACTATACGAAGGGGACCGGGGCATGGGTTTGGGAAAGAGTGGATGAATATTATTGATTAGGGGTGGGACATTGGAGCAACAAGAACATTGACAATGATGTCGACTCTCTTGAAAATATGCTTGATCCGGACTTTCTCAAATGACTGCACATGAAACACAATGTCACATATAAGTATTTATGTTTGTCATCGTTGTTTCGAGTTGCCCATGACACAATTGATCACATTAAAATTATCTTCGTCGATTTTTGTTTCAAATAATTATAATTCTAGAAGTTTCCATAATATAAAGAAACAATGTTTTCTGACATGTCCATGGGTTGTTTTTGTAAAGATAATAATATCATCATCGAATGCCAAGAACGAAATGACTAATTTCATTTCATGTTATTGGGCCCTTCTCTTATTATTACAATGTTTTTAGGTTCCTTATAAGTACTTATGACCCACTATTAAACATCAAAGGGAATATAGGATCTCCTTGTTGAGCTTCTTCATTATTTTCAAATATCACTATCTAACAATGGATATATCTAGGTTTGTCCAAACAGTTCGGATCGGACCGTAACTCACGGATTGGACTGGACCGTAAACTCATGGATCGGAATGAACCGTAAACTCACGGTGTGAAACCGTTCATGGACCGGACCGCATTATTTTATTTTATTTTATTTTTTATGGATTAAATTCGGTCCGATCCAAACTCATACTGGACCGGATGGTCTTCATGTTCAAAAATATTTAAAGTATAAATTAACAGTCCTAGACCGGAACATTATGATTCAGGACCGAACATGACCAAACTTTTACAATTACAGTATAGGACCGAACCGAACCGTAATTTCTTATCCGATTTTCGGTCCGATCCGAACATGTGCAACCTCTATATATATATATATATATATATATATATATAGAATCATACTCTCATGTAAACAACCCCTATAGTGTACAATGAGAACAAATCTAATCCGTAAGATTAGAATAATAGATGGTCAAGATTAACCATAATAAATAGGGGGAAAAAATAAAAATAAAATAAATTAGGATGAGAGTGGGGAATTGATTGCACGTGAAAATCAATTTTCACCCAATTTGCTTAATTATTGTATATAAAAAGATTTGTTACCTTATATGGCCCTAAAATCTCTCATTCAAATCTTCCATCATCGCTCAATAACCGATTACTTGTGAAACGACTCCAATGGTGAGCAAGGGCGATTCAACGATGATTAGGCACCGTCGTCTCCATACCAGATTATACCGGCCGGTTTTCTTCACATATCCGGACTGAACTCGCCATGGCTCTACCTCGAATGCCTCAGGTGCCCTTCCAACATTCATTCAGTCTCGTGCATCGCGACTCAACCGTCTATGAGAGCAATTCCGTCTATGAGAGCAATTCCGTCTATGAGAGCAATTCCGTCTCACGCACCATCAATTTCGCTCGAGATTATTCAAAAACCTCGTTTTCCTTCATCCTTGCAGTCTCGTGTCAATATTACATCATTACCATCAACAATCTTGTTGTATGACTCCAAATTTGTCATCATTGCAGACCAACCGGAATCCATGGTTGTCTCCATCCTCAACAGTACAAGAGAAGCATATGCTATTTGATTTGTATTCACTGTTTATTGAGTTTTTATTCGTTGATGTATGTTAATGTATTTAGCAAAATGAGAAGGACATTGATTTTGCTTAGATTAAGATTTAATATGTTTTTGTGGTGCTTGGAACCTTCTTTAATGTGATGAACCATGGATTTGTTATTCCATCATATACATGAATTATTGTACTTTAGTTTTTATTCGACACTAAATGTTGTAAATATTCGGTGGTTATATGTCTTTTATCCGGCGATTTGTGGTGGTTTGTCCGTGTATGTGCGACAAGTTATTGGAAACAATTGAATAACTAAATTTTGCAACGAATATATTATGTCATATCTACGAATATATTTAGTAACAATAACGGATATTTAATAGTACACTAACGAATATTTTAAGTAACATGGACGAATATCTTCGTATACGTATATGTTCGCGAATTGTCCGAAGATTGAAACATTGATATCTTCAGATTATGAGTGAATATTTTTCACTATGTAAATGAATAATTTATGTACCACTGACTATTAATTTCAGTTATCAATAATCGACTAACATTTGTTGGACATGAACGAATAATATCGGTACCATGAATGAATTTTTAATAGTATATTGACGAATATTTTCATGAACACATACGAATACTTTTGTACAATATTAACTAGAAGAATGAAGATGATAATTGAATTGATTTAGAAAGAGAAAATTGGTGTAGAAGGGCCCTTTTTGTATCCATGATACAAAATAGGCCCCTCTATTTTTCTTCCAAAAAATAAAGCTAAAAGAAATTATAAATCATGGATAATAAGATAGTTAGTTAAGGGCAAATTAGTAATGTAACATAATAACTACCTAAAAGTTAAAGATATATTAAATTAAAAAAAGGCAACAACATGATACACCAATTTGTTAAAGATATATTAAATCCATAAAAAAAGTCAACAACATGATACGGTATCTTCGCAACCTCCATCTTCAACGTAACCTCCATTGGATCGTGATATTCTCCATTCGCAACCTCCATCTTCAACGGAACCTCCATTGGATCGTGAGATTCTCCATTCGCAACCTCCATCTTCAAATCGTGAACTTCGATCGTCTTCAACCTCTTGTTTGATCTATTTTATGTGTAACAACAATCAATCCTTGTAAGTATTCCAAATTCTCTCAACAATATCCATTTTAATGGCTTTGATTTTGGTCCAAACCGAAAATAGTTGATGAACGTTTTCCCTAAAATTCATACTCAAAACCGCCATTGTTGATCTTTAACTACATGGCCTTAATTTTGAAATTATCCATTTCTGTGAAATTTATGTATTCGAATCAACAGTGATGAAAGATGATGTACATAATTTTAAGCAGATACATAAAAATCAACGCCACATAAATTTAACAACTACATAATATTAGCAGATACATAAATTATGTTCGTCACCTTCGTCATTACTGACACATAAATTTAACAACTACATAATATTAGCAGATACATAAATTATGTTCGTCACCTTCATCATTACTGACACTCAGCACATAAAAATCAACGCAACATAATTTAACAACTACATAATATTTAGCAGATACATAAATTATGTTCGTCACCTTCGTCATTACTGACACATAAATTTAACAACTACATAATATTAGCAGATACAAAAATTATGTTCGTCACCTTCATCATTACTGACACTCAGCACATAAAAATCAACGCCACATAAATTTAACAACTACATAATATTTAGCAGATACATAAATTATGTTCGTCACCTTCGTCATTACTGACACATAAATTTAACAACTACATAATATTAGCAGATACATAAATTATGTTCGTCACCTTCATCATTACTGAGATACATAATTTATGTATCTGCTAATATTATGTAGTTGTTAAATTTATGTAGGGGATCACGTTTACAAGGAAAGTATATTTGATATCCTAACAACATCCTAATTTGTAGGGGACCACGTTTACAAGGAAAGTATATTTGATATCCTAACAATATCCTAATTTGTAGGGGACCACATTAAATAACCATATTTATTTAAAAAATTGCCACATCATATTTTTATTTAAAAAATTGATATATAGAAGAAATATATGTAGGGGACCACGTTTAACAATTTCCTGATTCTTGTATCACGTTTAAAGGAGGAATGTATATTTCCTTTCCTAACAACTTCCTAATTTGTAGGGGACCACAATAAATAACCTTATTTACTTAAAATTGCCACATCAACTTTTTTAATTTCCATCAGGGGTATGCATTTAGTTAGGAATTAATCTTTATTAGAAAATTAATTGGGGCCTACTTTATCTACATTATTGCAAAATGGCCTATTTAATACACAGTAATACATAAATGGCCTACTTACCCTTTTAACTCATTTAGAAATGTTGTTGATATCAACTATGGTGAATGATGAATTGATAAATGAAAAAAGGCAATATGAATTTACGTTGAAAATCAGATTTGGATTTAAATGTGGAGATTAGAATAATAACAATTAGGGAGAGAATCTCTAACTACCATATTTGACTATAATTAATATGGAGAGTGTAATGCACTCTCTTTAATTGGAGAGTGGAGTAAAATATTCCCTTAAATTTGGTTTAATCAAGACCATTAGATCAAAGCAATCCTATGGTTAATGTGTGTTCTCATTGAACACTATAAGAGCTGTTTACATGTGAGCCAAACTCTATATATATAGTGACTCACATGTAAACAACCCTTATAGTGTTTAATGAGAACGAATTATATCCGTTGGATCGTTATAATGGATGGTTGTGATTAAACGAAAGTTTAATGAAAAAAAAATAAAAATAAAAATTTAAACCTTATTTTTGGAAGTAATAAGCGCGTGATAAACAAACCTCCCATAACTACCCAATATCAAAATTCCCTAAAATAAAATCCCTAAATCTTTTTAGGGTTATCTGTGTATTCCGCCGCTTCTTTCTCCCGTGTTGTTCGTACTCAAGCATGTCATTGGTGCCGTCCTCTTCTTCCGGTATTCGCTGCCGTTTGTGGAGCAGGTGTTGTTTTCCCCTCCATTCTACAGTAGGTATTGTGTTCGCCGGTGCCGTGTTCTTCCTCCTAATCAAAATTTCACCGTCGTCTTCTTCTTCTACAGACATTCGATGCCGACTACTGTATTATTTGGCTCACCTTTCCTTGCCGTCACTCGAGGTAATGTTGATGTTGATGAACTTTTTGTTTCATTGATTCCGATTAGGTTTTTGCGGTTTAAAGTAACGAAACCCCTAAATTTGTTACAGTATCGTCGTCTTCTACTTCTTCTTCCAGTATTCGGCGCCATTGGACTCGTCGGTGAAAGTTTAATCAAACTCCATTATGTATTCGGTCCTGTGTGCGCCGGTATTCGGCGCCATTGGACTCGTCGGTGAAAGTTTAATCAAACTCCATTCTGTATTCGGTCCTGTGTGCGCCGGTATTCGGCGCCATTGGACTCGTCGGTGAAAGTTTAATCAAACTCCATTATGTATTCGGTCCTGTGTGCGTCGGTATTCGGCGCTCTGCCTCTTAATCTCCTTTTCATTGTCGATTGCTACACAAAATAGGGTATTCTTCAACTAGCCGCAACCCTCCGTCACACGAGGTATTGTTGATATCAAATTAATTTTCTGGTTCATTGATTCCGATTATGGTTTTCGGATTTTTGTTGTTGATTTTGAAGATTTGTTGCCGATTTTGGGTTGGTTGTCCATTTTTGTTGAATGTTCGTCATGCCTTGTCGAATGCGAGTTATGCTGCAGACATTATACACTTGTCTGTTCATATATGATTGGTGTTAATGGCTATTGGTTTTTATATTCGGTACGAAACTAGACAAATTGCTAAAAGAAACTCTATTTCTTTCTAATTTTTGCTTATACTATAACTGATCATGGATGAATGTTGCCAATTGAATGACTATTATAAAGTACTTGATGAATCATAGTCGATGGAAGCAGTGACTACAAAACTAATGTGCAAATTCGTGTTGAGCAGTAATGAGACATTGGCTATGCTTATGATATATCCATGATTATGATGAACTATATTCGTTATTGTTTGATTGTTGTGTTCAGAAAACATGAAGCTATCAGACAAGAAAGAACATATTAGAATTGGGAAAAGGAAGGCCGTTTCAGTTAAAGAATCGTCTGATGAGTCAGAAGATGAGATTATTGTGAGGAATTCAAGATCAAAAAGAAAACACAATAGACCTGCACTTTCGGATGGAAGCGGTGATGACTTCGTAGATCTTGTTCCACATAGACAAGACCGTTTGGATATTTTAAGTGTTGTATGTTAAAGAGCACAACCTTTTAATCGCGTATGTAGGGATTAATGTGTTTGACACTCTTGTCTTTATTAATGTCAAATCTCTATGCTACAATGTCAATACTCTTTTGATATGTTGTTTCGGACAACACTTTTGCTATAGTTAGTATAACACATCAAGCATTGGAAGACGATATTTATCTAGTACGCAAACATTGTTTACCATGCATAATATGATGGGTTATTAAGTGTACTCATTGCCGAATATGAAAGATATAATTTCAGAATATACATGACATAGTTAATGAATACTTCATATATTAAGTGTTGTATGTTAAAGAGCACCGATAACCATACATAGGGGGACGAACTTTATCTTGTATGCAAACAACGATAACCATACAAAAATATGATAGATTAATAAGTGTTCTTTTCATCGAATATAAACGATATAAGTATGGAATATGAAGAATATAGTTGCCGAATATATTCGATATAAATTCTGGATATTGTAAAGTTAGTTAACCGGCTTCAGATAAACGAACTAAGTGCATTTGATCGAGGAAATATAACGAGTAACCGGCTTCGTTACCAAGCGGTACTAATTCAAGGAACTACCTAAAATAGTGGAAGAAGATTTTGTTATCCATATCAATTAATATCAATTAATTTGAAGATTTGTTATTTGTAACTACCTAAAATAGTGGAAGAAGATTTTATTAGGAATTATTAAAAATATAAAAAATTACCTTAATTGAGAGAGTGTATTACACATTCCAATCAAGAGAGTGGTTTGTATTTTTTATAGAATATTTAGGTAAAATTTCAGCCTTTGAATTAATTAGATCAAGGGCTACTATTCGTTCTCATTGAACACTATAAGGGTTGTTTACATGGGAGCCAAACTCTATATATATATATATATATATATATATATCAACCTAACAATTTAAAAGATTGTCGTCTAGCATAATTTTCTAATTATGTTCACTTTTTAATATATCTAATGACCAAACATCTTCATCTTGTTTCATCAAACAAGGCCATAATCGCGGTTATAACTGTGAATTCTGCAATCACCATCTCGAGGATCTTCTTCACATTCTTATTAATTGCTCCTACACTAAAAATGCGATTGCTAGAATTGACAATTTCATCTTAACCAACCTCAATATCATTAATACAGAAAACAAACAAATCCATGAAATGTTAGTGGAGGTAAAAAACAAGATCGGTATCAACAAATTTAATCGCCTTGCAACTATTTGGTGGAGTATTTAGTTCTTCAGAAACAAAACCATCTATACTAACGATACTATTGGATTGAAATCATAAACTTCATCAAAAACCAACTGCATAACTGGAAAACTCGTATTACGGATGAAGACGACTACGGCTTTAAACCCACCCCAGAAAATAACTAATTCTCTACAAGGAGGAAAAATAACTTCAAATGGGACAAACCAAAACCTGAATTTCATAAACTTAACTTTGATGAATCAAAACTCGATTTGGGCATAACGTCTATTTGTTATGTTATTCGAAATCATAACGGCAAAGTTATTAGTTTGGACGCTAGGAAAAACAACTTTAACTCGGTAATCAAAACAGAATCTTTTGTTCTAAAATCTGGACTAAAAGAAGCAATAAGGCTAAATATCAACAAGATCGAAATTGAGGGTGATAATTCATGTGTTATCAAGACATTTCAAGGACTTTAGTGATGTCCTTGAGAGATCGAGATGATCGTATCCGACTCCAGACTGGATCATCGGTTCTTTGAGGAAGTCCAAGTCAGACATGTATTTTGAAAAATCAACCGTGTTGCTGACCGATTGACCCATTTGAGAACTTCGAACCCCAATACACCCTTTTCTGATAATCGTGAACTTCATATTTTCAGCTGGATGTTTTAGGATATACTACCTCTAGAAGATAACACTTCCTAACCGCTTAGGAACCGCTTTATGTTTAAAAAAAAAAGCGGCATGTATCCACACGATAAAACAATTCAATATAATGATATTACAAATTGGAAAATAATTGACTTCATCATGGAACTAAAACGAATTACTTCCCCGACATAACTAAGCCATCTAGTGGTAACATGGTGGCAAATTTGGGTGTTGAGGAATCAAATAGTGTTTAATAAACAAAAGAAACCAAACGACATAAAACATATAGTTAAAAATCAAATAAATAATTGGGATAAAGCCAATGCCAAATTACCGAACCTTAATAGAAAACCACGGACGCAGAGAAGGAAAACAAAAGGAATCAAATGGCAAAGACCAATCGGAGCATTTGTTAAACTCAACTTTGATGCTTCAAAAAACTCATCAGACCAATTTGCATTTGGATTCATCATCAGGAATAACATAACAAGCACAATTGCTATTGGAAAAGAAAGATGCCAAGCAAACTCTGTCCTTGAAGCAGAAGCGTTTGCTCTTCGGGAGGGCCTCCAAAAGGCCATTAGTCTTGGATTATCTGCTATTGAGATCGAGGGTGACAACCTGGTGCTCATCAACTCGCTGAAGCACATATGAAAGGCACCATGGGAAGCGGATATGAACATATCAGACATTTCTTTAATGATTTATGGCTTCACTCATTGTATCGTTCGACACATTTTTAGGAAAATCAACACTGTTGCAGACCGACTGGCGTTCCTTGGACACAACTCGGAAGTATGCGTCGATCCTCTGTCACCTGAAGTTGAAGACCTCGTCCAAAAGGATACTTTAGGGAGGTCAGTCTGGCTGACCCTCCCTTTTCGCTTAACTATGTATAAAAAAAAAAAATTCAATATAAATATAATGTCCGTGCCTCACTGCCTCCGTGGCCCGCGTATTAAATAATAAATAATATGGAAATACGATCCATCCGTCTATTTGCTACCTAAATCAACGGTGGAAGATTGCGATCTGCGTGACCCCTTCCTATTGGCTCCTGCGAAACCTTGAACGCGTACCTGTATATATTTCATCATAGTACGTCGCTAGCTTTCTCATCTAAAACCTGAAGTACCGCTGCTATCCCAGTTCACCCCATCTCTCTCGTAATCTCGTGATATTTGTAACTGCGGTGGTAAGCTATGGCCGGAAGAGGGAAAATGATCGGATCAGCCGCAGCAAAGAAAGCAACATCCCGTAGCAGCAAAGCGGGGCTTCAATTTCCCGTTGGCCGTATCGCCCGTTTTCTCAAGGCCGGCAAGTACGCCGAGCGCGTCGGAGCCGGAGCTCCGGTCTATCTCGCTGCCGTCCTTGAATATCTCGCTGCTGAGGTCATAATTAATTACTCACCTATTCTATCTCGTCCAAATTCATCTGGATTTTCAATTATTCGTTTAGGTTTTTAATCCGAATCTACTGTTTGTTGATGCTGGTAACCAAACTTGAATATGAAACTTGAATCGCCCCAAAAATCCTTAGCTCAAGTCCTAGGATCTGGATTTGCATCATATCATGTATTGATGTATGGTAGCTGAATATATGTAGGTGTTGGAGCTGGCCGGGAACGCTGCGAGGGACAACAAGAAAACGAGGATTGTGCCTCGCCACATTCAATTGGCGGTAAGGAATGACGAGGAATTGAGCAAATTGCTCGGAACAGTCACCATTGCTAACGGTGGAGTCATGCCAAACATCCACAATCACCTCCTTCCTAAGAAGTCTGGTTTCTCCAAACCCACAGCTGATGATGACAACTGAGCGCTAACCATTGTATAGTGTGTTAAATTACATCAGGTCCTCTGGAAATTATTGGTATTTGAACTAGTAGTTGTATCTTTGTGGTTTTATCGCAAGAATTTTGAATTGTTGAAGCCTGCCTTCAGGTTGTGAGAATTGACACTTACAGTTTGTTTTAAATGAAATGAAACAATTAGGATTCTTACATTCAGTCTCAGCAATTGAATACATGTTCTCGAGCTAATGCAAACAACATTCATAAATCAATGAATTTGAGTTTGGTTTTATGTCAAACTGTAATCAAGATGGCAGTCTTAAAGCTTCCTCTGCGGATATAGCATTTGAAGAGACATAATAAGGCACCAAGAAGAGGCCATGGATGAAGCAGAGGATTCCTCCTATTGCCAAAATGTGTCTGTGTGGGAAGCCACAGGTACCTCTTGATCTTGAATTTGACACTGTTCCAATCACTAGCATTGAGAAGGCAAATATAAGTATTATCCTGCAAGACAGACGCAGCATGGAGAAGTTAAGCAGTTAGATTATACGTGTCTGTTAAGCAAGATCAAACTAAGTGATTAGCATAAATACTGCTGGTTGGAAATTTAATTGATGTACCATGAGAAAACAAGGGATCCAGCTGCTAGCTGCCTGTTGGGAGATGATCTTTGAAACTCGTCCTTTGAAAACACGCAAACGCAGCCACCGAGAGCATTTGCGATTGCGTGAGCCAGAGCTAATAGTATCGCAGCTGCCATTCCGAGCTTGTATGCCTGGTAGCTTGGCTGCCTACACTCGAATACCAACACTTGTACATAACTTTCCTGTTTCAAAAAACAAAGGACCAAATTTGAATCAGGATCAGTCTTCCAACATCAATACATAAGAACTTAATTCTTTGAATGACCAATGATAAGCTTGCCTTGTTCTGAACAATTTGAGCCTCAATTCCGAGTATCCCTGCAACAACATCCATGACAACAAGCATGAGGCAAATGACAGGGCCTATAGCCCTTGATAGTGTTGCCATGATCTTTGCTGTCGAATAGGATAGGATGTCTCTTGCTATGTGCTGACTGTTGATGTAGTTCACATAAATGAACACAAAATTTATAGGCCCTATGGGTTTTTATCAGCCCGTAGGGCGAAGAAAGAAGAGAATAAGAATAAAGTGTAATAGAGGGTAAAGATTAGCTGTGAAAGTTCACTTGAAAGGTTTCAACTGATGCTTTCCCTCATCTTCCCCTTTTCCATTTCCTGTGTATAATGTGTGTGTATGTAGGATTCTTGGCATGGAGAGCAAGGAAAATTGCAAATGAGAGGATATTTGTGGATTTGTTCATATATTTTAGGTTATCTGATTGGGCTGGGTCTGTTTTGACGGCCCTGTTGCGAGCGTAGGCCCATGACCCGTTATGGAAGTTCAGAAAATATTGATGACGTGGATTTCCACGTGGCAGTGACTCTCTCGGCTCTTCTCTTTCTTTCTAGAAAGAGCTCCGTGCTTCTTGAGAACTGATAAGTTGTTGGATTATAGAGAGTTTTCTCGGTTTTGTACTGTTGAACATTCCTGAATCCGAATCCAAATCCAGCGTGTGTAAGAAAGAGAGAAAATGGCAGCGTACCGGTGGAAGAGCTTCTTGGAGGAGGAAGATCGACCTGAAAAGCCTCGAAGATACGGCGTCACCGAGATCAGAAGCCCTAACTATTCTCTCTTCTCTCGGAATGTCATCGAGGTTCGATCCCAATATCTCTGTCTCCATTATTAGGCAATCGTTGTTCTGGTTCGATTTGGTTGAGTTACTTGATTTTCTTTAAGCCATGTTACAAAACTGATCAATTAATTATCAACCTAATTGTACAAACAAATCATTTCATATCAGTACATCAACTCCTCTAGCTGGACCTAGGATACATCAAACAAGTGAGAGAATTCGGTACCATGTGACATGATCAGAGAGAATCAACTAGATTGACCGAGGAAGAGTAGAAAGTGAACAATCACAGAGCATCTTGAGGGAAAATAGGGGAATTTTTGCGTAATTTTCTCATAATTATGTATTATTGCTTAATAATAAGTTAGTTTTGTGCAGAAACCTTGATTGTATTCCTTGAGCAAGTTTTATTCCAATCCGTGTTCATTGGTGTGTATCAAAATGACTTGGCACAATGACTAGTTCCTATCTAGCAATTGCAATGTAGTTTCAATGTTTGTGTAGGTTGGATTAGTAGTTTGTTGTGGTGCTTTGCTTTTTTTTTTTATACACTCAAACTGGATAGAATTTGTTGTTTGTCTTGCAAATCAATGTGATTTTGCTGTGCAGGATATATTTGACACCATGGGGCAGTTTGTTGACGGGCTTAGGTTCTCTGGTGGATCTGGCAGTTTGATGCCAAAGGGATTCATCAAAGACGTCACGGAAATGGCCCACAGGCATAATGTGTACGTCAGTACGGGTGACTGGGCTGAACATTTACTTACCAGAGATCCATCTGGGTTCAGAGAACACCTAGAGGTGATACTATCTACAAAATTTAGGTTTTGTTGATTGTGTTATCTGATACACATCCATTGACAAGTTGATTGATCTTCCAGGAGTGTAAGCGCTTGGGTTTTGATACTGTTGAACTTAATGTGAGGTCTCTTGAAATTCCTGAAGAGGCTCTTCTAAGGTTTGTGCGATTAAGTAAGGCCAGTGGTTTGAAAGTTAGGCCTGTTTTTGCGATTAAGTTCAATAGATCTGATGTTCCCGACTCCAGTAATCGAGCTTATGGGGCTTACATACTCCCTACACCTCGCTCCAATGGTAAGTAGTTAGTTATCTCTGCCTGCAACATCTTATCATTGTATGTTCATAGCTGAATACCTGATCTTATTTTTGTGTGTAGAATTTGTGGAAGATGTCAATCTACTAATAAGAAGGGCCGAGAGGTGCTTGGAAGCTGGAGCAGACATGATTATGGTAGATGCTGAGGATGTATGCCAGCAAGCTGATTCAGTACGGGCAGACATAGTTGCAAAGGTGATAGGGCGTCTAGGAGTCGAGAAAACCATGTTTGAAACATCAAATGCAAAAACCTCAGAATGGTTTATCAAACAATATGGTCCGAATGTGAACCTGTTTGTGGATCATTCCCAAGTGGCAGATCTGGAATGCATCCGTGGACGCAACTTTGGTAAAAATTACAAGTCAGTGCTCAGCTCGCCATATTTGCTATTCTAGACGATCACCCTATCAAACTGTGTCGAATAACTAATATGTTGTAATATAATGTACCTGCAATGTCTTCCTCTTTTGTTCGGCAATTTGCAGTCAACTTCATGTGTGCCTTTATACTCAAATGTGAGCTGTTTTCCCTTCTCTATTGAAGAAGATGCTGCGTTATGATACTTGCTAGTTACCAAATCATATCACTTCTAGAAACCGTATTGACATTTGACAACCTGAAAACAAACTAATATTAACTGGATTGAATGAGGGAAATATATTTGAGATTGAAATGTGGGATTTGGTGACTTGAGCCAAATGGGCTTGTTTTGATAAGAAAGATGTATGGAAAAATTGGTATTGGGAGGGTATCCCTTTAATGGGCCACTGTAAATACCTTATCCGGACGTAGGCGAAGCCGAACTGGAGAACCCGGACGTAGGCGAAGCCGAACTGGAGAACCGGAAACGTACTATTTAAAAAAAAAAAAAGAAACATGAGACTGAAATGAGGGAAACATGAGCCCAATGGGCTTTATGGAATCTAAAGGCTGAGAATCAGTCAGCCAGTCACATGTCGACTCGCAGTCGGCAAAGAATGACATAAAGCTTCATCCGCCTCCTCCACGCGAGCCCCCTGGTGCAAACCGAAAAGGCCCAGCAGCATTCAGATCCGTCCCTCTCTCGCAGGCGCAAATCACAAGCACAGACAGGGTTTGGCGCTCGACAATCCTCTCTCGCTCCATCTCTCTCCAATTGCACACTTGTTAAGGGTGGAGACGATTTTCCCCTTTGAATTTTATTGGAATCGATATCCATTAGATAGATAAATAGGGTTTGCATTCGAGGGGACAACATCTAGAAAAGTTAGAACACGAGAGCAAGAAGATGTCGAAGAAGAAATCTTTCAGCGGCTCCACCATGACGCTGAAAGACTTTCATGGCGGCTCTATCCCCTCCGATATCCCTCTCCCTTCTGCTCCTGGAGTGTGAGTTTTCTTTCTCTTCTATCTTTCTTTCTCAGCTTCCTTGATATTATTCCAATCAGGCATATTCGTTTCGATGATTCAATCGTTGATGTGAGATTCTTGCACCCTTAGATCTGGACTCGTACTTTGTTTTCTGTTTTCAACAACTAATTGTTGATTAATATATTGATCTTCATAAGTATCTGAGATCTGTGATTGAAAAAAAACAACTTTCGTTTGTTACTTGCAGGATGGTAAGGCCAACTGATCGTCCCGTTTTTGATCGACAGGGATCCTGGGGGAACCCCATGGGTCGACCTGATCACCGCCTTCGCCCCAGTTCATCTGGTTCTATGAGGAGTTTAGATGACAAGTCCCCCTTCCTCACGAACACTGCCCACATAGGTAGAAATTTTGATGAGGATGAAAGAAAGCCCCTTGATGGAATCTCTGGTCCAAGAAGGACTGTGAGTGATGAAACCATTGGTGCACCACCAATGCGGATGGAGTTCCGTTCTGATGTTGGGAGATTTACGGGGAATCAGGTTTCAGTTCCGTCACAACACGTATATAATCCTAGTGGAGGGCCTTATTCAGCCAGAGTTGCTGAGCCAGTTCATATGGGCCCAGTTTCATGGAGTTCAGGTGGTGGTACTAGTAGCGGATCACACCCAAATGCCTGGGCTGTGAGGAAGGAAGTGGTTTGTACTGCTGAGCTAACACCGTCTCCCTATGATGGCCAGAGTAGCATCTCGAAATTTGCTCAAGCCAGTGCACTTGATAAGGTTTCCTCTGGTAGATGGCAAACCAAGCTTATCCATCATCAGGCTGATGTAGAGGTCATCAGGCAGGTTGAATCTCCTAATAGCTTGCATCCCAGGGGAAGTGATGCTTATCATGGGTTCAACTCCATGAATGAAAGGGAATATAGTGAGAAATTTTTCGCCAGGCATGCTGAAAGGGCTCTGTCCTTGGAAGATAGCATTCAAAATGTGGCTAAGGAGGCTCCTAGTGCCGCTGGGGAGAGAATTAAATCTCCTATTTTGTTAGATGCGAAAGAGAGGGCCTCTGTTATTTCAAGTGGTGGTGGGCAAGCCAATCCTGATGTTAAATATGGGACTTCCGGGTTACAACCACACGCAGAAGCATTAGAAAGGCCCAAGTTGAAGTTGCTACCTAGGACAAAACCATTGGAAGCAACTGAGCAACCTACTGCCGAGTATAAGCAGGTAATGTCGTGTCAGTCTTTTTATGGCTGAATTTATATAACATGTAAGAAGTTGCATCAACTCAGCTTTGCAATTTATGTTGAATTTACAGCAGCCAAGTGATAGCACTCACATGGAAACAAGCAATGAAACTATTGTGAATTCCAGTCATGTGAAACCTGGGCTGAGTGCGGGTGTTGAAGAGGAAAGACAGCTTGTTGAACGCCCAAAGTTGAATCTGAAACCTCGTTCACAACCGCTTGAGCAGACAGTGCAAAGTGCTGAAAGAGTAAGGTTAGTGGCTTGTTCACTTAACTGAATAATCTTTTTTACTTACAGATTTCTCTTGACTTTATTCCAATATCTTGGTTAATGGTCTTGCTTTTTGACAAATGCATTCCCTTAAAAAAAGAAAAGTAGTAGACACGGCCTTCGTGATCCCTTCTAGTATGCTTGTGGGCATCTCTAGCATTTAGAAGCTTTTTTGAGCCTGGTGGGATCTGAAGTTTATTCAATTTCAACTTGTTACCCAGTCCTGACATGTTTCCCATACACATATTCGCTCTTCTTCTCATTGCCCATTAAGTGGTTATCCTTTGTTTGTTTCTATCTTTTTGTAATTAAATATTTGAAGAAACCTACTGATGTTTTTTTGTCGAAATCCTAGGTAGGGAGAAGGCATTTGAGATGAACTATTGCATGTGAATGTTTTTCTTCTGAAAACTATGAATTTCAGATATTGTTTCTCTTGCTCGAGATTTACATGCTTGTTCCCCCCTTTGCCAAGATTGTCCATCAACAGACTACCAGAGAAGAGGGAGTTTATCAATCATCTTGAGGATTTTCGACTCTTCCTCCGTGATCCCTTTCGTAACTTCCCCTCTAATTGTGGTATTTTTATCAAGTTCAAAACTTCAAATTTTTGGGGCTCCACTATAAAATAGAAGCAAAATGGCTTTTTGGATAAGAATACGAGAGGAGACAAGTGGATGGTGTGTCCACTTCGATTTTTCTTAGAAAAGTTTGATCTGTCTGGGATATTTGTTAAAAGAGCTACCTGGAGAAATCGCATCAAAGGCGTATTTGTGGAAGGGGTGATGAAAAATGGTCATTTCTCCCTTTTGTGCAAATTTGTTTTCTTTCATATCTATATTTGAGTCTAAACTTTTGGCATAATGTTGCCATCTTTGCTGGTTGTTTCTGTACATTTATAATCCCTTTCATCTTTTTGAGATCCCTGTCTTGTTTGCTTGTAGAATCCGATGGTTGTATTCATTTGACCATCTTTTGTTTGTTACAAGTGCAGGATGACATTATTTGGCGGCGCGCGGCCTCGAGAACTGGTAAGTCTGTACTTATTTTTATTTATTCATTTTCTTTCATTGTCTATATGTTATTCATGAATATCTTTGGGAGATTTTGGCAAAAGGGTTGCCTCTCTGATGTCTTTGGTGGTCAGTGTCTCACTCATTTCTTCATATTAATCCATTGTCCACCTGCTCTGGTACATTGCTCGCCGACACTAATGATCATTCCAGGTTTTAAAGCAGCGTGGAGCTGATGATGTTGTCAACAATCAAGAGGTAGTACAGAGTCCGGTCAGGTACATCACCACCCCTCCCACTCTTTTTATGTTGTTGGATTGTGGGCAGATTTTTGTTGTCAGCAAATCAAATTTAGAGCCGAAATGGCTGTCGTTAATCCTTAATTTGCTTGGTTGTGCCTGAAGGATCAAGAAGGATTCTCCCCGGGCTGAGACCATTCCAGTGCATTCAAATGCAGTGCGCCGGAGTGAGAAACCTGAGAATGTCGGTCTTGATCATAGAACAGGCAAGATCACTGATAGGAGAGAACAAAGAACAGATCCCGAGAAGAGTGAGCTACAAAGGAAGAATTGGCGAAATGAGAATTGGAGAAACAGCCGTGATTCGGAGAAGCAGCCTCAAACTCAACATCAGCAAGAGAGGCCTCCGTCTCCAGAGACGTGGCGCAAGCCAGTTGATGAGCCAAAACCAGCAAATGCTGATGGCTCTGGCCTGCGTTTTGGTAAAGCCGTCTCTGCTCTTGAGCTTGCTCAGGCCTTCTCAAAGTCTGTATCCGACCCCAAGCCAAATGCTGGACAGTTTTCTAGTCCAAGGGGTGTACCTGGCCCAAAGGGTGCTCCCGCTCCAAAGGGTGTTCCTACCCGGACCCAAGTCCCCTTCTCGAGGCTGACGGGATCCACAACAAGGCCACAGATTAATGGTTACTAATCTTAGGATTCTCATGTTGAGCTTTGAAGAACCAGAATCTGATTGCTTGGCTTTGGATAATATATAAAAAAAAAAAACGAGGGACGAAACAATAGTAGTAGGACATTCGCTTTCATGGATGGTTAGTGTCTTTGCAACAGATTGGCTTATCGCCATTGCTTCCTTCTCTGACATAGATGAAAGTAGAGAAACCTGGGAGCTGCACTCTTTCTCAGTGTGTCCTTTAGAGAATCTCCCATGGGAGATCTGAAGATGCAAAGACAAGTGGTAGAGTTAAATTTTATGTCCCCATAGGGAAGACATTTGTTAATGTTGCTACTGATAATAAGACTTGTAATTGAGATTTGTGGTTTCTTATTTGGAGCTGGCCGTTGAATTCTCCATTTTATTTGAATGATCTGAATTGGATGTGGCCGATGCCCAGTTGCCTAGTTTTATTAATGGTATCAAGGGGAATGCATTTCTCTCAGAAACTGCTCTTGCTTATTTTAACTCTTTTTAAAGTGATTTGTTTGCCTGCTTTGTTGAGATGTAAGAGACGGTAACATATGGGGTGGGACTTAAAAGCTCTATTGGTTACTTGTATTATGCTCTATGAGTTGCTTGTATTATCAAATAGATTTTATGATATTTCTGGGTTTGTAGGTTCACTGGATATGCTGAATATGTTAAAAAGAGTGAGACGTAAAATCGGTCATATTCGAAGTTTTAGCTAATAGCCTATAAGAGAATGCAACAAATCAACATTAGTTAACACTTTGGAGTGTCTAAGATCCATAATAAAATAACACATTGGTGAAACTTGCCTATAACCCTCATGGTTATTCCTATCGCCAATTATCTATTATGGGTTGTCATATGATGTTTTTAAAGGTTTCAATATTTCATAGCCCTTGACAACTGTTGTAAAAGTGCATTTTGGGGCATTGTATCGTAGTTCTGATGATTCGTGCATGCTGGATGTAAGTAGCCATGCATGCAAGGTTTGCACATTGCCTGTGATTGTACATTAGGCAATCTAAGGGAATTCTTTTTTGTTTTTGCATCTATCAGCAAATGGGTATGCATCCCATTTCGATATAAAATTCCATTACTACTTACAAAAGAGAAAGAACACAACAAGATCGATGCTCGTCAATTGCTATTTTGATTCCTAACACTTTCATCTAATTAACCCACCTTTTGTTAATGAAAACTCGATTAATCAAACAGGTTCGCATCCTATTTGAAAAAAAACAAAAAACAAATATGATGATGAATAGTTAACCTCCTGAATCAGGAATCAAGGTTTGAGAATTTCATCTCTCATCTTCAAAACCCATCTCCTTCCTCCCACTCATCTTCAACCCTGCAATGAAATAATAATAAATATATGAACAAAAAAAAGAAGAAGAAAAACAGCATAAAAATTCAGAGAAGAAACCTTCATTCTGTGGCTTGCAGATAGGTGGTTCTTCAAAGAGGGACAAAGAGAGCTGCTTTTCAGCAACACCAAGATTAAAAAGAATCACACCAGAAGAAGGGTCATTTACAATTATATCCTTAACCGAAAACCACAGAAACAGCTCTCTCTGTGACATACCCTCCACTCCAACCAAACCTCCATAGCTAAGCTTTCCTTTCACAACCTTATCAAATCTAACCTCACCCTCAAACATCGCCCAACATGGCTCCTCGTACCACACTTCCAGTTGACCTTCTTGGTCAACCTTATAAGACTTAACACCCCTTGGAAATATCCCTCCTGGCAGCCCTTTGCTCGTCAGCAAATCGTGTAATGAACTCCTCATCTCCATCTCCGATAACGTCATCATCAGCATCAACTGAATAATAACTAATCTTACGAACATCTGAAAACTGGTTTTCATTCTCTATCTCTTCTGGGTTTCTGGTTTTGCTTCTTTGGAATTGAAAGAGCTGTTGGAGGAACTTGAAGCTTGAGGAAGACAGACAAAGACGACCTTTTTTTATACCAATCAAGACACTTTCCGGCATTTACCATTTTACCCACTACATAAGAATCATTACATTTCCAAAGAAGGACAACAGTATCAGATTACAGACATTCATACTAGTGTTTTATGTTAATCCTGAATGAGATTAGAATAAACCAGCGCAGAAGATGAAAAGCATTGATTGGGCAATCTGCTATGATGAGCATATGGACTATGGCTGGCGTTTCCAACAGAGAAACGTCGGTTTTGCATGACTTGAGGGAATCATGTCAGAAAATATTTGAATAACTTGTAAAAATACCACGAAAATGATGAAATATTATAAAAATAATAATATTATGAAGCTTCGTGGTCTCTTTCACAGCTTTATATTTGGTTTTCCCCACTAAAAAACAAAGAGTAAAAGAGTGTATTTTGCATGCAGCTTGTTTCTGGTTGGCATTACAAAATGTCTGTACGTGAATCAAGGGCAGATTAGTAATTTTACGAAATGTAAAGAACGAAGAACCAAACAGTGGGCTGGAGTGGCAATCAAGTAAATAAACACAATTATAAGACAGCATTTCACGTGTTTGTTGAGACATGGGCCGTTACTTCTTTTACTATGCTCATTTAATGTCTTGGAAACATATTTAAAATCGAAATATTATATTTCAGATCCTATCATTGAGGTTTAATGTAATGTCTTGTCATGTTAATTAATACAATTATTTTTCTTTCTTTCTATAAGGTTAGTTATCAGGTTGATTATAGAGTTTATTAAATAGTAGCTTTTAAATGTAGTTTTGTGATAAATAAAAACTAACTATTTGGTGAATATTTAGTAAAAAAAAAATTTTATTTTGATAAGACGTGATTTTTGAATAGTTTATTAATTTTTAAATATTTTTAGCTTTTTACGTAATTTTTTGGGTAGATTTTTGGATAGTTATGTAAAATATAAAAATCTTATAAAAAATTTAAAAAGTACGAAGTATTTATTAAAAGTAGATTTAAAGAAATTTGTATGGCACATTTAGCAAAAAACAGGAACGAGATAAAATTAAGTGTAATTAGTTATACAATACGATAAACTCCAAAGCCTTCCTAAAAGCTATTATTTTTATTAGCTTTGTAAATTTAATAAAATAATCTTCTCAAAAGTCAAAATCTTTTAAAAACTCTCTGAAAATACTAAACTAGTTTGTTAAGCACGTATAAACTTAAATAATCTTCTCAAAAAACTATTAAATAATCACTATATTATGATATTTATTAGATTCTTATAAAAGAATCACCTTTATCGTAACAAAATTACGAAGAGTAAGTCAAAGAAACTCCAAGTTTATAAATTTATGATACTGGACATGTCATTTGAATTTCCGTATTAGTTATTTGTATGACTATATAAGTCAAAAAAAAAACAAAAGTGAAAGGGAACTCCAAGATTATAAATTTATTTTTCTTGTAATTTTTTTTATAATATTATGAGAATATCATATATGTACCCTATAAATGTGTAGAGTTGGGTGGTGGTTGAAGGGTATTTTGCCCATTTATTGATACCTCTTTGCAGTTGAGTTTTTGGAGAGCATTTCAATGGAGGAATGTCTTTGTTGTATGCTTAATCCTAAATTTTAGGTGAATCATCATAATTACTGTTCGCTTAAGACACAATTTGGTGTCTTTGCATTATTGTAATACAAACAGATTATAAAAAGAAATAATTTTGGATCTGTTTAGAAACCTTAAATTACAAAGATTGTCAAGTCTATAAAAATTATGAGAAAAAATAGAAAAGGGAGACCCAAACTTACAGTGGCTGCATTGATCCATCTGATAGCTAACACATGAGGTTAATGATACCAATGACAATTGACAAATGCATTAGGCCCAATGGAATAGGGCCTCCATTTTTTGATTTCATAACATTTTGAGTTTGTTTTTTGACATTTTAAATTACAAAAACATGTTTAAATTAAACTTTGCAATTATTTTACATGAATTCTAATTTTGTTCACATTGCACAAACCAAAATCACCATTTTTGACACTGTCCAAAACGACTTATTATCCATCCTTTACAGATTATTGACACTTGGGGACAAAAAACAAAAAACCAGAGGATACATTTTGTTGATGGATTGTCAAAGAAACCATGAGTTTTGACCATATTCATCAGCCTTCTCGTACATGGTTAAAGCTGGTTGTTCATAATACTGCATCTGATCATAAGCATAAACCGGATTTCGACTCGGATAACCGCCCTCATCAGCCCATCCTCCATACGGATCAGGATTCCCAAACAGGTAATCTGCTGTCCTCTTCCATTGATCAAAATCATCAACAACAACAACCTTTTCGTTACCGCAAGACCCGCATTTCTCGCTCATCTGTGACCGTGACAAACATGGCCAGTACCCGAAGAGATTCTCACACAGATCAAATTCAGCAAGACCATACCCAGGTGGTATCTGATTAACCATCCTTTCATCATAAACTTGCAAAGAAGACCCATCACCATCACCATCATCATCTTCTTCTTCCTCGTCCTCTTCTGAAAAATCATCTTCATCATCTTCTTCGAATTCATCATCATCTGCTGGTGTTGGTGCCGGTGGTGCAGCTGGTGTGGGTGCCGGTAGTGCAGCTAGTGTTGGTGCTGCCGGTGCTATTGTTACTTCTTTCTGTGGAGATGGAGCGGCAACGGCAAGTGTAGAACGTGGATGGCAGATAACATCGCTTGGATCCAAGGGTTTACCATAGGTCTCAGCAATATCATAGCCGCCACTGTAAGGATGCGGGTCATATTCTACAAAATCAACATCTTCATCAATTGATGTGGGGTTGGCTACAGAGTGATACACAGAATACTGAATCGAACCGGAATCGCTATAAGAATTATCATAGCAATTGGAGTAAGCAACAAGCGACTGAGTGGGAGCAAATTCGTAGCTCCACAAAGCAGCAGAGGATTGAGGACTTTGAAGGGGAGGGTAGTAAGAGGAGTAATTGTAGTATGCGGTATCATAAGGAATTTGGGTGTAGTAGCCATTTTGATATGCGAAACTTGAATTTTGGTAGAAATCCATGGAGAAGAGTTTGATGGAGGTGCTAGCTAGCGAATCATAGATTCATAGCCATGGCAATAGAAATCTTATCTTATCGTTATCTAGAAGATAGGAGAAATCGATTGAATTTGAGAGAGGAGATTAGAGAAGATGATGTTAGGCTGTTTCACCTACCGAGAAAGGTTGAATTATTATCAAACTCTGTAGGTATCCATGTGCGCACAATTAGTGGTGGGCGCTGTACTAATTCTAACTTGTGGACAAAAGTCCTATCGCCATTATTACTCATTAGGCGTCTTTCTTCTCTGTATCAATATCGCACCTGAGCCGTCTTCCTATTTGGGCCGAGTTCTTCATCCAAATGGCCCATTTCTGGCGACCCACCAAGGATTTTGGATTGCCATGTTGGTGACACACTTCTTCCGATGCTCAATCATAAGGAATATATTAAAACTTTAGGACTCTAATTTCATCTTTAAAATTTATCGACAAAGAGCACAATAGTGTGATTATTTTCATATTGAACTCGTTAGATCATCACATTCTCAAACACAATATTTGGTTATCAAGTTTGCCACTAATATGTGACTACATCAAGGGCACTACCACATCAAGATTTTGCATTATATTATGTTATTGTGATTTTGTGTTGTAATGACAATTACAATAACCAAAGTTGTATGTATAAGAGAATATATTAAAACTCTTAAAGATAGAATACTAATAATAGGAAGATTAGAAAAACCTAATATCAATGGGCCTAAATTTACACCACTCATAGCTCCATAAGGACCATAACCCAACAAAGACTTGCTTAATTTAAATTTTTGGAAAAAAATAAACGAAGATTCAACATAAAGTTGGATACCATCATCCAATGACAACTCCATCTACGAAGTGCAAGTGCAATAATTATTGCTAAGAAGAATATCCATGATGTGGCAATTCCACCCAGAAGGTAATGAGTTACTCCTATGGGTTCATCCTTTTACCCGTTATACTCTGTTAAGTGATGACATTGTCATCGTCGATCCAGAGGTGGTTGAGAGTACCGAAATGGGGCCGCGGAGACGGTAACCTTAGGTTGTCTAAGATCTTCACTTGAGGGAAGCAGTCCTTATTTGCTCATCAAAGTCTCTAGTCTCACTTGACTGAAAGGTGGGGAAGTGACCCGAAAGAAAAGACTGCCTAAGAAAGAAGCTTTTATTTTAACTTTTAAGGCAAAAGATTATTTTGTTAACTGATTTCAATTTGTTGTTGTTTTTGTATCCTCTGACTTTCAATCACACCATTATAACTTCTGAAATAACTAATATAAGTTTTTTCAAATCCAATCCGATGATATACATCCAATATATTATATTGATTAGATGTATGTATAAAGATATTATTGGATTTATTTACAAGACATATATAATTATATACTATATGCTTAGATGTATGTATAATGATACTCATGTGATTTACTCACATGACGTTGAAATTCATAATACTATTAAGCAACTTTTTTAATAATAAAAAATAACAAAATCCAATCTCTTAGCTTTGGTTCAGATCTGGTCCAATAGCTTATTTACCAAGAAAAAAAAAATGTGCGCATATAGAACGAGTAGGTTGATGTCAAGTCTCACTTTTTTAATTGCTTTGTGGGTAATATTGACGACCTTAAAATTAGATATAAATGTCTTCATTCATAACCTTTCACAGTACAAAAATAAATATAGGTGGGCCAAACTGTCGCAATCGTGAAATATATCGTGTAGTTATCCAAATAAGAGCAATTCGTATACTATGATGCAATTCCAATTTGCCAGGTCACTGCCAACGTTTTTATTAGCGACAATACACTATGCACATCTTTATCTATTTCGTCACTTACCAATCATTACCCACGGCACCAAATTGAACGTTAATATGGTTTCAACCTTTGTTAATTGGTCAATATAGCTCGCTAATTGATATTCATAAAATATGAATATATAGCTTACATTCAACTTTGACATCTGAATCTTGAAATTTTCCAATTCAATGGTCTCCATTTTTTGAAAACCTATTTTTCCCCAAAAGAATGATAAGTCGAATTATAGAATATATTTGTATCTTATTGCATTTTAAACCACAACAACCAACAATGTATAATGTACACTTTCTCCCAAACAATATAACCTAAAATAAATCACATTAAAACAAAGCATTAATTTTCACTTTTTGCAGGTGCAGAAAACATTCATATTACCAATCCAATGCATGAAGAACCATGAACACGTGTTACAATTTAGAAGAGGTTTGGATACGATGCGACGCGTTTTGAGATGGACACCGTACAGTCATCCTTGGGGCATATGGTAGGGACGTACATGATTTCATCACAGCCGTCCGTCCGATGTCTCTTGAAATCCATCAGAGAAGTAAATAAGGCAATGAACAATATCAAATGGTTGATCGCATACCTCTGACCCACACATTGATGGGCTCCAGCTCCGAACACCAAGAAGTTCCTCTTGTACAATTGCTCCTCTTGCCTCCCTTCTAGAAAACGGTCTGGGTCAAACCGGTCCGGTTCGGGAAATCCTTGGAAAGACGACTCGTAAACCGATGGGAAAACAATTGTGCCCTTTGGAATTGTGTAATTCTCTGTCAATGCGAAATCCTCGCCGGCAATGTGTGGCACTAGCGTTGCTGGTGCACGGTACCTCAATACCTCACGTGCCACCGCTTGCGTGTACTTCATCGCTGATATCTGCTCGGCTGCGATCAACTTCCCGGACTCCGGTGACCAGATTCCAGCGACCTCGGATCGCACCTTCGCAAGCACCTCCGGGTGAGAGTCAAGCAACGTCACCGCCCATAAGAGAGAAGAACTGGAGGCATCTTGCGATGCGAAGAGGAAGTCGAAGAGGTGGCCGCCGATCTCCTCGCAAGATGGAAGCGGAGGCGACACGGCGGGACCAGACTCTCTCTCCTCTCTAACCGCGTCCTGCATCCAGAAATCAATCAAACAAGTTGGCTCCACACCGACCGACATCCGATTCTTGCTCTCCGCTGCACACCTAGCAAGCGTCGACACCAGCCTATCCACAGCGAAACGTGCTTTCCGGAAAGCGAATCCGGGGAGGTCAACAGGCAATTTCATAAGCCCGACGTTGAATAAATTATAGTCGAAATTGAACCTGACTCGAGCCTTCTGATCAAGATATGGTCCAGCGAAAACAGTCTGGGAAGTTTCTAGATTCATATCACGAACCAGTAAGCGGAGCTTGATAGGGTCTTGCTTCTGATTAGAAGAGAGATCTTCCCAGGAGATGAGATGTTTAAGCATGACTCGCTGCTGGATATCAGCGTAGGTAGAGAGTGCTTTGGGAGTGAAATTGGGGGCAATACGACGTCGTATGTCCTTATGAGCCTGACCGGAGAGGTAAATCATGTTGTGTTCACCGAATAGTTTTTTACCAAAGGGATGACCGATCAGATGAAATGCATCAGGTCTTACATTGGAGAAGATCTGGTGGCTGAGCTCGGAGCTCCGGATGAACACTATGAATCTACCGATGATGTAGTTGGCGGAGACGCCGAGAGGGGTGGATTTGGCGTGACGGGCCTGGTCGAACCAGTAACGGGTCGGGTCGCGGATTAAGGGGATAATAGTTCCGAGAAAGGGAATGACAAAGGTGGGGCCAGGTAGGTGTGATTTCTTCTTGAGGTAAGTGATTTGTTCCTTGAAGAACCAGAAGGCGAGGAGGGAGAAGATGTAAGGGGAGACCCCTGATATTATTTCCCACATATGTATGTCCATTGGTGTGATTTGTCGAGGAGATGAGAGGAGGTTTATTAATGGGCACAACGATAAACGGTCAAAAGAGAAACACGTAAAAAAAAAAGCAGAAAAGGACGTCACAAATTTGGTTTTTGTAAAGGGATTGAATATTGAAGAGAAGATTCTAGCAGATCAACATTACGAACAGGAAGTCAGGAACGTCGTGTTTGGACGGCGAGAGAAGAAAAAACAAAGTCAATAAGAGAATTCTCAGAGGAAGGTTCTGAAGCTCCTGTTTGTAGGGAAGAAACAAATAGGAGGCTCTTGCCGTTGCCGTTGCCGTTGCCGTTTAGTTTTTGCGACGGCAGATGCAGAGAGATAGACAGAAGCAGGGGAAGAGTGTGAGTCGGGTAGAGAAGATGGGATTGAGAAGGATAGGAAAAAGACGTTGGGTTTTCGTGGGGCCACTGCCAGATGGAGGTGTAGATTGGATATATATATACATTAAAATACAATAAATAAAATTATCAGATTTAATCACTTTATACAACACTTAACATACAAATATATTTCTTGCACGCAACAATCAAATCCAAAAAACAACTTAACAGCTATGAGATCTCAACTTTTATGTATATGATTATAAATGTTGATTAGTTAATTGTATTTTTTAAAACCGAAATTCCGGTTTAAGAAAACAAATTGGTACGGGCAGATCATCAAAACTGTTTTCACTCCATGCATATTGGCAGTAGATTAAAAAACGTTTACGTATAAAATTGTTCAATAACACCTTAATCATCACTTACGTAATGCCAGACAACTATTCAGATTGGATGACCAGTAGAATAGTCCGGATTTTAAATTTTAATAAAATATTTAGATTATAAATGGTTTTAATATACATTTAGGGCCCGTTTGGTTCCAACTCCGGAAACGGAAACGGAATGAAAACGAATTTACTCAATATGTACATCCTTATTCATGAAATTCTATGGAATCATTCCTTGTGTTTACATGCAAAATACACTTGTCTCCCCATATTTTGTTACCCTATAGGGTATCAAAAGTAATCAAATTACACCTCAATTACTTCAAATTATAAGGAATGATTCCAAAAACTTTCATGAATAAGGGTATACATATGGACTAGATTCGTTTCCATTCCGTTTCCGATTCCGGAGTTCAAACCAAACGGGCCCTTACTTTATCATAATATATGTATATAAAATAATATATTTTTGCATTTTAATATAACATAAGGTATATGTACTGGGTTATATTGTTTGGTTGTGAAACAGAAATGAAAATAAAAAGATGATAGTTGATAAAACAAAACGAATAAAATTTATATATGTTTGGTAACCCTTAATAAAAACTTAGACGTACTAATCTTGTTTCTTTTATTCGTAAACATTATTTTTCGTATTCATCTCCAAGAGAAGAATATACAATCAAGTCCGGAATGGAAATCAGCAAGGCAAAGATGATTGAGCGGCAAAATCTTGACTAGAGATGCGTTCCACTATCAGGGCCCGTTTGGTTTTAACTCCGAAATTGAAAACGGAATGAAAACGAATCTTGTTCATACGTATACCTTTATTCGTGAAATTTTTTTGAGTCGTTCCTTGTGGTTTGAAGTAATTGGAGTAGAGTTTGATTACTTTTGATACCTATAGGATAACAAAATACGGGGAAGCAAATGCATTTTACATTAAACCACAAAGAATGATTTCATAAAATTTCATGAATAAGGATATACATATAAACTAAATTCATTTTCCATTCCGTTTTCGTTTTCGGAATTGGAACCAAACGGGCCCTTAGTCTATTAATCAGAGTGTATGTCTTTGGTTGATGCCTGATGGCTACCTTCTTTGATTGATACGTTTTTTTCAAGGATAACTTGTGTTCTTCAGGGCACTTATATACGGTCTATTAAAAAAAAAAAGAGGGTTAGATAGTAATTACTCGGAATAATCCGACCATTAACATCATCCTTTTTTCCTTTATTCTTAGAGTAAGTTCATCCGTTCGGTTTTTAACCAGTCGTCACATAGATAAAGTGATGGAACGACATTCATTATTGAAAAAACGATGTCCGCCCGTTTATTTTAACTGATTTTCATTTGATATTTAGTGACTTTAGATATTTCAAATGTTAGAATATTAATATTGTTGTGACATTTCTTAACCGGTTACCAACAATGTTATATTCATATACGTAGTCTAATTTTATTAGATTTTAAAAAAATTTGATGGCTTATAAAATATCACTCCTTAATCAGTTTACGTACTTTTATTATTATTTTAAAATATCTTATTATAATTTTAATTTAGTCAATAATTAAAAAACTTATTTGTATAAATACATCATTTTAAAATTTTATTTTTTATAGTATAATTAACTTTTTTGTTTATAAAAAATTTAAAAGATGTTTTTTTCTTCCGAAAAACGTTCAAGTTATTCTATTAAAAATATTAAATCAATAAAATCACATTAAATTTAATTTGTTAAGAATTAAAATGGGTAGAAACACATTTTCCGTGACAATAAATAGTATTTTACTCAATAAAATTTAAACTAATAACTTTTTATCTTTCGACTCAACGAATAAATTTCTCTAAGTTTATAACTATAGGTCGAGGGATTTTTAGATCTGTTTATTGCAAGGTTTTATTATTTTTATCGTGTAGGTATTCTTTCATTTTTCAAAAATTAGAACCGTAACAATGATGAAAAGATAAATCAGTTTGATTATAAAATTAGCACTTGTATATTAATAAAGCTCTATAATGTTAGGAAAACTTGGAAGGTATGACCGTATGACAAATGACATGCATATCTAGAACTTTGACAAAATAAATTCAACTATAGATTACGGGTGGGCTATTACATGATTATAAATAAATCGGTGCATGTAAAATAGAAAATTGAGAGAAAAATCTGATAAAATTTAAGTTATAGTTTAAAAAAATATTATAAACTATATAAGGTTGTACAAAACTATATTAAATGTTTATATTATAAATTTTATTAATTATTGTTAACGTTTAGGATTCATGAGAAAAGAAGAGAGAATATTTTGTATATGATAGATGAATCGGTTATTGTATATTCATGATGATAGCATGTGTATATATACATGCTATGTACAACTGTTACACTTTTCTGTTACAAATGATTGGCTAACATTTGTTCACTATTTACACACGTGTATTATTCTCATTACCCCCGCAAGCTGAAAGTGGATGATATATCCATTCCAACCTTGACACGCAAGTTATTCTTTTGTACAAAATGAAGAATTTTGGTGAACACATCGGTTAGTTGATTGGAAGTGGAGATGTGTTTGAGTTCGAGTAAGTCTTCCATAATTTTGTCTTTGGTAAAATGACAGTTTATATTGATGTGCTTGATTCTCTCATGAAACACAGGGTTGTGAGCAATTTGGATGGCTGAGGCATTGTCACAATATAAGCTTACAAGTTGATCAGATTTAATGCCAATGTCATAAGCAATCGAATGAGCCAAGATATTCCAGCCGCTACATTAGTCATGGCTCAGCTGCTACATTAGTCATGGCTATATACTCAGCCTCTGCAGAGCTTCTGGACACACTGCTTTGCTTATTGGATTTTCAACTTACAAAAATCGCCAAGAAGAATAACAAAGCCACCAAATGACCTTCGTGAAGTGGGACAAGCAGCCTAAATAGAGTCTGTAAGCTAATAGAGAAGTGCATGAATCATTAATAAAATTACACATTCAATAATTACTACTTAGTTGTAACATGTATTAACTCTTAATCAGTGAATATCGTGTTTTTTTTAAATTGCCAAAGTGGAACAAATAATGTTGACTTGAAAAAAACCCGTGGCTAATGGACTTATACAATGTTGCACTATTTAGTTAGATACTTATATTAAATTTCAAACAATTTAGTATACTAGGTTTTTTCTAGTTTTGTTTTTAGTAAATGTACTCCTTGAGAAAAAAATGTGTAGAATTTGAAAATAAATACAAAAAGTTGGGGTCCATTTACTTAATTAAAATATTAAAGTCTAATTATTTAGCCTATTTTTTTTTTATCAAAATAGCCCAAATAGTGTGTCATTACTCATCGCTATGAAAAATTCTATTATTATAATCTAAGCGTGGGCTCAATTGGACTGGTACGGCCCAATTCGAAAGCGGCCCTACCATCTCAATTCTCAATTGCTTTGTTCGTCTAGCTTTTCCCCCAAGTTCCGAAACCCTAAATTCCATCCTTTGGCTGCTGCTCAGAGACAACCCAGAGACAGATTGGAGAAAAATATGGTGCAGTTTAGGGTAAGAAATGTCGTATCATGTTCTTCAGTGTCGGGTTTTTTAGTTTCAGATTCTGGTCGTGTTCGGTATTCGGTATTCATTCCTCGATTTTTAATTTATGGCGTCGTTGTTTTGTTGAATTCAGTTTCACCAGTATCAAGTGGTCGGGAGAGCTCTCCCTTCTCAGAACGATGAGCAGCCTAAGATCTACAGGATGAAGCTTTGGGCATCAAATGAAGTTCGTGCCAAGTCCAAGTTCTGGTACGTCTTCGTTTTTCATTCATCTCCAAAGATAGTTGATCAGTTTGTAGAGACTCTTACTCTTTCAATGCGTTTCGCTTTGCTTTTAGGTACTTCCTGAGGAAGCTTAAGAAGGTAAAGAAGAGCAACGGTCAGGTCCTTGCCATCAACGAGGTAATCACTTCTTTCATCTTCAATGATACATTGTAAATTGCTCGTGAATAACCCTTACCGAACATATGAATTGATCGTTGATAAGACCTTCATTTGAGGATTTAAACTAAGCAAAAAAAATGCATAGCCTACTATACTATGATTTCACATGTTCAGGAACTTTACAAGCTTAGCACGCACGTATTGTTCAATCGCTTTACCGTTGCACCTTGTGATGCTTCACTCAGATTTTGTAACTCGCACTAATGGCTCTTTATATTAATGTCATAAGCTGGAACAGTATGATTAGTAGGTGTCGAACAAATGTGTCTTGTTTTAGTTAGCGTAAGAGGATCTCCCAGTGCCTCTGTATGATTCAGGTTCACGTGTCATGTCAATCCTTTTGTGGGACTGTTAAAGTTTGAGAAACAAGTTGAGGAAATCCAGATTTCTTTTTTCTATAAAGCAATCATCAACATGCAAACAAAAGATGTTGGAAGAAGAGAGGAATCTAGAGAATAAGGAGAATTAAACTCATTTCGTTCATGGGGAAAATTTAGAGTAACCCCATCTGCCTAACCATGCACAAAACTCCACTAATTTAAACTGACAGACATGTTATCATGTGCTATACATGTCACTTAGACTTCATCATCTATACCTTTGCTTGTTAATTATTGCTTTAAACTCTAAGAAAATGATAGATTTTTTCATTCTTGATATCATTAGTTGACTTAGTAGTTTGTATTGCAACTGGATATTACTGGACATTAACTACGATGACTGATGAGGGTGTGAATATGACATTACAGACTTACAGTAGTTACCTTAGTGAAAAGGGTGATATAAATTAGCCCTGTTGTCACTCCAAATACTCTTTAGAGATTGTTAAATTGTATGGGTTATCATAGCTTGACCACTTTGATTCCTTGTTCTTGATTACTATGCGGGGTCATAATCTTCAGCAGCCTTGTTTAGTGCACGCAGCTTTAGGGTTATAAGATGCATTTTGTTAACCGCTGTTATCAGATTGGATTTTTTCCATCATGTCTGTGTTGGTGGTCATTACTTGTTGATTCCTTACTATCCTTTTCTAAGGTATGAGAAAATGTGCTTTGTTTAAATCATTAAACCAAACACTACAAGTTCATTTTTTATGTATGAATTTGACACAGTACTTTTTCATTCCTAACTGTGCATTTTGGAGCAGATCTTTGAGAAGAACCCGACAAAGATCAAGAACTATGGTATCTGGTTGCGGTATCAGAGCAGAACAGGGTATCACAACATGTACAAGGAATACCGCAACACCACAATGAACGGTGCAGTTGAGGAAATGTACACTGAGATGGCTTCTCGGCACAGGGTTAGGCTTCCATGCATCCAGATCATTAAGACAGCTATCATCCCTGCCAAGCTTTGCAAGAGAGAAAGCACCAAGCAGTTTCACAACTCAAAGATCAAGTTCCCCTTGGTGTTGAGAAAGGTTAGACCACCAACCAGGAAGCTTAAGACAACATACAAAGCATCAAAACCCAACTTGTTCATGTAAGCTGGCTCCTTTCCAGATTGTGTTACTTAAGAGAAGTGAGACCCCTAATGATGTATGAAATTTTGCCTTATAGCTCGAACCTTGATGAGATTGCTTCTTACTTATTGGATAACATTTGCAGTTAGATGATCTTTAAGCTATAACGAGGTTTTTGTTTGTTTTTTTTTTGGTAAAGCGAGGTTTTTGCTTTGATCATACAAAGTGTTGTGGTCTTCCATTTTTATCACATGCATTTGAATGGACCAAGTTCCACTTGGTGGCATAGCTGATTTGAATGACGATGCTAGTTGTTTGTGACCTAAAGCCATTATGTTTGATGATTGAAATGCATCATTATGACCCAATCTGATTTACTAATAACGCATCGGTCTTTTTCGTTAGCCTTGTTTGGCATGACCTTGATCTCTATCCGAAAGGCTGAAAATGGTGAAGGGCCGCATGCCCCCAGGTGACTCCATTGTGTTCTTACGTAACACCTAGAGGAAAGACATCGAATGCTGTACAAAACCCAAATGAGAAACTTGGTATATAAGATCGCTGACCTACCACATATTGAGGGTTGATTCGACACTACAAACTATGAGTAAAGACAAATGCAAGTTAGCATGGGATGTGCCTTCCAAGGGCAGGTTCAATCATTATTCTAAAGTATAGATAAAGTAAGTTCCTAAATGTGAAGTTACCAACTACAATACAAGGGTTTCAGATTACTCAAAATTTTGAGTAGAGTGAAATTCCAATTATTTATACCAAAAACATGATGTTTGGAATTGAAAACTTTATCAGCCCATCAAACTCCAGCCTGTTAAAGATGAAAATATACTAACTAAACTATCATTGTTGACAGCAAACCACTATCAATGGAACATGGTTTTCATAGTTGGCAAGTTCATCTTTTTGCTAAAATACTACTCAACAATCTCACTATAAATCACTCTCTTTCACCTTATGCTCTTCATCAAATACAGGCAAAGCTTTGAGTTTCACCAAAGGAACTCACTTGCTTATCTATCTCTTTCCAACTTCCTTTGTCCTCATCAATTCAACAAGGCAATGGAGTACTCCAAAACTTCCTTGGTTTTAGCCGCTGCTCTCGTCGCGATTCTTGCATTCTTCACTGTCTCTGGTTCGGCCATGGAGGTTGAGCATGCCACGGCACCCTCTCCAGCACTGCAGAGCTCTGGAATGGCTCTACAGGTTTCGGGTTTGTTCGCTGTGATTGCTTCTATGGTGGCTTTCCTTGTCTAAGTTTTGATTACTGTTCTTGTTTTCGGGTTTTTCTTGTCAAGTTTTAGCTTTTGATGTGTTTAAGATTGTTTCTCCACAGTTGATGGAACTTCTGTAAATTATTTCATTCAGTTTCTGTAATTTGCTTCTTGCATCAATCTCTTTCTTCGTGGCAATAAACTTAACCATTAGATGAAAACTGTCAAATTCTTTCATTATTATGATTCTTCAGTATAAGACAGAAGAATTCCAATATACAGAAGATAACATATATGTTCATACCCAAATACCTGTTTGGCAAGTTTACTACTTTTGCTTAATGGAAGCATACAACTCTTTCAAAGAACGTTTGGGTGCATCAGGAGAAGCAACAATCTCCACAACCTTAAACGAAGCTTCAGGAAGAACTAATGCTTCTACTGCAACTTCAGCAACTTGATCTCTCGAGATCGATCCTTTAAACAGAGTATCCTCAGGCTCCATTATGATATTTCCAGAAGGAGGATCATTTCTTAAACCTCCGGGCCTTACAATTGTGTAGTCTATGCCGGATCTTCGAATATGATTCTCGGCCTGGAGCTTTGCAACTAATGTAAGTCCAAATATGTTGAGAAATAAGTATGCTGGATTAAGCAATTGCCCCATTGCAGCTCCATTCACCAAAATTGAACTGATGAGTATGAATTTGTTCACGCCTCGCTTACGACATGCTTCCACTAGATTCACTGTCCCAAAATTGTCTACCTACAAGATTGCAAAACCTAAATTACCCAAACATCATAAACACAGATTTCAACAATGTCGAAAACCGACCTTCCAAGGAGCAAGCAAATCGAGTGAAGGACGAAACCCGGTTGCACACACTACGGCATCAGAGTCATCGCCTATAGCATCAGCCAACTTATCTATACCCTCAGTAACATCAGCTTTCACCTACAAGCATACGATAGTGGTAAACCCTAAAGTCGCGAAGAAATAAGAAGTTACAAAAAAGTAAAGCTCACAAATTGAAGAGCAGGATTGTCAGAGAAGGTAGATTTAGCCTTGTCGACATCACGAACACCGGCTTTGACAGCAAAACCCTTTGCAAGCAATTGTTCAACAATTCTCTTTCCAGTGTTCCCAGCTGCACCTGCAACAAACACCTTCTTCTTCCCCAATTGCTCATTCTCCGTGATTTCACTTTCAGCCATCTGCCCAGAGATTGAATTGCGAAAGAAATAAACCAATTTTTAAGTGAAATAATGGATTTGGAGCTAAATTTGGGTGATAAAAAAGAAAATTGTACCTGAGAAGCTTGAAGGGGGAAGGTGATGGTTCTGGGAGTGGGAGGAAGGAAGGTGAAGGGTAGAGACTGATGAAATAAAGAGACCCTGATAAGGGGAAGAACAGTCGTTGCCATTTGAGGTGACAATCAAACAAGGAAAGCTTCTTCCCCCTGCAAACTATAGCAGCCACAAGTTACTTCCTTCCTGTTCAAGGATTGCTATCTGTTATGCAGTGGTGCCACGTTACAGCTTCCCAATTGGGAGTCTTCTGGGTTCGTTTATTTGGACGAAGATTCTACCGATTTCGTTGCAGGTTTGTCTAATGTCCATAAGAACAGATTTCATACATCCATAACTGTGTACTTGCTTATCACTTTATCTTAGTGTATCCACTTGACGTATATGATATTACAACGTCAGTATTATCAAAGTTGTAGGTAGAATATGCTAACCCAAATGAGAGACTTTGTAGCAATAAATTTATGAAAAATGAGCTTATATGGAAACACAAAACTGTCATACTTTTGGCCATATTCGAATGTTCTTTTACATATGATTTCTGTTCTCTTGATCATGACTTGAATATACAAAGCGTGACATTCAAAAAGACATATTAGATTAAATTTACTAAAATTCAATTCGTTCACGGACTAACCATAGCATATTCATCAATAATCCTCAGATATCTGACCATCAATTTGAACATTTGATCAAAAATGGTACCAGTGCACCCTGTAAATTGGTATATTAGCCAAGCGGTTCGAAGAAAATGTGGTTGGACTCAGCTTCACAATAAGTCGAATATAAATACAATTTAAAACTTAGTTAAATTTACTAAATTCCAACTCGTTCATAAACTAACCATATGAAATAACTCACATAAGCATATTTGTCAATTGAAAACTCCGCGTCCTCCTTCATTCTCGCCTATACGCACCCAGCATCACCACCAGGTATTCAACTTCCTCTCGTCTGTCTCTTTTTCATATTCTGGGTTCCTCTTCGTATTATTAAAACCCATCTATTTGCTGCTCTGCTGGTTGTGGATATTATCCCAGGGAGCTGATTATGAAACTGAAGAGGGCAGCGTCCGAGTTGACGATTACCCCTGCAAAGAAACCCAAAACGACTAAAAAGAAGACCAATTCATCCCGAAAGAAGATTGATGCCCAGAAACCCAAGAAACCTCCCACTGCTTTCTTCTACTATCTGTAAAACCCTAATCTTTTCCCCCCTTTTGTTTATGTAATTTGTTTAATGATAAGCTTTCATTCAACATGTTTTCTTGATTGGTATATCAATTTTTTTAGTTACGGGTAGTCCTTTGAAGCAATTTTAATATGTTACATGGATTGAAACTCTTGATGAGGTTCATAAAATTATGCCTGGAGAAAGGTTCATGCTCAGATTGGTTTTTGTAAGAAATTTATAGGATAGTTAGATTGGGAATGTCATGAAGGAATATAGAGGGCTCTTTAAATTGGGAGAAAAACATAACCACTGGCAATAGATTCATTGGGGAGCAGTGAGAAAAATTAAGAGGGCAAATGGATTTCATTTCTTTGATCAAGATTGACTTAGTAATAAGTCCCCCCCTCCCCAAATCAGTTAGTGGACTGTTAGTGAGTTAATTTCCAGAGCTCAAGCTATTTTTTTTAATGTTCTACCTTGCTAATGTCATGCAACTTTAGTTCCAGCTCATTTGATACAATATGATTGAAAATTTGTACATGCGAGATTAGTCTAAGATTGTTCGTCTGCTGAATGGCCTTTGAAACCTGAAAGTCCTGTTAGAATCTAGGGTGTTATCTAATATGCTTTCCATCTACTGTCACTTCGAATTTGTGTTCGTGTTTTAATCAGGTTATACTTCGGACCACTCATTTAGACTACATTTGTCACAATGTCCATACACCTTATAAGTTCCTAATAATGGACATCATGGCAAAGGAAGCTGTAATTTGTTATTGAAAAGCTTTCATCCAAGATTATGATATCAGTTCACACCTAATGTTGACTTATGGTCTTGCTGCTTTGTTAAGTTACATCTCAAATTACTAGGGCATATCTATATTGGCTGCTTTGCCGGAGTTGGCTGTTAGTCTGCTACTATATCACTCGTACATGATTGATTAGCTACCTAAGTTGGCTGCTATATGCTTTGGTAATCGTCAGGGAGGACTTTCGTAAAGATTATCAACAGCAAAACCCAGAAGTTAAGTCTATGCGGGATGTATGTATCCACCAAGGAAGTCAGTTCAGATTACAGTTTTGGTAGTGATACCTTAGTGAATCACATATAACAACTGTTTCTTTTATTTAATAGGTTGGGAAAGCATGTGGAGAGAAGTGGAAGACCATGACATACGAGGTAATTTTGAAAAAGCAATTTTTTCTTTAGAGTTTAGACATTGCATAATTTGTTGTTTATCCTGATTCGTGAGCACATCTGCTTGTATTCTTGGATGAACCTTAATGCCACCTCATAATATTTTGCTAATTCTTGGCAAGAATTCATCGCCTTACTTTTTTCGGAGTTGCTAAACTTGCTATTGTCTGATTCCTTTGCTGTTATACGGGTATGTCATCTTTAAATGCCAGGAAAAGGTCCAATACTACGATATAGCATCTGAGAAACGAGCAGAGTTTGACAGAGCCACGGCAGAGTACAATAAGAGGAAGGTGTATATTTCCTCCACAAAATGGCTTCTCAATCTCTACTGTTAAACTTCAGTTCTTTACTTCTTTTTGAGAATATTCATTTAAAAATTGACAATTTCTTGCAGGAAATGGGCGAGGACAATCTAGCGTACAAGGATTCTGAGCTTGATGATGATGACGAGGAATATGAATAGGCCATACAGGATGATATAAAACTCGGGGAAGTAGCTTTTCTAGTGAAAACAGTAATCAGGAAATAGAGGCATGTCAAGTTACTAGTGTCCAGTAAATATTCGTGTGCAGACGACTATTAGTTCTTTCATTCACATTCTTCATTAATTAGCATGGTTGATTGTTAGGAATTGCTTTAGTTGGTAAACTTTGATGGTTGGCAATGGTTTGAAATCAGCTTTTTTGCTTTTCGTACACGAAACTGGATGACTAATTGGTATTAAAGCATTTCAAAGTGGACGAAGACTTGCAATCATCTACATGTTGGTAAATGTTTCCTTTCTAATTTTACATGTAGGACTTATTTGCTACTAGTAACTGAAATTGAAACAAAAACAGTTGTGTTAATCATAGTGTCCTTGATGCTGAATTTCTCTTATCTGCTACTGCCTCCTTCTGGACTGACACATTCAGGGAATGAGCGATGCTTCGTACCTCTGCAATCATCGCTAACATATCATTGAGCTTGTTAACTGCGGAACCCACACCCTGTTCATAAAAAAAAAAAAGATTAGCAGGCTTCTATGTTTTCAAAGGAGGGTTGATACTGATTTTTTGATTTTTCTCTTAGAGCTTCAGTTCAAACACAATGTTTACTTTGTGGATTCTAATCACTTACCACGCCTGACGCTCCAGCTGTGATGGCCATTGGAGCAGTGACTGCACTCAAACCCGAAGAACACATGACAGGGATCTTCACTGCTCGTGAAATTGAATATGCTGCTGCCAAGCTAGGTGTTGCCTGATTTTGTATTCATTTTCCATTACCTTTCTGCTAGAAATTCTACCTTCAATGCTTAACTCTGCAACTGATTTCATACAAAGAACTTACCTTTTCAATCAGACCAAGAACACCTGGCTTTGATGGGTTAGAGCACTTCCCTCCTTCTGTTTGGATAATGTCTACTCCTTCCTGTTCCAAGAGCTCTGCTAGCTTGACCTGTCGTTACATTTCCGGAGGGGATGTAAAAGAAAGACGATGGTGTCAGTAGACACCCTGGTCTCAGAACCAAAGAATATTGTTGATAATGGGAAACTGTGGTAAGAATGAGCGAACCTGGTCGGGAAGGCATAGGGTGTGAGGCACTGTAACTGAGAGCACAATAGAGGGAAGAAGCCTCCTAGTATTCCTTGTCAAATTCAGTATCTGCAACCAACACAATAAGAAGAAATCCTTAACTGATAAAGGATAATGTAGGGTTTCCATTCGGTTCTCTACGTAGTATGGTCTATGCAGTGTCTTGTTTGTGTGATTCTTATCCTAATCTAAGTTCTATAGTTTGTTTTGTACCTCGTCGGGTGAGAAGAGCCTGCCTGTCTCGTAGAAGGAATCATAGTTTCCAATCTCCACCTGCATCACACAAATATGCGTTACCATTGTAGGATAGGAAAGGAAGACAAGTTTTGCTCAGTTATGAATCCTTACCATAGTAGCTCCAGCTTCAACCGCTGATTTAAATGCTTCAGGATCCACAGATGAAACACAGATCTGCTAACAAAGGTTCATGTTTAACCATGAAAGAGCCCTAAATAACCCGAAACAAGACATTTCACAGTTGAATTTTACCGGGAGGGAAGTAAGGCTGATGGCGAGTTTCACTAACTCAGGATCGCAAGCTATATCCACAAGATCCGCTCCTCCCTGTATTTACAAAGCATTGAAGAAAAATAATCGAAACAAATCTCTAGGTAACAAAATAAGTGACATGAATCTTCACTAAAACCTTGTCTGCAGCAGCAACAACATCAGCTACATTATCCTTATTGAAATTTTGCAAGCCTGTGATAATCTGCGCAAGAAACGTTAAAAACAGTAAATGAATGAAGATAAGGATAAAGCATTTGCTAATACACACCTTGAGTGCTCTTCTTTCATGGAAACTCTTTAAGACAGCTTCTCTAGAGGAGGAGAGAAGCGCTCTAGTAGTGAAAGCAAATCTTCTGCTGCCTTTATCAGCAACTGTACAGCTGGGCTTTGATTTTGTAGCCAGTTGGAGAAGATGATTATTACCATTGAGAGTAGACTTCAAAGTTTGATTTTGAGAAAGGGAGTAATTCATGGGTATGCAAAGTGAGGAAGCCATATCTGTCGCACTGGGAAGAAAGCAAGAGATAGAGAGAGAAGATAATGTTTTCTGAGCTCCCAAAGCTTGAAGGGAGAAGGAGATGGTTCTGGCAGTGGGAGGAAGGTGAACTCTGATAAGGGTCGTTGCCAATTGAGGTGACAATCAAACAAGGATTGCTATCTGGTACGCAGTGGGGCCACGTTACAGGTTCCCAATTGGGAGTCTTCTGTCGGTATTATCAAAGTTTTTAAATTCGATGAAGAGAGACTTTGTAGCAATAAGTTTATGAAAAATGAGCTTATATGGAGGCACAAAAGATTTCATATTCAAATGTTCTTTTACATCAGATTCTCGTGTGTTTTCATGCTTATAAGATTCAAATCTACAATTTCCAGGTAAATTTAGTTTACTAGGATGAATATGGATAATCCTCAAATAAAAACACCAGATGGATATTAATTTAAGTTTGAACATGAAATGGAAATTGGGTTGGAACAATATTCAAGACAGTGATAATCCCTACAGGCTAACATACACGTAAAACAGAGCAAACTGAACCATCCTACAAACTAGATGTCAGGTGAAGCTTTGTAATAAAATCTACAGCACTAAGAAACAGCTGATCCCTCATTCTCAGTTTCAACAGTAAGATTCGCAGGGACTGTTTGAGATGCCATGGATCAGTTCCAGCCGACGAAGCACAGGTTGATGTCCTCTAAACCAAATTCCTGCAATCAGTTCAGTAAAAATGTTGATGATAGTAACACTGAGCTTATTGGAGAGCATGGGCAAATACTAGATCAAGGCTGTCTTGCTGCCATATCTGAAATCTTGATATGGGATAACTGTCTAAGAAAGAGCTGAAGCAATTAATATATCTTTGCAGCAAATTTCATTACCTGTTGATGTGCTAATCTTCCCACAACAGCCTCTTTCATCACATCATGTGGACTGTTTCAGCAACTATCATCAGCCTGTTATTATCTTGTAGCCTCTGCATACACCAAGAATGAGTCTTAATGTTAATAACAAGCTTTAAAAAAGTAATTTATTTGGTTCTAGTCCTATATATATTAATGGCAATCACCTCTATAAGATGCATGATTTCTGGTCTAGAGTAAGCCACAGCTGCCTCTAGGTTTACTACCCTCTCAATGTCTGAGATGGATATGACCTCCAAGTGATTTGCTCGCATGTGCTGACCAAATATAGAGTCAAATTCTTCAATCCTGCACAAACAAAAAAGATTACTTGTGATAAGAGAGTAATCTAGGAGATATAGACAATCTCAACGGGAATGCCTTAAAAGGTGAAAAAAAAAGGGGAGGGTTTGAAAAGGAAAACAATCCAGGGGAAAGTTTATTGCTGCTTGTCGAGAAAATACCTTTGAGACGATAGGTTAATATCAGATTGAGCCGCAGGAGGGTCATCAACATCCATTGCTTCAGAGCTTCCACTGAACAGAAGATGAGCAGTAAATGTTACTACCATATCAGACGGGAAAACATGATGCATGAAAATGAGCAATGACATGGGCTAAAAAAGTAAGAATTAAATGACTCCATAGACACTAAAATTATCTTCTGTTAAAGTTATCACAGTGGTCTATCACCGACATTTGCCAATTGGGAGCCTATCAAAGTTGTGGCCTGATTAATATCCAATTATATTGAGTTTCCATAATTTAGGAATGGTACCCTTCGGTGGCTGTGGCACTATCACGGGCAGTTTTGCTCTTGCGCTGGTTTGAGTCACCTGCACCATTGCGGCCATCATGATCTGCTTTCCGTTTCCTCTCGAATTCTCTGTTCCTTTCTTCTTCACGCTCCTCCATTTGAGTCAACTCCTGGTGATATATAGCAAAGTTTAAAACTCCAAGTGCAGCTGCAACATCAGATTGTAATACCTGCAACAAGAGGTAAGTGTCTGTCATTGATAAAGTAATTAAATAATAGACAACCCAAATAAGCTGTGACTGGACAAAATTATCAAAATAGGTTCGCTATCATCAAGTGTGACCTCATCACACAGATACATAAGTAATCAATTGAAAACAAATCAAATTTTGAGACAAATTCAAAATAAACAAACTTAAGATATAATAGATCAATTCAGATCTTAGTTAAACATAATCAAGTTCAAAGACTCGATACCAAGGACCCGATCATTTATCTGTGAATTGTATCAATGTATCTCAAACATGTTCATAAATACAAAAGCAGAAAAAGAATGACTAAAAAGTGATAGTATGTAACTGTTCTATTCAACTTTAGCTTTGCATGTGCGGTGGACAGCCGAATAATTGTTTCCAAAGTTCTGGCAGTGATCGGAAGAGTTCCTCCTCCATTCTGTCAGAAAAAAAGAGTAAAACAAACATGATTTCCCAACTAATAAAAGAAAGAGAAAAGAACTTGCATTTGCTCCTTGTGATATGTTTTAGAGAACCACCTTTGTTGCACTGGCATTTCTTAGCTCTGCATATGCAGTTGCTATTTGTTCAGATGCCTGAAAGGGTGAATGCAAAAATCAGTAGGGACAATAATGGTGTAATCTGAACTTCATAAATTACAAAGTGGCATCTCTAATTGGGGACCCCGTCTAAGGAATTCCTCTAAAGAAGCCATTTAATAATTATATAGTAACAAAAAATAAGATGAATCATCACCTCGTCACTCAGCTCAGGTTGCACTCTGTGCTTTGCATAGTGAATATACTTCTTCAGGAAATTGATTGTGAGAGTGTCACGCTTACGGCCCCTATCTATCTTCTTACCGTGCAGCATTCTATTATATTTTACAAAGAGTGGATCAGCATCCTCCTGTCTTCCATATTGTGAATTTTCATCAAGTAATCCATCACCTGAAATTTCAAACAAGTTAATTATTTGACATGGCCTTCCAAAAAAATCAAGTGTTCCAGAGAAAGAATTACCTCCATCTTTATCAGAACGGTACCGGTGCATCCGTAATACATGCTCAGAAATCTGACCATCAATTTCAGGATCCATTTGATCCAACACGATGAAAAGTAAATCAAAACGAGAGAGCAAGGAATCTGGGAGTCCAATGTTTTTTGTTGGAGTCAATGACCGATCATACTGTGAAAGAGAAGCCATGTCAACAAAAAATAAATGATTTTCAAGTGGCTAAAATAGGAGAAAAGGCATGTACTTCTATAGACTTGTAATACACTTACAGATCCATAAATGGGATTTGCTGCTGCTACCACACTGCATCGAGCATTTAACGAAGCATGAATACCAGCCTTTGCAATAGTCACTGTCTGCTGCTCCATGACTTCATGAATAGCAACACGATCTTGGTCATTCATCTTGTCAAATTCATCAATGCAAACAACACCACGGTCAGCAAGAACCATAGCTCCAGCTTCCAGTCTTCTTTCTCCTGTTGAAGAGGAATAATTCTTACATGCCTGGCATATGTGTGAAATATACTAATGGTTGGAAGTTTTACAATGCAATACCTGTTTCTTGATCAGAAGTCACGGCTGCAGTAAGACCAACACCAGAAGATCCTCTGCCGGTGGTAGATATTGCGAGTGGAGCAATATTCATAATTGCTCGTAGCAGTTGAGATTTGGCTACAGAAGGATCACCAACCATCATCATGTTTATGTCCCTGAGAAAAGGAACTCACATTTTAGTAGCATACAAAAGACACTTGTACACAAAACACATACACAATAAGCAATACATGGATGCTGTTCTCTGAGACATTAGGAACTTCCTGTAGCTAATACAAGAAAATAAATAAACATAAGAATCAAGAGTAACTAACCCTCTCAAGTGTGTTCCGTTCTTCAGGTTCTTTTCCATCCCACCAAGCATTAACAGAATAACTGCCTTCTTAATCCAGATGTGTCCATATATTGATGGTGCAAGTGAATTAGCAAGTAGTTCAAAGGCATCCTCCCTTTCAGATATCTTTCTGATATTCCGAATATCTTCAGAAGCATATATGGGAGCATTTGCTTCTTTGTTCAGCAAAGAAACATTATTGGCTATGAGCACAGTCCTGCAAACAGATACATGGACCAAAATTTAGGATCATGATTTAAAAAGATTCCACAAGAGTACCCAAGCAGCAGGAATAACCTGAACACTCCAGTCATACTCCCCTTGCTTTTTCCGGGAACTGCTTTATAGATGCCAACAATTGCAACACGGTCCCCAGGTTTGCATGAATCAACCAGGTCATCCTCAACTATAACATCCACAGTTCGCGGAAGCTGGCCAGGTGCAGATTTTTCAGGGACTTCTTGCATGGATATAGTCTGATGGTCTTTGTATTTGCACAGTCCATACTCAGTCACCAATAAATTTCCACTATCATCCTGAGACAATGATTAATTTTAAATATGGGTGTTAAAACTATATACTGGTAAGTAAGAAGTCTAAATCTTACTCGTGTGGGATACACAGAACCAGTGGGCAATCCTGTGGTTGAAGTGATATCTCGATACTCACGGGTTGTGAACTTTGTCGTTGAAGGGCAGAAGTGAACACTTTTTACAACTTTTGGCCTCACAAGAGAACCTGAAATGTCAATTACAAATAAGCCAGTGGAGAACAGTATCCTGTAACTTTTTTGGGAAAAGGTCTCAACCATCCAAGCGTCATAGATCTATGAATATAACATTTAGTGGATCAAGAACATATAAAATCACTAATGTTGCTTGATTACTTTACCTATTTCATCAACTAATTGTTTAAAAATAACATCTCTTTAGTATAAAGTGCTGACTATCAAAACCATCAATCAAAAAGCATTCAAAGGTGCTAAAAATAATAGCATAAATTCCACCTTCCAGTTCCAAGCTACCTCTAAACTTTCTAGATGAACACGGAGCTAAAGACAGCTAAATTTTTTTCTTAAGACTAACTTAGAACAGAGCCTGGATCTCGACAGGGATGTCCTAATAAGAAACTATTTTTGCCTATTGGCATCAAAGCATGGTGAAATTTAGGAATGTCAGTGAATGGCACTGAAGATGTAGGGGTATTTACATAGCCCAAATGAACATAGTTGAGATTTGACATGTAACCAAATCAAAGCATCCGTAACCAGTAGAAATTATAAAATTTTACTAGTGCATACTGCATAAAGCAACAAGCGGGTATAACAGAATTATATTCAAAGGAGAGTAATTGGGGGGAATCTTACATTTTGTGACAATTCCTTCGACGCAGACCATAGAACCAATGAACTCGGATAGAAGATCTCTAGGGGTAACCCTCCGTGAGACGAAGGGTCCCTCAAATCCAACAAGAACCTGTTCCCCTTCCTTCAAGTACTTGGGATCAATGCTTCGTGTGACCTCGGTCACCGCATCTGCGAATGGCTGTATATATTCGCTAGGGTTCCTCAACAACCTAACAGCCCCACCGTGAAAAATATACATAAGACCAAAAGCCCTAAAATTAAAAAAACAGCAAGCAAATCTGGCAACAAAACGTTGTTGAGAGGAGAAAACATTGAGAGGAAGCTGAGAACCTGCGAGCCAAGTCGCTGTTGAAGTCATAAAGGCTAGATATGTTGACAATGAGGCGGCGATTGCGCTTGTTGTTAATCATGGTTCGGATCTCCGACATGTAAATCCCCTGGCCTACCTGTTGAATTTGAAATAAGAGAGATAAGGTTAGGGTTTCGGAAACGGGAAGTAATGAAATTGGAAAGGGAAGGGGAGATTACATCGTTGTCAAGGAATTCGAGGAATGTTCGCTTGTGTGCTGCGTATGCTTCTGGACTGAGCTCCATTGATGCTTCCGCCCGACTTCGCTGCGCAGAGGTAGAGAAGCAGAGAGAGAGAAGGTAGCAGCAAATGGAATGGAGACGGAGAGTGCCGAAGTGAGTATTTTGCCGGCTATGTTTTGCATTTTGGCGGGAAAAGCATGAATTGTTCGGCGGGAAATGCTATGCCTCCGCTCTTTCCCCTTTTTATTTCTCCCAAAAAACTTTAAAATATATATATTATATCAGCCATCAACAAAATTGCATTTAAATATCATATAGCAGCTCATTAGATATTCTCAAATAAGAGTGATTTTTTTCGATAACACTAAAAATATCAAAGAGTCGATCCTCAATAAAATAAAAAAGTACATTGAATAATTTTATTTATTATGATAAAATAAATTAATTTAGTGCTTAAATGGACATTTAAATAAAACATTTGAATTGAAAAGAGTATAAACTAGTGTTTTATAATATAAAAAAATATCAATATATACTTTGTATACTAACAATTCAATGGTTAACTTGCACAGCATTATAAATTAGTGTTTTATAATAACACTTTTTATTAATAATAAACTAACCATCATAATTAAGGCAATTTATTTGATTTAAAGTCATATTTACGGCAGTTTAGTTGATTTAAAGTATTATACGAACGTTTAAACTAGTTTTATACGACCCAACATATTATAACTCAAATTTTATTAAATTTTGTTTTAAAGTAATAAACACTAGTTTATAATGAAGAAGATGAAAATAGAGAAATGTGAAGAGAAGGGGAAAGCGGTGACGTGGAGGGATGTCGTTTATGTTAGTCTAAAAATAAATACATATTTATATAATTGAGTGCAATATCAAATCATCGTACTCTTTGTGCTTGTAGATGTATGTGGAGATTGTAATATCATCCTATTTTGATTCTTTTACTAAATTTATGTTATTGGCCATTTAAAAACATAGACCAAAAGAAAGACTAATAATAGAATGGAAGGGGGAAGTAAAATTGTAACCACACAAAATGTAGGTTGAGTTGTTGAAGAAGGGTATAAAATAGGAGGGAGACATGGTGTCGTCAACAAAGTAATTAGTTATCTAATCTCATTTGGTGAAGGACAAACATACCAGGAGACGTCGGCAGCAGCAGTGGTTGTAGTCGACGGCTTCTGGGCGGAAAACGGAATCCAGTTATAATAGAAGAGGAAGGAAGGATGGTGAACAACACTCTATATTGCTATGAAACCGCGGTGAACCCAGAAAATGTATGGCATGACAAATCACCATTGTTGCATGCTCTCCCTTCTCTGGTTCTTCAAATGGCTCTTGCCATTGGTAGCAATCTTGTCTTTCTTTACATCCTTCGTCCTCTTCACCAACCAAGAATTGTGGTCGACCTCCTTGTGAGTTACCAACTACGTACAATTTTTTATTAGTCGATCAGGGTTTATTTGATTTTTAAATTTTGAGAGTTTTACGTAGAGCGCATTGACGATCAGTCCATTGGGGCTGCATTTTATCAGCACCGAATTATCAGATGTGAGGATATGGCCGAGACGAGGGAGAATAAATGTGGAGATGCTAGCCAACATGGGGCTCTTGTACGCCATGTTTATAAAAGGGCTTCAAATGGACTTGACCCCCGTGACCCACAGGCGGGGGAGGAAGGCCATAACCTTCTCCATCGGGGTTATCACTTTACCCTTCATCGTCGGCTGCACCATCGCCAGCCTATTCTCCAAGTACGAGCTTGGTCAGAGATTGCAAGGAAGGGCCATCTTCGTCTACTTCGGATCTGTAGTCGCCGCCTCGTGTTTCCCTACTGTTGCATCCATCTTGTCTCGCCTCAAGCTCCTCTGCACCGAGATCGGTCGATCCTCCCTTTGCATTGCAATGATAAATGACCTCGGCTCGTGGTTTTTCATATTTGTTGTTGTCGCCTTATCGGCATTGGCACCGGGCGGAGACCCAGAGGGGTTCTCGCGTACCCCGTTTTTTGTTGTTTTCATTTTCACCGTTTCTTTTTGGGTGTTCTGCACCACCGCTATTCGCCCTCTCCTCCTCTACGCTATCCGACACAACAAGGATGGCGAAAACTTCTCCGACTCCACCCTCCACGTCATCCTCTTCATGGTGATGGCCGCCGGCCTCCTCTCCGAGTTCTTTGGATGCTACGCTTTTGTAGGAGCTTTCCTCCTTGGCCTCTCTGTTCCTCACGGCTTCCTCGCACAGTCCCTGGCTGACAAGATGGAAGACTGCGTCTCCGCCCTGTTAATGCCCTTGTACTTCGTCTACGTTGGTATGATCATGCGCCATGTGGAGTTCGATGCGTATGCCATTTCCTTAAACACAACCCTGGTTATCGTAGCTGTCCTCGCCAAGCCTCTCTGCATCTTCATCGTTTCCATTATTTGCGGCATCCCCTTCCGTGATGGGCTTGCCATCTCCGTCCTCCTCAATGCAAAGGGTCTCCTCTCTGTCGTAATTGCCACAGTCGGTTTTGAGCGTGGGGTACGTATGAACGTTAACTGATCAATCAAAGGCTTTGTGGTAATTAAGATATGATCCTCACATTTTTTGTTGCAGCACTTGTCAAGCGAAGCAGTTGCGGTGCTGGTGAGCATAGTGGTGGTGTCATCGATGGTTGTGGAGCCTGTGATGATGTTTGCTTATAACAGAGTAATGAAAAACACAAAGCCGTACGATAATCGGACCATAGGAGGACTGAAGCCGGAGGCCGAGTTCCGAGTAATCTCCTGCATTCAAGGGCCTCGTAATTTATCCAGCACAATTAACCTCCTCGAGATATCTAATGTGACACACATATTCGCCCTCCATCTTACAGAGCTAATTGGGCGTACATCTGCTATGCTAATCGTCCACGAGTCCAGCAAGGACTCTGGGGGCAATGGCTTCTACAATAGGGCGCGTGCTCAATCCGATCAGATCATCACCGCTTTCGATAATTATCAGCGACAACACTCCGACTCAACTGCCGTCCAGACCCTAACTATCGTGTCTCCAATGGAGACGATGCACGAGGACATTTGTCACCTTGCGGAGGACAAGCAAGTTAACATGATCATGCTTCCTTTCCATAAGCAACAGGGGATGGACGGAAACTTGGAGGACGACAAGAACATCGAGATCCGTTCTGTCAACCAAAACGTAATGGCCGGAGCACCGTGCTCCATCAGCATCCTCATCGACCGGGGCATCGGTATGCTTTCTGGGCCTAGACCCTCATTTAGCGCCACTAGAAGTAACAATCAGTCTGAATCTCAAGAAGGGGAGGTTCGTGTGGCAATGTTTTACTTTGGCGGACCTGATGATCGGGAGGCACTCTCATACGCCGGCCGTCTTGCTAGCAATAGTAACGTAACCCTAACCCTAATTCGCATTGTGGTCGGAAGCAACCCTGTGGACGTGGAGCCGATCGTCTTCCCCGGAGACGAGGAGGAGGAGGAGGAAAACGGGATCCCGACAGTGTACACAGAGCAAAAGCAGGAGAAGGACATCGACAACAACTTCATCGCAAATTTCCTCCAGAGGAACAGCGCTGAATCCCCAGTACAATACATGGAGATGGCGTCGAATAGTGGGGCGGATACGGTGGCTATGTTGAAAGAAATGGAGCACCGCAACTTTGACTTGTATATGGTGGGTAGAGGACAAGGGGTTCTTTCTCCAATGACGTCTGGGCTGATTGAGTGGAGCGAGTGCCCGGAGCTAGGCCCGATAGGCGATGTCCTCGTCACATCCGACTTCGCAATTAATGTTTCGGTGCTGGTGGTCCAACAGTACGCCGGGGCCAGATTAACCTCACCGGAAGACGCTGCTGTCATTGATTTCTGATAAATTAGCCCACTTAGCAAATGTTCTCGGCACTAAATGCAATTTTTTTCTAATTTATTGTGTGTGAATTTAAATATTATAGGCTTTTTTTGTTCATGAGCAGTTAGTTGAATTACATGTTAATCAATTCCATATATATTTTTGCACTAGTAAACCATGTTGATCCTACATATCATATTAATTTAAACCTCATATAATTGAATATACCAAGTGAATATCAATGATAATTGAAGATTGTTAATTTGAAGTAATGAATTTTGGCACTTGCACTACGGTCCAAGCCCGTATAAATATTATGTCCAGTTGTTTCTTGCGGCCCATCAAATCTACATTGGGCCTTTTGCAAAAAAAAAAAACAAATTTCTAGCTTTGCACCGTAAAATCAAATTTCAGTTCAGTTTTTATCATGGATTTTTTTAGAAAAAGATAATTAATACGATATTTGACATTATTTTGAGTTATTTAAGTTGAAAAGGTATATATATAATATTATATGAATACAAAGTTATGAAATAGAAGTATATTTTTTAGAAAACAAAGAGAATATAAAAAAAATAGCGGAAGAAGAATAGATGACCTACAGTTCATCATGAACATCGTTGATGTTCCTTCTTCCTTATGTAACCATCGACCTTCTTCTTCTTTCTTTTATTTCCTCTTTAATTTCTTATTTTACAATTAAACGACCAATAACACAATTTCTAACCTATATTTATTTCTCTCGTTCTCTTTACTGAATATCCCTCGTTTTATTTAGATCAACATTACATCCGCCGCCTTCTTCTTCTTAAGTAATTTCTCTATGACTTTATCCTCTTGTTTGTACAAACAACCATAAACAAAATTTATAACTATATTTGTGCAAAATCAATCCCTAGATCAGCCTTCTTCCAATTTCTTCTTTACAAACAAACAAGAACTTTGAACAAAGTTCACAAAAATCAATTTTCCTTCTCCACAAATTCAGACAAAGCTCTCATCCTTATCCCTACTTATCTTATTCTTCGAACAAAGTTTACAAAAAAATTTACTCGAAAACACATGTAACTCTATCAACATCGATTTTTCTTACACTAGAAGTTTAGAACAATATAATTGATGATAAGTTTGCTTATTCGAACAAAGCTCTCATCCCCGCCCTTTCATATCTTAATTGAACAACAAATCGATTTTGCTTCTTCGAATAAATAATATACGAGAAATTCTATCGATTTTTTTTGTTATCACGCGACACACACGTGAGATGAAGAGGGTATTTGCATATTTTACAATTTTTAGAACACTCGTAAACTCTCCTTCTACTAAACACGTTATGTATTTATCTATAATAATTTTTTAAAAATCAAAATCTACAAAAATTTACTCAAAAGCCACAAATACTAGTGCCACAAACTACAACTACTAATCTAATATTACTAAACACGCCTTAGCAATTACTTCTCAGTTCTCACGAAATTGATTTTAAAATTATATTTGTTTTTATGAAATTTTGTGGATTTAATATTGTTTTTTATGAAATAAAATATATTAACATTTGACAATAAGAGTTCATTTTTTTGGGAAAGGTTTGAATTAAACTAATAAATAGGTTTACATTATTTTACTTTTGTATGTTTTTAAATTAAAGAAACTCAAAGTATTTCAACTGTGAATTAATTAACTTCACGTGCATTGTTTTGGAAAAATTCCACTCAATATCATAAAATTTACACTTAAGTTCATTTGATGTTTTAATTTTAAAAAATGCTCTAACACTCGTTATTTGAGTTACTACTATTGATAAAAGAAACCGTTTGGTAACGTAAGATTACGGGTACGTTCGACCAGATGGATTAGATTATGAGACTTATCGAAAATGAAAGTTATGGGAAATTATGGATTTTTTGTCAACCTCGCGGAGATAGATTATGGGAGTTACGGTAAATTACGAGGAGAATTAAGCGGTTTGTATGATTATCTTCAAAACTACCGAACAACCCTACGTAGATGAAGCTGAAGATGAAGGACATTAAGGAGATGAGTATGAAACTAAGTGTTTGAAAAAATGAATATGATTGTTGGTAAAATTACGAAAAAGATATGCGTGGATTTTTTTTGTAGACGAACGAGGTGAAAAAAGGGCAAAGATGTTAGGATTTTAATAGTCGTTTTTAGGTTTAGTTTGCAACAGTTTAATTTTAGACAGAAGACTCGCAATATCATTCAAACGCGCAACACACAAGAACAAAGGAAAAACGAACACAAAAGCAATTTTACGAGGTTCGGCATAAAACCCTTCTCCTCGGAGCCTCAAGAGACTCAATCTACTAAACGAACCACAATTATCCAAGGGCAACAGAGCAAGCTACAATCCAAAACCGAATCGGAAACAGAGCGAATCAACAAGAAGCAATCAGGAACAAATTTTACAAGTATGCATCAACAACTCAAGAACAACCGAATAATACTTCCCTGAGACAAGCCGCAACCTCGTCGAACAACCTACAACCACCGGAACACCTTCTTTCAGGTCTGACCTTCATTACCAGTGACTCCTCTAGACCTTCGCTCTATCCAGAACACCTCCAGCCTTCACACTCTCCAGATATAGTTCGAGATCTCAAATTGCAGCTCTCGAAAGAACCCTAGCAGTAGTAGAGCTCTCCTTTTTCTTTTTGTATTTCCTTCTCTGCGCCAAGCCCTATCTGAATCCCTCTATCTCTTTTTTCTGCGTGAGAGATGTCCTATGATTCTCTCTCTCTTCCTTTTGTTTCTTTTGTCTGCGTGAGATATATGCAACCCACTCCTCTAATTTCCTTTCTTAATTTGCTCTACGATTTTAGGAGAGCCAATAAAAATGGTCCACTTGCTCTCCACTTGTTTTTGACCCACTTTACTTGGATGGAAGAAAAGGCCCATCAAAAACATATACTTGAATAAGCTGCTACATATAGAGTGATGAAAAATTAAAGCCGGCAAAGACGCCGGCGGAAGCCACGCGCACTCGGAGTTCGCCTGGGCGTCAACCCTCGCGCATGCGGACTCCGCTCCTCCGGCATTTTTTTGTTTTCTGTTGTTGTTGTTTTTTTGTTGTTTTTATGTTTTTTTTGTGTTTTTTTTTTCAAACTAGAGTTTTATTTTGTTAACTCTCCACTTGCTTTTATTTTATGAATTATCCATTTGAGTTTTATTTTTTTGTTTGTATCATTATTTCATTGCACTCCTGGTAAACAAAATCGAAATATCAAGTACCACTAAAATATGATGACAACCATATATCAAAACTGCTAAAACAGGATGACAAATAATATATCAAAACGGCTAAAACATGATGCCAACAACATATGATAACGTCTAAAACATGATTACAAGCCAATTTCTGAAAACGGCTAAAGATATCCTGCAATAGTGTTTTCAACTCCTGATGCCCGACGAAGCTCCTCATAATGTGCTATCCTTGCAATGAACGGCGCATCCCATCCATCAACACTTGGGTCGTGGTATTGTTTCCAATAATCACACAACAACGGTAATGGGACATCATCTTTTAAACATACCTACAAATATGAAATTACAGAAAATGGTTAGTGAATATTGATTTTAAATACAATAAACTAAATGAAAGTAAAACGTCGACCTACCGGCACAAAGTGTGTGTTGTTATATATAAACGCTATTGAACAAATGATTGTAGGGGCCTCTTGGTTGGGAGTGGTGGTAGTCATAGGTAGGAATGTCGGTGGAATGTTCCTTAGGACAACCAATGTAATCTTATAGTAGGTGGTTGCTGCACATGCGATAATCGGTATTTCCATCCAATTTTATTCTGGACACGGAGACTTACTCGTCCAATGGACGTTTTGAATGACTTGGTCAACTTGATTGAGGATGATACACTGCAAAGATTAACAAGTAAGATTATGTTAAATCATGAGTTATAATTAAAACTTAAATATAACCGGAAGAATAATTACCTTCGAATACAATGCTCTTCTCGAATTTAACTCCATAACCATATCCCGCCGTATTATCAAGTAATCTTCATCCGATAATCCCAAAACTGCGGAAATTGCTCTATATCCACAATGGCCGTCTCCTGGTACATCCCTTACTCTCGATACATAAGGCTCCATGAACTTTGAGAAATCTTCTTCCCTCAAACAAAATCCGGCTTGCGCGGGTTGTTTTCCTTTACGACACGCCCTACTCGTAGGAGTCAACTCCGGTGTGGAATCTACATCTTTATCTTTCTTCCCTTTCGGCCGCCCAGGACCACGTGTAGTAGAATGCTCAAAAGAACCGGGCTCTCTTCTTGTTGATCTCGGGATTTGAGGTCGTCCCTTTGCCTTGACCTTTTGTGTTGGCTCCTTCATCGTCGTACCCCCGGGGTTTTCCACTTCCTCCAGAAAAGATGCAATCTTATATTTTTCATCCGGGCTTAACATATTTGAGTCCCATATTTCTCTAAACTTGTTTAGCGTCGCTTGACTCGAGTTCGAACGATCATCATCATCATTATCATCACCAATATCACCATCGGAAAAATCAACTGGAATCTAATGAACTTGCTTCCAAAATGGGTGTATGTGAGACAAATAAATAGGTCTACGAGCCCGGATTGCTAGCCTAAAGTCGTGCATACATGGCACTCCATGAACCTCTCTCCAATAACTATGTCGAGTCTTGGTGTAATTAATCCACAAGAGCCTTGGTGTAATTATTCCAGTGAACTTGCTTCCAAAATGGGTGTAATTATTTCACGTTCCCTCAACGTGTGAAGTGCTTGTTGTAATGAACCTCTTCCTTCGGCTTGTTCCATTCTAATCTTCAAACCGGTGTTGTAAACTTGACGGATGGAGGTGACATTGTCGGGATCCTCTAATTGCATGGATTTTAATATATGTCTCGGTTTTAAGCCAGAATTCAATTCACGCTCCACTTTTCGGCTTTGTTTGGGAGTCATACGTCCAACATATGCATGACCTCTTAACACCGAAGGAATTATATGGTTGTAGATTCCACATACAACCCTCACCGTCCACTTTTCTTCTTCAAATTTGGGTTCCTACAAGCTCAAACAAACACATACACTTCCTCGAGTTTTTTTTTCCGGCTAGAACTTGGAACATGATCGGGATCTACGTCCTTTTCTTTTCTAGGTCCTTCGTGTATATCACAACCCAATTGTAGGATACGAAAACCCCTTCTATCCAACCATAATTTTTTAATGAACAACACCATATTCATAGCGTTTGACACATACCGAGCCCACCCCAATAAGTTCTCTCTATCCGCAAAATATCCATGAAGCTCAAATTTTGACGAATAATCAGTACTGAGAGCACGAAAATATTCCATAAGATCCTAAATCAAAATAACATAGACTATTATTTTAAAAATACACATCATTTTATTCTTAAATGTCTAAATTACATTTCCGATTCTCTATTCTAAAATGTCTAAACTATAATTCCGATTCTCTATTATAACATTGCTAATTTTATAATTTCGATTTTCTATTCTAACATTGCTAATTCTATAATTTCGATTCTCTATTGTAACATTGCTAATTCTATAATTTCGATCCTCTATTGTAGCATTGTTAATTCTACAATTCCGATTCTCTATTCTTAAATGTCTGAAACTACAATTTCGATTCTCTATTCTAGCATTGCTAATTCTACAATTCCGACTAAATAAAACGACATAAAAGTAAAGTATAAACTAGTTTGTACACTTACTTCAAGTTGTGCGATAATTTCTTCCGGATCACTATATATTTCAATATCGAACGGCCAAATAGAGCTTTCACAATCGGATTCTACATCTACTTCTTCGGAAAACGACGACATTTTAACGACTTTTAATGTTTACGTTGTTGAGGATTGGATGTAAGTGAATGATACAATGACTTCACATGTTATTATACAGGCTCGAAAAATCTACAATGACTATATTTTCTAACGGTCCCTTTTTTAAAAAATATAACGGGCAGAAGGACGCGGAGGCGGACTCCGCCTCCGCGTCCTTATTCGCGCGGGCGGACTCCGCCTCTATCAAGGCGCGAGTCCTCCCGAATAGTAGCCCTGTACATATATTTACAAATGCAAAGTCCAAGTAATGTGACTTCCACTTCCCAGCCAACTCTCGAAGGAAAACATGGGTCAGTAAACCAAGCTCGTAGCACATCAAACCAATTAGACCAGCTTGGGCATTACTCGCGTTCATTGTGAGCCGTCCTTGGCTGAGCGAGAAACAAGTGGGCTACAAGACCCAATAGGCCTGCGTGCCGGCACTCGCAACTCGCACAACCCCGGTTGCACTCAAACCCGAGACCCGATCTCGCTTTTCCTCAATATATCCCGAAACAGACTTTAAAATTACAACCTCATTCTACAATTGCCCTCTTAATTTCCAAGTTTGTTTCTAAATGGATTGAGCACTTCCGTTATCAGCTCATGTACCTGTATACTCAATTCAGAATACAACATTTCCCAGTTGGGGACCTTTCCTGCAACTCAACACACGCATAAGTGGATTTCAAACAGCCCTTAGGACTAAAGTCACATGTAAAATCAGCAGCACATGTAATATTCTCAACATTTGAAGACTTATCCTCCAAGTGCCCTCGTGATGCCAAAACCTTATGCATTTGATCACTTAGTGTCAACCATTTCCTCCTTATAGACTCTTTGGACATAGAAACCATAATAGCACACTCAACCAAATTATTAGGCAATTAATTTTCTACCTAAATCATGCATCTTAATCATACCAGATTTTTCAACAAGACACACCTCATAAGATTTAGTAGAATTCTTACATGCCTCCCCTAATTTTTAAGCACTTTCCTTTTCATGGTTAGCTACCCATTCCACCTTGTCAACATCGACTCTTCCACCATTTTCAGCCTTGCTTGGCTGCCCTGGTGAGCTTTTTTCCGGCTCTAGTCGATGTTGTCCAAGTCCATGACCAACACCGGTCATTTCCTCCACCAGTTTCTCTTTCCCGGAACCGGCAGCAGCTACAAAACGCTGTACAACAGCCTTTCTGATTGTATTTTGCTGCAAAACTGAATTTTTTTTGTCTAGGAAACTCAAGCAAACAGGTTAGATCACCTTTTACATGTGTTATAGAACTTATAGGCTGATTTGGATCAATATTCATCCTTGTAACATCAAGAATAGGAGAGGCTATAACTTGGTATAACCCTCCTTTCTTATTGTCACGTATAAGAGTGTTACCATTCCTCGTGACATCCCTTATACAACGGAATGAATTTAATTATCCTACAACCCAAATCATCTAAAACACTTTCAGAAATTAGATTTCTCCTAAGACTAGGTATCCACCTCACCTTTTGAAGTATTCTAACCCTCCCATCATGCATTTTTAATGGCACATTCCCAATACCATTAACTTCTAAACGAGTATGATCTCCTAGCATGACACTATCCCCCTCAAACTCATGCAATGATTCAAACAAAAATATAAAGGGCGTAGCATGTACAGGACAACCAATCAAGCATCCAGAAATCACACTCAGAATTAGCATCAATAACAAGAAGCTCAACAAGGTAATTAGCACCATATTCAACAAAACCAAAAAATTCAGCATCTTTTTTATTCTTTTTCATCAGCAACCTTTTTCATACAATCCTTTTTAAAATGTCCAATCTTATTATAAAATCATTTTTTGTCTTTCACATAAGATTGTCATTTTTCCTTATCCTTTTTCTCCCTATTTACTATGCCCTCAGCATTCAAAACAAAATCAGTTTTAGGCTCAACTTTAGGCTCATGCTTAACATCAATCTTAGACTTAAACACTTTCAGCACTTTTTGTTTTGAATAATAGCGTCAGCTATCTTGTTTTTAGTTAAATCCTCCCTACTGAATTATATAACATCTTTAAAAGTATCAAAATCAGAAGGTAAGGAATTTAAAAGCAAAACAGCTTGGTGTGTATCAATGATCTTGTCACTACACCTCTCTAAATCTTGTGTCATTCTTAACAACTTATCAAGTTATCAGCTAAGGTTTCATTAACATTCATCTTGAAAGTAAACAACCGACACAACAATGAAATTCTACTAGGAAGAGATTTTACCAAGTAAAGTTCCTCCAATGCCTTCCAAAGGGATTTCGCATCCTTTTTGTCAATCACTTGCCTAACCACCTCGTCCGACAGCCTAATGAGTATCTCACTGTGGGCTTGCTCGTCCATTTCTTGCTTCTTTTCCTCCGAATTCATGGCCAAGTAGTTGCCCGTCACAGCCCAAGCACCTTTTCCTTTGTGAGAACAACCCTCATCTTCACTTGCCACATAGCAAAATCGCTTGAGCCATCATATGGCTTGATCTTAGTGTAAGTTTCTGTCATCACATCCAAACACACTCCAAATCAGTTCTTATCAACAGAAAGAACAGAAAAAAACAAAACATAGACAAAAAAGAGCAACCTCCTCTGATACCACTTTGTTAGGATTTTAATAGTCGTTTTTAGGTCTAGTTTGCAATAGTTTAGTTTTAGACAGAAGACTCGCAATATCATTCAAACGCGCAGCACACAAGAACAAAGGGAAAACGAGCACACAAGAAATTTTACGAGGTTCGGGATAAAACCCTACTCCTCGGAGCCTCAAGAGACTCAATCCACTAAATGAATCACAATTATCCAAGGGCAACAGAACAGGCTGCAATCCAAAACCGAATCGGAAACAGAGCGAATCAACAAGATGCAAATCAAGAACATATTTTACAAATCTGCATCAACAACTCAAGAACAACCGAAGAATACTTTCCTGAGACAAGCTGCAACCCCGTCGAACAACCTGGAACCACCAGAACACCTTCTTTCCGATCTGACCTTCGATACCAGTGACTCCTCTAGACCTTCGCTCTATCCAGAACACCTCCAGCCTTCGCACTCTCCAGATCTAGTTTGAGATCTCAAATTGCAGCTCTCGAAAGAACCCTAGCAGTAGCAGAGCTCTCCTTTTTCTTTCTATATTTCCTTCTCTGCGCCAAGCCCTATCTGAATCCCTCTACTTCTTTTTTCTGCGTGAGAGATGTCCTATGACTCTCTCTCTCTTCCTTTTGTTTCTTTTGTCTACGTGAGATATATGCAACTCACTCCTCTAATTTCCTTTCTTTATTTGCTGTAGGATTTTATGAGATCCAATAAAAATGGCTCACTTGCTCTCCACTTGTTTTTGGCCCACTTTACTTGGATGAAAGAAAAGGCCCATCAAAAGCATATACTTGAGTAAGCTACTACATATATTTACAAATGCAAAGACCAAGTAATGTGACTTCCACTTCCCAGCCAACTCTAGAAGGAAAACAAGGGTCAGCAAACCAAGCTCGTAGCACATTAAACCAAATAGACCAGCTTGGGCATTACTCGGGTTCATTACGAGCCGTCCTTGGCTGAGCGAGAAACGCGTGGGCTACAAGACCCAATAGGCCTGCGTGCCGGCACTAGCAACTCGCACAAACCCGGTTGCACTCAAACCCGAGACCCGATCTCGCTTTTCCTCAATATTTTCCGAAACGGACTTTGAAATTATAACCTCATTCTACAAAAGATAATAATGAGATTTAAGGCTCAATAATCCTAACAATCCTCACCGTCGAAAATCAACCGAAAAATTCTCTGCCCCTTAATCTTCATAGTTCGTCTTATTCATTCCCTTACCGACCGAGATTAAATTTTTCAACTCTTCACGCCTACAACCATAATTATATAAACTACCAAACACAACCGATATAAGTTGATGTAAATTAGAGATTTAAGACTTAAATATTCAAACCATTATACTTAGTTTTTGATTAAAAAGCACATTTAACTTGAACATTTTTGTCACTTGTTAATGAAAATGACAAAAAAACCCTGTCATAAATCATATATTGTACGAAAAAATATAGTAGAAATACGAATGAAGAGGTCTCAAAAGACCGTTCTTAACGATAACTGAAAGAATGAACGTCATTAGATTTTATTCATCGACATCTTTATCTTTTTATACATATCGGTACAATTTCATTAGATTCATCATTTACTAACGGTTTTGTCTCTCACTTATATACTTTATTATACGTTAATGTTTTCGTATGATATTATATTTAATAAATAAGTAACCTTTTGACTTCAAATATAAAAAAAATATAGTGCAATTATATATTTATCACAAAAATAACCAAAAACGTTTTAAAAAAGCTTTAGAATTATAGGCCAAAATTCATTCAAGTCGTAGCTCTTAGTATTGTCAATCCATTTTTTAAATAGCGATTAGATTGATGACTCTTATTCCTTTCCTTATTCAGTTATTCTCACTAAAAATTTACTTTACATGTATTTTCATTTCCATAATTTGACATATACTCCGTATTAAATTACATTAAACAAAATGTAAGAAAAATAGGCATGTACCAAATCAGAAGGGGCGTGTTTTATACACAATTTTAAATTTACCTAGTACCGAATATGAACGTTTTGCGGTGGCGCTCAAATGGATTTGAACGCTTTGCGACGACACTCAAATCTTAAAATAAAAATAAAGTAGGCAAAAATTCGGGAAAATTAGGGTTTTGAGGCCGGCGCATGGCGCTGGCGTCGAAAACCCTATTTTTCTTATTTTTGCCTTTTTTTATTAAAGATTTGAACGCCTCCCTACTTTTCTCTTTGTTTTATTAAAGATTTGAGCGCCTCCGGAAGGCGCTGACACTCAAATTCTTTGTTTTTTTTTTTTTGCTTGTTTAGCGCCATCGGAATGCGTTTATTTTTTACGCTATTAAAACAAACCTCGTGCATTTAGCTTTTTCGAATCAGAATTGCCTACATAGTCACACCAGAAAATGAAAAGAAGATATTAAATAAAAGAAAAAGAGAAAAAAAAAGTATGGTTGTACATTTACCCAACGGTTACGACTTACAAGTGTCGGGTAAAAAGTAAGTATTAGATGAAAACCACGCCCGTCTTCTTCGGCCTCTTTATCACAACTTTAACCCCTAAAAACCACTCATTTCCAAAACACCCACGAAACAATGAAAACAATCGACACAAAATTACACTAATTTCTTTGCTTCCCATGCTTTCTAAAATATTAACCCTTCTCTTTCAAGATTGTACTCGGGAATTGCACATCTCATTATTACCATTCCTTTTTACTTTCTATAGTTTCGATTTTCAATGCCCCATCTTTTCAAATTTTTATAATTCTGCCCACCAAAAGCCTCAATGCTATTCTTTTCTTTTTTTCAAATATAGGAAAAAAGTCATTTTATTAATAAATTTTTATTTTTTTTCAAATGATATTTTACCTACTAAAGACATATACTAAAAAAATATAAGCATTGAAACATTACTGTTTTAGCATAAAATACAGAGTATGAAACAGGAAATGCAATAAAATAAAAAGAAGATTCCAAATTTGTAAACAAATAACAGAAAAGGTAAAAATAAAAAATTATAAGGTGAAATTCCTCAAGGTATATGTAATATCTTCCGGCTTGTCAGAACTTCCTCATCCATACACTACAGTACACACTCCCCACACCAACGTCGTCAAATCTCTCTGACCGGTTTTCAGTTTCAGAGAAATGAGAGGGATAGTGCTCCTCTTGATACTCCTCTTTCTCTCTCCACCGCCGACCCTTTCTCTCAACCAAGACGGCCTCTTTCTCCACCATGCAAAGCTCTCTCTTGACGACCTTGATTCTTCTTTATCGAATTGGAATTCCGGTGACAACTCCTCATGCCATTGGAACGGCGTCCTTTGCAATCCCGCCGGTTCTGTCGTTTCCCTCGACCTCACCACCTTCAACCTCGCCGGACCTTTTCCCATTGTCCTTTGTCGTCTTCCTCATCTCTCCTTCCTCTCTCTCTCGGATAATTCCATCAACGGTACTCTCCCTTCCTCAATCTCCTCTTGCTCTTCACTCTCCCACCTCGACCTCTCTGACAATTACTTCATCGGAAAAATCCCCTCCACTATCCCCGACTTAACCTCTCTCCGCTATCTTGATCTCACTGGTAATAACTTCTCGGGCGAGGTTCCGGCGAGTTTTGGAAGGTTCCGAACCCTTGAAGCCATCTCGCTTGTAAACAATCTCCTCGATGGGCCCTTCCCGGTGATTTTGGCGAACGTTTCTACTCTCAAAGAGCTTAATTTGTCTATTAATCCGTTTCGGCCGGGTCGACTCAGTCCAGAATTGGGCAACTTGGCTCGCCTCGAACAGTTATGGCTTTCTCAATGTGGGTTGTTGGGTGAGATTCCTGACTCGATTGGGCGGCTCAGTAAGCTTGTTAATTTGGATTTGTCGGGTAACCAATTAACCGGACCGATAACAAGTTCGCTAATTGAAGGATTGACAAGCATCGTTCAGATCGAGCTTTATAATAACTTGCTTACTGGAGAATTGCCGGTGACTGGGTGGCTAAATCTGACTTCATTGAGGAAGGTTGATATATCGATGAACAACTTAACGGGGACTATTCCTGACGAGTTGACTCGGTTACCTCTCATTTCGTTGAACCTCTACGAGAACCAGTTGGAAGGCCAATTGCCGGCAAGCATCGCCGATTCTCCCAACCTTGTCGAGTTGAAGGTGTTTGGAAACCGCCTCAAAGGAGAGCTTCCGATGAACCTGGGCGCGAATTCGCCATTGAATATGCTTGACGTGACAACCAACCTTTTCTCCGGGGAGATTCCGGCTACTCTGTGCGCAAAAGGAAAGTTACAGGAACTTATAATGTTAAACAATTTGTTCTCTGGCGAAATACCAACGACTTTGGCTCAATGTTGGAGCCTTGAACGTGTACGTTTGTCAAGTAATAACCTCTACGGAGAGGTACCCGCCGGGTTTTGGGGACTCCCACACCTGAACCTTCTTGAGCTCCCGCATAATTCACTGACGGGGACCATCTCCAAGGCCATAGCCTCTGCCTCCAACTTATCTAAGCTTTTGATCTCGAGCAATCAGTTTTTTGGTCCAATTCCGGAAGAAATTGGGTCTTTGAGCAGCCTAATCAGTTTTCAAGCAAGCAACAATCGGTTTACGGGTCATCTGCCAAACTCAATTGTCGAATTGAATCACTTGGGCGAGCTTGATTTGCATAACAATATGCTCTCTGGTGATCTCCCGAGTGGAATTTCTTCTCTAAAGAAGCTCAACGAGCTTAATTTGGCTAAAAATGCATTGACCGGAGTAATCCCGACTGAAATTGGTAACTTACTTGTGCTTAACTATCTTGATCTTTCTGATAATCAAATTTCTGGCAATGTCCCTGTTACCCTTCAGAATTTGAAACTCAACGAGTTCAATTTATCGAATAATCGGCTTTCTGGTCCTCTGCCACCCTTATTTACGAAAGGGATTTACAAGAATAGCTTCCTAGGCAACCCTGAATTGTGTATGGACGTGACAGGCTTTTGTGAAAGCAGGGGAAATGCGGGGAGAGGTAAAGAATACTTGTGGTTGTTCATCTTTGTTCTAGCTGCACTTGTTCTGATTATTGGTCTAGCCATGTTCTACTGGAAATACAGTAATTCCAAGCAAACAAAGGGTGACATGTACCGATCAAAATGGACCCTAATGTCCTTCCACAAATTGGGTTTCGACGAGTATGAAATCCTGGATTCGCTGAACGAGGATAATGTGATAGGAAGCGGAGGATCCGGTAAAGTATACAAGACTGTTTTAAGCAACGGAGAGACAGTGGCGGTAAAGAAACTTCCGGGTCCTGTATATAAGAGGCTTGAAGGCGACGAGTGTGATGTCGAGAATGGACAATTGGTTCGGGAAGATGGGTTTGAAGCGGAGGTAGATACATTAGGGAAGATTAGGCACAAAAACATTGTGAAGTTGTGGTGTTGCTGCATTGCCAAGGATTGCAAACTTCTGGTTTACGAGTACATGTCGAACGGGAGTCTGGGTGATATGCTGCATACTGTCAAAGGAGGATTACTGGATTGGGCAACAAGGTTTAGAATAGCTCTTGATGCTGCTGAGGGTTTATCTTATCTACACCATGATTGTGTTCCTCCAATTGTGCATAGGGATATCAAGTCAAATAACATTCTTCTGGATGGCGATTTCGGTGCTCGAGTGGCAGATTTCGGGGTTGCTAAGGTGGTGGAAGCGACCGAAAAAGGCGCAAAATCGATGTCTGTGATTGCTGGTTCATGTGGCTACATCGCACCAGGTTTGTCTCTTGCTTCTTATTGTAATTGCAACATGAAACAACTGAACTGAATTTCTATTGAGGTTTTGGCCTTTTAGCATTGGAAGAGGCAAAATGCAAAGAACAGTAGACTTGATATGAGTATCATTATAAGGCGTTGATTTGGGTCAACCACTAATCTTAGATTGTTTCTTTTTGCAAATTTCAAAATTTCATGTTTGTTTGTCAATGATAATTGCATTTGTTAGCATTCATTATGGGTTAATTCATGTGGCCACACTAGATTGCTACTTGCTGCATTGTCTAATCATTGTACTGTCTAATGACAGAATATGCATACACTCTTCGCGTGACCGAGAAGAGCGACATCTACAGCTTCGGAGTGGTGATTTTGGAACTCGTAACAGGAAAGCGCCCAATCGACCCTGCATACGGAGAGAAGGATTTAGTGGCGTGGGTATGCACGACACTCGACCAAAAGGGTGTAGACGACATTCTCGACCCCACACTCGATTCTAAGGAAGAGATGTGTAGGGTTCTCAACATTGGGCTCCTATGCACAAGTCCTCTCCCGATCAACCGCCCTTCTATGAGGAGAGTGGTCAAGATGCTGCAAGAGGCGCGCATAAGCGAGAACGAGTCGAAAACGGAAAAGAAGGATGGGAAGCTAACCCCATACTACTATGAAGAAGATCCTTCAGATCAAGTGGTAGCTTGACCATCCAAAATGCAAATGTTTGTAGAGATGATAATTGAGAATGTTGAGTGCAGTAAATCTAATGGGTTAATTCAACCAAAGGTGTGAATAAAGCCTGCATTTACTTCTTTCTCTAGCGAATTGCAATCATTCATCTCCAGTTTTTACTGTCTCTCACCTTATCCTCTTTCTTCAAGGTGGTAATCCAAATTTTAACTTGGGTAAGTTGCCACTTTTGTGAAATGTGACACAAAATTGTTCCTATAAGAAATTTGGTGCATAGCAACAAGTGGTATGTTGGTAGTAAATGTGGTTTGGTGAGAAATGTGAATCCTAAGTTGGGCACATGTGTCTTTTGTAATTAATGTCTTAATTCCCATTTGATGTTTCGTTATCCATTAGGGAGAATAAAATAAAATTCGTCTAAGTTAATCTTTCTTTTCCAAAAAGATTAGCCGAAGTCTATCTCATCTCATAAGTATATGGAGAAAGTTTATGATATCTTATGAAATAAAGTCTGTCATTGTCTTAATCAAAGGATAGTTGAATCAGGTCTTTGTACATTGGATTCACATTCCAAGCACCGCCAATTCAATTGGGCCCAAGCCCACTATGGAAGGTTGACACGTTACAAAGACTAAGTGCCTTACTCGTCTTACTTTGTAAGTAAAGGGTATTCCTAAGTTTCGTCAGTATAAAACCAAACTAAGATGGATCTCTATCCTTTTTCAATACAAATGAATTATACTGGTCTTTCAAATTTTACAACAAGCTATAAGAAGGTCTATCAATTGCCAATACAATAGAACTAAAAGCTTATTGTTGCAAAAATGAATATCAAATCAAGTGCAAATGACTCTCCCTTTATAGGCATAAAGGACCACGATTTTGGAGATAAATAACCACAAAAAAGCGGTTAAAAGTAGTTGTGGAAGTTACATAAAAGTTATTTGAAAGATGTATCTTAAAACCCTAGAAAGGTCCAAGACCGAAACAAGGAGTCCAAAACCGCTGCCCAAAGCTAGCTTATCTTTCTTGACCCAAACACTTCCAATGAACTTTATTCACTTTCACATAGGTAGAGTAATCTCCAAGATCCAAAAGTACTCATTGTCTTAGTTCAAGCTAGTGTAACTCTTAAAGAAGCTCACTAGCTACTTCATGGACATTCACTAAGTATTTGACATTGGATTGCTCCCAAAATTTAACCATGTATTCTTTAGCCAATATAAAGCCTAAGAAATAAAGGTGTGCCTTTGAAAATTTGGCTAAAAAGCCTCAAGCGTTGGCCTTTCAAAATTTGGCACAGGTTGACCTTGTCGTTAGATCACCTTACTTCGATTCGACTCCTTTACAATACTAGTTGCTCTTAGTCTTAGACAATTTCAATGGTTACAAGAAAGACTTAGCCCAAATCTCCAACATCTTTCGTCTAAAAAAAATAATACACTTTTTCATAAATTTATCTACAATCATTTTCATTTTACCAAATACCCATTTCATTTTTTTTCATAGTCATTTGCTTAAACAATTTTATGTCTTTAATTCTTCATCTACGTAATATTTACGTATCTTGGTTACATATAACAACGTAATTTCATCTCCTTAAATCTTAATCTATGTAATCTTACCATGATACATACTTGATTATACATTGCAATGTAATTTCATCTCCATGATATGCACTTGATTATACATTACACAATTTCATCTCCCTTGATTATACATTACATTAAACATTGATAACCCAAAGATTGAGAATACAATGAGCATATTACACATTACAATAACAGATTCGGAATCTTGATTAGCAAACTATTATATCAGCAAAGACAAGTTACAGGTGAAGTCATTGGCAAGAGCCCAGCAAGTAGAGACACTCTACACTTGAGTTGCTTCGGCTCTCAACTTCTTGTCAATGGAAAATCACACCATAGAGCACAAATTACAATAATAATAATGTCTTTTTAGTCGCTTCCAAACCCTGCAAGTAATTGAACTATCAAAGGGCAATATCGAGAAGAATGTCTCTTACAGCATATAGCTCACTTCTTCCTCCTTTGGCCTTCTGATACAATGCCGCCACCTCATTGTTCCTCCCGTCCTCCCCACATTGTGTGGCTTCGGTAAGGGAGACGCCGAAAAGTCTGCAGCTTGTCTCACTCCTAGGGACTGGCCCTTTGTTGGCGGATGGGTTAGGAATCATCCCTAATGTGCTACCATATGGAAATGATGTGTTCATGTTGTGAGCGTGGGTCTCACTAGCTTTCTGGAACATTAGCACGGACGAAGGTGAAGACACTTGTATAAGATTGCTGTTGGAGGATGACCACCTATTTGCATAGCCGTTTACCTGAACTATACCTTCAAAGATATCATCCCGCCTCTCAGGCCGGACAGTAGATGACTGGCCTGAGCTTAAATGATGTTGCATTTCTTGACCTTGCAAGACCTTTTGGTGGTGTCTGAACGACTCGCCAAAGGGAATGCCTTTTCCAACAGCTGTTAGAAAGCAGCTTCTTGAGCTGGATCCGGGGTTGTCACTACTACCACTGTTGTAACAAGTAGAGAAACCCAACATTTCTTGACCTTGCAAGACCTTTCGGGATCCCAATGGTTCCCAACAGTCTGACGTGAATCCCGACCCGCCTACACCATCGATGTTAGACATTGCGTGAGTATAGCTGATACAATACATAAATATTCTGCATCCAACTCTCTGCATTTTCACAATTGCTAATGGTATTCCAGGCAGTCAAGAAAGGCTTACTAGGGATAGGATAATCTGGTTTGGTTAATGATAAGCCAATCCTGCTCCTCTTCAGACCAGGTGAGGCTAAGTTGCCCGAACACGGAATTACACCACTTGCTTCAATTTCCCACGGAGATACCCTACTGTGGCGATTCGTCTCTACGTCATCCCACCTCACCTGAATAGTTGGATGTAAATATCATGATAGATTTTTTATTAAGGAATTTATCACATGTGATTTCAGTGATGCTAAAAAACTGTCATAGTGTAGTTGGATCATGAAGAAGGCAAGGGTTCTGTAGCACAAGTACCAGTAAGCATTTCCACTTTGAGCCGGGCCATCTAGCAGGATCCATCTCACTGATTCCAGTAATCACGCCAGTCAACCTGTAAGATGGCATTAGCAAAATGTCATGTTTTGTCTAATCATAACATATCAAACGACTGTTTACAAAACATTAACAATTTTGAACCTTCTTTCAGCTGCGTCTTCTGCCTCAAAACGCATCTTGAACCTCATGCCAATGGAGAAAGGCTGTTCAAGACTCCTCAAGAACCTCCTGATGGGTATAATGAATTCAGAAGAGCTTATCCTACAAGATGAACATCAAGTTTAATGAAGCCTCTTAACAAGTACCTGAATAATGCAAGTTCTTAGTTCCTCCTCAAGAATACAATACGAGGAAAAGCATCAGTCATATTGTACCTTACAATTACAAACCGTGTCATTACTCTACAAGCATGCATGCAGCATGCCTAAATTGATCGAACATGTTTGCATCAAAAGATCTAATGCCAAAGTTTAATGAATATGAGATTCAACAGGGAAGCATACAGTTTTAGTACTATCAGTATTCACAACCAAGACACGCAGCTTAAAAAATGTTAAGCATCTTGAAAGTAATCAAATTTTAAGAGAAAACCGACAAGAAAGCGTTTCATTCAAGTTAAACCAAGTATACACCTTGGGTTGTAGTAGACATTAAATACGGATCTTGCAGATAAAGCATTGAGGACAGCTTTGAGGTTGCTATGATTCATCTGCTCGCTGGATAAAGCTGGAAAGATATCACCAGCCTTAACTTGGGTTGCTCTTCGGACTCCCAATCTCAGTTCTCCATCAGCACCCCTATGAAGTTCATAACTCACATGTCATTTTACATGATGGAATACAAATCATTAAACAGACTCTCTTGAGTTATAAGCTTTGAGACCTCAGGAATAGCACAGCATCACCAGAGACTAGCTTTTTCTTATTCACAAAAGCACTCCATCCTGTAGTCAGCAAATGCCTGCGAGGTTGGCCTGCTCCAACACAATGCAAGAATCAAAGCTATATCAAAATGGAAAGGCTGATGTATGAAATATCATATGTGAAGGGTCCATGTTTTTATGTACCTCTATATATGTGTCTGAACTTCCACTCTACCCCATGCAAATCCTTTGCGACAAGCTCTTGAGATGGCCTTTGCTGTTTGTATTCCTGCAGATTATAGGTAGTCAAAATAATAGAACATACTAATACCATAAGCTTATTAGTATTGCGCCTAACAGCTTAGACCACCTGCCAATCTGCCATCCAAAGAAGTACTTCACCCTTGTGCTAATTAAAAACTTTGGTTCAAAATGAAACAGAAAAAATTCATTTGTAGACCTACATTTTTAAGTGCCAATCCTAAGATGAATGTGACTATCTGATGATTTATCGAGATTTTTTAATTCCGTCAATAAATTTTTCAAAAAGAGACTTCTGGATAAAAGACATAAACCTCTTCGTGACACCAAAAAACTCATCAGTTCATATGTGACAATTTGTGTGAGTTACCCATCATATCTTTCCTTTTGCACCCTTTTACACTTCAAGATTTACTTTGAACAACTTGAAGAACTAGCCTTCTAAATCTGAGTACTAACGCAACATTCAATATCAAACTCCAAAAATTTATTTCTCAAAATGACAGGTCTACCAAATATAAGTTAAAAGTGCAAGGAGTGCAGCTAAACGATGAACAACTGTTGATCAAGACAAAAATGTAGAAAAGCGATAAGGATTTTACCAAGGGTGGGAAACAATCCTCGGCAGCACGGCGAGGGACCGAAAAGCCCCCATGAGTGCTTGTATCGGAAGCAGTGAGAGTTTTGCAGAACATGTGAGGTGTAGTGGTCCTGATCACTTCTTCATTATCTTCTTCTTCATCATCAATATCCACCTCAGACTCTCTCAGTTTCTCTTCAATCTAATTAATGAACAAGACACCCATTACTATTCAAAATTAAATTCCACTGGCTCGGTATCCTTGTTAAAGAAAGACATCATTGTAGGCACATTTGAAAGCAAAGCACTAGTGCAGTATCCTTCTAAATGCCAAAAATATGTTAGTTAGTAGTACTAGTAGAACTAAGCAGCAATAAAGTTGGTAGTAGTCTCTTTACCTGTGCCTCTGGAATTAGAGAAACCTGTGCATAGACCTCATCCATACCCTCCTCAGCCTATACAAACAAAGAAACACAAGTTTCAAAGCAAAATAATCTTTTTTACTTGAACTCAAACATCCATTTGGTGGATCCATAAGTTAGCAAATATTTATATCCATTTTCATTACCCAAGAAGAATATGCATGCATCCGGTTTTGAAAAACCCAAGGGCAGAAAGACACCCAAAAGCACCAAAACCCAATAAAATAACACACAAGTACATCTAACAAGAACCAAAAATACCTTCTTGAGATTGCAAACAAAGATAAAGAAGCATTAATAGTTGCATAAAAGCTAGGCATCAGATTATTATCCCACAGTACAAGATCAGAAGTAACTTACATGGAGCTTGACATCAAGAACTCTACAGCAAACATGGGAAGGGAATCTATCAATGGGAATCCCAGGGAAGTAGTCACTAAGACCGTGTTGTTCAAAGATATGTCCTTGTGGAAGATAAGCCACCAAACTACCCTTCTTGGGAAGAGACGTCAATGGCCCAGCACAGGCATGCCACAGCTCCATACAAACAGATGGAGGAGATGAAGAAGAAGACGAGGAAGAATGAAGTTTGGGTTCTTGTGAAGTAGAAATAGTGTCATTATTGTTGTGGCTAGTGTCATCTTCATCCTCGTTAACAGTGTTCAAGTCAATCAATCCACCCATCATGGCAGAGAAATCCTAGTAAACAAACAAAATTAAATTAATAGAGAAAATTAATTAAAAACCTGGGATAGGAACCATAAAGAGGGGGCTGAAATCACAGAAGAGGGGTTGAATGGAGATGAGAAACGGGAAAGAAGAAAGAGAGGTGTGGATTTGCTAATATTGTATTGAACTTAGGTAAGACAGGTACTTAACCTGCAAACAAACAGCATTGCCAAAAGGAGAACCCACACAGTAACTCCCCCAAAACGCGCTGGTACAGACTACAGAATCCCTCTTCCTTCTTGTGGGTTTTCAAGATCAAAGCTCCCAAATTGAAAGCAAACGAGAAAAAGCTTAAAGGGTTGGAAGGAGCTTTAATGGGTCTGAATGAAGGTGTATGGTGTGAGGATTTGGGGATTTTTGTGGCTAGTAAGTTTGAGGTTTTTGAGGGATGATGGTGTTATTGCTGTTGGGTCTCATCTGCAGAGATCTTTTGTTTTTTTCTTCTCTTTATTTGTGAAGAAGAGTGAAAGAGAAGGAGGTGGGTGTTTTTCTGCAGCAAAATGGTGGAGGGTACTGCTCCCTCTGGATTCTGCAGCTGATGAAGGGGGAGGGAGAAGGACAGCTGCTGTTGATGTGTGGCAGAGAGTGGAGAAAGAGAGTTTTGAGATTTCAGTAGCCTTTTCTTTTCTTTTTTCCTTTTTCATTTTACTTGCTTTTTTTAAGGAAAGAAAAAGATTGTTTTTTCATTCCTTTAGAAAAGGCTGTCATTTTCATTTCATTTGTTCATATAATAATAATAATAGAATATTTAAATTTCTTTACCTTTTTTTAGTGTTATTACATAAAAACAAACAAGCATCAATTCTCATAATCTCAACTTGATTTTGATATATAAAATAAGTGTTTTATAAAAGATGTGCACTAATATGCAATTTAAGTGAAATTGCAAACCCTATATTTCCGGGGGGGGGTTGTCTAAAATTATTCCTCCATTGGCTCTCTTCAAATTTTGTGTTACATTCCATCATTCATACCCTACCTTCCAATTAGGGTTTCCCTTGCCTCTCACCCCACCATAAGGATAACACATAAAATATAAAGGATTGTGTTAAAAATAATTAAGTTAAAACTATTTTGTACAATGACACATTACAAAACAATTGAATATTTACTAAATGATGTATAATTTATTTTCCTTCAATATTATTCATACATAACTTATAAAATTATTTAAATATAATATCATAAATTAGTATATACTTAAAAGGGAAAAAGTATAGGAATACATGTGCATGTCAGTATCATCAATCCCATCGATTTTCCATCGTCCATATGCAACTCATTCATTTTTGTCAGAATGTTGAGAGATTTGAGGCCAACAATCAAATTTACCATTTCTAAATTTATTTTAATCTTTATTACAATTACTTTTCGGTTGTGATGTTCTGCCTAATTCCCCAAAATAATACTTTTATTTTTAAATTTTCTGTTTTTGGTATAAATATTTACCTAGTTTTATGGTATCTTTTTAGATTCGTTCATAAGTGGAAGTAAATGTAGTACAAGTTACAAATTGAACACAATCCTATTATTATTCTCACACAATATATGATTTGTTTCAAATTTTATTAGATAGAGAAAGTATAATTCGCTTTTCATTCCAGTGTCTAAGACACTACTACACATATAAGATATGTGATGAATTGGTAAAAGAATGTATTTTTAACGAATTACGATATGATTTACAGTGAAATATTTTTATATTACATTATAAAGAAAGATTTTACACCCATATATATATATATATATATATTATAAAAAAAACAGTTTATTATTTATTAGTAATAATAAGAGGAGGTTGGGAGGAAACAAGTCTTCATCACAACATTAACTATCAAGACTCCATTTCAACAAGAAAAAGTTACTCGTATAATTTTTTATTGTTTTCATACTTTCTTTTTTTTTTTGTTGGCATGTTTTCTTGTTCTTATTATGGAGTACTTGATATTACAGAAAATTCACAAAAAACTATAAATAGACGTTATTTATTGATGAGTTTTAAATTGTAAAAAAAATATGTAAAAATTATGGTAAAATGCAAAAAAATATATCAAAATAAAGGAAATAGTATTTTCAAACTACAAAATAAAAATGTAGATAAAATTCTAGATATGAAAGTTAAAATAATAATATATTTTGAACCAAAGTTTTAGGCTTCAATGCCAAATAATGTGAATTAGAGGAAGTAATTTTATACTCTCTAAGTCTAACGACGTGAAGATTGCATGTCAGACAACCCCACAAGTTCACCGAGTTTCATTCTAAAGTTTATTGGGAAGAAACTAGTGAAAATATGTATTATCTTTAAAACAACCTAATTACTCTAACATCTCAATCCCCTCAAGTGCAACTAGTATGACCTAGTTGATACTTGAGCCCAAAAACGATTGGTTAACAATTTTGTTAACCACAACCGAAACAAAGTATCAAGAGACCGTACAAACGTAGTTGCGAAATCATATTAATTAATTTTTTAAATTAAGTGGATCCAACGACGTCAAATAAGTACTCAACTTTTCTCAATATTATTGTTTATATTTTTTTAATATTGATGTAAGATTTTTTTTTGTTTTAAAAAATAACAATCCTAAGTTTTGTTATATATTTTCATAATTTGAACATCTCCTTGTAATCTAATGATTTGAGATCAGGTCGACCAAAGTATATACTATGAATGAGAGAAAAGGTCGCACTAATTTATAGTGATATGAAAATAATTTATTGAGGAAAATGAGTTAGACAAAGTGGCCATGTAGTTATTCTTGTCCTCTTAAAAGAGGAAAACCTAACATCACATGAAAGTGCACTAATAATTTATACTTAAACAAAGAATATGAGATTTATTTAATACAAAATATATAAAGTAGTTGTCCGATTATTCCACCCTCTACCAAAATCCCAAAAGGCTCTTCCCTTCAATTTTGGAAACCCTAATTTAGAAAAATCACTTTTTAACTGGAATAAAAAAAGCATCTTTCTTTGATCAAAGTATAAGTTTGGGTTGATTCACAATGATTTCCATATGCCCTAATGCCTTAGACCTTGCTATACTTGTGTTACTAGTTTATATGATGATCGCAACAAATCCGACAAGTAAGCAGAGGTGGCTATTGAATTAGTATGCCAACTCCAGCAATTATATTATAGTACAGAAACATGCAATAGAAAAAACTGAGTTGAGTTAGAAAGGCAGTAAATTAAGCTAGTTAGGTAGAGAGAGCAGAGAAAGCATGCAGTGCAGGAGTAGGGTTCTTGTCTGCATCCATGTCTCTGGTGTCCCACATCGATCATCTTCCTTTCCCTTTTATAACAATTCTCCCTTTTTCTATATATGGAACCTAATTGCTTAAATTATCTCCCACCCACCTGCCGGAGCTTTATCCACCATCGTCCGATGCATCCTCAGCCATCAACTCCGACACTCGTCTTCATTATTGATTATATATATACCGGTCCACACCTCAGCTCGACATTATTGAGACTGTCGTGTAGATTTTATGATCACTCATCAATGGCGCATTTAGAAAATGGAAAGGAAGCTGAAATTAAAGCAAAAGAAAACAATACTGCAGTTGCCTTCTGCTATTATAATTTATTATATTAATATCCATAGAAGAAGAAAACGAAATATTTGGAAAAACCCTAATAATAATAATAAGAACAGCGGGGGTCGAGGGTAGCTTTAAACATCGTACTTTAGTCACGTCAATCCAGTAGTCCTCGTCGTCGTCTTCCCGTCGGTGTAGATGGAAGAGGGAGGACACGTGGAGGAGAATGGGTGGCATAAGAAATGCCAAAAGGAACAAGACCCGTCACTGTCAAGGAAGGGGTCGCGGTAGGAGCGGGGGACTGCTCTGCTGTCATTTACCTCTCCCTCTGTTTTTACTGTTACTATCCACACCTCTTATCTTACTCTTTTACTTTTTACTCTGACCCCCAGTCAAATGCTGTGTACCTCACTTTTCCATCTTTTTTTAACATAAAACAATCTAATGTATTTTAAAACACCAAAAAATAAAAATCTAATGTATTTTAATATAAATATCACATAATTATTTAACTCCTTGTAATAATAAAGTGTAGTGTTTGTCCTCCCTTCATATGTAAAGAAATTTGAGAAAATGACAAAAACTAAATTGAATTAGTGAGGTCTATTTTTTTTTCTTCTCCAGATTATTACTTTTAATTATTTATTACTTAACAAAATACTCATGAATTAGTTTTATTACATATGTTGCTACAATTTAGGCCCGGGAGTTTTTGGTTATTACAAACTACAAAAAATAAATTAAACTAGTGTTTAATTGTGGGCCGAATTTGGGCTTCCAATACTGGGTTTTGCAGCAGGCCCAACACTTTACAATGTCCCGACTCCCGATCTCATTAGTCACCTTTTTTTTTTTCATGTTTTCAATCTCTCCCTTTAACTCGTCAATTTTCCTTCGTTGTCTTGTTTCAGTAGACATGGTTCCGGTGTTTGAACCAAACCGTCAAACCGGCGGTTTGTGAATCGGCCCAAACCGAGGGTTTAGGTTTGCCGGTTTGGCCAAACTGTGGGTTTGCGGTATAGGTTTAAGTTTGGCCAAAGGCCAAACCTAAACGGCAGTTTAACCGCTGGTTTGGTTATTTTTTTTAAAAAAAAATGGATCAAACCGTCGGTTTGGTCCTCAAAACCGACGATTAACCGCCGGTTTGATCCAGCTTCCTTTTTTTCTAATAAACCGGCTAAACTACCGACCAAACCAGCGGTTTAGAATAAACTAAACCGCCGGTTTAAATTTTTACGGTTTAGGTTTAGATTTGCGAGACAGGTCTATATCAGCGTGTCACTCTTTATCAGACTAAGCATGTGATGTACCAATTAGAGCAACATGGACTTCGACCGGGTCATTAGACCAATATGGGCTTCAAAGCCCAATCCACCCTTATGATTATGTTCCAATACTTTATGCAATATTACAAGTATAGCCTTCAACTTATATAATTTCCATAAAACAAGACAATCTCTTAATAACAAATTATCAATCTCTTCAGATTATATATATAAAAAACTACTAAATAAGTAATCTTTCAACCCTATATATTATTTATATATAAAAAAAAAATCAAACTTTGTACAATAAAAAGCATGTTCATTCAATTCTATAAACTAAATTGGTGGATGACATTCATAAATCACAAAATTGATTCTAAAAGTGTTTCTTTTCTTTGATTGAATTATTACATATAAAGATCTTTGCCCTCCGTAGATGGGTTTCTATGGCGGCCGACCATCAAAGGAAAAAGGGCTCTTTCCATTAAAAGATGGTGTGACATATTGATTTTCACAACCTACCTTAAAAATATTTCTTTAAAGAAAATATTTATGTGCATTTGTGGACACAAAGCTCCCATCTTTGCTGCCTTTTGTCTCGACTTATGGTCATATTTACTTTCTTATTTGGTGAATGCTTTATTAGACCACTTTCATATCAAAATACTTACTTTTATTTATGCATTTCTCTAATCATGCTTTTTTTGCTTTTCAGTTTCATCCCACACACAAATCTTTAATTACATCATTAAGCAAGTCTTCGTCTTTAGATTCAATACTATCATTTTGATCATCTAGATTCTTAGAACATCACAATATATTATAACACCCTAGATTTCGGAAACTTGAGAGGTCACCGACTAGGACCTCATAATGGGTCCCAACTCTAGCTTGACAACAATTTTACTATATTTTACAACCAGACACAAATGTAAATAAAACAAACGAAAAAACGTATGAAAATAATAATGTCGTGAATGAATAACATGAGACATCCTTGTATGAGATAACTACCCTCATCCTAAAAATTGTGAGACATTTTATATGAATGCAATATCCGAAAGATCACCCAATCTATATGAATACGTAGACCCGACTGACCATCCGTTCCGGATCACTCTGCAACTTTTTTACCCAATAAGAAATCTAACAGCATAACGGTAAAACCGTTAGCTAACAATCCTAAGGCATCATATTAGTACTATGATAGCACAATCACACATCAATGTGGACAAATAAACACAACAACATGCTTACACACACAATCTCGTTATTATCTTTTATTAGGAGATTCACTCTAGATTCAACTTATTGTGTGACACGGGGATCTTCCGACCCTCGCCTCCATCCCCTTATACCAATAAGAGTGGATCTAATGCATCTCGCCGTATACGTGAATGGTCTAGTCGCGACTGCCGCAAAAAACCTCCCAGTCTCATGTCAAAGTTGGGTAGTGACGCCACGACCCGTTATATAGACACTTGAGTCTCATAATATTAATGCCGTTCTACTCAAGTTATTATTATAATTCACATAACACATCAATACAATATCACACACCAATATGAGGAAAGCTAGCTAAGTAAGTCCATGAGACTTACCTAAACTCATCGACAATCGATCGTTACACGGCATAATTCACACGTGCATACAATATCAAATATTTGATCAATGGTCAACAAACCAATCCATATACTGATCAACTTATAGGAACACTCATAACATTATCTTAAAACTTCTATGAGTGAAAAGCTCTTATCGTCCTTTTTAAGAGTTTACTAAACTTACTAGCGACATAAAATATCATATACACAAATCTCCAAAATTATCAAATGCTTATCAAAAACTACGTGCTTCACCATTTAGCTTCTAAGATATAAATAATCCCAATATATGTGATATAACTCCTTGTAATCTCGGAATGAAGAATCCAACTTGTTACTCATAAACTCCACCAACTTAGGTCATGATTCCTCCAACCTTAAAATTCATCCTTAGTCACTTTTCGACTATTTTCCATGTCAACAAAGATATTTTATTCCTTATATATATATCAAGAACTCCTACAAAATAAAGGTCTCAAACACTTAATTAATCTCACTACACAAGTTATCTTCCAAAACCAACTAAGCTAATAATTCAAAATCTTAAAGCATATGGGTCATTTCTAAACAAACTAAAAACTTCGACTAATTTATGTAATTATCCACTGTTGAGCATTTTTCACAAAAACAAAAAGCACTGGTCATTCTCGTAAATATCAACGTAGGCCATTTTCTGTAATCATCCAGTTGGGGGCACATTCGCAAATTATGAAATTATGGGTCATAAACGTAAAATAAAATATTGGTCGTGTAATTTAGCCTAAAGTCAAGGGGTCCTGATTAGAATTTTGGAAAGGTACAAGCGGCGGCGGGGGGTTGTCGAGCGGCTTCTCCGGATGAATGGTGCACGACGGTCGGCGGGTATGGTAGATCTAGTGTCGCCGGTGCGAGGCGACTCGAAGGTGTCTCCACCTTCTCGGGAAACAAGGACACTGGACCACCGTGGTTCTGGGCGAGGGTGAAGTTGCAGCACCGTTCCCGGCGGGATGAGGTAACAACAGTCGGTGGCGGGGTTGGATCTGGACTCACCGGATCCAAAGGAAGCCAAAGGTGTCTCCAATTGGTTGGGGTGAAGTCCACAGTGGTGAGGGCTCGATCTAGGGTTTCGATACATACATAGATGGCTTAATTCGACACGCATTGGCTTTGTTGGTTTAAGGCTAGGGTCCGGGAGGGTTCGGTGCGGAAAGAGGAAGCTTTAGCCGGCCTTGCTGTTGTTCTGCAGCTGAAGAAGTCTCGACATTCGTCTCAGGAGGTTTACCGCTCCCGCGGCCTCACCTCTGTCGTCGCCCCCACGCCTCCTTGTTGCCGCCCAAGTGGCAAGTGACATCTGTAACTAGTAGATGCCCCCGCGCCTCTGCCCACCCACGGTCGTGCCTTCTCTGTAGTGACTACCGTCTTTGGTAAGTCGCTTTCATCCTTGATTCATTTTTCTTTCCTGGAGTTAGATCTTGCTAGGTTGTACCTAGATGAATTAGGGTGAATGTTAGTTAGTGGTTGCTTATGAGTTGGTTTTGGGTTGAGAACCTTGAGCTTGTGTTGTTGATGTTGTTCCTTGAGAATTTTTTTTTCCTTATTCTCTCGAACCGGGCCTTGAGACTAGGAGTTGTACTTCCTAGCATGTTGGTGATCTGTTAGGGATAATCGAGACGAGAAATAGGAACCTTTTAGCACGCACCTGAAGACCTTGTAGAGGTAAATGAGACTAGAAGTGTGTAGACTTCTAGCATTTGGATAGTGTCTGATTCGCGATGCCTTGTCTGAGTAGGTATATATCCTTTCCTACGGGAAGTTGGGCAGTTTAGTTGATTCATAAGTTACCTTCGATTTAGGTAAGTCTATTGGACTTACTTAGCTGCATTCCGTGTATTATGACACAAGTGTATTATAAACGGGTGGTGACCACATGTCCAGTTCTACAGGAGACTAGGAGGTGCTCTTGCGACCAGATCCATAGGTAACAGATAGATGCATCTGATCCATTCCTGTCAGTAACGGAAATAGGGGCGAGTTTTGGGGGATTTTCGTGTCACAAAAAAAGTTGAATTAGTAATGGATGACTTATATAAAGATAATAATCAGGTTGTGTGTGAAGCATGCTATGTGTTTATATTCTTATATGTGTTTGTGTCCATATTGTTATTCTGATATATTGAGTGTTAACAAATAGTTTATACCGTCGTTGTAGACTTGTAGATGTCGTGCAAGTTAGAGATGTTGTTGCCTGCTGAGTAATCTAGATGGAGTAGGCAACCGGGGTTGCCGTACATTATAGGACGGGATCCGGGTTTATTATTATTATTATTGTTATTGTTATTGTTATTATGTCTTTTACAGTTTGTTGTTGAACTCGGTTGAGAGTCTTTCGCTTTCCTTTATTATACCTTTTGACATTTTATCTATTTTGATTTTTTCATTTATCTGTGTCTTGTTGCAAGATCCGATATTATTGTTGTTACCCTGAGGGTCGGGACCCATTGTGAGGTCTTAGCGTGTAATGCTCGAGAATCTAGATGTAAAAAGAGGATATACTTACAGAATTTTTTTCATAAGGTGGCTAATATTCTATATTTCTAGTTTCTAACTTATGGCAAGATCAATGTTGCTCCTATTCAACAAGTTGTGTAAGATATAAAAAACGTGTAGACAAACTCTTAAAAACAAATTATAATAAGTATTTTCTAGTATACGACCTTAGAGATAGTTTAATAAACTTGATTAATGTTTTTATTTCCTATTTTACTATCTAGCATTAATTTTAACATATATTCTATTTCTAAATCATAATAGATTATAAAACATTATAAAATTTAAAATACATTTGAGTCTAGATTTGGTCCCCACGTACAACTTGTCAAATAGAAGGAGCACTGATGTTATTGCTTGTGTTTACAAACAAAAACCAATGACAAAAAAAAGAGATTATTTTAGTTATTAATTTATACTAACTCAAAATTGTATTATTTAAGAATGAGATTAACCTAATCCAAAACACACATAAATCCATTGAGGATTAAGCATGCTACATCCCCTTTATGCTTTTCTTTGTTGTGATTCCAATTATTGGGTTTTCATGTAATAATAAATACTTTACCTACTAATTAATTAAAGAAAGAAAACTAAGTAAATGACCCCAACATAAAATATTTGATAATAAAGATGGATATTTTTGAGGGTCCATCACCTAAAAAGTTACCTACTTTCTTTCTATGGAGATACATATACAAGCTAAAATTATGAAACTTTTATAATACATGTAAAATCATAAGGGTAAGCATAATTTTTTTCCTGATAACGAATCGATCCATTTAATCTGAAATAATATCTTATGGTCAAATGACAGGAATATTCTGCGTGATGTTAATAATTTTTAATGAAAAATAATTTAGGCCGATCAATTTTTTTTTAGACGCTCTTTATTTTTTTATTAGAAAATTAATATAAACTTATTAGAAAAATATTGGTTGAAAGATGCCTTCTTTGCTTATTATATAGCAAAGGGCTAAGAAATTTGGCATTATAATGGCCTTAGTCGATTGGTGTCGCTCTAATAGGCAGACATTAAACCCTTGGAAGATTAAGAAAGGGAGGGGGTTAACTAAATCTATCTGCCTTTGACCTTCTATACTTTATAGAGAACATAAGCTTCTATAAAAGGAAGGAACCATTATTTTATGAGGATATTGGTAGGGTTTTAGGTGATGACAAGGATTCGATGTTGACTCTCTAACAAATGAGATAATACCAAATAATCACCTCCTAATTAATCTTCTCTATCAACCATGTATAATATGCAATTTGTGTTTCTTCTATTGTGTATTGTTTTTTTTTTTAAATTTCATATGGCTAATCAAGGTTATATCTAGCATCTCATCACATATTTGCAGAGTTTTTTTGTGTGTAAAAGAATGTTTGGTCCTTCCGCTCTATTAATGTGCTTTAATTTGCACAATAAAACGGCTAGGCAACAATCATATGACAAAAATGATATAATTGAACCATTAGACGGATCGAGTAATACATAATATCCAAAAAAACATAAGAACCATTAAGTCCATAAATTGCAATTTGATACAAGTGACGTGTTAGAATATCAATTACAAGTGGATGGGTCGGATGACTTGAAAAAGCCGGATGATAAAATCGAATACATCATACATAACTCATTCATATCTAAATTTATATTAGATAGTGTATGAATGATAACGGAAAACGGTTAGCATTAATTTATGTTTAAAATGACCATTAACATTTCATTTTAAGGCTAACGAAATCCATTTTATTGGATTAGTACGATATCAATCCATTTCCAATGATAAGATTTACCAAAACAAGTATGAGAAATTTTGTGAAATATGGCCTTGTAAATATCATACACAAGAATGGTGATAAAGAGTTGAGTTTTATAAGTAGTTTTGAGCAAACATAAATTTTGGGTAGTTTGGTACGAAAAGAAAAATTTTGTGAAATTTACCTAATTATAAAATGACCCCCCAATTTTAAAAGAATATCAAGAGTAGCAGCCCGAAAAGGAAAGGACCAATGAAAAAGCACAGACGGTAAGAGAGAAGGTGGAGTAGGAGTCATGGTTCCAGTGGGTTCGTTCATTAAGCCCACCTCAAATATATCTTAACTTTTTAGTCCCCACAAAATTTATTATTATTTCACACTGTAATATAATACTCCAATTTTCAAATATACTTTTTTTTACACCACATTTAAGCTATATGCAATTTATTATTCATTTTCTTAAAATAACACAAAGCAGTTCGAAACACTAAATGACACGCCGTCTAGTGAATCGAAAGGACGAAAAAGATCGCAATAGACAGACTAACCGTCACGAAGGACCACAACAAAATAGAAAGGAAACACAAAAAAATGCATCATGAAAACCCGGAATCAAGGAAATCTTCGAGAGGAAGTAGGATGATAGGAAGCGACGAGCACACCGTTCATCATCGAATAAAGTACGCAAGTAGGAAACCTGATGAGCAACCGTAGACACCTCATATTTGAACTCGCAACAAAGCTTTCTAGAGTCGATCACAAATCCACGTCACCTTCTAGATAAATCACTCGAAACGCAACCCAAAACAACATTAAACTAGGAACAAGACGTTGCAGAACACGGGTATCGTGACATATAAAGATGTATAACTTTGATGGTTTAAAGAATAAAAACTTATAAGGAGAAAATGGACCATAAAAAATTGGTTAATAAGCATTGTAATATGGATTGTTTTTGTTTTGCCGTGTGTTTGTTCAAGAGAAAAATGCAAGAACAAAAATTGCTAGAAATACTACCTTCTTTTAATGTTTTTGGCTTATATAAAACAAGCCTAGGTAACAATCAAATATCAAGTCCAAATGACTTAATAATGGGCTAATTTTAATTGAATCGTTTTGTTTTATAAACTTCCTTGCATCTCACACTTTCTATAGGGTAAAACAAAGGCAATCCTCAAAATAGAGAGATGGATGATCGATTGTTGGCATCAACGGGTGCCGCCGGAAGAAAAAAGCTTCAGATGGAAAAGATCAGCAGCCACACCTACAACAATCTTTTGAGAGAAAGATGAAGTATCGTGGTTCTCCAACGAACGGGATGATATAAAGACAGAATTTGGAAAAGAACCGAATCCGTCCTTAAGAGCTCGTTTTGGTTAAAGATAAACTCAGATCTTGATTTGTCGAATTCGGGGGAAAAAAACCGAAGTGTTTTACTATCGATGGGGAAGGAGAGTCACTTATATTGGTTCCTAGAACCATTGTTTTAATGGTGGTGAAATGCATGTGATTTCTTTCTCCCTCCAATCTTATTTTTCAAACAAATTAAGGGATGATTTATGCGTTATAACAAGATATGAGTATCAAGAAGAGAGAGAAATATGAATTTTCAAAACCTTAGGAATTTCGATGGATGAACCACTAGTGGTTCCAGCAATTGCAACAGGTCGGGGGTGGCCGGAAGAGGGACGAACGGAAGCGACTAAGCAGGGCAGTAGTGGCACAAGGTGTTGGCGGCCTCGCGTGAAGGGGACAACAACGGTGGCAGCTCCTTCCTCCGGTTGGCGGCAGCGGTCGGCGGTGCTATCCCGGTCGGTGGCGGGAGAAGGCGGGAGAAGGGAAGGAAGGAAGAGCTGCTCTTGTGTGAGGAAGAAGAAAAGAAAGAAAGCTGAGAAATGTCGAGAGTGAAGGAAGGAAGCAGTTGGTCTCTCCCGATCTCTCAAAAAACATCAGTATATCCTTAAGGAGAAATCCAAATATTAAGGTATCAATTTGATATCAATCCCCTAAAATACCAAACATCAAGTATGAGTATGACTGATACACATACCCATTAACTCTTACCTTTAATCATGATATCAGACAAACCCTAATGTATATATATTTACTTAATATAATAGAAAATTATCTTTAGTACACGAGAAATAAAATAATTTTATTAGAAAATGAAAATAAACATTTACCTACTCGAGTATAAATAACTTGGATTTACTTATTATAATTATTTATCTGTATATAAATTTTATTTTTTAAATTATTATTTAGTAAAATATGAATGATTTCAATCATAAACCCTTGCTGTAAAATATAAGATTTTTTTAATAAGAAAATACCCTTAAAATTACGTATTTGCTCGATGAGTTTTCCAACGAGGTTACATGACAGTATTTTCCGATGGGGTCACACCCGAGTTAGGGTCGCATACGGGGGCAGATACATCTATAACGGTTCCTGTCTCCATCCGTGTGCTTAAAATGTGTTTTCACCCCATCTCCGTAGCCATCCACTTTAAAATCATCATCCTCGTGACATAAAATTTCAACGAATAACCGTAAATATCTACCCATAAATCCCCTACTTAAAAATCTATGTTTGTTCGTTGCATATACCGCCTTTAAATTGTCAATTATATAATAATTTCCCTTATTTATGATTCGTTAGTAAAAGTCATTGAATATGTGTAGTTTACCATTTTTTCAATCCATATGTTCATACCAAAAAATTGTTCCTGCTTCCTATCACAATTTTTCATAAAAATAATAATGTAAACTATTAGCCAGCATAATTAAAATACAATACTTGTTACATTTAGTCGATAAAGACGACTTACATAATACAAGATACAATAAAATTTATAACCTAATGTTATACAGAAAAGCATAAACTATATATAGAGTAATTTTTTATATATTATATTTGAATGCCCATATAAGTTGAAAGAAAATGGAGAAACAGAGACTAAAGAGACAGAGTTGCAAGGACAAGATCATCTGTACCACACAAGCTACAGAGTTTTTCTTTTGCTTTGGAAATCTGGTAATAATTACTCGGAAAGAATCATCATCATCCAGGTTTCTTCACAGAGAAGAAGGTGAGAGAAAGAGACCCATAAAGGTCCATACCTTTACCCTCTCTCTCTCTTTTTTGAGCTTTGCTTTTCTTTGATTTTCAGTTCTGTCCACCAAAACATCAAAACAGAGTAATCCAAAGCTTCTTCAATGGAAATTCTTCTTCCAAGCTTGAGAATGGTGTGAAACAGATATAGAAGTTTGCTTGCATGGATACTCACAGGCTTGGAGATACCAATTCAACTCAATCATCAGGCCCTTCAAATCACAACAACATGTCATATTCCATCCTCCATGGAATCAACCCTTCAACCTCTTTCATGTAAAATTTTCTTCACTCATCTTGTATCCATTATTTTCATATTTTTTTTTCTTAATTTTTGAATTTCATCAGTAATCAAGGAGGATCTTCATTTGATTTCGGAGAGCTAGAAGAAGCAATAGCTTTTCAAGGAGTTAATGATACAAAACCATGTAAGTTCCTTTGTTTTCTGAAATTTGATATTCCCAGAAGCAAAAGATGCCATATTTCTATTTGTAATAGTGAAATCATTCTAAGAAAGAAGAAACTCAAATGGCGTGGGGCTACAAAGAAGGAAACTGTGACCTCTGTAACCTACTGACTCCATAACTGCATATGATACCAAAAAGATTTGGATTAGGTTTTTCTTTTTGTTTCTTGTTTCAATTGTGCTAACAATATAAAGCAAACAAAACCCTTTGAAATCCTCTGATTCTTGAAGATTTCACTTTTGTTTTTCTTGATTCTCTGCAGCATTATACACAACAGCAACAACAAGCAGACCTGCAACCGCTACACTGGAAATGTTCCCTTCATGGCCAATAAGATTCCAACAGGAAAACAGAGTACTACTTCTCTCTTTGACCATCTTCTTCTCTTTCTCTCTTTTTGTTATATAAACAAGCCCAAGCCCGTCTATGAAACTATCTGGATTTTGTTGCAGGTGAGTTCAAATTCAAAGTCTTTGAGTAGTGAATCTGAATCAGCCTTAAACACAATATCAACTAGTAAAACAGAGACTCAATTAGAGCCTGAATCTCCAATCAGTAGTAGAAAGACCCAAGAAATGGCCGCAAATGCTTCTACTTCGAAGCAACCTCTTGACAAGGTAATATATTCAAAGAATACTTTTTCTTTTGCTTTTTGATTCATGAAAATTCCCAAAAGAAACCATGGATGAAATGAAACCCACTTTGTTCACAAATCCCTAAAACTCGCAGAGGATCAATGATTTTCTGAAATCTGTCACAAATATAGTTTTTCTTTCGATTAAAAATGGAATCTGTACATTATTCAACTGTTCCCATTACAAGTCTTTTTAACACTTGGGTATTTTATCTTTTTTTTTTAAAAAAAAGCGTTGGTCTTATCCACAGATCCCCAACTTATCTGATAAATAACTTTAATCATCAGATAATCCTTCATTTTAACTTATCATCTTCCTGTAATTTCAAGATATGTTGGTACAAGATCGTTTTGAATATTTAAGACATTCAATTTGCAGAGGCAAGCTGGTACAAGATCATCGAAAGTGCTTGATGCTAAGGTGATAAAGGCGTATATATATTTATATATTTATTATTTTCTGTAAGATGACTAGTTTGTCACCCTTCTGTTTGCATGGTTTACAGACATTGAGACGATTAGCTCAGAACAGAGAAGCCGCAAGAAAGAGTCGGCTCAGAAAGAAGGTATTCTTATTTATTTATATTAAATACCATACCCACAGTTCATTTCAAATTACAAATTCTCACCCAAACTTTATAAAATCTCTTCGTTGCAGGCCTATGTACAACAGCTAGAAACCAGTAGGATCAAGCTAGCTCAGCTAGAGCAAGACCTACAAAGAGCTCGAGCTCAGGGTATGTTCTTGGGTGGAGCTGCTGGCGCTCCAGCAAGCATAAGTTCAGGTAAGTTAACATAAAATCACAATTTAAACCTTTTACTTAATTTACATTCACCATTAATATAAACCCGTGATGAAGCGTATATGTATATATTTTTGATTTTTTTTCTGCAAGGTTTTTTATTTGGATTTGACTTCGTGATGAAGCGTATAATGCTTCGTATTAGCGGTAGCTTCCAGATTATTATATTTTTAAAAATTTGTACACATTCAGGAATTAATAATCTTCATAGAAATAGACCGGCCAACTTATATAATGTTGAAATAATCATGTTTAGATTAATCACTAATTAAGCATTTTGGTCAGATATTGAACCATTCTTAATTATATCATAAGTATTGTATTCCAATAGTTTTCCTTTTTTTAATTCACTATTTCAAACCCGACTGCATAATTTAAATGAAGTTGATTTCTTTAATTATTGGTCTGAACAATGTCATTTTCTGATGTTTTCTTTAACAAAATGTTAGAATTATAAAAATTGGTGTGATGCATGCAGATGAATAGTTATATTTTTTAACCTAAGATAGTAATTTTTGTAAATGGTAAATTATACATACATAGGAGCTGCTATATTTGACATGGAATATGCAAGATGGTTAGAAGATGATCAAAGACACATATCTGAACTAAGAGCTGCAGCAGAAGCACATCTATCTGATAGCGAACTTCGAGTGATTGTCGATGGATACATCAACCATTACGACGAGATCTTCAGGCTGAAGGGCGTTGCTGCTAAAACGGACGTTTTCCATCTCATCACCGGAATCTGGACTTCTCCTGCTGAACGTTGCTTCCTTTGGATGGGCGGTTTTCGCCCTTCTGATCTCATCAAGGTTTGAGTTTATTCTTATTTAGTTAGTCAATATTACATGCTATTAATGTCAATAACTCGTGTTTAGCATGGTTTTGTCTTGCTAATTTCAAAAGAAATGTCATTATGAACTTGATCTCTTTTACCAGCTCTTGAAATTAAGGCTTCTATATAGGAATATTTGTCCAAGTATGTGTATGAATTGGTAGAATGACAAATATACCCTTTGACCTAAAACATGTTGTATGGCAGATGCTTACAACTCAACTGGATCCATTGACCCAACAGCAGTTCATGGGGATATACAGTCTTCAACAGTCATCTCAACAAGCTGAAGAAGCTTTGAGTCAAGGCTTGGATCAGCTTCAACATTCTCTCGTCGATACAATCGCTTGTAGCACCGTCGTTGACGGTATGCACCAGATGGCTGTGGCTCTTGGCAAGCTATCCAATCTCGAAGGCTTTGTTCGTCAGGTAACACAAAATAAACTAACCTTTGATACAACCAAACGGTCCCTTATAACCTACTCTAGTATATATAGATTTCTTGTGGATTATATATTCTAACCCTTTGAAGATCGATCATAAGTTTGTCAATATCCTAGATAACGACATATCAACAACTATATATATATGTATGATGAATGAATTGACTAAATTGGCATCCTCTTATAGTCAACTACTCAAGCCTTTCACACACTGAAAACCCGAAGACATTCGATTTCGTCTAAGAACCCTTTGGGTTTTGGAAGGACCTCTCATATACATACCCAAACTTGTATACTTCTTTCGTCGTGTATATGTACATATAAGACTGTTGATGATAAGGTAATGTCACTGTCCAAGCAAAGTCTTCCTTCCTTGGCTATGCATGTCACCATCGATCCATAAACTTGTCCGTTTCTCAGGAAAACTAAATCCTAAAAAGTCAAACTCATCATTTCCAATAATATAATATGATCAAAAATATGCAGGCTGATAATCTGAGGCAGCAAACCCTTCACCAACTCCGGAGAATCCTGACAGTTCGACAGGCGGCAAGGTGTTTTCTGGTGATCGGAGAGTATTACAGTCGGTTGCGTGCACTTAGCCATCTTTGGGCATCTCGTCCAAGAGAGTAAGTTCTCAACCGTATAGTTTTTGATAGAGTTTCTTCAGCTACGTACGTACGTGATGCATATATGTCCATGCAGGAGTATGATGATGGAAGAGAATGTTTGCCACACAGCAAATGATCTGCAGATGGTGCAATCCAACCATTTCTCACCCTTCTAAATTAGAGATTGGTCCAAGATAGATTTTTTTTTTTTGCCCTATGTCTTTCGAAATGCTATTATGGTATCTATTTTACGTGTAAATTAATCACAAGGAAACTGATCTCGATCTTATCCTTGCTTAAAATACAAAATTACCAAGAAAGATTCAACCAAAAGTAAGCCGTTATTGGCATCTAGTTAATTAGTTTCTAGAAGACTGTTTTATATTATTAAATATATGGATATATTAACTATTTTCTATTGTTGTTTTTACTTTCTTTTATTAGTTTTATATAAGAGAATTGGTATTAATACTAGTATGAGTCTCATATTAGTAATTGATATCATAACCCCTAAAAGGCAGTGGTCTATTTATAAGATATATCAAACAATTAATGATGTAATTATGTAATCTCATTATATAATTGAGATTTTCAACTACTTTTCACCAACTAAACCTTTGTAGGTTCATGAGTCTATTTTTATACCGAATCTTCATGCCTCATCTCCCTTTTGTTAGAGAGTTGGTGAAGAGGTTGATCAAATAGGTATAAGGGCTAAGCAATCAATAAAGCTAACAAAATGATCTAACTCTCCGGTAGGTATGTAATATGAGACATGCTATTTGGCTTGAGCTCGGATAAAATTTACACTCGGCTCGAGCTCGACTTGTTTATAAACAAGTCGAGCTTATACATATCAATGTTTGACTCGTATTATGCCGACCCCTACTTTCCGGCAACAACACCAATGTGATGAGTGTCGAAATTAACTTGAGCCTCAAATCTCACAAAGATCCAATCATAATATATTGTCAAATCAAGCTCAAAAAAATTAATGTAATAATTTGGATCATCAAGCGCAAAATTAACGTAATATGTTGTGTTTAGGACAGGTCGTATATTCTCATCAATTTTACGTACCGTTATTGAAATATGTTTTTTAATGCATATTTTAGTGTTCATAAACACATTTTAATAATATTTTTTACAAAAATAATTATTTTAACTAATTATTTATTACGATTCTATAAATTATAATTATTTTATTTTAAGTATCATTTTAATCATTTATCTATACGCAATAAAAAGAAACTCATTTATTGTTCCCAACAAAAAAAAGAAATTCATTTATTGAATCATCTCTCGTAAGTTCTTTCAGCTTGATCCATAATTCCACATAGAAACATGAGGGTAGATTAGGTAATCAGATCATTATTTTATAAATTAACAAACAAGTTTAATACTAATATTGTGATTTTGGCGTCTACGCTTTTAGTTCCATTATAAGTATGTAATATGATTGGATAATCATATTTATTAATGCGATGAATTTTATATTGTTTATTTGCATGCTTCCACTAACATTTCGATCTATTAAAAAAACAAAATGTAAATTAATATTTGAAAAAGAAAGGGAAAGATATACGACCTGTCCTAAATCTTGATATTTTCACAATTTACATTACGAATGTCCCTTTTGTGGATTAGGTTTTTGGGCATTAATTAATGAATGAACAAATATTTCTTTAATGTCACTAATGATCACCTTTTATAATATTGATTTGAATCAATCTTCATATCTTCGACTTACAACAATTTCTTTCAATGGAACTAACAACATAACGTGAACTGGAACATATAGTAATTGGCTAGTAGCTTAGACAAAATGATATATATAGAGAGAGGGTTTGACATGTAAACAACTCTTACGAGAATAAATGTATTCGTTAAATCGTTAAATAGATGAATGAGACTAGTCGATATTAAATGGAAAAAAATCGTGTGATTAGTGGAAGAAATATTCGTCGGGCCTGATTCATATATTCGGCAGTATAGTCACATATGCTCGGTGTTTACATGTTCACATGGTAAGAGCTGTTTACATATACTCGTAAGAGCTGTTTACATACGAGTCATGATCTATACATACATATATATATATATATATATATACATACATATACATAGGTAAATGTTCAGGTACGGTCCATATATTGCGGTACGGTCGTACGGGCGACACGTGTCCCGAAAAAAAAAAATATTTTAAAATTTTTTTTTTCTTTCTATTCTGAAACGATTTTTTTTTTCGGAAAACGAATTAAAAAATTTGTTTGAATAACCATGTTATAATTTATGCACTATTCTCCTATAAACTTTGAACTATTCCCATATAATCCATGAACTATTACTTTTTAATATAATCCATGAACTATTCTATTATAATTCATGAACTATCCCATAATAAGTTTTGAACTATTACTTTCACTCCTTTATAAATTTTTGCACTTTAAACTATTCTATTATAATTCATGAACTATTATGATTCATGAACTATCCATAATAAGTTTTGAACTATTACTTTCACTCCTTTATAAATTTTACACTATGAACTATTCTATTATAATTCATGAACTATCCTTTTAGAAGTTATGAACTATTCCTTAATAAGTTTTGAACTATTACTTTCATTCCTTCATAAATTTTGCACTATGAACTATCCTATTATAGTTCATGAACTATCCTTTTATAAGTTATAAACTATTCCATAATAAATTTTGAACTATTACTTTTACTCGTTCTTAGCAAAAAAAAAAAAAAAAAATTTTCGGGACACGTATCGACCGTACGGACGGCCGCACGGCCGTACCGGAATAATGGGCCTTACTTGAACACTTCCCTATATATATATATATATATATATATATATATATATAGGGTGTGGTTCCTATGAGAACACCTCTAACGTGAGAACATGAGAACAATCGTACACCGTTGGATGTGAGTATTAAGGGTTGAGATTTAGAGTAGATATAAAAAATAATAATAACTACGAATAATAATAATTAGGAATCAAACAATAACTACGAATAATCCACTCAACCAACAATAACTACGAATAATACATTAAACCATATGACACATTCGTAACAAAACTAATAATAATTACGAATTTGTTCTCATGTTCTCACGTTAGGGGGTGTTCTCATAGGATATATAGTCTATATATATATATATATATATATATATATATAATGGAAAGCGATTAAGTTTGACTATCTTTTAGAGGTAGTTCAACACAAGTTCACGATCATCAGAAAAGTTGTTGTTGAGTGTCGAAATCTCCATATGGGTTAATCGGTTAGCAACACAGTTTACTTCTTTGAAAACATGTCGAATAACCGGAGGTCCATTTTGGAGTCAGAAATAATAATCTCGATCTCTCAGGGGCAACTCCAACAACCTTGCCTTAATAAGAGGTTGACCCTTTCGATTTCGATTTTTTTGATTTGTAGTCTAATTGCCTCGTGAAGGCTTGCTTTTAGGGCAAAAGCTTCGATTTCGATCTTTTTGATTTGTAGTCTAATTCCCAGCGATGGCGGTTCGACTCCAGCAAGGCCTCTTCCAGCGATGGTTTGACTCCAACAAGGTTATGATGTGGTTTGACTTCAACGCGGCTCAAGCGATGAGGGAGACGCCGGCTACTGTTCGCGAATCTGAACTCGACCTAGGGTTTACTAGAGGATGGTGGCGGCGGCGTTCTTCCCGGCGATGGCGAGGATGAAGGATGCTGGTTCGACTCTAACAAGGCTTTTCCCGGCGAATCTGAACTCCAGTAAGGTTCTGATCTAGTTTGACTCCAGCGCGGCTCAAGTGATGAGGGCGACGACGGCTACTGGTTCGCAAGTCTCCATTGCGAGGGTTAAGAGTTCCATTGCGAGGGTTCAAAAGGTTGTGTTGGAAGATGGTTGCGTGTCCGTTGATGTCAGTCGTTGCAGGCGGTTCTAGAGAAGTTATGAGCAATTGCAGGCGGTTGCGAGTTGATTTCGATGACGACAGGACAAAAAAACTCTCAGATTTGACGGATATGTACGACTAGGATTTTAAAATCGACAAGGATTTCGTATAACCAAACCTAAATAGTAAATGACAATTTTTATAGTTTTTACTTAGCTTCCGTTTTTACCCTTTCATTAATTAATTTAAAAATATTTTTTTTTTCAGAAAAATAGACGGACCTACCTTACAAAAAAAAAAAAAAACCAATCGCTTTTTTCTTGCTGGAAATATACGTTACAAAAAAAGAGCAAAGGAGAGATTAGTAAATTAATGAAAACCATTGGCGGGTGGCGTGTTTATATAGAGAAGAGTGATGAACCCTCTCAGCCTCTCTTTCTTTCTGTTAGTGTCAGGGTGTAAAGAGTGGACACCGGAGAGCACGGCCTGTCTTCTCGATTCCTTTTAGCCCTTGGAAAAGAGGGTTTACAGAGGAAGGAGAAGGAATCAGCTATGGATGCTACCATGCGAGCTCGAAGCTCATTCCCAGCCTTCAGATTTAGAGCTCATCAGCTCACTCTCATATCTGCTCTAGACCGGTGCTCGTTCCGGCCGATCACTCGATACACGAAGGTATGATCCTTGCTACGGTGCCGATCACTCGATGAGGTGGGCTTCTTCTGTGTAAACTAACAGTGATGTCCCTTGTTAATGCTTCTTTCCCGCAGTGTCATTCTTGGCGTGTAGCGTGCCCACCAAATGGAGGATCACTTCTTCAAATCTATGCCCGTTCAGGTTTGTTTCATTTCCTTTTATTTCCTTTCCTTCTATATGATGTGATCATTCGAATGAGAAGTCTATACGTTATTTCAGACTTCCCAAAAAGGAAGCCGAAGAAGAAAAAAACATCCTTGACAGCAAGAGGCAATTGCCCAAGTCCGGTGGTTGACATAGGCTCTCAAAGCATGGACAAGCAGACCAATGGCAACAGTGAGAGTAAGTTGAGTAATTTGGCTTCAACAACTGATGCAGATGAAAATGTACCTGCTATTGGAGCTGATGTCCATGGCGAGCATGCAGCAATACTTATTACCAACGGGATGTGCACTGAGGATCAGGGTAGTGGTGAAATTAATGGTGAAGTTGTAGATATTTCACAAACAAGTGAACACTTGTCCCCTGAATCATCAGCAGAAGAAAGTTTGGATGATGGTAATGTTAGCCTAGCAGCACCAGATGATACAAAATGTCTAGTTAGAATAGGAGACGATAAAGAAGGTCTAGTGAGATTGGATGCCGCCAATAAGAGCCTACTGGCACCTGATGAAGAAAGAAAGTCTGTAATATCATGTTATAATCAGACAGGTCTAGTTGTATTGAATGATGAGGAACAAAATGTACTAGTGTCAGGTGATCAAATACATATGGTTTCAGTAGGTGATGAGCAGAAAGATCTAGTACTGCCAGGAAATGATCCATCTAGTCTAGTCGAGGAGAAGCTTTTAGTAGCAGTTGATTGCGAACAGAAAAGTATGGTAGCATTAGTTGAGGTGAATAAAGGTTATGAAATTATTGGTGAAGGGACTGTTGGATCTGCATTGGTTCAAATTAGGCAGAAACAAGAAGATGTAGATTCTACTCAGCCTGAACTGGGAGATGTTGAGAGCTCCATTATGGAGTATGAAGGACATATTCAAACTCATTATGGTAAAACTGAATCTGAGGTGGTAAAACAAGAATTGCTAATGGTTTCTCAGGATATAGCAGATACAATGGGTGAACAAACTTCTCATAAGTTGACCCCGGAGAAGGAAGCACAAATGCGTAGGGAAGGAATTCAGAAGCTAGCAGAGGAAAACTTCTCAACTCGCAACAAAGTATTTACCTACCCGCAAGCAGTAAAATCTGGTGAAATTATAGAATTGCTTTTAAATCGGAGCCTATCTGCTTTGATGAATGAACCAGATGTTTTAGTAATGGGATCATTTAATGATTGGCGTTGGAAGCCTTTTACCGTCAAAATGGAAAAAAGTCAGTTGAATGGTGATTGGTGGTCTTGTAAGATCCATGTTCCTAGGGAAGCATATAGGATGGATTTTGTCTTCTTCAATGGAAAAAGCATCTACGAGAATAACAACCGAAAAGACTTCCACATAATTATTGAAGGGAGCATGGATGCAGTTGCTTTTGAAGATTTCCTTCTTGAAGAGAAACAAAGGGAATTGAAACAAGTGACTGAGAAGGGGAGTCTGGAAGAAGATCAGTGGCAACTTGAAGAAGAGAGAGCTGCAACTGAGGCTACTAGAGCACAAGCCAAGGCTGAAGTTGAGAAATGGCGAGCACAATTGCAAGATCTGATAAACAAGGCAAAAACATCTGTTGAAAATGTATGGTACCTGGAGCTCTGTGAGTCTGAGGAAGAAAACCTCGTTCAGCTGTACTATAATAGGAGCTCTGGTCCTCTTGTTCATGCCAAGGAAATCTGGATCCATGGGGGGGGTAAATAATTGGAGAGATGGATTATCTATCAAAACAAAGCTCATTCAATCTGAGAAGAAGGATGCTGACTGGTGGTATGCTGAAGGTATGCTACGTGCAGAATCTTACTCAATTATGTTTTACCTTACAATACCAGTTAAGTGTTATTTTTTTCTCTATACTGTTGGTGGAGCATGTGATTTGAATTTTCCAACGGCAGTTAGATGTGGTCCTGAAATGGGTGGATATTAATCTACTTGTTTTTGGTATATCATAATACATCATTGTGGTACTAACACAACTGGTGACCATATTAACATTTGTACTATATATGATAGATCTTTAGTGGTTAGTAGCTTATACATTTATCCAACAAAGTTAGATTCTTTATACTAGTTATCTGGCCAATAATGATGAGACAATGCGCTAGCTCTCGTATATTGTGGGATACTGAAAATCCGGATGCATCATAGTTCTGTTGTTTATGCTTATACTAAAACATTGTGCTCAAATGGCTGTAACATTTAAGTGCTTGACCGGATTCAGTTCTTGAGTAAGCTGTTTATGAGCCAATTGCCTCTATTCTCCACCCCAATTATTCCATGCAAATACTAGTAAAAATTAGTAGTAAGCAAAGTACTATGGTATTTTATTCTGTACTGATTCATGCGGTTTTGCAGTTGCTATGCCCGATCAAGCATTCATTTTAGACTGGGTGTTTGCTGATGGGCCACCTCAAAAGGCTAGAGTATACGATAATAATAAACGCCAGGATTTCCATGCTGTCCTTCCAAAATCTAGACCTCAAGAACTGTATTGGGCTGAGGAAGAACAGCGGATATTCTTGAAACTTCAGAAAGAGAGGCGGGCAAGAGAGGAGGTCATACGTGCCAAGGTAAATTATTCAGCTGTTGGTTAATGATCTGCAGTCTGGTCCATAATTTTTTGGCTTCTTCATTTGCATTTGACCAATCTTCATTCTCTTTAGTTGTTATACCATTTTCCTTAAGTGAAATAATCTCAGATGCAGGGACAGTATCAAGGAGATTGGTAATCACCAGTATTACTTGGCTTAAGAAAAACAATAGACTTTCCACTAGACCTGTAGTCATGCTGCAGTTTGCCTTTTTATCCGATGTCATTGAACAAGGCTGTGTCTTGCAGCAAAGGTTATGAAGCTTACTTCAGTTTAATAACGTGTTATCAGCTTGTTTGTTCTCACTACAGGAAAAGAAGACAGCTCAGATGAGAGCTAAGACAAAAGAAGAGGCTTTAAAAAGGTTCTTGATGTCACAAAAACATAGAGTCTACACCGATCCTCTGGAAGTCCAGGCTGGGGAGATTGTCACTGTTTATTACAATCCTGGTAGCACAGTTCTAAATGGAAAACCTGAAGTTTGGTTTAAATGTTCTTTCAATCGCTGGACCCATCATGAAGTGGCAACCCAAAGGATGGTTCCTGCTAACAATGGCTCTCTTACCAAAACAACTGGTGAGATCCGAGTCCACATATTAAGATGTGTATTTTTCCCTTTTAAAGCACTACTCTATGCTAACATACACTTTTTACACAATCTTCTTACATGTGTGCTTGCTTTTTCCTTTATTTATTACATCAATTTTTACTGGGATTTTCATTATTAATATTTGTGGGTATCCATACTTTTGAGATAAAAAGCTTTTTTGACCAACTTGTGAGTTATATGTATTTTGCCTTCGGTATGTAACTATGTATTGATTGTTAGTAGGAAGTATAAATACATAAATATCGACTGTACATGAAAAGAGGTCATACCAATTTTTTAAGTAATTCTGTCTTTCGCTTGCGTATCTGTGTGTTCATGTAGAATCACGTTGTTTGCTTATAGCTAGCATGTGTTTAAATTTGCTTTTATAGTCAAGGTTCCGTTGGACGCATACATGATGGACTTTGTTTTCTCTGAGAAAGAAGATGGCGGAATTTTTGACAACAATGATGAGATGGACTACCATGTTCCTGTTTATGGTGGCACTGTGAAAGAGCCACCTATGCACATAGTTCATATTGCTATCGAAATGGCCCCTATTGCAAAGGTGAGTTGGTTACTGAGATCTTTCCTCATCTGAACACTGGATGCCTAATTTTCTCTTTTGCACCAAAATGTCATCATAGCAACTATTAAGGATGACCCAATATTAACTTTCATCCACTTTTTGGCACTTGTATAAAGAGGTGTTGAAGATAATAACTTTCCACATCTAAAGTTGGGTGATTCCGAGCCTAGTATATAAGATTGGTAGGGTACTCCTATTACCAATTGATTTTATGATGGAACCTCAGTTTATGTGCTGCAGTGCTGGGCTTAACGCGCGTTTTTGTTATATTTATTTAGTTATGGAACTTCTTCTCCCACCACACTAGTAGCAGCTGCAAATTGATCTTTGTTTTCAGGTTGGAGGCCTCGGAGATGTTGTCACTAGCTTATCTCGAGCTGTTCAAGATTTAAATCATCACGTGGATGTTATTCTTCCCAAGTATACATGCCTGAACCTTACCAATGTAAGATTCGTCTTCTAGTTTGTCTACTGATACAATTCCAAGATCACATTGGCACTCCTTTTAATTATAATATGTCTCTTTCCATTTTCTGGTTTGTTTCTTTAACATTCCAGATTTCCACTTCCTAGTTTTATTGCACACTTTCCGTTTCCTCCATTTACTCCATGTTACTTCCCGTCATCTAATTTCTTATAATTTTGCTTTAAGCTTTAGTTGTTTAGCTTTATTATATTATAAAAGAAGGAACTACATATTGTATTGGAATAGGCTTGAATATTGAATTGAACACAAAACTGAGGATCTTCAAATTTCTCATTCCATGTGTGAGAGATTCTTCTTATGCAGTCCTAAGAGTGAGATTCTTACTTCTAGTGGGTTCTGACATTTACAAGATAAGATATTGGTGACCCTAAATGCTTATACTCCTTTAGCAAATAACTATAGTGTTAGGTAACCGTAGATCTACTATAGTTATGCAGTATAGAAATTTATTTTCTTTGACTTATTTCAACTGAAAAAGTTGCTGATAATTGTTGGAGCTGTTGATATGCCTTGAATGTCACACTTCGCAGATTCGTTATCTATATATTGTAGCGTTTTCTCTACTTGTAATCTGAAACTCCTTTAATAAAATCTCTCTGAAAGTGGTTGTAGCCATTATTGGTGAACCTCTATAAATCCATTGTTTTCTTTTGTCCTTGTTCATTGAATTATGTTCTTTCTCATAATTTCGCACAACAGGAGCAGTAGCCTTTATATGTCACTATCAATTACCCAAAGCCTCTCTTTCACAATCGACTCCGCAAACCCTATATGTGCCGCATATGTTGTCATTCTAGGAACTCAGCTTCCATTCAATTGAGATTGGTTTCATAATCACCTGTAGTAATTTTTTAAATATAATACAGAAATATATATTTGTATGGTAAATTTGTTATATTTTGTTTGGATAAGGTGATACTTTGCATATCACTTTTCCCTTTAAAATTCTTAGTAATTATTTAAGTGAAGATACTGTTAAGAAATACTCTCTCAGTCCCGTAACAATTGTCCTACTTCTTATCCTTTTCCAAACAATATCTCTCCACTTATAAATATTTAGATAATTTATTTGGCTATATACCACCAAATCCTTTCTTCCTGAAAAAGCCTATAGTTGCCTTATATGATTAGAATGAACACATGAACATATAATATGCAAGACTTAACTAGAGATCAATGCTAAAAACAAACAGTGATCAAACAATCACATTTAGATATCTACAATTTGTATGCACCAAACTCTAAACTGTTGTAGTCAAAGCTCAGTCATATTGCATAGGGGGGCACCTAAATAACTTGGGTTTTTGAAACAGGTAAAAGACCTTGCCTTCCAAAAGAGTTTTCCATGGGGTGGAACTGAGATCAAGGTTTGGTTTGGAAAAGTGGAAGGGCTTTCTGTTTACTTTTTGGAGCCTTGTAATGGGTAAGTTTAAAACACTTGTGCACTTGTGTTTACTGGGAATGCTTGTTCAAAATTTGTCAGGCTGATTTTTTCTCAGACTTCTCTTCTTTATTTAGCTTGTTTGGCTTAATTTTGTTTAACCCTGAATTATTTTCTAAATGATACTAACTAGTTTGCATGAATCCTCACATTGAAAGTAAGTGCCGGTTTAAACACTGTCAACTTGTATCCTTCACACTCGAGCAGCCAGAAACATGAATCTTCCTTGTCTCTTTTTATCCTGTTTACGTGTATGGTGTTTTTGTCCTGATATCTTCAATCCAAATTTACAAACTTTGCGCAGATTTTTCTCTTCTGGTGCCATATATGGCTGTAGAAATGATGCAGAGAGATTTGAGTTCTTTTGTCGGGCAGCACTAGAGTTCCTTAAACAGAATGGTTCTCAACCTGTAAGTTATGTTATTAATACAATCATATACATTTCCTGTATATCTTTCTTGAATTAGCGTATCCTGTTAATTGTACAGGCTTTAATCCTTGATCTGGCTTCTGCTCTATGTACTTTTCCTCTTTACTGATGCATGTTTTTCCGAAACAAGTTTAATTTGCATGTTGTTGAGATGGAGGCACTGGTCTTAATTGAGTTATATGGACCCTTCCAGCATAGCCTCTCTGATAATTTGTTTCAACTCCTTGGAATACGTGCAGTGCGTTTTGGATAAAGTCATGGTTGGTTGTATTTTTATAGACTAAAAATTCATATTGTTGAATTTTAGCATATGGAAATAACTTACCACGTGTCAGATGGGATATGTGCAACGCCATCCACCCATCCAGAAAACTTGCATCTACAATTGTTAACTTTTTCATTAGAAGTTCGTAGCGTGATATTTCCTTAAGAGGCATCATTGTAGGGTAAGCTTCTGTTCGGAGTTCATATTGGTGAATTCTAAACTGTAGATTACCTAAGCAATAAAATCAAATGTGAGCATGATAAGAGTCCCTGAAATGTCGTAAATCCTGTCAGGCAAGTTTTAAAAGCAGTTGGGTCTTGCTGAACTTGTTAGTGTATATATATATAACAGGTAACACAAAGAAATATCACTGTGTTGCCGACTTCATTGTGAATCTGTAGTCTGTGCTAAAATACAGAGAGTTGCAAGTTTTTCATGCTGTTATGTGGTGAATATATTAGTTTCGTTTACTGATGCTGATTGCTGTCTGGTGAGCAGGATATAATTCATTGTCATGATTGGTCAAGTGCTCCTGTTGCGTGGTTGTTTAAGGAGCACTACCAGAATGATGGCTTCAGCAAAACTCGTGTAGTCTTTACCATTCACAATCTTGAGTATGGTGCGAACTTCATTGGAAAAGCCATGCATTATTCAGACAAAGCTACAACTGTGAGTACTCCATGATATTCTTCCATATGATCCAAAATTTAATCATAAAATGATTTTAATATTGGCAACATCAACTCCTGTAGTCTTTACTATTCACAATCTTGAGTTGGCTCTTCATTTCTTGAATTATCAGGTCTCCCATTCTTACTCAAAGGAGGTGGCTGCAAACCGTGCCATTGCATCTAACCTCCACAAATTTCATGGTATACTAAATGGGATTGATCCAGATATATGGGATTCATACAATGACAAATTGATTCCTGTAAGTGTGCTCTGCTCTCTTTAGATTAACGGGGATAACAGATTATTTAACCTGCACTAGTTATGTACATTTTGAGCATTGTTTCTCATCCTTCAACTCCTGTAAAACAACAGCCACTTTCATACAGTTTTAAAATAGAATTCTTGTAAAACAACGCCCTTCATCCAACGACTTCACCACCATCTGTTTTTTTGCCCTTTCACGTGGATTGAAATAGCTAAGCTCTTAGTTATAATTCTACTATTGTGTTTAGGTTCCATACACCTCAGAAAATGTTGTTGAAGGAAAAAGAGCTGCCAAGGATGCCTTGCAACGAAAGCTTGGCCTAAGAGTTGCTGACATTCCTTTGATAGGAGTGGTATCTCGTTTGACTCATCAGAAAGGGATCCATCTCATTAAGCATGCCATATGGAGCACATTAGAACAGAATGGACAGGTTGGTTTTTTGTTTTTCAGGAATGATGCCATTTTTTTAGCTGTCTGCATGCAAAAGACAGTAACATTTAGTTTCCACCAAAAAAAAAGAGATAGTAACATTTGGTGCTGCAAATGGCAGTTCATATTGCTTGGATCTGCTCCAGATTCTCGTATACATCATGATTTCGTGGATCTGGGAAACCAATTACATTCGGCCCATAATGACCGTGCTCGTCTATGTCTGAAATATGATGAGCCGCTTTCCCACTTGGTAACATAGTTTGCTTCCTTCAATTCAATTATACTTGTGCAACTACTTTGGAGCTTTGACTGGTAATCCATATAAAATGACGTAGATATACAGTGCCGCGGATATAATTTTAGTCCCTTCAATGTTCGAGCCATGTGGGCTGACACAGCTTGTAGCTATGAGATACGGCGCTATCCCTGTGGTTCGAAAAACTGGAGGTAGGAAAGTTGAGCATATGAAATATATATTTTGGCCTGGGTATAGTTGAATTGCTTATGCCTAAGTGCTCCTGTAGGGCTTTATGACACTGTGTTCGACGTGGATCATGATAAGGAAAGAGCAAGAATTGAAGGGCTGGAGCCTAATGGATTCAGTTTTGAAGGCACTGATACATCAGGAGTGGACTATGCTCTGAATAGGTGAGAGTGAAATACGTATAAATAGTTTGGGTACGTATAGTGTTGGATCTTGGTTTGACGATTTATTTTGACTAAAAATGAACTTCAGGGCATTGTCAGCTTGGTACAATAGTAGGGATTGGTTCAACACATTGTGCAAGCGTGTGATGGAGCAAGACTGGTCATGGAACCGACCCGCCCTCGATTACCTAGAGCTTTACCAAGCAGCAAAAAAGTACTAGATTTAGAACTACTTAAGCTTTGGAGGAAACAGCCTCATGAAATTCTTCATCTTTCTTTTATATTCATCAGCCTCGTGATCGACACTACCTCCAAAATCAAAATACTTTATTATTCTATTCTATATAGTAAAATTTAATGATCTTTTCTATTGTAAAAATAAGTATAAATTAATTTCTATATGATGTACTGATTTGGTATAATGACATATATGGTGAATCTAATAGTTCGTGATTAAAAAAGCAATCACTAAAAATGGTGTATGATCAAACCGACGAATGAATATGAATCAGAACATCAAAGAAGATCAATGTAAATGAGTAAATGTCGTACAAACAAATCAATTCTGACAGACAAGATCTAGGATCACTTGATAGTTCTTTTGGCGTGAAAGTGGTTGGTGAACCATTTGATGCCTTTGCTCATTCCATTCTTGATCTTATAAGTTCCCACAGAAATTGCAGCTTTGGCCTTGCCTAGAGCCGAAGACTTTTTGGAGCTATGCGGTTCCTTTTTCTCCGGGTTTTCTTCTTAGGGGTGGCTCCGATGCCACCTGCTCCCCATTGCTCGGCCCAGCTCGAGCCCTCACCCGCCATTGCTTCGCTGATCTTCTAATCGAGAAAGGGTGCAGATTCTGGGACTTTGCTTTTGCTTTGATGCTTGTAGTTTGAGTTGATGTATGGACGCTGACTTTTGCGGTTTTGATTTATGCATAATGAGCCAAAAATCCATTGTACATGGATCCACTTATTGGTGATCCGACTCACCTCATTAAACGAATGGTAGTGTTTGGCTTGGTTATTTATATGATGCTTTTTGTTGTTAGACTTCTTACTTGGTTATAGGTTGAATGCCCCCTTCCGAGATCTCGTAGAGTATGGTTTATACCCTAATTGCGTCAACAATTCTCTGTCTCTTTTCTATCAAGGCTTAGTTCGTACTCGGAAAATCTAGATTAAGTTGTTCCAAGAAGTTAATGCCGTTGATATTTACTTGACTTGGTTTTTGAAGTCGTATTGCATTTTCTCTAAAACTCTTATGGTTTAATGAGTTTTTTTTAATGAAAAAACGTAAGTGTTCTTTTGTCGGAACCTCTTAAGCACCCATATTTGGAATACTCAATCAGAAATGAAACTATTTGATGGTTCAGCTGACTTTGTAGCTTGACAAGTTTAAATGCAAGTCACTCTTGTATAGAGAAATGTTGGAAGGTTGTGAAAGGATAGTATGTTAACAAAGGAAGTTTTCAATCACCAACCTCCAAGTTTTGTGCATCCTTCATTCTCCTTTCACGTGAACTTCAAAAACTCCTATACAGTTTAAAGGAGGTGTACGTCGCGAATATGATTTTCCATGGTAAGTCAACTTTAATTTTTATGAATTTTTCTGCTTCTCTAGCTCACTCATCTCTATTTATCATTCATTGTGCATTTGTCCTAGTGTATGTTAATGATTTGTTAATGTGGCTTCAAATCCTATTCTTGTAGATAATTCATTTACCTCATTATCAACATAGTTTAGACATTGACGTAAAACATACAAAAGCTGATTTCTATCCAACTATCTCAGGAGAAATGCATCAAGAATTTGCTCCTCAAGACAAACATGTTGTCTTCTAAGGTTGTTTTAACTCCTATGATGTCCACATTCTTGAAAACCCAAACAAATACAACATCTTTCTTTGACCAATATCAATATCTAAATGTCATTAGGAGCTTACACTACTTGGATTTTACACGTCTTGATATATCTTTTTTCTGTCGATAAAGTTCGTCAACATATGTACTCTCCACGCAAGTTCACTAGCAAACCATCAAACGAATATTGAGATATCTCAATGCAACCAATGGTCTCCGTCTTTATTTGTCTTCTCATCTCAAACATGGTTATATGCATATTCTGATGTTGATTAGAGATGTGATATTGTTGATCATAAATCCACTACTACCTATTGCATCTTTCTTGGAAACAATCTAATGTCATGGAGTTCAAAGAAGCAAGATATTATCGCCAAGTCCTCCATTGAATCAAAGTATTGTGTCTTGGCAAATGGGAAATGTAAGCTTCGCTATATACAATCTCTCCTTGTAGAGTTTGACATTTGTCTTCCTCAACATCCAACTCTATAATGTGACAATCTTTACGTCATTTACCTAGATGTCAATCTCTTACTTCACCACCAAATTAAACACTTCTCTCTCGATTATCATTTTTCAGAGAATGTGTTCACAATTGAACCCTTGTTGTTGCATTTATATCTTCAAAGATCAAACAACAAACCAATTGATGTAGACTCTTTCCACGCAACAATTTCTTCAAAATCGACCTAAACCGAGTCTCATCTAGTTTGAGTCGAGGGGATATTAGCACAAGCAATGACATCACTCAACATACCTCACCATGACATCATAATATAACGACTCATCTTCTAGAACATTTTTTTGTTGAGAGGTGTATTAAGATTGTGACACTTCCATAAGATCCATGACTGAATAGTTGTATAAATTCATATAATTGTATACAATAAATGATTACATGAAATCATTTAGAAATCTTGTTTTTTCCAGTAATTTACAAGTGATGACTTTTATGACCGATATATAATAATAATAATAATAATAATAATAATAATAATAAAAGTTTAACATAAGAACACCAAACATAGGTAATACAAATTTTTAAAAAATTTTTTAACCCATCTTCTTTCTCTAAAAAAACCCGAAAAAAGGTCCATTAAAAAATAGACAAAAGTTTAAAATTTAAATAAATAGAGTCCCTCATAAAAAAAACTAACCACATTTTAAAATAAACACATCTTATGTTTGGAATGTATGTATTTCGAGTTAATTGAGTTAAATACTTGTGTATTAGACCTTCTTCTAGACGACAAATCGAGTTTGTATATAAATAATACCAAACGCATCTTAAAAATAATATCATACTAAATATAGCGCTAATAACATCAATAATTCTCTTTACAAGACTTTACGGTGGTGTCGCAACTATTTGTTAGATTTATGTCACTTGTTTTTTTCACTAGTGTCGTGCAAACTGTTTTTTCTCAAGCAAATAAATTTTGTAGGAAAAACAAAATTCTCGGTAGCTGACCATATTTTGATATCATTGATTATTAAATATATATTTTTGTTGAAAGTCTTCTAAATTAGGTGAGATTTGGAAAGATAAGTAAAATTTATTGATATTTGTCTACTTTCAAATTTAGGAGTGTTTTAGTTTCAGCATTTCATCTCTCGTGTGGGGGTTGAAGCGTGTAGCCAACTTTCAGTTCACCTACCAACATTTAAAACAATTTCCTCTTCAATAGCTAGTGGTCCGAGTGGTTATTGTCAATTTGTCATTTATCCTTCGTCTTCAAAGATTTTCGACTGCCCAGATTAGGAATTTACTTCCTTTTTTTTTTCCTCCAAGGCAAGATCTTTCATTAGTGTACTGGGCCGAATTTTCTGTCCTGTCCACAATTTTTTGGACAATGTTGAAATGGGTCTGCCTGCATCTCATCCAAAACGCTAGTGTTACTGTGTCTCCATTCTTCTAGGCTTGCCACAGTTTGATAGTTTATCACAGGGTTTAAATATTAGTTTTTTTGATAATAAGAAACTGAGTGTGAATTTCTGGGGTGAATTATGGACCTGAGAACCAACACGGTTGTTTGGGGTTGTGGGCTGTCTTCTTCTCGTACCCAATTGGGTAAGAATGCTTCTTCATCTTCTTTGTCCAGATTGAATTGGAAGGGAGATCTGGGTAGATTGAGCAAGTCGGTGTGCGGTTGTATTGCTTTGACTCAAAGAGAATTAACCTTGGTGGAGGATGGGAAGGCATTTAAACCTGTTAGTGACCCACATGGTAGGATTGCTAAGGCTAAGGAGAATGAGTCCACTAGTTTCCACAAGGATTTGAATGCCCTTCCAAGTAAGTGTCTCTTCATCTGTCATCTGCTAATTGTTGCTAGTTTTAGATTTAATTTAATTTAAATTTGAAATTTGTATTACATCCTTTTTAAGAGCAATAGCTCTTGATGCATAATTTGAGAGGTTTCAGGGTTTGTATTGTGTAACTGTAGAAAGAATGAGATTTGTAAGGTGGTTTCATTGTTACCGAATGCGTGTATGGTCTTTTTCTTGGATAGTTTAGAATTGAAATCAGATGTCCTTTGGTCTAGTATATTAAATCATTTACTAAACGACTATTCTACATTTTGTTTTAACAGTTGCCTTGTGTCTGTTGAAAGATAAGAAAATTATGTAATTGTGGGTTTGCCTTATTTTATCTACCGTGACTGGCAAAAGTGGCAAGGTATTAGTTGCTATTCTTTGGAGTTTCTTTGGTATCAGATCTCTCATTTTAATGTGGAACAAGTTGTCACACTCACAACCACAGTCATAATATCCTTCTTGGTTAGTCTTGTGACTCTTGTCATGACGAAGAAGCTTATGAGGAAAATGTAGTTATTTCTGCTTTCATCTTTTTGTGAAGATGGTTGGTGGTGGAATCTGAACTACTAATCATAACATTGGAGTTGTTTTTAATTCGACTATGCCATATATGTAAACCAGCATCATCTTCTTTGATGAGTAAGGAGGTCTTATTAGTCGCTTTTTTCCTTCTTTTTTTCTTCTTCTTGCTAGCCTCTCTTCTCAAGTGAATATAACACCAAAAGTCCATGTGTGTTTCAAATGGTATTATTTATAACTTATTTTGTTACGTGTGTATAATCTTCTAGGAAGTAAGCTGCCTTATTTGCATGTGCTACTGTGCTGTTACACTCTGACCAATATGTTGCTCAGTTGAAATTTCGTTTGTATACTGTACCTATGTCATCCCTTCTGGCTTATGCCTTTTCTTCGACTACATTTGGAAAAACCAGAGCCATTGACTGCGATTGATCTCTCTCACACCCCTGGTGATAATTCAAAAGTTCGAGTTGCTTATCAGGTACATGTTTTGTTTGTTCACCTCTCCGTGAAATCCAAGATATTTTATCATCATCTGATATGCATTTGATTCATTAATGTAGGGGGTGCCAGGATCATACAGTGAGGATGCTGCCTATAAAGCATATCCAAAGTGTGAGACAGTTCCTTGTGATGAATTTGAGGCTGCATTCCAGGTTAAAGTGACCTCATTTAGATATATATGCACTCAGTATCTTTCTGGATTTAAAGTTATATTATGTGTTCCTTTCAGGCAGTTGAACTGTGGCTGGTGGACAAAGCAGTTTTACCTATTGAGAACACCTTGGGCGGAAGCATCCATCGAAACTATGACCTACTCCTTCGCCATAGGCTTCATATAGTAGGGGAAGTTCAACTGGAGGTAAATCACTGCCTTTTGTCTTTACCTGGGGTGAAAAAGGAGGAACTGAAACGTGTATTAAGCCACCCTCAGGTTGGATCATCTGTATTACACTTACTTTTTTATTTTGTTTGGTGCGACAACTTTGGTGCAGAGATCTTAACATATCCTTAACTGCAGGCACTTGATCAGTGTGAGATGAAACTGAGTGAGTTAGGTCTTGTCAGGATCAGTACCCAAGATACTGCTGGTGCTGCCCAGGTAAGATGAGCGGGTTTAGATATCATGATTCTGACTTTAGTATGATTTTACATTAAGATGTCTTTCGTATGTTCTGAATAGATCACGGCCTCAGAAGGTGTGAGAGATACAGGAGCTATTGCAAGTGCTCGAGCTGCAGCAATTTATGGGCTTGATGTCCTTCAAGTGAAGATGCAGGTGTTCCTTCCTTTTCTTTGTTTATATTTAGCATATTCATATTTTGCACAGAGGAATGGAGCACTCCTCTGTGCATTTTTGCTGTAAAAGTTGAGCATATTTGCTCATAATAGACAGACTAAGTAACTAATCGTACACGAGTGGAATGTCTTCAACACATTCACTTTTTCTTGATATTACTTATTTTGTGTATATGAGCATGTTTTGGTGTGTACCCCATAATCATGGATATAGTTCAAGTGGTAAGTTCTATAAAGCACTTACATTTGAAAATGATTTGGTATGATTCCTTGTTGTACAACCTAGTTTTTACTTGAACTAGTATATTGGTCTAGGAATGCTAGAAAGTTGCCTGGTGTAAGATCCAACAAGTTTATGGGTTTTTGTTGAATATGCTTAAGGAAAGATTTTATCTAGAATTATTCTAGAGATATTCTAGGATATGCACATATATATCTTGTATATTTTTAGATAATTTTTATTCTTTCTTATCTTTTCTTTCTTGTAATTCTAGATGGCTTGTACATATATGCCTTGTTCTGGCATGATTAATAACGTAAGACAGAATTCATCTTCTTCCTGTTCTTCAGTTTTTTTTGGCATGAATTAAAAGTTTGGCGTGTCATTACCGTGCCCAATTTGGGAATAGTTACAAAAATTGTGAGAATTGACTGTTGCATTTGTGCAATGGCTTTTGATCTACCTCTTACGGTATAGCCTTAATTAATCGGTTAAATTTTCAAATATGTACAGGATGAAACTGAGAATATTACCCGATATATGATACTTGCAAGAGAACCTATAATTCCTGGAACAAACCGGCTTTACAAGGTACTTAATCAGTTTATACTGACTAAAGGGAAAAAACAAAACGCTTTCTCTTTTTGAACAAAAAAATTGCTCATACGTCCAAAAATTACGTTGTGGAACTTTCTATCCTCTATTCCAGACAAGTGTTGTCTTCTGCTTAGAAGAAGGCCCGGGAGTGCTATTCAAAGCATTGGCTGTGTTTGCTCTACGCGACATCAATTTGACAAAGGTAGCTTCAAAACAAAAGCTCTTCCTGTTGACATATCATTTTAATTGTAATGAGTTTTATCTAATGTTTTTTTTTTGTGTAATATAGATTGAGAGTCGACCACAAAGGAAGCGTCCACTAAGGGTTGTCGATGACCAAAATAGAGGCACTGCCCCAAGTGAGTATTATCATTGTCAACTTACTTTTTGTGGCTGAATCAAACGGAGAAATAAATACTTCTGATTGACTCATTGGTTCCTGACAGATATTTTGATTACCTATTCTACATCGACTTTGAAGCTTCAATGGCTGATCCTCGTGCACAATTTGCTTTGGGTCACTTGCAGGTAGTTTTCTTAATCGATTCACTTTATTCCAAAAATGTCGAAATGAAACTAGGTGTATGCATGAGATGCACCAAAAAAATTGTAAAAATATATGCATACAACCCAATCTGTATTTTCCTTTTTTTTTTGCAAGTGCATATTTTAAACTAAAAGAAAGCAATCCTGGTGTCAATCTCAACTCGGGCATCTATCTTGTTTGCAGGAATTTGCCAGATTTCTTCGTGTCCTGGGTTGCTACCCTGTTTATACAGCTGAATAGTCACTTAATTAGGGGGTAATTTCTGGATGCATCTCCTACCAAGCGAGATGGATGCTATTTGCTGATGCTGTACATATCACTGTGATCATCTTGTTGCTACTTGCTACCCTGTTTTCTTTACATAATGGGTATGAAATTGCTGTGGACTTTCTAAAAGGGAAGCGTCATTATACACTGCATTTGGATATGAAGCAAGGGCATTGCATTTAATGGCTCTAGCTGTGAGCAAATCTTGATCTCCTGGCTCCTGGGGAAGGAGTGTTGCTTGTAGCTTTTATGTGTGGAAGAACAACAAAGAGATGCATTATACTGCATCCGTTTTGGGTTTAGATAAGCACGGCTGAATCATAGGATCTAATGCGCACTTGATACGACCACTTATTCAAATCAGATATTTGGGAGGCTACATTTGAGATGGAATCGGATACCCGTTGCTGAATTTGAGCTTATAAGTTCATGGCTCATATCCCTGAGTATGTTTTCGAGGATGCTGCATAATTTGATTGATGTTGATCATTTTGGAGGCAAATAACGTGAGTAATGATTACAGTTACTATTGGGAAGGATCTTGACAACGATGGTGTATCTTTCTCTTCCACCAAATCCAGATTTACACAGGCCATAACAATCTATCCTTAAAAAGGCAATAATCATGTTCACAAGCCACGAGAATCTATAAACTATATATGAAGAGACAGACCACATTAACATCCTCTTTAAATTTACAATAAAAATAGTTTTGTAAGAATAGTATGACAGTTGAAGTGTAGGATTCGAACCGTGGATGACAACCCCTCCCTTCCACCCTTATACCAACTGGACTAGTTAAACTTTGTGTATTCTTTTGATGATACACAATATTAATACACAATTTTAGTTACATAATGTTAATACATAATTTTAATTACATAAGTTTTGTTTGTTTATATTGTGTACACAAGTCTGGCTACACAAAATTCGTCATTTACACATGGTTTGTTTACATAAAGTCCGTCATTTACACATGGTTTGGTTACATAAGTCCGTTGTTTACACAAGATTTGGTTACATCAGTCCGTCGTTTACACAATATCTGGTTACACAAGTCCGACATTTACATATGGTTTGTTACATAAGTCTGTCGTTTACATAAGTTTGGTTACATAAGTTTGTCATTTACACATGGTTTGTTTACATAATTCTGTCATTTACACATGGTTTGGTTACATAAGTCCGTCGTGTACACAAGATTTTGTTACATAAGTCCGTCGTTTACAAACATCGTAGTAGTTCGTAGAACTGATTTCAATTTGCCAATATCAATCAAGCAACAAGCAATTATGCAGTGGGAGTAATTTACACAAGAAAGGTCTTAATTCAATAAAAGACGGATATATTGTGTACACATGAGAATCAGATCACGGTAGAAAATGGAGAAGATTTGTACCCCAGATATGCACTTTAGTTCGCCGGAGATCCCTCGGAGGCAGGAGGGTGGGAGACGCACACTCCCACAACCGTAGAAAGTTGTAGATAATCCTCGTCTCCTTTGATTTTCAAGAAGCAATAGAAATAACATCATCTGGTTCGTTTGTTTTTGAGAAAAAAATGAATTTTGTCATAAGCACTTGGTTCCAACTCATCAAGTACATCATCTGGGCGGCGGCGAGTCTTCTTCCTCGATGGTCCTCGCGGCGGGGTTCCTTCAACAATGGCGTCTTAGTTCCGGTCGAAGGCTGGTGGATTTGGGTAGTGGCTCAATGGCGTCTCAGATCCAAATCCACCACGATTCCGTCGGAATCACCCTCGTCTGTCGCCGGAGAATCCGTCCTCTTCTCCCGATGAAAAGCCTAGATTCCCGATCTCATGGCCTCTCGATGGTGCGATCTCTCTCGATTGGATCTTAAATATCATGGAAGCCTTCGACCGGTCCTCTCGCAACCTCTCCCCATCCGAATTTCCCTTTGTCTCGCAACCCCTCCCCATCCGATTTTGTTGAAAATTTATGATGATTGATGGGATATTGGAAGATCTTTTAACTGTTACCAAATTCCATTAACAGTTTCCTTATTTTTAGGCTAATTAATATTTCTTTTAACTATTACCTTAAATACTTAATTAAGATTCTTTTCACATCTTATTTATCTTTTTTATTTTAATTGTTAATATTAGGGGCCTAGTTTGTTTTTTAGAAAATAAAGTTACCCTACTACCTTAATCTTCTCAAAATAGTTTTAGGTAGAATTCAGAAAGGTGTATGAAATTCTCCAACCTGTAATAGCGAAAGAGTCCAAAAATGTCTGTCCGACTTGCTGTCCCTCTGTTTAAATTTACCACTCAATGGAATCATGATAGTGATGTCTCCCTTGTGCCTAACATTTCTACCAGGGCTCCCTCTTAAGCCCAGACCTCAATTGCCATTATTACTTGTACTCATTTCCTGAGCATATGCAACTTCGATTTTCAAATTTCAAAATTCTCACACATCAATTCTTTAACCACCACAAAGAGCTAACCTATCCGAATCTTTGTCAGACTCCTTAATTTGTTAACAAGAATTAGTTATTAAAAACCATACGAGCACCCCTCAACTCTTTAATGACTACATATAGAACCCTTCGGTTCACAAATCTCTATAAATGAAAGAGTATGGACAAGGGTTAAACCCGATAAAACTTTGGATAAGACTGGTATGCTCATGACTTTGTGTCCGAATTTCGGGCTTGACCCGAGTCCAACCCAAAAAAGGGAAAGTGAGTTTACTGAGGTCTCCTTGTGGGTAATCGGTAAATGAGGTGAAATCTCAATGAAGACAAAATTTAAGGGAGTTGTAATATGTAACTCCCTTCCTTTCCCTTGCCCTTACTGAGCATTTGGACTTCCAATTTTCCCGTTGATAAGTATATGGGTAGAACTAGAAGAGTGTGTGGAATCCGTGGAGCTAAAGATCTGGAAGAACTGAGCAAGAAACGCAAATGCAAGGATATGGAGCTGAACTAGAGATAGAGGATGACGAACAAGGAACTCAATGGTGCTCTTTCCACCTTCACATTCTTCTTTCTCGTTCTTCCGTTATCACTGTTTTCAGGTATACTCTTTGCTCAATTTTCCATTACCTGCTTAATTTCAACCAATATCGCTTTTGAGTGTTCTTTACTCTGCTTGATTTTTTCTGCTAACACGCGTTTCATTCAAATTCAGTATCATTTGGTAAACCGTTTCGATAGTTTTTCGGTTAATTGAACACATGCTCACTTCTTAATTAAGAAATCTGATTGTTCTTCTAATTTGGGTCGTGGGTCTTCAATGGAATTTCAGTTGAAGGGAACATAGTATCACAGATCAAGCAAACCAAGGAAAATGACGGACCCTATGTCGGGGTTAACATTGGAGTCGATGTCTCAAACTTGCTACCGCCAACCGATTTGGTCTCCTTTCTCCAGCTTCAAAAGATCACCCATGTCAGGCTCTATGACGCTGACCCGGATTTACTCAAGGCCCTTGCCCGAACTAAGATCCGAGTCATAATCGGAGTGCCCAATAACCAGTTAATTGCAATTGGATCATCAAATGCTACAGCTGCTTCATGGGTCAATCGCAATGTGGTTGCTTACTACCCAGAAACCCTAATTATTGCAATCTCTGTTGGTGACGAGGTATTAACCACCATCCCTTCTACTGCTCCTTTGCTTCTGCCTGCAATTCAGTCCCTCTATGGTGCCCTTGTTGCTTCTAATCTTCAAAATGACATCAAAGTCTCAACACCGCATTCGGCTTCCTTGATTCTTGACCCTTTCCCACCATCCCAGGCATTCTTCAATACTTCCATGACACAGTATCTGTTGCCAATTATTCAGTTTTTGTCGAAAACCGAATCTCCGCTTATGATGAATCTCTACCCCTACTATGTTTTCATGGAGAACAAAGGGGTGGTACCGCTTGATAACTCACTGTTCAAGCCCTTGACACCCTCCAAGGAGATGGTAGACCCTAATACTTTGCTCCACTATGACAGCGTATATGATGCAATGATTGATTCTGCATACTTCTCTATGAAGAACCTCAATGTAACCGATGTTGTGGTGCTCGTGACCGAGACCGGTTGGCCTTCGAAAGGGGACTCGAAGGAGCCTTATGCTACCTTGGACAATGCAGATACATATAATTCTAATCTCATCAATCATGTGTTTGATAGGAGTGGTACACCATTTCGGCCTGAGATGACTTCTAGTGTGTACATATACGAGTTGTTCAATGAGGATTTGAGGTCTCCCCCTATTTCGGAGGCAAATTGGGGTTTATTTTACGGGAACAAAACAGCGGCGTATCTGTTGCATGTCTCAGGGGGTGGCACTTTCTTAGCAAATGACAGTACAAACCAGACGTATTGCATTGCCATGGATGGAATGGATACCAGGACCATTCAAACAGCTTTGGATTGGGCATGTGGTCCAGGAAGGGCAAATTGCAGTGAGATTCAGCCTGGGGAAGCATGTTACCAGCCAAACAATGTTAAGAACCATGCTTCTTATGCTTTTGACAGCTATTACCAGAAAGAAGGGAGGGCTTCGGATTCCTGTGATTTCAAGGGTTTGGCCATGATTACTACAACAGACCCTAGTAAGCATCATGCTTCTCTTCTTTCAGTTCTCAACTTATGATTATTGCTTGCTGGAAAAGGCCAAGGTTTAGTCATACCTGGGGAGTCTTTTTAAGAGGTTTCTTTTATTCATAGACTCCCAACTTAGCTCATAGTTTAATATCCTTGTCATTTTTTTTTATATAATTTCTGCAATATTCTATTATAATTGATTGGAAACTTGGAGACTTGTGGTCAATTGTAAGTAAAAGGGCTACCGAGTCTTGCTACCATCAATTGCCAATTGAAACTAGTTGAGCTTCTATGTTCACATAACTTACATGCAACAGGACCTGCTTCTTTGTTTTATTGTGAAGTTATTGAGTGAACATCATACAATTGGTAATGGAGGGTGCCAAAAGCTCTTGACATATATGTTTTAAAGGATTACTAGGGGAGTTAAGGTAATGGTGTCATATCAAATCTTCTTTCTTTTTCTACTTTCTTTTGCTTTAGAATGAGAGGAATCAAGTATTCTCTTAGATAATTAAGTAGAGAGAAAATGATGCCCCTACAAAACTATCAAACAAAGGCACATTTCGACCATTGATTGTGCTGATATACCATGAAATTGTGGGTTCTTCATTCTTGAATGAAAGGATGGGCCCTTCATTTTGTAGCTTTCTTGCCTGTGATTGGACGTGGGTGGAAACTCTGTGAAAATAGCATTATTGGTACGATAGTATTGTCATTCATCTTTGAAATGAATCTGGTTTGTCTTTACCAAAATATATATTTCCAGCCTTTGAACAATGCACATTTCTGTGATAGGAAGTATGGGATGTCCTAAAAAAGCACAGCAATAGACATGGGATGTCTTGAAACGGATAAGTTTGTTCAGGCTTCTTGCATTCGGCGAGTAGAAATCTATCCTTCCAAAAGAAGAAAGAATCGAATCAAATCAAATCAAAATTAGAAAACTGAACGACGATTGTTTACAGTACCTGAATGAATTTTCACTTGACCATTTTTTAAATTTTTGTTGGCATATTGTAGGTCATGGGAGTTGCATTTTTCCTGGAAGGTAGCCCTTCTGTCTCTGGTTCTTTCTTTTTGATTCATCTATTGATTAATGGAGTGAGCGGAATTGGATGTTGTGCTAACATTGTGTGTCTGTTGATTGGTTTGGGTGCAGCAAGAAGGTTAGCAATAGCACAAAAGAGTCCTTCAGCTCAGCTCAAGTTAGTTCAGCCGGATCAATTAGCATCAACCTCTGTATCTTAGTCATGTCTACTATTTTGTTCATTTCTTCTGTCATGCCCTTAAAATAAGGTTCATGTATTCTTCTAAATTAAGGTTCATGCTTTTGCTTTGTTTTGTTACATTCCATTTGGAAGAGGTTCATGCTTTATATAAATTATATGTAACTATTTTAGATTGATGTACTACTCGCCCATTGTCAATAAATTTTAGGTTGAAACATATATTATACAGTTTACATTTACTGGTCACTTTGTTGTTCTCGTATACAAATAATACACATAGAACCGAGATATCCCAAACCAAATGATAACGTGAAAGCCTGTTCTACTGATCAGCATTTATTCCTACTCTTCCAACAACTACTCACGAGACAGAAATCTAGAGTACATATCATTCTTCTCAATACCAATTTGATCAGCATTGATGTAAACTCTCATTACACGAAAAAAAGAAAGCAGAAGACATACCTTTTGATTAGTTTGTGTCTAAATATACAACCAACTCTGCATGAATTCAGTCATATCCATCAGACATACTCCCAACTGTATCCTGATCATCTTTCGTGATCTTTATCAATTTGATTCCTCGAAACTTGTATATATAGCATTATTCCATGATCTCTTCTCATTAACACTACTTGCTCTAACAAGATCGCTTCTATATCTTATCAAAATGGATACCAAAATTCTTTGCATTCTTGTGCTCGTCTCAGCTCTAGGCATCAGCGTCTCCCCGATTGATGCTCGGAAGCTTGAGACCCAAGGAGTGGAGAGGGCGTCGTTTAATGACCAAAAGACGTTCGGCCTCCCAGTGGGAGGCAGCGGTGACCGTGGCATAGGAATTGGACTTGGTGGAGGAGCTGGCCTCGGCCTTGGTATTGGTGGTGGCAGCGCCGCTGGGGGTGGTCTAGGAGGCGGTGCTGGGGGTGGTCTAGGAGGCGGTGCTGGGGGGCTTGGTGGTGGAGGGGGTGGAGGTGGTGGGGGCGGTTTGCTGGGAGGAGGGCTAGGGTATGGCGGTGGAGCCGGAGTGGGGCTTGGAGGGCTCGGAGTTGGCCTTGGAGGAGGCAATGGTGCCGGTGGTGGGCTTGGTGGTGGTGCCGGTGGTGGATTTGGTGGAGGACTCGGACATGGCGGGATTCCCTAAATTAATGTGAATCTGCATGGTTGGCTAATTGCATAACTTGCATCCTTCCACCCTCACCCTCAAGTACCGCATGGACTAGATGTCCCTATTTCCTAGCTAATTGTGTTTAATAATTGGATTAAGGTTCTATAGTAACCAATTGATGTTAATTTAAAAAAGCAATTGTGGTGTAAATCGATGATTAATAATGGAGCTTTGAGTTGATCTGTTCCATCGTATTGTGATGCTAATAGGGAGGCTATCCGGCTGTTTGGATCGAACATCCGCATATAATTTGTTGGTAAATCATGATCTGATTTGATCCGTACCGGTCGGATATCCTGCATTTTATGGATAGACCGGTGCGGATAATTTGTTTACATACATGCATACACAAGGATGGTTTGCACAACAGAATAGAATGCTTGGAGAATAACCTGAAGTCGCAATGACGACATTGAGTTGAGCCTTCATCTACACCCGCGGCCACTGCGGGCTAACTACCTGCAAAACCATAAAGTTATGGTTATTTGGAAAATTTGATGCCCTGATGTTAGTTAGGTATAGCTATGAGAGCAATTTAGGTAAGCATTATTGGGAAAATGAGAAACAGGTTCATTAATGAAAGACCTCAAGAGTGGTAAAGACGAGACTCATTCTGCTGGCAACAACAGAGGGTTCCTCGGCATGTCCTACTACTGCCATCTGCTCCATTTGCAAAGTCTTGACAGGCAGCCTTAGAAATGACAATATATATAACCAATCAATTTGTAATACTTGACATAGAATTGGTGGAGCAAAGAAGCTCACCATGCCATGCCTCTCACATAATATGCATTTGCTATGATTGCGCAGAAGCCTTTCCACTGGAGTAATGTATCCTCCGACACAGGTGGCGTAGATGACCATCTGATCACAGTAGGTTGAGGCGTGCACAGGATGGTTATAAATAGAATGCTCAGCCAGAGAATGCACTCTTCCACCTGCAAGATACTAACAACTCTCAGAACTGGATATCAAATGACTCATTGAATCGCCAACCAGGTAGAGGTAGTGTGACTCACTTCTTCAGAAAATATCTTGGATTTGACACTGCTATTTCCACCACCACCATATCTTGGACCAGATTCCTTGAGATTAATGAGCTCTTTCCTTAATCCTTCACCGGTGCACCCTAATGCATATGCATTCACCCCGGCCCTTATGAACTCCTGCACCCTCAACACAAAATCCAGCATCACATTTCAGATACCTCAACATCAAAAACAAAGATGACTTGGCAGGACCTTAAGGTTGTCATTGCCACCGCGCTCAATTGCATTTCGGTAACGCCTCAATAAGCTGATTGCTATGTTTCTAGACGACCGATACTCATCATCTGCTGAACCTATCTCATCATACTGGCACTGCAAAAGCCACATAAATGAGCATCCCAGAAACACTAGTATTTCACCAATAAGTTCCTGACTCAAAATATAACAGAGGCATGTTACCAACCAGCCATCTCTTAGAAACAATCTCATGTGACAAGAAACGGCCCTTTTGCCGATTTAGGGAGCTTCTTAAAAGGCCATCGTTATGGGAGCTTGCAATTGGATGATAACATTTTGTCTTGCGATTAGGGACATCACGAATTATCTGATTGTCAATGCCACTCAAGCACTTGCTAGTAGCAGTAGCTTCCACAGCATGCATCATTACCATGGCTGAACCATGATCAAATTTCCCTTCAACAGTTTAGGATTTAAATTCGAGAATCAATCAAATTATCCAAGTCAGACTGAGCAACCATTCCAAATACTAGCATAAAGTACGGCTAAGCGCAGCTTGGGGCGCTATAGGAAACCCTAGGCGCCGAATTATTTATGGTAGGGCGCAAGCCGCTGCTCCAAAATTCAATCTTTGTTTTTCCCTATAATATTCAGCCTGATTCAGTATCATTTTTCTCCCCTTTTTAAGAATCCTCAAACTCTGTTATTGCGCTGCTTGTGGGAGCAGCACATGTGAAGTTCAGCATCGTTGTGATCTTGAAAAATACCATCCCAACCTAACCCCAATCTTCTGGGACATGCTGACGACATTTTTCTTAAAATTTGATAATAACTATTGGCGCTCCGACTAAAGTGGTTGTATTACGATATTCAGTACCAGATTAGAACATATGATTACTCAATATCTATGACGAATCAACAAAAAAGTTGAAATTGAAAAACATAAGCAAATAAGATAACGCTTCAAACCAGCTTATAAATGAGAAGATCGCCTTCCTCTGCATAAAGTTGTGATCTTCCACTTGCAAATTTGACAGATTTTCTTATGCTTAACAATATCGAACTAGGGACAAACGGATATATATAGAAAGAGAAAGAAGGGAAAGATATTAGAAAGAATCTCAAGGTGAAATGGCGGCCACGAAACAAATTCATGGTAGCCAAGATTCGATTTATTTATTTATTTTCCGTGGCGACAGAGTACTTTTTTTCATTCTTTTTTTTTTTTTTAACTTTTTGAGAAATCTACACTCTCATTATTAATTATAGTAAAATGTTTTTTAGTTTCATAAATCAACCTTTGTTCGATTATATATTTTTTTGTAGAATTTTGTTTCAACTAATTTACTTAATTACAAATTCAGGGATCAATTGCTATTATAAATATATTTTATATCTGTGTATTTTGTATTTATTTTCTCTTCTATAAATACTACCCGTGAATATAAGTATGATCTATGGTTTGCTCTGATCCACCCATTTAAATGCTATACAGAAGAAAATATAGTATAAGAATCACAAGTGTTTTGAATTTGATTTTTAGTGGGAGTTTTATCACTCTTTTTATCTCAAAAAATTTAAACTACCCAAGATTTAATTTATTCCATGAACCGATTTGCATGTACTAGTGTGGAAGATTCATTGATTTGGGATTAATACATCCGCCGCCTTATGTCCCGGGAGCCGATGTAACCCCTCCGTCGGTATCAGTGTCGCCCAATAAACCGCCAGATAAATCCCCTTCTTGGAGCCATATGTTATTTAGAGCCAATGCGTGGAAACGGCTTCCAATGATTCCGGAAGATCTCAATGAAACTAGCAGGGTTAAAATTGAGTTTCCTAAAGGAGAATATTCTATCCTTGCTATTACGGTAAATCCGAAAATTATTCAAGTATTGAATACACCTTGGAAGAAGTCTATTGTGGTGAAGCTTGTGGGACGTATGGTGTCATATGGAGTGTTCTAAAGGATCTTGCGACTAATATGAAAACCGGTAAGCGGATGGTCTATCATTGATTTACTGCATGAAGTTTTCCTGATACTGATATGTTGGAAGCCCTGACAAGCGGTCCATGGAAGATGTTTGGCCATTGCATGCTCATGCAACAGTAAGATCCGTCATTTGACCCGTACACGTCCAGTCACAGGGGAAGACATGCCCTGATGCACCTCTTCAGTGATATGTATGACCTGATCACTGAGGTCCTTTCATATTTGAATGTACACAAGGTAATTGGTCCTTTTATATCTGAATGCAATAGAAAAATTGCCGAGTGAGTGTCACTTATCCCTGTTAACGCTCAGGGTGCGTGTCAATTATCCCCATTAACGCTCACGGTGCATGTTTGCAGAAACCTGGCAAACACCGGCAGCCCGCAAACTGTATGCCATCCAGCAATTGACGTTTACTATTTTTTATTGTAAGGGGAGAGAAGCAAACAAACAAGCCCACACATTCAAATTTTTCACCAAACAAACGGGAGCTTCTAACTGTAGAAACGTGGAGATAGCCTTCTTGCCTTTACGTGTCTCATACATCGAGTAAAAGCCTCCTAGGATCTTCCACCACATCCTTAATGCGACGGAGGAAGAAAACTGCCTCTCTACCATCGATCAGGCGGTGATCATAAGTCAGTGCAATGTACATCATCGGCCTTGAAACCACCTCTCCTCCAACCACCATTGGTCGGTTGACGATTGAATGCATACCCAGGATAGCAGACTGTTGAAAGAGGATGGCAAACACAATTCAGCAAGTGGATAAAAGTCATCAAAAATAAAAAAAATTATGATGTACCTGTGGAGGGTTGATGATAGGGGTGCTTATTAGGCTTCCATAAACACCACCATTTGATATTGTGAAAGTACCCCCAGCCATCTCGTCAATAGATATGGTTCCATTGGTTGCCTTCTTTGCGAGAGTGTTGATCTCCTTCTCTATGTCGGCAAAGTTCATTGAACCGGCCTCACGGATAACAGGAACCACCAGCCCCTAGAGGAGTCAATGGATGACAAAGTACAGCGTCACAACTCTGACACGTCTCTTTTTCAATACTAAAAACAACACAAATTTCATTCTGAATCAATTCTATTGATCATTAAAAATGAACCTTTGGAGTGCCAACTGCAATACTGATATCAATATAATCTCTATATATTATGTCATCCCCATCAATCACCGCGTTAACAATTGGTTGGCTCTGGAGTGCACTCACTGCAGCCTGAATCAAATAAACAAGTCAAAAACACCATTTCCTGACGATTAAGATGGACAATGCCTGAAAATCAACTTTACCTACTTTGACAAATCCTGACATAAATCCTAACTTCACCCCGTGTTTCTCAACAAATGCATCTTTATAGTCAGAGCGCAGCTTCATCAAGTTTGTCCTGATACATCAGTCCATGGCAAGTTACAGCATCAAGAAGGATTTTTTACACAAACCCAACTTCACAAAATTCTACCAGTTGTAATCATCATCAACACTTCCCCATTATACAGTTACTTCTTCGGTTTCCCCTATCCCCACTTCCTAGTTCCATGATAAATTTCCCCAAAGCTAGAAACCACACCCACACACCCACTTCTCTCCCCCTTTTCTTCTTCACTTTTGTCCTTCAAACTAAGGGAGTGTATGTTTTAAAACAAGTATTACTAATACATAGTATTAAGTGTATTGGCCCTCAAATTTCCCCATCACAATCACATCCGACACATCCTATAGTCAAAAGCTATATTTTCATTTTTAAATCCATAGGAACTCAAACTTTCAATATCAAGAATGGTCAGGAAGAGCAATGCGTTGCCCAAGTATCATAGCATGAGTGCCCAAGCAATGATTTAGAAAGATATACAATAATCATTCTATTACATTGCATAACTATTTGAAAAGTCAGCATTACTCATGAAAAACTCACATATCTATTTCATTGAATGTAGTCAACAAAGCAAAAGTGTTTTGGGAGTCCTTTAACCGAGTTGCAACTCGTTTTCTGAGTCTTGTCATAGGAACCTGCAAAGAAGATCATTCCAGTGTCAAGAGGAGATATTCCACTACTAATAATAGCAACACCAACTGCAATAGTTATATCAGAGATGACTCAATAATGAGGAAAAGAAACATGCTCACCCTTCTTTCTCTTTCTTTTGGCGGTAGTTGAGGTTCTGAAGGTGAAGTCTTAGGGGGTATAGAAGGTGCTTTCAGGGAAGGAACTTCAGGTTTGGGCTTCTCCGAAAGAGGCTTTTCAGCCTTCACCTTTTTCTCTTTCTTTTCCTGCTGTGAAGGAGCTGCCTTTGTGGTTGGAGGCTCAGATGGAGCAACGTGGGATATAGTCTCGCCTGTTGAAATTACTGCAATTTTTGTTCCTGGCTCTACAGTGTCACCTTCTTCAGCAATAAACTAACAAACATGTAAGAACGAAATGTTATCTCTTGGCCCATTTTGGCTACATGGATAGGAAAAGAAGATCCATATACTAGATTCACATTTTAAAGACGTGTGTTTGTGTTCGTAATACCTCTTGAATGACGCCAGCTTCAGGACTAACAACATCAATGGTGACCTGATTTGAGAAGAAACAACTATTTATATGGTAACAAGTCGTTGATGCAACATGCATATACCTGTGACCAGCTATTAATATTGTTCAAAATAACGTACCTTATCAGTCTCAATCTGAGCAATCGGCTCATCCATTTGAACATGATCACCAGGTTCTGCACCAGTTTTCCGAATTCAAGAGAAACAAGTCCCGGGGTTGCAGAACATCATTGATCAAGATAAGATAGGCTTTATAGTAGTACAAAATTTTTAAATAGAAGCAGAAAAGTATACTATCACTTACTTTTCAAGAATGTAGCAAGAGTACCATCAGTAATTGATTCCCCCATGAATGGGACCACAGCTTCAACTTCACCTACATTTAGTGGTATCAAATTGAGTGTATTCGGCGGACCAGCAAGTGTATAAAGAAACTTAATCAGAATATCATTTTGTAACATCTAACCACTGTCAGATGAATAGAACCTCACGCTGAAGTGAACGGGAGAATCTAGTTGACGACGTAGTAAGGCTAGCCTGTGAACCAAAAGCATAAAAGCTAGAAAGAATTGAAAATTGTTTCTGTACAAATAAAATGTGCTATAAGAAAAATAGAAAACATTTTTTTCTCAAAAGAGTCCCTTCACAAACCGAATGAGGCTTGAACAAACCGAAGAACCTACGATAAATTACAAGAAACAATGTCAAAGATTATGAACCAAGTGCTGTTTTGCAAACACAGAGACCATTATGTCATAGACTTACCCGAATGACCATGGTGACTAACATTCCTTAGGAGTGTTGATCTTCTTCCTAGAGGGGCAGCCTACCACCATTTCAAATTTGGAATAAATAGTACTGTCTGACAATAATCTTCAACAACTAGAATTTCATGCAATCATGTCCTGAAAGGACAACGGCACTAACAATTTTCTCCATGAAATGAAGAAAGAAAAAAGTTACATGACCAGTATACAAAGTTACAGAATGATTATGGATGCAACAGGAATTTTTATCCAACAAAAAGAAGAGGATAAATGTACAATACTAATCTCAAGGAAAACCGTAAAACAAATTAAACTCTGATCCTCTTCATGACCTTCGAGAATACAGTACAACACTATCAATGTTATCCACTAATACACGTGCAAAATATGTACTCAATCCTAACTAGTAATGTTACAGATTTATCAAAAATGAACAGTGATAATCATGCTTCAAACTTTTCAAAACATCCCAATTCAGGAGGATAACTGTTTTATGCCAAATTAAAACCAAATAACTAAGGGAAACAATAATACATCTCATCCAGCGGGATGTACCATGCTCATCCACGAAATAAGCATTAGCTAGTCTAAAACCTTACCAAAGATAAACAATCCATGATAGTGTAATATCAACCTAAATCATCACTATAAATAAACAGAAAATTCACAAACAGCTAAGACACATTTTCAAAATATACAGCAGCAAAACTAACCATTGCAACAAATCTGCAATCCCAAAAGATTTACCTTCGTGTAACCACATATTAATAATTACATACCCAAATTCAATCTTTAGCATACAGGTTGTCCAACATCGTTAAGCTAATAATTAACTAATTAATCAACAGAGCCACCCATAAGTAAATATTGTCTCGGTCACCTTCCATTGGAACATGACATGCCACTATCTCCTATACTAGTATACCATGAATCAAAACAAAGAAAGAATTGCAACAAACAGAACAACTGGACTAGCAGATACCTCCTCTGAGTGCGTAGCATAGCTTCTGTGCACCGAGGGTACAGCAGGGTGTGTTCTTTGCAGTGATCGGTGCCTCAAAACCTGACCGACCATAACAGATCAAAACAACAATTGTATAAGAGAAATGCAACTGGGATCAACCCATAAGCAAACCCTAAAAACGAAATTGGCCGCTTACCGTAGAACACGAGGCTCCGCGAGCAACGTTCTTCCTTATAGCTCCGAACATCTCTTTACTCATCCAGTCCAAACAAACAGAAAAGATTATTCAGTTTCCAATCATAGGGTTTCGAAATTTCGCATCCCAAAAACCAGCTCAGTGCAAAATCATAACGAAAGTATATATTCGATGAAATAGCCAAAGCTACTCGAGTTTTGGGATTTCATCACCCGTTTGATGTCGAAGATTTATTCGAGTTTATTACAATTTAAGCACTATAAGAGTATAGATATCGGATCCAAGGAAATACAGATAATCATCTGACCTTCTTCACTGGAGCTCGGAGCTCGTTAAGATTAGGATGGGTCGCTGGCCCGCTTCTACAAAAGGTGTGACGGATTGCAGTTTTCTGACCGAGTCTAGAAGCACTAATGGTGATTCGAGCTCAAATGTCAATATTCACACCCTGAGGATTTCAGCTCAGATACTCCTTTCGGTGTTTCTTTTCGGTAAATACATAATGGGTTTGGGATTTGGAAGAATTTTCGACACCAACTTTTTCTTTAATTAAAATTTTTGTTTTTTTTTATTATTTTTGTTTTTTATTGTCATTACAATTGATGACAATATGTTAACTAATTGGAAGCTGATTGTATAGTTGTTGATAGTAGGGTTGATGACATTACTATTGGAGTCGATACTAGTATGGTCGATGGTGGTGGAGACAACGTAGTTGGTGACGACATTTTATTGGTTGACGACAACACGGTTAATGATAGTACAATACAATTATTAAGGTAAGGTTGACATTTCATTCCGATAACAAAATGATTTCGAAACAATAAAAAATTATGTTTTTTTAGAGATATTTTAACACATTAAAGTAATCTCATCAATTTCATTTATTTTTCTTACCCTTATCCGATTTCATTCCGTTTTCATTTCACCTTTCCAACCAAACACTAAAACTGAACCACTACGAGGAAAAACAAAACTCCAACTAAACACTAAAACTGAACCACTACCAGGAAAAACAAAACTCCAACTAAACAGATGCTCAGAAAGGAGCACCAAGTCTAAAAGAGTTACGTAACCGTGTACTAAATTTTGGGATTATTTGAGAGGGGTTTTCGGCCAATTGAACACCGAACAGCACGAAATTGGGATAAACACTCTACATTGATCATTAAGATATTACTTTTGCAAAATGGGCTCCTAGGAAAAACAATAAAAATTAGGCCTGTCCCTATAAAAATAGGGGTCAATTGAAATGATGGTTTTTACTTTCGACTTTTTGATTTTTTAAATAAAGTGAGGAAAAACTCTCATTAAATCATTCATTTAGAAACTCATTTCCCATATCCTCCATTCTTCCAAAAAAATCTGCCCGGAAAAACAAGAACAGACCGAAGGGCGAGCGAGAGATCTAGGGTTTCCTTCGAGCGGGAGAGATCTAGGGTTTCCGTCGAAGGACGAGCGAGAGATCTAGGGTTTCGCCGTCAAGGTTGACACGAGGTAGGGCTACGCCACTGGTTTCCGGCACCGGCGCCGCTGTCTGATCGTCGTTCCGTCACGAACCCTCCTCTCTCTCACCGTTGTATGCTCCGTCGTTGCCGGAAACCAGATCTGTATTTTTTGGGTAAGCTATTTCTACTAGATTTTTGGTATGCATTTGATTCGTTTTAGTAAGTAGTAGTGGATATGTGTTTGATTTTGTGTGTGTAGTTTGGGTATGTATTATGAAAGAGATTGATTACTTAACATTTGTATTTTTTGGGTATTGTTTTAAATTGAGTCTATTTGTGTGCATTTTTGGTATGCATTATTGAAGATAGGCTTTTGTTGTTTGGAGTATGTATTTGTTATTAAAGATAGGTTTTTTTGGTATTGATTATTGAGTATATGTGTGTGTAGTTTGTGTATGCATTTTTGAGTATATGTGTGTGCAGTTTTGGGTATTTGCTTATTGAGTGGTTGATATGCATTTTTTTTGTATGCATTTTTGGTATTGCTTATTGAATGATTAATATGCATTTTTGGGTATTGCTTATTTAGTATATGTGTGTGCGGTTTGGGTATGCATTTTTGAGTATATGTGTGTGCACTTTTGAATATTGCTTATTGAGTGATTGATATGCATATTTTTGGGTATGTATGTATTTTTGGGTATTGCTTATCGAGTGATTGATTTGCATTTTTTTATTGCTTATTGAGTATATGCGTGTGCAGTTTGGGTATGCAGTCTTGGGTATTGTTTACCCAAAAACAAACATTGCAGCTTACCCAGAAATAGAACAGGGGCTGTTTCCAAATTCCGGTGAAGAGAAGAAGAAAGGACATGCGATTGAAAGAATTTGAGTTATGGAAGAAGAAAGGACATGAGTTTATAAATATGGAAGAAAAAGGGGCTGCATTTATTGGGCACAAATTACATGTAAAATGTTCATCAACATTGACACCAATCAAATCAATGCTGTCACTTTTTATACTTTTTCTGTTTTCATCTACTATATAGGAGCCCATTATATAAATTACAAATTGGGAGACCCTAATTTCAACTTAATGGTGTAAAAGGCTTAGAATGCCAATTTTCCTTTATTTTTCTTACCCTTATCCAATTTCATTCCGTTTTCAATTCACCTTTCCAACCAAACACTAAAACTGAACCACTACGAGGAAAAACAAAACTCAAACTAAAACCGAACCACTACCAGGAAAAACAAAACTCAAACTAAACAGATGCTCATAAAGGAGCACCAAATCTAAAAAAGTTACGTAACCGTGTACTAAAATTTGGGATTATTTGAGAGGGATTTTCGGCCAATTGAACACCAAACAACACGAAATTGGTATAAACACTCTATGATCATTAAATTACGCTTTCAAAATTAAAAAAAAAATAAAATAAAGGACAATGGTTGATATTGGAATTTTGACTTTGGCATCGGTATTACTTTCTGCAGTTACTCCTGCTGACAAACCAAATTCACCTGACCACTCTTGCAGAATTTCTGATTGTCGGAGTACGCATCAAGGTTACATATTATTAATAGCTCCGAGAAATTTATGGTTTACATCAACGGCTCTCAAGAAACTATCACCAAACCACTATTTATGTTCCATCCACAGATCCACACAGCACATCTAACATGACATGCTCCTTCATGCTTGAGTTATGGTTTTGCCAAGGCCATTGATCTTGCTCGTAGGTTCAGAAAAATTCCCCTGAAGGTTTGCAATAAGATAAATCAAGGCTATGTAAAAATACTCATAAAATCTTTCTTCCGTATAAGAGCAAAGATACAGAATAAAATCATGTAGAGGAAGGCACAAACACTATCATACCAGCCGAATGCAATCAGGCTTTGGAAAACCACACGCAGTTGCAATGGAACATACTGGTGGTTTATCCATCCAAATACTGGCCAGAACTGCACAATGAAAAAACATCAAGGTTCTCATAAATGCAGATTTTGACACCAAATGCTATAGAAATCAGCTTATATACCGTCCATGCTGTCAACTGCACTGATGGATAATCTTGCTTCAGCTTACTCTTCACATGGATCCATGGTCTTCCTAAATTTCATAATCACGAGTTTTCCACAGTCACATAAAAACTACTTCTCAGGTAATGAAGATAAAGAAACATATTCTTCTATATAGATATGGATTTGTTGAAAGACCATAGTCTGCCATCACAGTGACTATATTGTGACAGATTAGATTTGAATCACTAAATGGTATGCTTTCTAAGATCTAGAGAGTCATAAAACATGGGAAATGTAGAGTCTGTTTCGTCTTCACATTTCAAGTTTGAAGGATGTTTTATTTTCATATAAATTGTTATGTTTGTAAGTCACCTTTATTTGCAAAAATGATAGCCCAGAAAGATGTGTTTCCAAAAGTGTGTTTCTCTCTAGTTTTGCAAATAATTGAATATTAAATATTGAAAATTAAAAATTGAAAATTGAACCGACAAAGCCTTCATCTACTAGATATGCCAGAGAAAGAATGATAACTGCAAAGCAAAAAAAGGTCCTTGAAAAAGTCAAATAGTTGCAGGATGCTTCTTGTGTGCTTCTGCAGCTGTATGTCAATTGTCCTTAGATTGCGGGAGTCCAAGGCATCGATCATATCATAGCCAAAACACTTTTCATTCAGTAAGCCCCTTTTATAAAACACCATTCATTTCACGTCTCTGATAAACATACTTTCTGTCGATAAACTTACCCTCCACAATTAGCCCAAAATAAACCATAAAGAGCATATTGTTCAGAGGGGAAACTGTCAGCTGCTCTAGCACCACCTGAAGCAGCAAAAAGAGCAATGCTTAAACAGATTCAGAAAAAAGATGGCTTTATGAGTATATACTCTGAGAAAAGTGGATTGACAGCCAAGTGATCACTATCCACAATTCTCATGCATGGTAGTTTGTACCAGAAGATCCTTGGATTACCTTTTTAGCGACTGTTTTCGTATCCTTCTTCCCTTTGAAAATCTTATCCAGCAACAAATGCATGAAATGCCCAAATGGTCCAAGATAACCAAACCCAAAGAGCTGTAGATTCCAGTGTTAGGCGATAGTGAAGACTGCAAAGTTAAACAAGAAAACCAACTACAAAGAGATATACAGACCAACCACATTGTATGAGCTTCAAAGTTCATATTCATAATGGTTATGGAACTTGAGGATTAACACTAGTCTAGCAATCATCTGCATTTCAAATGGCTTAAGCAACTGATTGAATTGAAAGAGAACAACATGGCCCAAAAGACAATCCTTCATTACTAGAATTAGTCTCATTTCTACAGCTTTATCAACAACTGAACCAAGAAGTCATATCCTATAACTACACTTTGTGGGCACTCAAGAAAGGACGAGAGTAGGACTGGTGGTGGTAGTGATAGGGCGCATACAAGATTTTGACAGAGCATCGGAATTTGAGAAATTGATATCAATACCGAATCCTAATTCCTTATACTGATATCGGTACCCAAAACAGCCACATAGGTGTTCATTACTTCATTTGCATTTACTCACCCCTTAGCATCCTACAAATGAACAGATCTGTATAAGATTAAGAAATTATTGTTCAGCAATCTTGCTTTATGTAGACTAAATCACGAGCTGAAACTATTTGAGATTGCCCATTTCCTCGAGGAAGCAACAAAAAACTGCAGTGTCTAGGTAAGCACACACCAACCCACATCATTCAACACATCAGGTTGGATCCCTCGAGTTCCCAACAACTCAATTAAAATCCATTTGTGTCCAATCAAGAACTGAATACAACAATTGAGAAAAAAAGAAGCAAAACAATACCACTTTGAGCAAAAGGCGCCTGAGCTGAATCTTCTGTATACCAGAGAGCTTCTGAGAAATTATGTCGCTTATAGCAGACAACACCCCTGCTGTTATTGCCTGCCAAAAAATTCATCCATATACACAATCGCTATAGTAAATAATACCCAGCTGTCAAACCTATGCAAAATCGTCAAAACTAAATCTTAGAAAGTGAAAGAGATTTAGAACCTTGGTTCTAAGAGGGTGCTTTTGAAGCTGATGGAAATACCCCTCTAAACCCTTCTTGGCTACGCTTCCCATGATTCCCAGCACCGATCTTTAAAAGAAACACCACAAACTGTACCCCTTTAAGGTCTCCGATCGGTGTTCTTCTTTTGGCTTGACGATTAGGATCAGTATATCTGTATATGCGAGGGGCGGAGGCCTGGGGTAGTAGGTAGGTATTTGCTCAATCGCAGGCGTCGGCTTGATTCTGAATCCTTTTGCGTCAATTCTCACGTGCCAAACAAGACCCAGCCCCTGCACAAAATTTCTTTTTACTTTAAAATTTTACCAAAAAGCTAAATCTTTATTAAAATTAGATTTGGAATCATGGGTCAGGGTTATGATGGTTTTAAAATATAATTTTTTAGAGTTGTGATTTATTTTATTTTTTTAAATAATGGGTATAATAAAATTAGATTTACAGAGTTTGATAATGAGAAATGACAAATTTACTTTCAAACTTGATTGGGGACGAGAAACCGAGAGAGGAGAGGAGATAAATCCAGATGAAAAGGCTTAACGTCTGACTTTTTGTTGTAAATTTATATTTTGGATAAGTGAGAATTAATAATTTTTTTTGGTTTTGGATGAGTGGGAACTCATAATTTACTTATAAATTTTGGATGAGTGAGAATTGGTTGTTTTTAAGGGTGCATATATAATGAAATGTAAAAACACAACGGATTCTCAAAATCTTGTAGATTTTGAAATAAACTCAAAAACATTGAAACTAAAATAAATTGCAATCCCCGGGATATCAAACTAAACCTTTTATAATTTCTCCGGTTCAAAACACTGAAATTAAATTAAACACCAATACCACCAAACTAGTGGTGTGTTTAGCAAATTTAGATTTTTTTTTTGATGTTGTTTGCTTTATAAGATAATTTTGTAGATGATTTATAAAAAAAAAAACTTTTTATATTTGTTTTATATAATTATATTCAAAAGGGTTTCATTAAAAAAAGGCATAAATATCTTTTTAGAAAAGGTTTAGTAATTTACTAAAATATAATTAAAGTTTATTCATATATTTTTTTGTCCTTGTTAAATGTATCACAAAAATTTATCCCAAATTCATCTTTACCAAATAATTTTTATTTTATATTTTTAACCTTTCAAAACTCCAACAAAAAAAACTAAAAAATCTCTTTATTTTATATATTAGATATTTAAATAATTAAAGGATATTCTTTTGGATCTTTCTTTTTAAGACGAAGATTTGACTTGAAATAATTCATAGAATATTCCAACCAAATCTCTTTCTTTTTGTGGGAAGGAGAGTCAGTGGTCTCCGGCGCATCTAGACGCGCTTTTATTAAGGCTAAGTAGTCATCAATCGGGGGATAGCCCGACCCCTTACATCATCAAGTAACACGTCCACTACACCCTCCGGCGGGTCAAACAATACATTCAATCCATTAGGAAGGTTCAAAGCAAAGCTAGCAATAAAATCCGCAACTCTATTCGCCTCGTGGTAGGCATGACAAAACTGGATGTCCTAATCTCTTTTCAGAAAGTATTGACACATACGTACCAGACTAGCAAGAGGATGGTGGGAGGTTATGTTGTTCTCGATGAATTTGATTACCAACTGGGAATCGGTTTCGAAAATCACCGACCGATAACCTATCTCCCAAGCAAAACTCAGGCCATGAACCAGACCTCATAGCTCAACTATGGGTACGGAACATATCACAAGATTAACACCAAAGCCTCTCACTCATTCTCCTACTTTATTCCTAATAACACCACCCGCACTAGCGAGCCCGTCTGCTTTCTTGGATCCATCCGTCTTCACCTTGATAAAGCCATCCGGTGGGGGAACCCAAGTAACGTTGATCCTACTCCTAGAACTTCTTCTGCAGCTCTCATGATGCCTACTCCAGACTCGAATGTACTCCTTGGTAACCTCCTTGACAAGCTTAACTCTATTGCCTCCGTTGATCTTATTAGTGAACGACGCCTCGTTTCTCCACTTCCATGTCCACCAGATACCAACTGCAAACAACTCACTCCACAAACAATTATCATTATAATGAACTTTAGATAAATGTTACCTCGAAGCCAAGATGAAAAGTGTGTGGAGAAGAAGTCATCGCAATAGTGCTCGGCCTGCATGGAACGCCACATGGACACAATATTAGAGCAATCCCTGAAGAGATGACTGAGGGACTAGGGGTACTGACTACAATAGTGACACGTATTGGATCGACTGAAATATCTCCTTTTCCTCTCCTCATTGTTGAGCACCCCACCCTTGAGGAGCTTCCACAAAAAAGCATTCACTCTCTCATGGACTCTAAGTTTCTAGAGGACACTGAAAATGTCCCCCTCGCTGGACTGCAAGTTATCGACATCGATGATGAGTCTGTAGGCTGAAGTAGTAGTGGAATTGTCATCCTGTGAAAGACTCCATTCAATCTCTTCTTTGTAGACAATAGACTCGCCATTGATGTTGTCGAGAGGCTCTTGTGTAACTGGTTTGATGGCTGCAAGCTTCAGCAGCATCGTCGATGGCAGTAATCTGTCAAACTGCTGCCAATCCCATCCTTGATTATCAATCCAGAAACTTCTGACCGGTCTCGCAAACTCTCTTGGGTCAATGGTCCCAACCACGTAGCTAGCAAGAGGGACGTCTCCGATCCACTTATCACTCCAGAAACATATGGAATCCCCGTCACCCAGGACCCACCTAGCTCCTCTAAGGATAACTTGATGTAAACCTTCCAGAATACCACGCCACACATGAGAGCCCGTAATCTGTGGTCTGGCACCTTCTTTGATGTACTTACCTTCTAACACTTTAATCCATAAACTCTCCTTGTCCTTGATAAATCTCCAAGCCAGCTTTCCCAACAAAGCATTGTTGGTCTCTCGCATACTTCTAATGCCAAGCCCTCACTTATCTTTCAGTAAGCAGATCTCGCTCCATTTGATAGTGTGTAGCCTCCTCTGACCGTCCGAGTTACCCCAGACAAAGTTCCGACACAACTTGTCGATCTCATCACACACACTCACCGGTAATGCAATGGTAGCCATGTTGTAAATGGGGATCAAGGTGAGCACGACTTTAGTTAAGGTGACCCTACCTGCAAAGCTCAAGGTATTACTTCTCCAACCATTAAGCTTCATATTAATCCTATCCAAAAGCGTAGAGAAGGTGGATTTTTAAACACGGCCCTGGAGAATCGGAACTTGAAGGTAATTACCAAGATTTTTGGTGACCTCTACCCCACTCACCCTCTCTAGGCTGCTGCAAAGCTTTCTCGACACGTTAGGAGAGACAAAAATTCTCGATTTTTGGATGCTAACCTTCTTGCCCGAGGCCTTACAGAAAACATCAATGCATCCCATAATGATTTTGATTTGGGAGATCAAAGCTTCAGCAAGCAAGGTGATATCATCAACACAAAATAAATGCGATAGTTGAGGACCTCCCCTAGAGAGAGTAATGGGTTTCCACTCACCTTTCTCAACGGACTCAAGAATCAGATGGTTGAGTCTCTTCACACAAAGAACAAAGAGATAAGGCAAAATCGGATCACCTTCTCGAATACCTCTCGCCGGGGTAAACTGCTCCGTGACTTCACCATTCCAAATGACTTGCATCTTGGCAGAATTCACACATTCCTGAATCATTCTACCCCACTCAGAAGGGAAGTTAGCTTCTTTGATCGTGTCATCAGTAAAATCCCATATGATTCAATCATACGCTTTCTCGAGATCCAACTTGAGAAGCATCCATTGTTTACCTACCTTCTTCTTCTTCCTCATAGAGTGAACCACCTCTTGCATAAGGACAATATAATCTCGGATCAATCGGCCCGGGATAAAACTGCCTTGAGTGGGCCCAACAAGCTTGCTAATGATAGTCTGCATTCTCTTAACGAGCACCTTTGAGATGATCTTATAACTTACATTGCACAAAGCGATCGGTCTGAACTGGCTTATAAGCTCCAGTTTTCCAAACTTATCTATGAGGGATATCAGGGTTTCGTAACTTCCCGGGTACAACTTCTGACTACCAAAAAATCTGGAGACTTCATCTCGCATTGACTAGCCTACAACACTCCAACACTTCTAGTAGAACACTGGTTGGAACCCATCCACTCCCGGAGCTTTGTAAGCTCCCATACTCTTAACCGTCTGCCACACTTCCTCCATGCTAATGGGCTTCTGAATGTTGGACCAGTCATCACTCACTACCGGAGGGAAATCAAATGTGTCCAAGTGACAAGGAATCAAGGACTGGCCATCTTCTAAGCTGTAGAGAGAACGGAAATAGCTCACTGCATGGTTATCAAATCTGAGCTGATCATCCACCCATTCCTCATTATCTATACGGAGACCTAAGACTCTGTTCCTGCTCTTGCGAATAATAGTCGAAGTATGGAAAAAAGTAGTGTTCTGGTCGCCTTGTTCCAACCATTGCTCACGGGATTCCTCTATACCCGGTTGATGAGATTTGTCCTATGCCCAATTGTCGGAGGATTCTAGATTCTTTTGGGGAGCATGCAGTTCATTGTAAAGAGCTTCCTGGCTTCAAATATAGGCATGATTTGGTCCGTGATGTGTTGTGTGATGTGTTTAGGAGGGCGGGGGTTTCGGTTAAGAAGGAGGCGCCTGTGTCCTTCTTGACTGACCCACGTGAAGGAAGATCCACCTTGAGGCCGGTGGATGTCTTGGTGTTTGGATGGGCGGGTGGAAAGCATGCTTGCATCAATTTGACTGGAGTTTCCCCACTTGTTTGTTTGGGTAGTGGGCCTTTGGTGGTGGGTAAGGCGGCGCTTAGTGCGGCTTCTGCTAAGGTGGCCAAACATGAGAAAGCTTGTATTGAAAATCAACATGTGTTTTTTCCGTTCGCTTTTGACACATTTGGTTTCCTTGCGCCCAATGCTATTGAAGTTCTCAAGAGGATGCAACGGGTTTTGCATGGAAACGTTATGTCTCCTAGGTCGTCTGATGTTGTTTTTAGGAGGATCGGATTCGCTATTCAGAAAGGTTTGGCGGCACAACTTGTTGCCCGTCTTCCTTGTAGTTCGATGTAAATTTGGTGTCATTTATGTTGGATATCTGATATAAAATTCTGTTTTCTATTTGGGAGGAAAAAAAAAAGAAGGATTGCTACCACGACAGATTCTCGCTTGAATTTTGGCCAGGTTGGTCATAACTTCTTGTTTCCTACGAAACACGTTACCAAACACAAATCTATTCCAAATAATAAGAGAGTTTTTAAGGATGGGGAGAGCCTTACCAACTTCTGGATTATTAAACCAGCACATCTCCACCATGGATTAGAAATTCTCATGGGACATCCAAGCCGCCTCAAATCTGAAGGGTCTTCTCTCTCTTTTACCTGAAATAGCAGGATCTATGGACAAAAGGAGGGGGGAATGGTTCGAAGAGAAACGGGCAAGGTGCCTAACTTGAGCATTAGGCCACTTCAAACGGCCTTCTTGATTCATGATCACTCTGTCAAGTCTCTTGAGAACATTCCTTCTAGCCGACTTACCATCATCCCAGGTGAAGTCCACACCTATGTAGCCAAGGTCAATCAAACCATGAACCAAAACAAGATCATTAAAAACCTCTGAATTTGTATGTAACTTCCCGGAACCACCTTGCTTCTCATGAATGAACCAGATGCAATTAAAATCACCTCCCAAAATAAGGGAATCTGCAACGGTGGCTAGTTCGTTATCAAGGTCACTCCAAAAGGCTTTGCTTCTACTAGCATCCGGAGGAGCATAAATGACGATCAACCTGTAATAGCTAGGATTTCCGAATACTAATTAATGTTGATTAACTTAATCGTTGATAGTAATTGACATATAACTTGTGAAGATTTCCCAAGTGATGAGTATGAGTCCCACCGTTATGTTCCTCGCGTAATTTTGGACGTTTGGGAAAATTTTTACTTTTTCCCCGGGTAATTATTTTTACCCTCCGGTGTTATTTGGAGCATTTGGGAGCTCCAATTAATAAAAATGCAGTTGAGAGAAATGATCAGGACATCGGATATGTCTTAGATATGAAATAACATGGAGAGGCAAAACGGCCAAAAGAGTCGCTATTTCGTTTCTTAACGGCTAAGAAAGATGGCTTAGGAATACACGTTTTCTGAGGCAGTTGTGTAATAATTATCCCTACAATATTCCAGATTTAATGTTCCAATCTCGAGAAGTTTGGAGAAAGAGGTTCGACCCGCCTTTGGATCGGTTAAAGGATAATTATCGACTTTACTAAAGGATAATTATCGTCTTCACTATAAATAGCGGAAAATCCTTTATTAATTCATTTCCTTTCACGTTTTCTCGTAAAAGCTCTGATTTCTCTCAACCTTCAAACTCAGATCTACTCTCCGTTTCTAATCCGATTTCAATTCCGTTTGAGTTTCTGGATTCCTCTCTTCATTCTCTTCATAACGGTACCGAGTTTCTGCATTTCCGAGTATATGGAGGGCTGGTCGAGCATATATGTCACCAGGACGGTTCCGTCGCTCAGATTCCGATGAATTTGATGTTGTCCATGCGTAGCCTGCGTCGTTGTGATTCCGAATCTTCTTTCAGATCGTCAATCGGGTTAGTAACGAATAAGTTATGAATTTATTCGTTTTTCGTACTGCGATTTGGCCTAAATTGACTTTAGGCTTGTCAAAATGGATAATTAGAAATTCCATTATGGTCGTTATATTATTCTGGTGATTATGGATAGTTTGTTTGATGAAATCTGATGACAGGTGGGTTTAGAAATTGCCTGGGGGCAAAACGTTATTCTGGCGAAATCTAATTAATTAATTAAAGGTTAATTAATTAAATTAGGATTAGAATTGAGATTGAGGAATGTTGATTAGATACTACCTTGAGATTTGAGGAATTGTGAGTTATGTTGAGATATTGAGGTTTAGTTGGTTGTGAGGCTCATAGATTGAGTATGATCCTTATGGATCCCTTTGGGTCTAGGTGTGACCCCTTTGATGAATAGAGGTTGATATATCTCTTTATGCCTTTTTATAGGCCGTGTTGTCCCTCCAGTGTAGAGGTGATCGTGGTTGATTTTGTACGAGGTTGAGGTAAGTCCGTAGGACTTACTTAGCTACCATCCCTATATTGGGTGTTTGCATGAGTGGTGTGTGCTTTATATGTTTGCTATGATATCATGAGTTGTCGTTTTTATCGACCTATGTTCTATTGACTGCCCCACTGCGTGGCTGTGATAACCTTTCCCTTTCATCCCGCCGTGGAGTCTGGGAGGTTCTCTGATGTCAGGCCAGACTGGTTTACAGGAAGGGCGCAATCCACTCCCATAGGGTACACGGATTGTGTGACCGATACTCGTACAGCTGGACATTGTACTCAGAGGCGGGGATGTATCGGTCCTCGTGTCACATACTTTCATCTATCTATATATATACGGTTTTTGAGTGAATGGTTATTATATAAAGATAATAAATGGGTAAATGTGTGATAACATGCTGATGTGTTTATCTTTCATGATTGTGCTTGTGCTTATGCATTACCTCATATATGTATGGTTAGCTAACGGTTTCATACCGTGTTGTAGATGTTTACAGGTTAGCCGCTACTGGGTGATCTGGCAGGGTGACAGGCCGAGGACTCTCGTACATTAGGTGGTTGGTTTGGGGTTGTTGTGTTTCCCCTCCTGAGTGAGGATGATCTTTTGTACCTCCTATGTGAGGATGTCGTTTTATATACTCGGCTATGTTGTTGTTTACTTTGGGTCGTACAGTTTATACTGTTTTATGTATTTGTTTTATATATGTCAGTGCCATGTTGTAAGGTCCAGTGAACTGGTTGTCAGGCTAGGGCCAGGATCCATTGTGAGATCCTAGACCAATGTGACATCCCGAGTCTCGCGGATTCGGGGTGTTACAGAGTTGGTATCAGAGCCTAGGTTGACAACAATGGCACTTGCTACCTGCAATGAGGTTTGATAGGTAAAATAAACATAGCCCACATGGGATCTGACGTTTTCAAAGGTTTTGGTTTTAAGTGTGGTTTTGGGATAGAATGTACGAGAAATCGTCACCTCTGCCATGGATCTCTGCAGCGTAGATATGTATATATATATATCTGTGTGTACTATGGATTATGTGGATTTATTATATACATATCGATACCTATGGCATATATATAGCCTTATAAGATTAGGTGCGTATATCCTACAGATGACTCAGACTAGAGTAGTATCTGTAGTGGGATGAGGTAGGAGTACACCCCCCCTCTTCCTCCAGTGGTGATAAGTTAGGGACCAGTTTCCGCTATTGTTTCGCCTATGGCAGAGAACGAGTTTGAAGAGGCTGATCGTGTCTCCATGAGTAGATCCGAGTTTCAAGAATATATGTAACAAGTATATGAAGCGGTGATAGCGGGTAGATCGACACCAGATTTACCAACAATTGTGAGATCAACTGAAGCTTCTGGATCCGGAAAGAAGCAATGGACTGAATCAGTTACTGGAGAAGCAAAGATGATGAATGGGGAACCAAGTCCGATATTAGGACAATCTAGTGATCCTTTGGCCATGAAGATGACTGGCAAGGAACTACAGTGTTTTAATTGCGTGGAAGTTGGGACACTGGCAAGCTGTGTGCCCAAAGGCTCCCATCATATGCTTTACGTGTGGTAAAGCAGGGCATAGAGCGAAGTTTTGTCGACAGGGCAAGGCATTGCCTTTACAGGTTCCCTTCAAGAGTGAGATCATTCCAGGTGGACGACGAAGGTCGAGTTACCCTTCAGTTGCACAGGTTGCAAGGATGGGATGATTATGTTTCAGTTGTGGCTATCCAGATCATTTGCGTTCTGTGTGCCCTTTGGCACTGATAGCTTGTTTCATTTGTGGCCAGATAGGCCATCTGGCCCTTTCTGTCAGCACGGTGGTGTTTCTTCCCAGCAAGACCTTCCTCCTTCCGGTGCAGAAAGAGTGGAAGTGGAGGCTATGGTAATGACCTCAGTGATACCTGAGGAGCATGGATCTGACATTGAGTGATGATATGTAGTGGAGCTACAAGTGTTAGTTGTTATAGGTACCATTCTCGTTAATGGTTTACCTGGTGGAGTTTTGCTTGTTGTGAGTGCTATGCACTTCATGTCTTTCGATGCATGCGTTAATGGTTGACTTTTTGTATATAGTAGAAGGTGGATTTTCCTTTACAAGATTACCTTTTTGGGTCTGAGATACCCGTGAGATGCGTGTTTGTTCCCTTATTTCAGGGACCCGTGTATGGTTGTAGACTTCTTTGTCATGTCGTAGGTGCATGAGGAAGTCATTATGTGTATGGTTTGGATGAATAGATATCATGTGGTGTTAGCTTTTAATAATAAGACTATTATAGTCTTTACTGAGTTGAGTTAAATAGAGGTCTTCTGAGGTTAAGACCTTTGAAGAGACGGGTTTGTCATCAGGACTATACGAGCAGCGAGCTGATAGCACAGGGATGTGATGCCTTCTAGTTTTATACCATAAAGGAGCGAGATAGTCCAACAATTGAAGGTATTCCAGTTGTTTATGAGTTTATAGACGTGTTACTGAACCGTCTAGTTGCCACCTCAGCGGAGTGTGGACATTGTTATCGAGTTGAAGTATGATACAAGATTGAATGGGAAAGCCACACTATATGGTGCTTGTTGAGATATTGTACTGATAACTTGAAAAGTTTACTGAAACGGGTTTACCCTAGTGGGTTCCATGTTCCGTATTGACGACCTGACGAGTTAACTTCAAGAAGCAATTGTGTTTTCGGGATTCCTTTATGCTCAAGATATCCCTAGTCATGGATGAGAGAGCAGCATGTGTATCAGATAGCATCCCATACCCGTTATGGACACTACGAGTTTGTAGTGATGTCATTTGAGTTGACGAATGTTTTAGTAGTTTTTATAGAGTTGATGAATAGTATCTTCATCGACTTCCTTGATTAGTTGGTGGTGGACTCCATGGATGACATGTCGGTATACTCTCATAGTAGAGAATAGTAGACCGATCGTCTGAGGACCGTTCTACAGATTTCGAGAGATAGAGGGTTGTATGCTACGCTCTCTAAGTGTAAGTTGAGATGCCAGTGGTAGCCTTTTTAGGCCATGTTGTCTCCACCAGTGGGATCATGGTTGACCTGGCGAGAATTAAGTATGTTGTAACATGGGAGATACTAATGAACATTAAGGAATACGTAGTTTTTTCGGCTCAGCCGATTGCTACCAATGCTTTGACGAAGGATTTTATATGATTATGTATTCATTTGCGAGTCTTTTGAGAAGACCACCATAACTACGTGATGGAAGCAGTGTGTCTATGTTCTGAAGAGTTGAGGAGGCATTTGACCTCTGCTTCCATTCTGTTGTAGTTAGAAGATTTTTGGGATCCCGTGATTTACGGTGATACATCCCAGCTAAGTTTGAGATGTGTATTACTACAAAGGAGTAGGGTTATTGATATGTGTGTTTACAGTTGAGAACGTATGATGAGAACTACTCGACTCATGATTTAGAGTTAGTAGTGGTAGTTCAAGCCTTTAAATTTTGAAGACCGTACCGGTGTGATCTTCATGTCAGATTTCTATAGATTATAGAAATCTGAAGTATATTTTATGCAACAGGGGTTGAATAACCGCCAGTATTAAGAGTTTAAGTTGATCAAGACTTTGACTTGAAGATTTCATATCATTCAGAGAAGTTGAATGTTGTCGCCGATAACTTGAATGGAAAGACGCTCCAAGAGAAGATGATTGTGAGACTGATAGTTCAACCTCAGCTTCAGAGAGATCTAGCTTGGCTAGAGTTGGACAATCAGTTCCTTGATGAGGATACCCTGTTATACCTCAGAGGTTCTACCTGGTCTGTTGGATGAGGTCCAACAGAAGCAGGAGACCTGACGGGCCTTGACAAGGTTTAGAGAAAGGATGTCTCGTACTGAGGCACCATAGTTCTCCATAGGAGTAGATGGACTGATGAAGAGTCATGACCGCTTTTGTGTTCCTGCTGATGCAGATGGAGACAGAATATTACGTATGACCATTGTACGCCTTATTCAGTACATTCAGGTATGAGTAAGATGTACCACGAGATGAGACGATTATATTGTATGAAGCCGATATAACCAGATTTGTGATATAGTGTGTGACATGTCAACATGTCCAGATAGAGTATTTCCGATCTAGAGATAAGCCCCCACCCACTACCAGTGCAGTAGTAGAATTTGGGAGGACATCTTTATGGACTTTGTTATGGGATTGTGACCCTGTAGAAGATTGATGTTATTTGGATTGTTGGTAATAGATTAATGAAACCTGCACGTTTCATTTCTATCAGAAGGACGTGTCTAGTGAATGAATTGGTTGAGGAGTACACTAGAAAAATAGTGAGACTCCATGGTATACCGAGAACGATCATTTCTGATCGAGATGGATGTTTTTACTTTGAGATTGTGGGCAGCAGATTTAGACTGCTTTGGGGACAAGTATGTACCTCATGACTACACTTCACCCCCTGATAAATGCTTAGTTAGAGAGGATCATCTAGATCTTAAAGATCTATTATAAGTTGTAAGTTGAATGGGAAACGTGGAGGGTTATATTACCTTCCATTAATGAGTTTATTATATAACAATGAAGGACGTGCATCTTTCTGGGATGACCCTATGAGGCAATATATAGACATAGATGTCGTATATCCTTATGCTAGAAGTGATCTAGCAGTAGTAGTGGAATAACACCTGACCAGATTCAGGATTTTATAGTTCAAGTAACGTTGATTAAAGGAAGAATGTTGGCTGTACAGAGTCGCCATATATTATATGTAGACAAGAGGCATTAACCTCTAAAGTTCAAGCGAGAGTTCATGTCTGACTGTAAGTATCTCAGCTGCGAGACGTTAGACGTGTTAATATGGAAAGGGAATTGAGTTTCCACTATGGTTTATTTGAGATCGATCAGTACGGAGAAGGTAGCACGATGTTTAGCTTTGCCTCTAAGATTAGAGGATATCCACCCAGTGTTTCATATGTCTCAACTGAGGAGTATATACCAGACTCGAGACACCTTGTGAGTTACGATGATTTGGTGGTTAAGTCCAACCACACTTTTGTTGAGCATTCGATTACATTCTTGGAATGAGACATGAAACGCTTGCATTCGAAAGACATTCCCATATTGAGGATATGATGGTTGAGATGAAGACTTGAAGAGGCTATGTGAGAGACTGAGGATAGTGTCCTGAGGAACTATCCAGAGTATATGTTGGGACAGACCCATTTGTGGGAGCACGAGTAGATCTTAGTGCTATCTTGATGAATGTTGTGCTTATGTGCTTATATGTCTTGATGTGTTATTTCATGCTAGATGTGATGTGATTTATGATCTTAGTAGATCTTGATGTGCTAGCGTGATGTATGCTATAGCTGGAGATGATTACTTCATCCACGCTACCCGAGTATGATCATATTTATAGCTGGAGATGGTTCTTTCCTCCATGCTATTTGAGTGGGATTAGGATTCAGCTGGAGATGGTTCTTTCCTCCATGCTACCTTGATGGACATAGTTCAGTGGAGATGTGATTCCTCCATGCGATATATATGTTTATGGGTAGGCTAGAGACGTATTTCCTCTATGCATGTGATATGTTTTGGCTAGAGATGTGCTTACTCTATGCCTTGTGATGTGGTATGGCGAGAGACGTGATTCCTCTACGCTTGTGGGTAACGTTATGGCCCTGTTTCCTGGAGTGATGATTCCTCCATGTTTATACTTGAGGTTATAGATTGTTATAGGTTGTGATCTTTTGAACGGAGATGTGATACCTCCGATAGAAAGAGTAAGAGTTCTACCTCGGCGTATGGGTCCGAGAGAATTAGGGAATTGTTCAAGTTTCGGGACGAAACTTTTTTTTAGGGGTGTGTGATGTAATAACTAGGATTTCTGAATTCTAATTAATGTTGATTAACTTAATCGTTGATAGTAATTGACATATAACTTGTGAAGATTTCCCAAGTGATGAGTATGAGTCCCACCGTTATGTTCCTCGCGTAATTTTGGACGTTTGGGGAAATTTTTACTTTTTCCCCGGGTAATTATTTTTACCCTCCGGTGTTATTTGGAGCATTTGGGAGCTCCAATTAATAAAAATGCAGTTGAGAGAAATGATCAGGACATCGGATATGTCTTAGATATGAAATAACATGGAGAGGCAAAACGGCCAAAAGAGTCGCTATTTCGTTTCTTAACGGCTAAGAAAGACGGCTTAGGAATACACGTTTTCTGAGGCAGTTGTGTAATAATTATCCCTACAATATTCCAGATTTAATGTTCCAATCTCGAGAAGTTTGGAGAAAGAGGTTCGACCCGCCTTTGGATCGGTTAAAGGATAATTATCGTCTTCACTATAAATAGCGGAAAATCCTTTATTAATTCATTTCCTTTCACGTTTTCTCGTAAAAGCTCTGATTTCTCTCAACCTTCAAACTCAGATCTACTCTCCGTTTCTAATCCGATTTCAATTCCGTTTGAGTTTCTGGATTTCTCTCTTCATTCTCTTCATAACGGTACCGAGTTTCTGCATTTTCGAGTATATGGAGTGCTGGTCGAGCATATATGTCACCAGGACGGTTCCGTCGCTCAGATTCCGATGAATTTGATGTTGTCCATGCGTAGCCTGCGTCGTTGTGATTCCGAATCTTCTTTCAGATCGTCAATCGGGTTAGTAACGAATAAGTTATGAATTTATTCGTTTTTCGTACTGCGATTTGGCCTAAATTGACTTTAGGCTTGTCAAAATGGATAATTAGAAATTCCATTATGGTCGTTATATTATTCTGGTGATTATGGATAGTTTGTTTGATGAAATCTGATGACAGGTGGGTTTAGAAATTGCCTGGGGGCAAAACGTTATTCTGGCGAAATCTAATTAATTAATTAAAGGTTAATTAATTAAATTAGGATTAGAATTGAGATTGAGGAATGTTGATTAGATACTACCTTGAGATTTGAGGAATTGTGAGTTATGTTGAGATATTGAGGTTTAGTTGGTTGTGAGGCTCATAGATTGAGTATGATCCTTATGGATCCCTTTGGGTTTAGGTGTGACCCCTTTGATGAATAGAGGTTGATATATCTCTTTATGCCTTTTTATAGGCCGTGTTGTCCCTCCAGTGTAGAGGTGATCGTGGTTGATTTTGTACGAGGTTGAGGTAAGTCCGTAGGACTTACTTAGCTACCATCCCTATATTGGGTGTTTGCATGAGTGGTGTGTGCTTTATATGTTTGCTATGATATCATGAGTTGTCGTTTTTATCGACCTATGTTCTATTGACTGCCCCACTGCGTGGCTGTGATAACCTTTCCCTTTCATCCCGCCGTGGAGTCTGGGAGGTTCTCTGATGTCAGGCCAGAGTGGTTTACAGGAAGGGCGCAATCCACTCCCATAGGGTACACGGATTGTGTGACCGATACTCGTACAGCTGGACATTGTACTCAGAGGCGGGGATGTATCGGTCCTCGTGTCACATACTTTCATCTATCTATATATATACGGTTTTTGAGTGAATGGTTATTATATAAAGATAATAAATGGGTAAATGTGTGATAACATGCTGATGTGTTTATCTTTCATGATTGTGCTTGTGCTTATGCATTACCTCATATATGTATGGTTAGCTAACGGTTTCATACCGTGTTGTAGATGTTTACAGGTTAGCCGCTACTGGGTGATCTGGCAGGGTGACAGGCCGAGGACTCTCGTACATTAGGTGGTTGGTTTGGGGTTGTTGTGTTTCCCCTCCTGAGTGAGGATGATCTTTTGTACCTCCTATGTGAGGATGTCGTTTTATATACTCGGCTATGTTGTTGTTTACTTTGGGTCGTACAGTTTATACTGTTTTATGTATTTGTTTTATATATGTCAGTGCCATGTTGTAAGGTCCAGTGAACTGGTTGTCAGGCTAGGGCCAGGATCCATTGTGAGATCCTAGACCAATGTGACATCCCGAGTCTCGCGGATTCGGGGTGTTACAGAGTTGGTATCAGAGCCTAGGTTGACAACAATGGCACTTGCTACCTGCAATGAGGTTTGATAGGTAAAATAAACATAGCCCACATGGGATCTGACGTTTTCAAAGGTTTTGGTTTTAAGTGTGGTTTTGGGATAGAATGTACGAGAAGTCGTCACCTCTGCCATGGATCTCTGCAGCGTAGATATGTATATATATATATCTGTGTGTACTATGGATTATGTGGATTTATTATATACATATCGATACCTATGGCATATATATAGCCTTATAAGATTAGGTGCGTATATCCTACAGATGACTCAGACTAGAGTAGTATCTGTAGTGGGATGAGGTAGGAGTACACCCCCCCTCTTCCTCCAGTGGTGATAAGTTAGGGACCAGTTTCCGCTATTGTTTCGCCTATGGCAGAGAACGAGTTTGAAGAGGCTGATCGTGTCTCCATGAGTAGATCCGAGTTTCAAGAATATATGTAACAAGTATATGAAGCGGTGATAGCGGGTAGATCGACACCAGATTTACCAACAATTGTGAGATCAACTGAAGCTTCTGGATCCGGAAAGAAGCAATGGACTGAATCAGTTACTGGAGAAGCAAAGATGATGAATGGGGAACCAAGTCCGATATTAGGACAATCTAGTGATCCTTTGGCCATGAAGATGACTGGCAAGGAACTACAGTGTTTTAATTGCGTGGAAGTTGGGACACTGGCAAGCTGTGTGCCCAAAGGCTCCCATCATATGCTTTACGTGTGGTAAAGCAGGGCATAGAGCGAAGTTTTGTCGACAGGGCAAGGCATTGCCTTTACAGGTTCCCTTCAAGAGTGAGATCATTCCAGGTGGACGACGAAGGTCGAGTTACCCTTCAGTTGCACAGGTTGCAAGGATGGGATGATTATGTTTCAGTTGTGGCTATCCAGATCATTTGCGTTCTGTGTGCCCTTTGGCACTGATAGCTTGTTTCATTTGTGGCCAGATAGGCCATCTGGCCCTTTCTGTCAGCACGGTGGTGTTTCTTCCCAGCAAGACCTTCCTCCTTCCGGTGCAGAAAGAGTGGAAGTGGAGGCTATGGTAATGACCTCAGTGATACCTGAGGAGCATGGATCTGACATTGAGTGATGATATGTAGTGGAGCTACAAGTGTTAGTTGTTATAGGTACCATTCTCGTTAATGGTTTACCTGGTGGAGTTTTGCTTGTTGTGAGTGCTATGCACTTCATGTCTTTCGATGCATGCGTTAATGGTTGACTTTTTGTATATAGTAGAAGGTGGATTTTCCTTTACAAGATTACCTTTTTGGGTCTGAGATACCCGTGAGATGCGTGTTTGTTCCCTTATTTCAGGGACCCGTGTATGGTTGTAGACTTCTTTGTCATGTCGTAGGTGCATGAGGAAGTCATTATGTGTATGGTTTGGATGAATAGATATCATGTGGTGTTAGCTTTTAATAATAAGACTATTATAGTCTTTACTGAGTTGAGTTAAATAGAGGTCTTCTGAGGTTAAGACCTTTGAAGAGACGGGTTTGTCATCAGGACTATACGAGCAGCGAGCTGATAGCACAGGGATGTGATGCCTTCTAGTTTTATACCATAAAGGAGCGAGATAGTCCAACAATTGAAGGTATTCCAGTTGTTTATGAGTTTATAGACGTGTTACTGAACCGTCTAGTTGCCACCTCAGCGGAGTGTGGACATTGTTATCGAGTTGAAGTATGATACAAGATTGAATGGGAAAGCCACACTATATGGTGCTTGTTGAGATATTGTACTGATAACTTGAAAAGTTTACTGAAACGGGTTTACCCTAGTGGGTTCCATGTTCCGTATTGACGACCTGACGAGTTAACTTCAAGAAGCAATTGTGTTTTCGGGATTCCTTTATGCTCAAGATATCCCTAGTCATGGATGAGAGAGCAGCATGTGTATCAGATAGCATCCCATACCCGTTATGGACACTACGAGTTTGTAGTGATGTCATTTGAGTTGACGAATGTTTTAGTAGTTTTTATAGAGTTGATGAATAGTATCTTCATCGACTTCCTTGATTAGTTGGTGGTGGACTCCATGGATGACATGTCGGTATACTCTCATAGTAGAGAATAGTAGACCGATCGTCTGAGGACCGTTCTACAGATTTCGAGAGATAGAGGGTTGTATGCTACGCTCTCTAAGTGTAAGTTGAGATGCCAGTGGTAGCCTTTTTAGGCCATGTTGTCTCCACCAGTGGGATCATGGTTGACCTGGCGAGAATTAAGTATGTTGTAACATGGGAGATACTAATGAACATTAAGGAATACGTAGTTTTTTCGGCTCAGCCGATTGCTACCAATGCTTTGACGAAGGATTTTATATGATTATGTATTCATTTGCGAGTCTTTTGAGAAGACCACCATAACTACGTGATGGAAGCAGTGTGTCTATGTTCTGAAGAGTTGAGGAGGCATTTGACCTCTGCTTCCATTCTGTTGTAGTTAGAAGATTTTTGGGATCCCGTGATTTACGGTGATACATCCCAGCTAAGTTTGAGATGTGTATTACTACAAAGGAGTAGGGTTATTGATATGTGTGTTTACAGTTGAGAACGTATGATGAGAACTACTCGACTCATGATTTAGAGTTAGTAGTGGTAGTTCAAGCCTTTAAATTTTGAAGACCGTACCGGTGTGATCTTCATGTCAGATTTCTATAGATTATAGAAATCTGAAGTATATTTTATGCAACAGGGGTTGAATAACCGCCAGTATTAAGAGTTTAAGTTGATCAAGACTTTGACTTGAAGATTTCATATCATTCAGAGAAGTTGAATGTTGTCGCCGATAACTTGAATGGAAAGACGCTCCAAGAGAAGATGATTGTGAGACTGATAGTTCAACCTCAGCTTCAGAGAGATCTAGCTTGGCTAGAGTTGGACAATCAGTTCCTTGATGAGGATACCCTGTTATACCTCAGAGGTTCTACCTGGTCTGTTGGATGAGGTCCAACAGAAGCAGGAGACCTGACGGGCCTTGACAAGGTTTAGAGAAAGGATGTCTCGTACTGAGGCACCATAGTTCTCCATAGGAGTAGATGGACTGATGAAGAGTCATGACCGCTTTTGTGTTCCTGCTGATGCAGATGGAGACAGAATATTACGTATGACCATTGTACGCCTTATTCAGTACATTCAGGTATGAGTAAGATGTACCACGAGATGAGACGATTATATTGTATGAAGCCGATATAACCAGATTTGTGATATAGTGTGTGACATGTCAACATGTCCAGATAGAGTATTTCCGATCTAGAGATAAGCCCCCACCCACTACCAGTGCAGTAGTAGAATTTGGGAGGACATCTTTATGGACTTTGTTATGGGATTGTGACCCTGTAGAAGATTGATGTTATTTGGATTGTTGGTAATAGATTAATGAAACCTGCACGTTTCATTTCTATCAGAAGGACGTGTCTAGTGAATGAATTGGTTGAGGAGTACACTAGAAAAATAGTGAGACTCCATGGTATACCGAGAACGATCATTTCTGATCGAGATGGATGTTTTTACTTTGAGATTGTGGGCAGCAGATTTAGACTGCTTTGGGGACAAGTATGTACCTCATGACTACACTTCACCCCCTGATAAATGCTTAGTTAGAGAGGATCATCTAGATCTTAAAGATCTATTATAAGTTGTAAGTTGAATGGGAAACGTGGAGGGTTATATTACCTTCCATTAATGAGTTTATTATATAACAATGAAGGACGTGCATCTTTCTGGGATGACCCTATGAGGCAATATATAGACATAGATGTCGTATATCCTTATGCTAGAAGTGATCTAGCAGTAGTAGTGGAATAACACCTGACCAGATTCAGGATTTTATAGTTCAAGTAACGTTGATTAAAGGAAGAATGTTGGCTGTACAGAGTCGCCATATATTATATGTAGACAAGAGGCATTAACCTCTAAAGTTCAAGCGAGAGTTCATGTCTGACTGTAAGTATCTCAGCTGCGAGACGTTAGACGTGTTAATATGGAAAGGGAATTGAGTTTCCACTATGGTTTATTTGAGATCGATCAGTACGGAGAAGGTAGCACGATGTTTAGCTTTGCCTCTAAGATTAGAGGATATCCACCCAGTGTTTCATATGTCTCAACTGAGGAGTATATACCAGACTCGAGACACCTTGTGAGTTACGATGATTTGGTGGTTAAGTCCAACCACACTTTTGTTGAGCATTCGATTACATTCTTGGAATGAGACATGAAACGCTTGCATTCGAAAGACATTCCCATATTGAGGATATGATGGTTGAGATGAAGACTTGAAGAGGCTATGTGAGAGACTGAGGATAGTGTCCTGAGGAACTATCCAGAGTATATGTTGGGACAGACCCATTTGTGGGAGCACGAGTAAATCTTAGTGCTATCTTGATGAATGTTGTGCTTATGTGCTTATATGTCTTGATGTGTTATTTCATGCTAGATGTGATGTGATTTATGATCTTAGTAGATCTTGATGTGCTAGCGTGATGTATGCTATAGCTGGAGATGATTACTTCATCCACGCTACCCGAGTATGATCATATTTATAGCTGGAGATGGTTCTTTCCTCCATGCTATTTGAGTGGGATTAGGATTCAGCTGGAGATGGTTCTTTCCTCCATGCTACCTTGATGGACATAGTTCAGTGGAGATGTGATTCCTCCATGCGATATATATGTTTATGGGTAGGCTAGAGACGTATTTCCTCTATGCATGTGATATGTTTTGGCTAGAGATGTGCTTACTCTATGCCTTGTGATGTGGTATGGCGAGAGACGTGATTCCTCTACGCCTGTGGGTAACGTTATGGCCCTGTTTCCTGGAGTGATGATTCCTCCATGTTTATACTTGAGGTTATAGATTGTTATAGGTTGTGATCTTTTGAACGGAGATGTGATACCTCCGATAGAAAGAGTAAGAGTTCTACCTCGGCGTATGGGTCCGAGAGAATTAGGGAATTGTTCAAGTTTCGGGACGAAACTTTTTTTTAGGGGTGTGTGATGTAATAACTAGGATTTCTGAATTCTAATTAATGTTGATTAACTTAATCGTTGATAGTAATTGACATATAACTTGTGAAGATTTCCCAAGTGATGAGTATGAGTCCCACCGTTATGTTCCTCGCGTAATTTTGGACGTTTGGGGAAATTTTTACTTTTTCCCCGGGTAATTATTTTTACCCTCCGGTGTTATTTGGAGCATTTGGGAGCTCCAATTAATAAAAATGCAGTTGAGAGAAATGATCAGGACATCGGATATGTCTTAGATATGAAATAACATGGAGAGGCAAAACGGCCAAAAGAGTCGCTATTTCGTTTCTTAACGGCTAAGAAAGACGGCTTAGGAATACACGTTTTCTGAGGCAGTTGTGTAATAATTATCCCTACAATATTCCAGATTTAATGTTCCAATCTCGAGAAGTTTGGAGAAAGAGGTTCGACCCGCCTTTGGATCGGTTAAAGGATAATTATCGTCTTCACTATAAATAGCGGAAAATCCTTTATTAATTCATTTCCTTTCACGTTTTCTCGTAAAAGCTCTGATTTCTCTCAACCTTCAAACTCAGATCTACTCTCCGTTTCCAATCCGATTTCAATTCCGTTTGAGTTTCTGGATTTCTCTCTTCATTCTCTTCATAACGGTACCGAGTTTCTGCATTTTCGAGTATATGGAGTGCTGGTCGAGCATATATGTCACCAGGACGGTTCCGTCGCTCAGATTCCGATGAATTTGATGTTGTCCATGCGTAGCCTGCGTCGTTGTGATTCCGAATCTTCTTTCAGATCGTCAATCGGGTTAGTAACGAATAAGTTATGAATTTATTCGTTTTTCGTACTGCGATTTGGCCTAAATTGACTTTAGGCTTGTCAAAATGGATAATTAGAAATTCCATTATGGTCGTTATATTATTCTGGTGATTATGGATAGTTTGTTTGATGAAATCTGATGACAGGTGGGTTTAGAAATTGCCTGGGGGCAAAACGTTATTCTGGCGAAATCTAATTAATTAATTAAAGGTTAATTAATTAAATTAGGATTAGAATTGAGATTGAGGAATGTTGATTAGATACTACCTTGAGATTTGAGGAATTGTGAGTTATGTTGAGATATTGAGGTTTAGTTGGTTGTGAGGCTCATAGATTGAGTATGATCCTTATGGATCCCTTTGGGTTTAGGTGTGATCCCTTTGATGAATAGAGGTTGATATATCTCTTTATGCCTTTTTATAGGCCGTGTTGTCCCTCCAGTGTAGAGGTGATCGTGGTTGATTTTGTACGAGGTTGAGGTAAGTCCGTAGGACTTACTTAGCTACCATCCCTATATTGGGTGTTTGCATGAGTGGTGTGTGCTTTATATGTTTGCTATGATATCATGAGTTGTCGTTTTTATCGACCTATGTTCTATTGACTGCCCCACTGCGTGGCTGTGATAACCTTTCCCTTTCATCCCGCCGTGGAGTCTGGGAGGTTCTCTGATGTCAGGCCAGACTGGTTTACAGGAAGGGCGCAATCCACTCCCATAGGGTACACGGATTGTGTGACCGATACTCGTACAGCTGGACATTGTACTCAGAGGCGGGGATGTATCGGTCCTCGTGTCACATACTTTCATCTATCTATATATATACGGTTTTTGAGTGAATGGTTATTATATAAAGATAATAAATGGGTAAATGTGTGATAACATGCTGATGTGTTTATCTTTCATGATTGTGCTTGTGCTTATGCATTACCTCATATATGTATGGTTAGCTAACGGTTTCATACCGTGTTGTAGATGTTTACAGGTTAGCCGCTACTGGGTGATCTGGCAGGGTGACAGGCCGAGGACTCTCGTACATTAGGTGGTTGGTTTGGGGTTGTTGTGTTTCCCCTCCTGAGTGAGGATGATCTTTTGTACCTCCTATGTGAGGATGTCGTTTTATATACTCGGCTATGTTGTTGTTTACTTTGGGTCGTACAGTTTATACTGTTTTATGTATTTGTTTTATATATGTCAGTGCCATGTTGTAAGGTCCAGTGAACTTGTTGTCAGGCTAGGGTCAGGATCCATTGTGAGATCCTAGCCCAATGTGACATCCCGAGTCCCGCGGATTCGGGGTGTTACACAGCCTATACGAACTATCACCGATTTTAGCATGGATAAAACCCCTGTTACTTCCCATAATACTAATCTGAATCTTATCGCTTCTCCAAAAAAGCCAAACACCTCCCTCAAAGCCCTCGACTTCCACATGGTAACAACCTATATAGCTTAAGCGATCGCAAATGGACTGCGCCCTAACACCGGAAACCCGAGGCTCAAAGATAGCAAGGATATCTACATCATGATGTATGCAAAGATACTTAATAGCACGTCGAAATCCGCTCTTGCCGGCTCCAGACATATTCCGTAGTAAACAATTCATAATAAACAAAGACAAGAGAGGAGGACAAACCTAAGAGAGCTACTGACCCGAACTCCCTGTCACCGCAACAACATTCACTCCTTGGCTTTCTACCATATCTTCATCCAGAATAGCCACACACTCATTGATGCCGGCATGCTTGTTCTCCTTCTCCGGTATAGAAGGTAGGCAATCTATCTTGTTAGAAATAACCTCATTGGTGCTTGAGGAGAGGTTAGGAGACTTACCGATATCAGCAGCTTCACTTGTATGACCTCATTGGTGCTTAAGGGGAGGAGAATGATACGCCCCCGGATGGCGATGTCATCCGTATTTCCGGCTAGAAGGACCCACACTAGTTTGAAGATATTTATATTATTTCGGCTATTTAATAATAGGTCTTTTATATTCGGAATTTTTAATTCCGGAACTTAATTTCGTGACTTAAATTCCGACCTTTCATATTTTAGGCTTTTCATTTTCGGAACTTAATTCCGACTTTAAATTCCATCATTTATGTTCCGACTCTTTGTATGACCTCCATCCACTATATAAGGGGATGTTTGACTCATTGTAAAATATGTCTAAGTTGAATCCAAGTATTGTGAAGGTAAAATCCTCTTACTTGGTTTAGACATCACATCTTCTTGCACCTCTTAAAGTTCTATCTTGGATCTAGTCTTTTATCCAAGCCTATCATACTCGAAGATCCTATTGAAGGATCAACCGAACACTTCCACATCCATTTCTAAGCTTCCGCCGCTCAAGTTCTATGTTTCATCCAACTCGAACGATCAAAAAGAAGTAGTTGAAGTTTTTCCTCGATCTAGATCGCCCATATTTCTACTTGTGTTCTTGATTGTACATAATCAATTTTTTTTCTCTTTGGTGTTCTTCGAAGATCTTTAAGTGTTCTTCGGTGTTCTTCAAACATCTTCAAGTGTTCTTCGAATTTGTTCAAGTGTTCTTCATCGTTTATCCTCGTTCTTCATCATGATGTATGATGATGTTTCCTATGATGAGGATGTGGAATGGTTACCTCCTCCATATCCACCAAAGTTCAAATAATCCACCCGTGGGTACCGACGGTATTCACATAGCCGACGGAGAGAATATTTTGAGGATGAGGAGTGGTTGCCTCCTCCAAATCCATCAAGACCCAAAGAGATCATCCATGGGTATCAATGGTATCCACATGAACACCAACAACGTGTTGCCGTCTTAGCCAAAGAAAATGCCGCTCTAAAGCATGAAATAAAAGTTAAAAGGGCGACAATACTTGCCCACATGACGTCCGCCCAACAAAAAGAACCCCAAGCGATGACTCAACCGAAGTGTGAGTTGGTTGTCACCCCATTTGAAAGGGAAAAGTTGAAGACGTTGGCAATATCGTCATTGCAAATTCTGTCCCGGCACTTCCAAATCAACTTGTCAATCCGTTATGTGGAGAGTACTTTCAAGATGACAAATATGAGATCACCATCGAGGAAGAAGAAGTCATCAATCCCAAAAATGACACCATTATGTTGGTGGACCACAAATCCGAGTCGCATGATCCGAGGTTTGTCTTTATTATGCTCACTCACTTACCTCCCGGCTTGCCGTTCAATCTTTTCAGCATGCCTTCATCTTTCAAAGTCAAGACCATTTCCGGAATAAGAGACAAATTCCACAACGTCACCACCCTGTCGAACTACAACTTCGAGCCTCCCGATCCGGAGTTTTCCTATTTATGTTCGACAAGCTTGGCAGCCCCACCATCCTTTTGAAAGAATACAAGTCCAAGAGCCGCCCGACTCTGATAATGTGCATCCGGTGTTGAATTTCAAGGGTCATGTTCCCAAATATACTCCTTTCTTTATTTTGATTGTGCAAATGGGACGTTTCACATTTAAGAGGAGGAGAATGATACGCCCCTGGATGGCGATGTCATCCGTGTTTCCGGCTAGAAGGACCTGACACCATTATGAAGACATTTAATTATTTCGGCTATTTAATAATTGACTTTTTATATTCGAAACTTTAATTTCGGAACTTAATTCCGTGACTTAAATTTCGACCTTTCATATTTTAGGCTTTTTATTTCCGGAACTTAATTCTGGCTTTTAATTCCCTCATTTATGTTTCGACTCTTTGTATGGCCTCCATCCACTATATAAGGATGACTTGACTCATTTGTAAGATATGTCTAAGTTGAATCCAAGTATTGTGAAGGGTAAATCCTCTAACTTTGTTTAGGCATCACTTCTTCTTCAATCCTCTAACGTTCTATCTTGGATCTAGTCTTTGATCCTAGCCTTCATAATCGAGGATCCTTTTGAAGGATCAACCGAACGCTTTCGCATCCATTTTTGAGCTTCCGCCGCTCAAGTTCTATGTTTGATCCAACTCGAACGATCAAGAAGAAGTAGTTGCAGTTTTTCCTCGATCTAGATCGCCCTTATTTCTATCAGTAACCAGTCGGTGACGAGCCTGGTTTGAAATTTCTCCACCGTCCTTACTACACGCATGGCTCCCTACGATGCTAGTATCTTGCACAGGGTCATAGGACGTATTCTGTCGTTGCCTTTTAGAGATACAGTATCAATACCTGACTCCTTAATCTTCTTGGCTCTCCAAGTAGCCCTTGTGGCGACATTTTTGATTTTATTGCGTGCCTTCTACCTAGTAGTCTTGCCACTGTTATCCGCTTTCGTTTCTATAGGAGTTCCAAAAATGGGTGAATTAACTGTAATACCTTGAGTTGAGCTAGTAACTGGTAGACTTCCTTCAACTTCTGGAACCTTACTAATGGTTTGATCTGAATTAGCCAGTTTGGACTGGATAAGGTTAATAGCTACTGTCTGATTTAGAGTCAGATTCAATTCTGCAGCTTTTGGGCTAGACACTACCTCAGGGCCACTGTGATTGTCGTTCCCTGCTGCTTGCTAGCCCAGTGGAGAGGGGCCCACTGGAACCGGTCCAGAACGCTTTGACGACTCTCTGCTCCCATTATTACCGTTGACAATATGCTTCCCTTTATCCTGCTGATCATTTCCTTGAGTGATATGATTGTATTTCCTAACTTGATTAACTGGCGACCCCTGAATAGAACTATGAATATTCTTTCCTTTCTAGTTTATGTTCCATCTTGCCACATGCATCCAAGGGCCATTTCCAGGACTTTCATCCACCATAGCCGGTGAAGGGCTCGACGGCCCAACGACTGTGTTATTGACTTCACTTACTGCACCTATTGCATCAGCCTCAACGGACGCATTTTCCTCATTCGATTGGTTAGTTACATTGGTATCGGATTCACAGTGAGAAGCATAATGCCCATATCTACCGCATTTAAAACAGACATTATCAAGACCTTCACACTACATAGGGCACCTACGACCATTGATAAAAATGGCCTTTTTTAATGGTCTGCCGAGATCAATCTCAACAGAAATGCGGATGAATCTTCCTCTATTAAACTGGAGCGTTTTAGGATCTATGGATATTGGGAGACCAACCCCTTCAGCCATGTTCCAGATAATGGCTTCATGGTACCATTGAACCGGAACACCAGTAATACTAATCCAGATTGGTGCAGACGTAGTGGGACTAGAAGTCGCAAAATCTGGAGACCACCGTTTCATGATGAGACATCACCCAAAAACCGCCCAAGGGCCCCCAATAAGAACCATCATAAGTTCATTCTCACTCTTGAACCTAGCAAGGAAGTAATTGTTATCTAAATCAATGAGTTGCATATTCTCACTGCACTTCCAGAGTTCTCTGATCTTTCTCTCCATAACCGGGAAAGCGATAGGGAATCCAAGGACTTTGAAAACAATGGAGTTCTTCCATCTTGCTTCTAAGTCATGAGCAACTCCTTTATCAATAGTCATGACTAGATCACCTTCATGGCCATAGGGGAAGCTAATGTTAATTCGACCATTGAGAGATTCCCGTGTAATCATGTCCTTACTGTTTGGATTAGACTTAACTCCTCCAATAACTTCACTACATGATTTACCAGCTGTCTTACCACCAACATAATATTTAATCCCTGAGTCCTCGACAATCCAGTCTCCATTGGTATCAGACTAGCACTAGTAGATCCCACCACAAACTTACAAGTTCCTTCAGCATTGAAATCTTTGGATGGGATTGGAACATCGTCAGAATTGGACGCAGGCGCAATCACTGCCCCAGGTTGAGTATCCATTATACCGTTCGCCTCCACCACTGTCACAACAGTGCTACTCGGAGCTATTCCCTTGGTCTGGTGCTCAGAATTTTCCCCCATGACAACATCATCTTGAGCTCGTGCGACTCCATCAGCCACCACACCGCCAACCAACACGACGCCAGCCACCGGCGGGCTTTCCTCCGACATCCACTCTCTCCCGACGCCTTGACCTTTTCGCTATTAGGGTTATTAAAAAGAGAGCGTTTTACCGGTAATAATTGCTTGAAATAATTTTATATAATATGCCAATCAAACTATAACAGATTGACTGTACGCTTCCACATCCATCTCTACGTTAGATTGAATCAACCACAAAGTAAGTAGATAGAATTGATCCTTAAAAAGGATCCTCGAGTATGAAAGGCTTGGATCAAATACTAGATCCAAGATTGAACTTTAAGATGGTTTAAGTGGAGTTGATGTCCAATAACCAAGTAGGAGAAAATGCTTCTCAAATATACTTGATTAAAATTAGACATTTTTTACAATGAGGCCAATAATCCTTTATATAGTGGAGGACGGTGACAAATGGAAATCCTTAAGACATAAATGAAAAGATCCTAGCCATAAATAATAGATTCAATTGGAATATTCCAATAATTATTTCAAGCCATAAATGAAGATATTTGGGTTGAATATTTGATGAATTATTCCAAGCCAAATCTTCTTCTTAAATGAAAAGATCCATAAAAATATCCCTTTAATTAAGTAAATGTAAAAATAAAATATTTTACCAAAATATCATTTTAGTTCATACTTTACATATCCCCGAAAATGACACAAGAGACAATATTGGGCGGGAAACGATGAATGATGGTACTCAACTAAAGCAGTTATGGAATTGATCAAAAACGAAAAGTGGAAGTCACCACGGACAAAACATGAATATGGAAATTAAAGTAATGTCCAAAATAAAGAAGAAGGAGAGAGAGAAATAAGAAGAGAAAGAGAAGAGGAACTCACCATTGAAACACCTAGAACAACCACAACAAGCTGCCTCTCAAACCTCTACAAGCAACCACATCAACATCAAACCATCAGCAACAACGGAAGCATCAACCTCATCCAAGATCACTTCCAAAGACCAACACTTGCAAGAAAGCCAAAGGAAAACTAAGGAGAGAAGAGGAAGAAGGAAGAAGAATGTGGGAAGGAAGAAGAGACGGGAAACCCTCATCAGAAGGTAGAGGAAGAAACTTATAGGAGCAGAAAAGCAAAAGAGGAAAACAAGACGGTCAACAAAACCGGCGCTCACCCTGCAAAACCGTAGGGGCGGGTCACTAGAACCGCGGGCCGGGGGCGGCACTGCACCTGTGTTGAACAAAACCGCAGGGGCGGTTTCCCCTATAAAACCTAAGGCTCTTACAGTTGGCTAGGAACCAAATCATTTTTAACAAAACAAAGACACCATAGAATCTCAAACAAATTGCCCTAAATCAAATTGCCGAGTGGGAATAAGCTAACAAAAATATGAATAATAATAATAAAACTAAGCATAAAGCAAAGGAGGAAAACTAAAAACATTAAGTGGATACGACCAAAAGACGGGTTTCTTAAACTTAATTTTGATGCTTCAAAAAATTTAGAAAACCAATTTTTTTTAGTTACATCATTAGAAATCAATTTGCCGTTCCCGTTGTTATGGGTAACGGAAGGTGCAACGTTGGTTCTGTTTTTGAGGCAGAAGTGTATGCTCTACGGGAAGGCCTACTAAAGGCCAAGGGGAATGAGTCTTATGAGTTAAGACTCATTGAGATCGAAGGTGACAACTTGATGTTGATCAATGCGATCACTCGACTATAGAAATCTCCATGGGAAATGAACATAATGATCACTGATATCACTAACATGATCTCGGGCTTTACAAACTCCTACGTTCAACATATTTTCAGAGAAATCAATACGGTCGTGGACAAGATTGTCATGCATGGGCTCAACCACATGATGGATGTAAATGTTATTCCAGAAGATGAAGATGTGGATGTAGAAGCTATTCGAGAAGATGTTCGAGACTTTATCTACAAGGATCCTTTAGGCCTGTACAGTAATCAACAACATCAATTTGAATGTGCCAAAAATATCACCCATTATTTGGGAAAAGGTAAGTGGAGATGGTACGGTACTAACATATTACAAACACTACAAACAACACCAGCACACACGCCGCTAAATACTAACTGTCTAACGTAGACTCTCCTGTTCGCAATTCAATTAGTTAAAGCAATGCGCTACAACATTAATTTAACCGCTGTACACATCCACGTACACGCACACACTAATACAATTCTGCCTATAATCTAAAAGGTCTAAACGGATCGCTCTCAACATGGACCATGGTGGTCACTGACACAACTCCAATAAATCCTCTCGATTGGCCGTTTGGGGCCCTCAACTCATCTCTTTCTCCGCTTGGTGTCCACCTGCAAATCAGCATTTCACACATGGGTGTGTTATTCAAACAGTCCTAGTCATGTTATGCAACTTCTATATGATTCATTTGGGTCATGTTCATACTTCATAACAATGCAAGGAATTTCTTTGTTTCCACATTGTCACAAGCTAGTACCCTCCCACATTGAAAGAATAACTAAACCAACCTATTCTCTCAAGTATTATCACATTCACTCCCTAATTTGAGTTCCAAAGCGATATTACAGCAACTGCTATTCACGTGTTCAGCAGCAGAGAGCAGCAATCATTCCACATTATATATTTATATACGAAGCGCAAGTGACGATGAAGACTATGTTTGAAGGAATTGTGTCCTTTATCCAAGGTGCAATTATTGATGATGAGATAGGACATTAAATATAGGGATATATATAATCCGATAATATTAGGGGTCATGGCGTTTTGCTAGAAGCTAACCATGATCGGCACATTTATATGATAAAATGTGTTGCTAGTGTTATCGGGTCCTACGAGGTCACACCATAAACGAGCAGGAGAACTGAATCAATTAATGAGAGACTTACCATATAGGAGTATATGGTGGAAAAGGATATATTTTGTAGGAGTACAAAATATATTTTGGAGTTGGTAATTAATAATAGATAAGAGATTATTTATTTATTAATTACTAAACATATATCTTATATTTTAGGATCGGGCTTTTTTAATAGTTAAAAAGCCCAACTCTAATTTTATATATTCGATCGATTAGGAGGATTTGACAAAAGTAACATTCAGCCGTGTATTCACGGAAGAATCGGCGTTCTTCCTCTTCGATCCCTCTTCATCCTTTGATCCCTCTCTCAAAAGCTTCGTCCTTTGTTCTTTGTTCTAGCATTTGGGACTCTACGTATCCTTGAAGGAGTTATTGAACACGCATCAAAAAGGTATTCCTTTTTTCCCTTATCTAATCCATTATGCATGCGATTCATGTTTAGATGTTTAGGAAATCGTTTCCTGAAATTCCGCTTTTACACATCTAAAATCACAACAATGTTAGCTTTTACCTAAGTAGAGAAGGAGCTACAAGTGATGATGAAGACTATGCTAGGTTTTACCTTACCCTCTGGTGACACAGAGAAGTTCTTAGCATCTTCTTCTGTACACTCAGAGCATAAAAAGTGGCCCAACTGCTTTGCTTCCTCTATAGTCATTCCCATACAAGAAGGATGAAACCTAAATGAATGAATCCATCATGACACGTTAGAACACTAATCAATCATTACCCGTTACAAAATGAACAGCACCAGTTCATTTATGAATTAGTAAATACACTAGCAATCAAGTTTAAAAATAATTAGTATGAGGAAAAAGTCATGGATTTATTTAGCTCCTAAAAATCCACAAACAGCATATTAGTTAAAAGTTATTTGACAATGAAAATCCTAGAATCCTCAACTTCGACTGCAAGTTCAAAATAAAAAATGCAAGAAAATTTTTTTCCTACAAAAGCATCATCAGGTTACTGGCTTATCATTCACACTCGGGACAAGCAATGCTACATCGTTATTTCTCAGCAATCCCTATAATGTTCTACAAAACAAAGCCTTGAGAACCACAGAGTGTTGTACTAATTACAAATATACAGCAAGGGTTTGTTCGGGAACTTAACTCTTTCTAGAAGATTGAACTAGGAGGAATAAGAAAAGGACCAGAATCCCAGATGGTGAACTTCTACCATTTGCCTCCACAGGGAAAACAAGATTTCGCCAACTACGTGAGAAATTTTTTACCCTCAACCAATTTAACTTTTTTTCACAGCGCTATGACTGTCAAGTGCCAACAAGAGAGATGCACTTCTCCATCAACAAGCTAGCATTACTACTTGCTTCACATGATTAAAGCAACCATCTTCCCCTTCCACTAACTCAAAGAACAAACGTTGTGCAACACCAAAACTACCTTGTCTTCACGTAAGCTAGCTTTGAAAATTATCATTGGCCACCTAACTAATCCTCAGGAAACAAACAAAACCATCTGATAATAACACACAGAAGACAAACAAAACATATATTAGATGAGCATACCAGTCCTTGCAACCCTCACACTGAACCATTAGATCATCCGGATTATAAGGCATTTCACATTTGCAATACCTGTAACCAGCAAGCACTAAGTAAACACATAAACAAACCAGAAACTGAATACAAGAAAACACAAAACAGAATCCGGTTTAAACTCACACAGCAACCCGGTCGGGGATGAAAGCCCCAGTGGAAGCCTTGTATTCAAACCTGCAAAAGTAATCATCCGCACCCACATTATCCAGCTTAGTGTAGTTCTTGAAAGAATGAACAGTGCACTTTCCTTCGATTGTGTGAGCACTCTGCGTGTCGTAGTGGTCGGAAAGGAATAGTTCCTTGGCACCGTGGAACTGTCTCCGGCCACCAAGCGACTCCTCCGGTCTGTAGTACCACCTCACGCGCACCTTGACGTTGTTGCGAGCGTCACCTTCAAGTTTTTCCACACGTGCCACGTAGGATGGCTTCCCCACGTCGGATGGCCTCATCAGCACACAGTCACCGACTGAGAAGCTAACAAAATTAGTATCGAAAATGAGGGGAAAAGGAAGAATAAGGGAGGGAGTTGGTTGTTTGGATTACCTCGAACGACCTTGTTAGTGCCTTTAATGGAGTAGGTATCCAAGTCCCGTTTGCCCGGTCTGGTCTTCGCCATAAATGTCGTTCTAAGAACTATTAGGAATCCACTGATTAGACGAAGAGAAAGGATTTGAAAGAAAATCCGAGGATTTCAGTCGATACGGGGAGAATGAAGGTGCATTGTTCGGGATGGTTGTGGAATTCGAGGGTGGAAGTGCCCTAGAATTTGGGGATGAACACGAACCCTAGCTAATTCGGAGTGACTATTTGCAATAGAGGAGGGGAAATAGAGGGACTTTGGATCTTCTGTTAGTTTGTTAAGCACACAGTAGTAGACTGTAGAGTGTAGACTAGTAGTTTACACAAAACGCCTTGTTGTATCAGTCTGACTATAGCTAGAAAACGCAGATCGCAACCTACCATTTTCGAAATATACAATAACGCGTGCAAAGCTCATAGTTTGTGTATTGAATCTCACGTGGACTACCCAAGTGCGCAATCACAATGTGGCTATGCTTCTCTCCGTTACCGGATTCAAATGAGATATTTTGGTGCTATTCATCATAATGAGCAAAATTAGGTTAGTGGGCTATAACTTTTTGTTGCCTACTGAAAATAAGAACACGCTATACGAGTAATTCGACGTTATCCCCTGTGTAAGGAATAGGAGAGAGTTTACAAGTTACAAACGGCAGTCTTGACACCTGTCATAATTGATCCTTGCTAACCAAGTGCAATTACAGCTCAGATATAGCAAGCACAACATATGGTCTAATCAGCATGCACTTGAAGCGGAGCAGTAGAAACCTGGCACAACTTTAAAGGGTTAACTCCAACATATACACCTCTATCACCACTTAAACTGTTATACACTTATACCTATAGTAACTACTTCACTTTCATCGGAGGAGATGTAACAGATTTCTTTATACAATCTACAATTCCCTCACAGTCTCGAGGGACTAGACAGCCAAGCTCACCCTCGTCATCTTCCATTGACGAGTGGGGAGAATGAAGGTTCCCGTGAGTTTGACAAGCCTTCATTGTCTTACAATGTTCAGCTTCATCATCCCTGATGTTGAGAAATACATCATACAGATTTTCTGCAAAAATTATGAATATTTTGAGGAAGCATCATATGCATGTTATAACGACAACAGGAAGCTACATATTCACTAACATGCAAGTTAAAAGAAACCTTCTACGGCAAATGGTATGTAAGAAAATTAGGAAGCTTACCTATTTTTGGCCTTCGGGAACAGGGCTGTCGTGATGTTTGAAATTCATCTGAATGTAAAGCAGCGTAAGCAAAAAAGGGTAGCAGATTCGAAAACAAATACAGAGAGAAAGAGAAAATTAACATACCAAACAAATAAAGATCACCCCCAGTGTAGTATCTTACAGCAATTTCAGGAGCAGGCAACTTCTTCAACTCCTCTAGAGAAAATACAGCGGTCAACTCATTTAGTCGTTACATCTTCAAACATTAGTATAACTTGACAAAAAACACAGATGGAGATCTAGGCAATTAGCTTGCCTCCATATGCCTTTATATGTTTGTCATATGTTTTGTATGCATGGTGCTCCACACATTCAGAAAAATGATCTGGAAAATAAATAAATTCAGCAAAAAGGGAAAGTCTGCAAATATTAATCATGTCATTACAGATTAACCAATAATGACTGAACAAAGCAATGACCAAGAAAGCTACTCATGTTTCAGATGTCTTTATATCTTTGCTCTCTAGTATAACAGCGATCTGTTCTGCTTTGTCCATGCAATGACATTTAAATTATAACATTATGAAACACTGATGCAACCTCTTTTAATCAGGTATTTAAGTGCAAAACAAGGACAAACTTCAGTAAGGTAAGAATACTTACAAGCCATTCTTGGGCTGATCATGTACATAAATACTGTCACAAAGTAGTAGATAAAAGCGATACTCTGAGCAAGAAGACGATCAAACCACCAAGCATTTCCCCCCAATTCCTGAAATAAGTTCTCGTAATCCTTTAGTAGACGGAATTTAATTCATATAACACCCTTCTAATGTCACGGCAGAAAAACCCCTAGGGAGTGAAGCAATGGTACAGGCCTTTTCTCAACACACTGGTTTATTGGTATGAAGTATGTGAATGCTGAAAACATTAATACCCATGGATATTCGTGCATCAAAGCAAAGTTAAAATATCTTACTTCCATTATAAGAAGATGATGCATCTCATTCCAGCTCTCGGCAAAATGTACTTTCAGATAGTCGGCACGTCTCCACCAACCAAAACTTTCATACATGTGCAGCACGGAGATAAAAGCTGGAACGTGGAAAATCAAGAGATCTGATCTTAGTGGGGGTCTGAAGTGCTTATAATTAAAATAGTGAAACTGTATACCTTTCAAAAATAGTGAAACTGCAAACAGACCTAACAGGAAAACAATTAAGTATATTCAAGATCACTCGGATTTTGAGCTAACACTTCAACAAGCATTCTGTCATCCATTCTACGCAGGAATCCCATGGCAAGAAATTTGACATCTATAGACTTAGCAGCGAATTAAAAACAAAGCACAAAGATAGAGAAGCAATGGGCTCACCAAAGTAGGGAACCCTCGCAATGTTCTCCAAGACAAAGAATCTTGCATAGTGTCTATCCTCATAAAATGTATCAAGCACCTTTATCACAGAACCCTGACATAAATATGGAGTCAAATTGCAATGTATAGAACAGACATGTCTAAGCAGCATACAAATCATTTTATTTATGGGTTTTTATGTATGCTGCCAGTATGGATACCACATCATATATAAATCGCTCTAAAAATAAATAGGGACAACTTCAGTGAAGTGAGAATTATTTTTTTGAGTCGTGTCATGCTACTTAACATTTATCAACCATCCTCAATGACAAATAACTATCTCATTGTAAAAAGTTGAATTAAGCTATCACATGCTGTTAAATGTTACAAACGATCCTGAATAAAATGAAAGAATACACTACACGCCAGTCTATTTTAAACACGTCCCAATTATACAGCTTATAATGAGAATATGAGATCATAGTATCACTAGGGTGCAGTTGGATGGGTAGGGTCAATTTGGTTTTGGGTAGATGTCAGATATTGTGAGTGCTCCTAATGAGTCCACAGGACTCCACACAACGTGCATCTAAATTTAGGAGCTTCTGTTTGCAGAATAAATGGGGCTACAATTCATGTAATTTAGGTTCATTTTAGATCATTGCATTGAGTCTAGTTTAATCATGTCATCTTCACTTGGCACTGTACTACTTAAAACGAAGCTTCGAATCCGAAATTAAAACAAGAGCCTTATTTGATGGAAGCCTGAACCGGTGGCCATCGATAAACAGTAACTCGGTTACTCAGCTAAAGACGAAACCATACCGTGAGGAAGACATTCAGAGAATGTTCTAATTTAATCACCCACATCTCAAACGTGCTTGGAGGCGGATCTTCTAATAGCATCCCTCCCTCATATCCTTTTCTTACATCCTTCAGCTCAAAGGATTTTTCCACCACTACTTTCTCCTCTTCTTCTTGTAAAGGTGTCGCCCATACTCGGAAAGAATCCCTACGTAGTACATAATTCCCCTTTCAATGTTGATGAAACCAACCCACAATGAAATGAGAACAGCAAAAAAAGCTCAAAATGAGAAGCGAGGAGAGAAGTTAAATTTGAACTTACCTAACGCTTAACGGATTGAAGGGAGAAGAAGAGAAGCAAAGCGAGGGCAGAGGGTTGAACCGGCAAGGATGCTGCAAGGGTAAGGCAGCTGAGCTTCTTCCGTTTCTTGACGAATAGGGCGCCGTCTCCCGCGTGACAGCAGCCACCGGAAGCGGAGGAGAGAGCGACATCGACATCTCCCTCTTCCTGAAATTGATTTCTTGTCAATTTTCTAAGCTTCAACTGATTCGCCTAAAAACCCAAGAAAATTGGGGATATGAGACCGCTTTGGTTTTAAGTAATTCTAGACATAAGGCGTTTGGGTAACGTGGGTATTTTTTTTGTGTTGTCGAGGTTTTTTTAATAATTTTTGAAAATATATTTTTGGGAAATTTTTGAAGAGTTGTCTTAATTATAAACGTATTGGTTCAGGTTCGGAGTTACTAAACATTTTTTTTTATTCCTGACGTACTTGATTCAACGATCCGATTAGTTTGTGTCATTTAATGATTTTTTGGCAGCGTGGTTATTTTTTGTAATTATATGAAGTTCATACGGCAATTTAGTTCTTTTGAAAATACAATACGACACGGTGACAATTTAATAATTTTTAAAAGATTATTGAGAATATGTTTTGTTTAGTTCAAAATATTTGTTTAGTTCAAAAGAAAGGGACAAGGTCTCGAACCTGCTTCTTACTTTTCATGAATGTGTCTTTTCTTTCGTTTACGTGAGTTTGACTTGCTTCTGACTTGTTCGAACTCTTTATTCTAACATCTATTATCTTTTAACATTTTTATCGTTTAAATTTTTGTTCAGTTAGTTCAAATGTACTAATAGTTTTATATTTAGTTTTTTTGTTAGTTCAATTTTTTTTTTGTAAGTTCCATATAATGATGAACTAATAATATAAAATGTGTGAACTAATATAACATTCTATTAGTTTAAAAAAAACACAATTTTCTTTACATAAACTATTTTCGTTCAAATTATATTATAATAATGATTCATATATTTTTGAACTTATAGTATAAAATTTATGAAAAATTTTTCTTCCAGTTTTTTTTCCTTCTTCTTAGCATACATTTTTTTCGTTCAAATTATTTGTTATGTTAGTTCAGGTTGTATTGTACTAATAACTCATACATTTTTATATAAATTTTGTTCATAAGTTCTTGTAATGCACGGACTAATAATATAAAATGTTTGAACTAATGGAACACTCGGTTTAATAACCATAACTATAAAACTATGAACTTTTATAATATTAGTTCAAAATTTGATATCATTAGTTTGAATATTTGTATTGTTAGTTCACATGTTTTGTTTTATTAGTTCAAACGTGTGCAAGTAACACAAATCCTTCATTTAAACAAGGTTTGGTTATATAGGTCCGTCATTTACACAAGATTTGTGAAATGCGGAATAGACAGATAAGTAGTTTACCAAATACTCTAGAAGGGGGGGATGAATAGAGTATGGAAACTTTTCGCAATCTCAGGATAGGTAAGACCTTATAAAACAAGATAAGACCTTATCAATGAAGATAAGATCTTATTAGCAAATATAAGACCTTACTCGTTTCTCTGAGATTGAATTTAAATGTAAAGATAAGACAAACCAGGGATGATAAAAGCAAGACGAGAACAGCTGTAAAAGACACACGATATGTTGACGAGGTTCGGTCTCCAAATGACCTAGTCCCCGCCTAGGGTTGATCCAACCCTAGGATTCCAAGTAGCTTTATTTTCCTTCTTCTTGATGAGCTTTAGATACAACCTTCAGAAGAACTTCCCTCTTCTCAACTCAGAAGTCTTACACTTCCTATCTAGCAACTCACACACTCAAAAAGGAAAAATAAAGTACTATAGATACAACAACAGTATCCAACGTGTCTAGGAGAAATAACTCTTTGTATGATCCTAGTTGAATAGTACTATAACGCTCGAATAAAATCTCACACACTCAGAGAAGTAGAACGCTAAAGCTTCGAAGGTGAGATCAACACTTTATGAGAATAAAATAGATAAGACGATTTTTCACTTGTGTTCCAGTCGTAGGTGATGGGTATTCGTGTCTTCTTCCTGGTCTCTTTAAATAGGCAAGCCTATCGTCAATTTCAAACGTTGAAGAAAATCTTGATTTGTTGTGATCTTGTTTGTTGAGATTTGATGTCAATCTTGGTTGTTGAGATTTGAAGATCTTCCAATTTATTTTAAGAAGATTTAATTAAAACAAATCAAAGATTTGTTAAAATCAAATCCCTTAAAGAACTCAACAAGAAGGAAAATAAAGTTATTTTGACGAACGTAACCAAGTGTAGTTTTTGTCCAGTTTTGGTAAGGTCTTATCATATCTTGTAAGGCCTTACTAAAACTTGGAAGGCCTTACTAGATACTATAAGGTCTTTACCAAAACTTGTAAGATCTTACCAAAACCTGAAAACCGAGGTTTTTGGCTTTCATCAACCATTTTCATAATGCCTTTTTATCAAGGTGGAGTTAACAATCTCCCCCTTGATGAAAGACAAAACTTGTGATCTATGTACCTGTAAAAACAAAAACGAAATATCCAAACAAACAATATAGCATAGCAAAGCAGTAGTATGTAGGATCAAATTTAAACGAAGATCAAGCCAAGGTTTTCAAAAAGCCAAGTATTTCAAAAACAGAAATATTCTCCCCCTTTTTGTCTTTCAACAAGAAAAATTTGAAAAAATCATTCTTCATCATCAGAGACTTCAACAACTTCATCAAACCATTGACCATAAGCAGAAGGAGCACCATCTTCTAGTTTGCGAAATCGATTGTGAACCTTTTCCCTCCATCTATCCCTTGCATTACGAACTGTGTGATTTGCCATCATTTTTGCTCTTAGCTTTTCCTGTTCATTTCGGTATTTCTTGACCACACCATATTCTTCTACTGTCAAGATTGATGGCTCAGGTACTGTGGGTCGAAGAATGCAGCGTTTTAACACTTTCTGTTCATAGTTAATCACAACATTTTGACACACTTCTTGAATGTGTTGCACAACATCTTCATCCAGAGGCATGATTGAGGTAGTAGCCTTGTGAGATAGGGAGGTCAAAAACAATAATTGATTTAACTTCTCATTTACCATTAAGAGCTTCTCATGTGTGTCATCATGTCGATCCACAATATCGGCACGAGCAGTATTGAGATCCTTCCTTAGAGCATCCACCTCTGCCTCTAAATCCTGAATTCTCTGTTTTGAAGAAGGCTTAGCAATTTGTTGATGTTTCTTCAGAATCCATTCGCCAGATAATGTTTTCTCAACCCCAAGCCGTCCCCAACATTCCTCATCAATTTGTCCTTTATGAGAAATTCTTTCTTCATCCGTAGTATCAACTTCAAAGAACTCGAAGATCTTTGGAAATAGATTGGCATAAGAAAGAGGGGTTGTCGAAGGAGTATTTACAGTGTGCAGCATGTAGGATAAGATGAGGTTAGGGACGTCAATAACATGTCCAGTAAGAATTAAATCAAGAATCTCCAAGAGATTGTCAGTGATCAGCTCCCTGGAATGCTTTCGTGGTAGAATGCACCTAGCAAGTAAGGTAAAAACAATCTTGGCCTCTAAAGTTAGGACATTATGGGTTTGTTTTTGCTTTGGTTTTGAAGAGGTAGCCACTGAATGGATTTGTTTCTCAAAGAATGTCTTTTGAGCGTTGGCAATACATACGCTTTTAGAAGGGTGGGATTTGGTATCAATTTTCTCAAGAATCCCTAAGATAATCGCCAAGGAAGAAGCAGAGAGGGTGATTTTTTGCCCTTTTATCTGGGAATGTAGGGTCAAAACCCCTTTTTCTCGGTGAGCAGAAAGGTTAACAAAGAAGAGTCGGGTAAGACGTGGGAATGCAGAAGTACCCAGATTGAACAAACTCCAGACATTTGAACATTTCAGTAGATTGACACAGGGCAGGTCCATAGACTCAAGAAAATTCGCATCAATATTTTCGCAAAAACTCAAGGGACGGTTGGCAAACCCATCTTTCCACATTCCAGCCTTTGTAAAGTTTAAGAACCAAGAAATTAGAGTTGCGGTACTAACCTCAAACCCTGAAGGCGGTGACCGAAGACGATGCTGCGGTCTAGCCTTTGTAGCTGGGGGATATACGGCTTTAGAAGACTGCTTAGGAGGAGGAGATGGGGATCTTGAAGAATGAGAGTCTGTGTTGTATACTTCTTGAATAGCTTTGCCATTTCTGTCGGATGATCGCTGCTTCTTGGATGTTGGAGCAGTAGACGTAGTTGAAGATCGCTTGGGAGCCATCGCAATTTAGGGTTTGAAAGTGGAAGATGAGGAAATCGGAGAGTTTGTGAAGCGCTGAAAGAAATCAAGAAAAAAAATCTTCGAAGATTTGGTATAAATAGAGAGAGGGAAAATCTTAAAAAAAATCTTCGTAAAATTTAAAATTTTTTAAAAAGATCAATATATAAACCAAAAAGATTTCCAAAAACAGAATCTATTAGTTAGTTATCTAAAAAGATAATAACTAAAAGATTTGATCCAAAATTTAATATACCAAAAATAAAATCAAGATCATACTATGATTTAGTAAGGCCTTGAAATGTATTTCAATGTCTTTAATGTAGGGAATAAGATTGTATAACAATAATTGCTCCCCCTACATTTGTGCTTCCCTATTAAGCATGCCAAGTTATAACCTTACGAAGTTGAATCTCTCTTCGGGTAAAGGTTTTGTAAAGATATCAGCAAGTTGTAGATCAGTAGAGATGAATGCCAAAGACACATCACCTTTTTCTACATGATCACGTATAAAATGATGTCTCACATCTATATGCTTCGTTCTTGAATGCTGTACAGGATTTTTGGAGATAGATATAGCAATAGTATTGTCGCATTTTATGGGTATATTCTTAAAGTGGAATCCAAGATCTTGGAGTTGTTGCGCAATCCATAGGATTTGCGAACAACAAGCTCCAACAGCAATATATTCAGCTTCGACCGTTGAGAGAGCCACTGAATTTTGCTTTTTGGAATGCCAACTTATTAGAGATGTACCAAGAAATTGGTAACACCCTGAAGTACTTTTTCTATCCACTTTATATCCTGCAAAGTCAGCATCAGAATATCCGATAAGATCGAAACTACTTTGTGTGGGATACCATAGACCTATATCTTTTGTACCATTGAGATATCTTAAAATCCTTTTTACCGCAATAAGATGTGATTCCTTCGGGTTAGCTTGGAATCTAGCACACATGCAAACACTAAACATAATATCAGGTCTACTAGCGGTTAAATAAAGTAGAGACCCAATCATACCTCGATATTCTTTTTGATTTACTTGTTTACCGGTATGGTCTTGATCCAGACTGAGAGTGGAGCTCATTGGTGTTTTGGCTATTTTTGATTCGTTCATCTTATATTTCTTCAGAATGTCTCTTGTGTACTTTCCTTGATTAAGGAAGATGCCCTTATTACTTTGGTGTACTTGAAGTCCAAGAAAGAATTTTAATTCTCCCATCATACTCATCTCGAATTCCTTGCACATAATGTCAGAAAATTCCTTGCAAAGAGATTCATTAGTAGCTCCAAACAAGATATCATCCACATAAATTTGAACAACAATAATATCATTCCCATGAGTTTTAATGAATAAAGTTTTGTCAATCAACCCTCTCTTGAAGTTATTTTCTAAAAGATATTTTGAAAGTCGTTCGTACCAAGCTCTTGGGGCTTGTTTTAAGCCGTAAAGAGCTTTGTCAAGCTTGAAAACATGATCTGGAAATTCATTACTTTCAAAACCGGGAGGTTGAGCAACATAAACTTCTTCATCTAAATAACCATTCAAAAAGGCGCATTTTACGTCCATTTGAAAAAGTTTTATACTCATGTAAGATGCAAAAGCAAGGAGTATACGAATGGCTTCAAGCCTGGCTACGGGAGCAAAAGTCTCCTCGTAGTCAATACCTTCCTCCTGGTTGTAACCTTGAGCTACAAGACGAGCTTTATTTCGAATGACATTGTCACTTTCATCCAACTTGTTTCGAAAGACCCATCTTGTCCCGATAACTGATTTACATTTGGGCCTTGCTGAAAGGGTCCATACTTTATTTCTCTCAAACTCGTTTAACTCATCTTGCATAGCTATGATCCAGTCAGGTTCTTGAAGAGTTTCGGTGTACTTCTTAGGTTCTACAAGAGATACAAAAGCATGAAAGGCGCATAAGTCTTTTAATTTAGAATGAGTTTGTATTCCAGATGAGGGATCAAAAATGATATCCTGAGTTGAATGGGATGATGCATGCTTGAATTTCCTCCGGACATTTCTCTGGTTATAAGCATCGGGTTCGGAATTAATAGGGTGTGGAGAAGACGGCTCTTGTTGCTCAAGAGATGATATATCTTCAAGACTGGTTTCATTTGTAAGACCTTGAGAAGGTATTTCAATGCCTTGAGATATGTTTGTAAGATCTTGAAATGGCTCCTGCATGTTTCCGATGTTCTTTTGATTATCGACTTCTTCTTCCTCTTCCTCATGTTTATTTAGGTCGAGATCTGCAAAACTCTCACTCAAGGTACCATTATCATTTTCATCAAACAAAACATGGATACTACTTCGACTACTTTGGTACGTTTATTGTATACTCGATAAGCCTTGCTTTGAGTCGAGTATCCGAGAAATATACCTTCGTCGCTACGTGCATCAAATTTTCCAAGATTATCCTTCCCATTATTATGTACGTAACACGTGCATCCAAATGATTTAAAGTAAGATATGCTTGGTTTCCTTCCTTTAAAAAGCTCATAAGGAGTTTTCTTTAACATTGGCCGAATCAAACATCTATTGAGAATGTAATTTGTTGTATTAACAGCTTCTGCCCAGTATGACTTAGGCAGATTGTTCTCTAATAGTATTTTCCTAGACATTTCCTCTAGGGTGCGGTTCTTGCGTTCCACAACCCCGTTTTGTTGAGGTGTTCTATGAGCTGAAAAATTATGAGAAATTCCATATTTCTCACAAAATGCATCAAAGTCTGATTGATCAAATTCTGTACCATGATCACTTCTAATAGAAACGATTGGTAGGTTTTTCAAAGTTTGTAACTCCTTACAAAGTTTTGAGAAGTATAAAAGTGCTTCCGATTTAATTTTTAGAAAGAAAACCCAAGTAAATCGAGAATAATCATCAACAATAACAAGAATGTATTGCTTTCCTTTAGGAGATTTGGCACGCATATGTCCACAAAGATCCATGTGTAGAAGTTCAAGAGGTGTAGTAGTACTTACCACTTGCTTCTTTTTGAAAGAGCTACGAGTATGTTTACCTCTTGAGCAAGCATTGCATAAATCATCTACCTTGAATTTTAGGTCAGGAGGACCTCTTACAAGATCCTTTGATTTGAGTTTTTTAAGAGAGTGCATACTGATGTGACCGAGTCGTCTGTGTCATAGTCTTGAGTCATCTGATAAGACTTTGAGGCATTTCAAATTTGTCCCTGCAATTTGGTAAGTATTTACAGCATATATATTATTATCCCTGTAAGCTGTTAGCACCAAGTTTCCAGTTATCTCATCTCAAACTTCACACTTCCTCTTGTCAAATCTAACACAATTTCCTTTATCACAAAGCTGAGAGACACTGAGAAGATTATATTTCAAGCCATCCACTAAATAAACATCTTTAATATTATTATTTGAAGAGTGATGTTAATGGCCGCCGGCAACGACGCCGGCGGAGGCGGAGCCCGCCTGCGCGCCAGCCCTCGCGCAGGCGGACTCCGCCTCCGCGGGCATTTTTTTTTTTGTTTTTTTTGTTGTTTTTATGTTTTATTTTTTTCTTTTTCAAAATAGAGTTTTTTTTTTTGTATTATTATTTCATTGCACTCCAAGTAAACAAAATCAAAATATCAAGTACCACTAAAACATGATGACAACAATACATCAAAACCGCTAAAACATTATGCCAACAGTATATGAAAACGACTAAAACATGATGTCAACACATATGATAACGTCTAAAACATGATGTCAACAACATATGATAAAGATATTCTCCTTTGCCAACAAACGACTTACATCCTCAACATTTTGAGCAGTTTTTATAGAACACTCCATGAATACCAATCCATGTTCCTTTGCAAACTGTTCACCTTCCTCTGTACTCACAGCTCTCCCGTGAGCAAGATCAGACTTGCTGCCTACAAGATGATTGAAAGTCTCCCTCCTGCAGAAGGACGTGACTAGTGAGCTTTAGCCCTAAGAGATTCACAATAAGAAAATGCTAAAATGCATGCGCAAAGGTACACAAGTAGACACCTATGACCTTATGCTAATACAATGGAGCGACAATTAGTTTTTTTCCCTTTCGGGAACAATATGAGTCGGAAAAATAGCTTAAGAGTCTTAAACCAAAGCTCAAAACAAAAAAGGAGAGATAAAAAACCGCATAATCATGTTGTTGCGCACCAATTCAGAAGAGCCTTACCTAGTGATGTCATATACCAAAAGTGCACCTGCAACCCCTCGATAGTAGGACCTTGTAATAGATCTAAATGACTCTTGACCAGCCTACAAAACAAATGCAAGTATCAATATCTCAAGTTACAAAGTTGGATACTTGGATATAGTAGATCAATGAGTCATTCAGGGGAACAAAAAAGAGGAGATAGACAAACCGTATCCCATATCTGCAACTTAATTGGCTTGTTATCAATTGTGATCATCCTAGCCCCAAATTTCTTCACAAATCACACTATTGTAATGCCAGAAGATGATTAGGACAGTTATATTCGAGTTCGGCGAGATGAGTTTTCACGTGTTTAGATTTGGATGGATTATAAAATAGCCGAGTTCGAATCGAGTCTAAATTGTTTCCAAGATTAAAAATATATTCATATTCAACTCGTTTAAAAAGTCTACAAACTTAGCTTATACAACATTATAAAGTGTTATTCTAGCTTAATGAGACGAGGGTTTTTTAGTTTTGGTGTTTTCCTAGCTTAATGAGTCGAGTTCGACGAGATGAGTGTTATTCTAGCTTAATGAGCCGAGGGTTTTTTTAGTCGAGTTCGAATCAAGTCCGGACTTCACAGCATCCTCCAGTGTTACATGGTACGTGGTTCGATTCGGAACGAGGTTCGAAAACGGATACGTGATTCGCTACCTCTACCGAATCGGGTACGATGGGTTCGATGGGGTAATTTTTTTTATTTAAAAAAGTGAATTCACTTATATATTAATAGCAAAACAGTAGGATAAATTGAAACGGGAGCCAGTTGGGTGACGTTAAAAGTAAAAGTAAAAATTAAAACTAAATTGAAGTGCCTTGAAAACAGAGTTTTCTTCTTCAATTCTTCGTATACATTGAACTGCAACTTGCGATACTTCATCTTCAATGATATGCAACTTCAACTTCCCATATCGCATGTCACTTTAATGAACTTCAACTTCCAATTTTTCAGCTTTAATTCTCTTCATGGGTTCGGTTCGTTAGATGTATCGATCCGGGTCGCGAACCCCATCGTTCCGGTTCGCGAACCCCATCGTTCCGGTTCGCGAACGAACCGCGATTGGGTTCGTCGATTCCGGTTTATGGTTCGCAACACCGAACCACGAACCCATCACTCAATGCATCTGTCATTGGGGGCACGCGAAGAAGGACGCGGATGCAGACTCCGCATCCGCGCGAGCTGGCGCGCATGCGCAGTCCGCATGCGCGCGGACTCACGCGGATGCGGAGTCCGCATCCGCGTCCTTCTTCGCGCGGGCGGACTCCGCCTCTATGAAGGCGCGAGTCCGCCCGATACCAAGAATGTCACATTTTCCTTTGTCACCAAGAGTTATTGTGCCAGTGGTTTGCTTCTTTAGAGTGTTGAAAAGAGATTCTTTTCCACTCATATGTCTTGAACAGCCACTGTCCATTATCCATATTTGAGTCTTGGTAATATCCTGCAAAACAGAAAATCATCCTTTCCGGCTTGACCAATAGACAGATTTGGATCCATTATGGGGGTAGATCATGTTAGGTGGCCTAGTTCCTTTAGGAACCCATATGTGTTTTACCCGTTCATTTAAACGTACAGGAAAGGTATTTCTAATAATGTATGGATCCGTTCTCCTGTAAGGACAAGTTTCCTTTACATGACCCTTTTTACAGCAAAAGAAACATGTATGAGATCTCCAATTTCCTTTTGCCTTAACGAACGTGGTAGTAGGTTTTGCAGGAAAATTCCTGTTATATCCTATGCCACTTCGGTTTAAGGATAATTGTTGTTCTCCAAGCATTTTGTCAAGAGTAGCTTTAGATTTAGTAAATTGCACAAGAGCTATTTGCTGTTCTTGACATTTTTCAGAAAGTTTCACTTTTTCAATCTCTAAGTCAGTATTACATGTCTTAAGAGATGAGAGGTTTGCCTTTAGTTCGAAATTTTCCGATCGTAAGGCCTTAACCTCAGTGTCAAGATCTGATTGTATGCTGTCAAGATCTTGAACTTTCAGCGAAAGCATTCTTATGCAAGTTTCCTGATCATTTAGCTTTTCTTTTAAAATGTTGATTTCTTTGCTGTAAATTTCTTCATTAGAAATCATGTTTTTCAACACTTCTGATAAAACAGCAATAGGACTGGATATAAGATCTCTTACCATTCCATCCAGATGTTGATCTTGATTTTTGTCGGTTTTTGCCATAAGACACAAGTTTGCATGATCATCTTCAAAATCTGAATCACTTGAGGAGTCTGAATCGCTCCAAGCTGCTATCATGGCCTTCTTGCTAAATTCCTTTTTCTTGAATTTGTTCCTCTTCTTTTGAGGACATTCTTTAACAAGATGATCTGTTTCACCACATTCATAGCAACTTAGAACACGATTCTTCTTCAAGGGGTTAGAAGACTTACCTTTGTATTTAGATGATCCAGCATTTTCTTTATTTGAAAATTGCTTTTTCATTTTCAATATTCGTGCTAGTCCTCTTGTGATAAGAGCGAAAGGATCTTCATCATCATTATCACTTTCAGAATCTTCCAGTGGTTCCTCTTTCTTTGCCTTGAGTGCCAAATTCTTTATGTTTGTCGGCAATTCCCCATCGTCCTCATTGAGGATCATTTCATGGGTGATTAATTTGCCCAGCAAATCATCAAGAGCAAGTGTATTAAGGTTTTGTGCTTCTCCTATAGCAGTTACCTTAGGACCCCACTTTGCTTTAGGCAAACATCTGAGTATCTTTCTGACTTTTTCTTCGTTATTAAAAGTCTCTCCCAGTGAGTCAAGATTATTAATGATCTCCGTAAAACGGGTGAACATTATTTTGACCGATTCATCTGGGATCATTTTAAACAATTCATATTGTCTAAGAAAGATACTTATTTTGGTCTCTTTGACCTGGCTGGTTCCTTCATAGGTAACACTAATTTATCCCATATTTCTTTTGCAGATCTGCATGAAGATATACGATTAAATTCGTAAGTACTTAAACCACAATATAATAGATTAATGGCCTTATAATTCTTCGCCACGCTCTCTAGATCTTTCTGATTAAATTCAGCTTTTGTCTTGTTTACTCTTGTACTGTCAGGACCTTCCTTGGTGGGAGTAATAGGTCCGTTTTTGATAATATGCCAAAACTCCAAATCTTGATCGATGATAAACATCTGCATCAAGGATTTCCAGTGCATAAAATTATTTCCTACAAAAAGAGGCGGTCGAGAAATTGATCTTCCTTGGCCAAATCCGCCTTGACCTTCACCTGCCATTTATTAGCCTCACAAATAATAATATCTTTGAACAATGAGTTAGGCTCTGATACCAATTGAAATGCGGAATAGGCAGATAAGTAGTTTATCAAATACTCTAGAAGGGGGGGGATGAATAGAGTATGGAAACTTTTCGCAATCTCAAGATAGGTAAGACCTTATAAAACAAGATAAGACCTTATCAATGAAGATAAGATCTTATTAGAAAATGTAAGACCTTACTCGTTTCTCTGAGATTGAATTTAAATGTAAAGATAAGACAAACCAGGGATGATAAAAGCAAGACGAGAACAGCTGGAAAAGACACACGATATGTTGACGAGGTTCGGTCTCCAAATGACCTAGTCCCCGCCTAGGGTTGATCCAACCCTAGGATTCCAAGTAGCTTTATTTTCCTTCTTCTTGATGAGCTCTAGATACAACCTTCAGAAGAACTTTCCTCTTCTCAACTCAGAAGTCTTACACTTCCTATCTAGCAACTCACACACTCAAAAAGGAAAAATAAAGTACTACAGATACAACAACAGTATCCAACGTGTCTAGGAGAAATAACTCTTTGTATGATCCTAGTTGAATAGTACTATAACGCTTGAATAAAATCTCACACACTCAGAGAAGTAGAACGCTAAAGCTTCGAAGGTGAGATCAACACTTTATGAGAATAAAATAGATAAGACGATTTTTCACTTGTGTTCCAGTTGTAGGTGATGGGTATTCCTGTCTTCTTCCTGGTCTCTTTAAATAGGCAAGCTTATCGTCAATTTCAAACGTTGAAGAAGATCTTGATTTGTTGTGATCTTGTTTGTTGAGATTTGATGTCAATCTTGGTTGTTGAGATTTGAAGATCTTCCAATTTATCTTAAGAAAATTTAATTAAAACAAATCAAAGATTTGTTAAAATCAAATCCCTTAAAGAACTCAACAAGAAGGAAAATAAAACTATTTTGACGAACGTAACCAAGTGTAGTTTTTGTCCAGTTTTGGTAAGGTCTTATCATATCTTGTAAGGCCTTACTGAAACCTGGAAACCAAGGTTTTCAGTAATATGATAAGGCCTTACCATATACTGTACTTTACACAAAACCTGGAAACAAATCAAAGGTTTTCAGTAATATGATAAAGCTATTTTGACGAACGTAACCAAGTGAAGTTAACAATTTGGTTACATACAAGACCGTCATTTACACAAGACCGATTAAACAGATCCAAATCTAACTTTTCCACTCAGATATAACACGCGAGATCGATGGAAACAAATGAGAATTCAAAGAAACCTAGAAAACCAGGTATGTAGAAACGACAAAAGGAACAATGTAAATAGAGTAAACCATACATCCAATAAATTTGAACAACAAGGCAGATCAAAAACATTAATTCACAATCGCGTGAAATTATCCAAAGATCGACTCAAACAGAAAAGGAAGGCAGAAACACTGTTATAGGCGGCGGCGAGGGCGAGTTTCAACTTCGGCGCCTAAGCGAGTGGATCTGTGTGACGGGTTCGCACCCGCGGACGTGGATCTGAGCGAGGGCGATTGGATCTAGGAGACTTATAGGCAGGGCTCACACTCGTAGACGGGGATCAATTGGTTGAGAAGAAGAATTGAAGGCGGTTCCAACATATTTGTTCAGATCTGTTTAAGTCCGTAGCAATCGGCGCCGCCATAGAAGCCGCCGTCGACTCCTGCCTTCGTCGCCTTTGTTGCCGCCTTCTGTTGTTTTGGATCTGTGTGTGGATCGAGCCGGCGAGCCAAACATCCACGCCATAGAAGACGTTGAGTCGTTGTTGTTCGCCTAGGACGTTCGCTTCACCTGAGTTGGAATCGAAGCCACCTCTGCACTCGCCGCTCGGCCATGCCAGGAAAGGAAGAATTCTGCTGTAGGTTGAAGATGAAGCGATGAAGATCTTGAACGACGATGAAGACTGGGTTGAAGAAGAGACTTCGAGATGAATGTCGAAAGATTGTGCTTTCGAAATTCGTTTTTTGGTTTTGAGTTTGGTTTCCGCTTAACAATCGATAATGGAGGATAAAGAATATTCTCAAATCTCAATCGTACAATTTTTTTTTTTTTGTTAACCGGTTTTCTTAATTTTTGTATATTTAGTATATTCAAATAATTAATTATCTTTTCTTAATTTGTAACCGCGGAATAAAGATGATTTTATATCTAGTTTACCATTTTCTTTTAAATTGTTAAATGATTGGGGCTAGTTTATTTTTTTAGGAAATAAAAAGGAATTTGCCTTATAACTTAATCTTCTCTAGTAAAAATGAGGTGGCTTAATTAGAATAGGAATCATAGGATGTATCCAATCCAAGTATAATTTTGCCGCGGATATGATGAGACTAATATGGTAACTGATTTAATTATTTGCTATAAAAAGGTGGAAAATGCAGACATAAAATGAAGATAATTGTGTACTTAGGATGACAAAAATTGGGTTCTCAGGCTTGTTTAACAACAGAAAATGATGATTAATAGTGTAATTTGGATTTCCCAATCAGACTTATTTGGATAGGCATTATGAATCTATGACCGCAGGATGTAAACCAACAATTCAGTTCCTGTATGAAACAATGGAATGAATGGAATTATACAAGGCATCGGAACATAATTAAAATAAAATTAGATTTTGTAAGGAGATGGATGGATCGGAGTTGAACGAATGAAAGCTGTCCAGCCTTATCCCCTGATGACGATGTTGTCGTTGTTCATCCGTTATAAATGCATGATCTCACAGGCTCCTCCATTTCAGAGTTTTCAGTTAGAAGATCGATCCACACCCCAAGCATAACGTGAAGTTAGGATCTGTTCTCCGTCTACATCAACCTAGCGGTTTTCTCAATTCATTGGGATCGATAATGGTGGAAGCTGGGCCTATTAGGGTTGACAGGACACAGTTGACAGAATGTTTCGGCACTGTATTCAAGAACCTTTACATACTCCGCCTTGCTCTCTGCGCTGGCATCGGTGGCCTCCTTTTTGGCTATGATACAGGTAACAGCCTAACAGGTGTGCTGTAAATTAAATGATGTTATCGATCGATGAGAAGAAGGATGGTGTTTTGCAGGTGTCATATCCGGAGCTCTTCTCTACATCAAAGAAGACTTCGAGTCAGTGAAGCGAAACACAATCCTACAAGAGACGATAGTGGCGATGGCGGTTGCAGGAGCCATAGTAGGAGCAGGGGTAGGAGGATGGCTCAATGATTGGATAGGGAGAAAGCCATCGATCATGATAGCCGATGCCCTCTTCTTTATGGGAGCCATTGTGATGGCATTTGCCCCGACCCCTGGTGTTATCATACTAGGAAGGGTCATAATCGGCCTCGGAGTCGGAATGGCTTCCATGACCTCCCCGCTTTACATTTCGGAGACTTCTCCCAGTCGCATTCGTGGCGCTCTTGTCAGCACCAACGGCCTCCTCCTCACCGGTGGCCAGTTCTTGGCTTACCTTATCAACCTCGCTTTCACCCAGGTTTAATTTTGACTCGATTAATTAATCCTATTGCTGCTGGCTAGGTTGGCCAATATTCATGGTTCACGAGATTCGCTCTCTACGTACAGGTTAAGTACACATGGCGGTGGATGCTTGGGGTGGCTGCAGTTCCGGCAGTTGTGCAGTTCCTCTTGATGCTCACGCTACCCGAGTCTCCTCGGTACCTGTACAGGAAGGTACGTAGATTACAAATAAATAAGCATCTAATATATGTTTAATTTAGACTTTAGATGACGTACAGCTGTTTGGAAATTGGAACAGGGCAAGAGTGAGGAGGCTGAGGCCATCTTAACAAGGATCCACCCGCGTGAGTTAGTCGAAGCTGAGATTGCAGCCCTGAAAGAATCAATAGAGTCGGAAGTAGCAGAGGAGGGTGAGATCGGGAGAGGAGGGTTGGCCACTAAAATGAGCAAGGCTTTTAAAAGCAAAGTATTCAGGAGGGGGCTGGCAGCCGGGGTCACAGTCCAAGTGGCTCAACAGTTAGTAGGAATCAACACCGTCATGTACTACAGCCCCACTATAGTCCAACTCGCCGGGTTCGCCTCCAACAAGACGGCTCTTGCCCTCTCCCTCGTTACCTCAGGGCTCAATGTACTAGGCTCCATAGGCAGCATGTTGTTTGTGGATCGCTATGGCAGGAGGAGGCTCATGATTCTCTCCATGATAGGGATCATCACCTGTCTTGTTGTGCTTGCTGCCCTGTTCTACCAAACCGCATCCACCTCGCCTAAAATCAGCTTTTCCGAGTCCACGCGTTTTGGCTTCAACTCAACATGTCCCTCTTACTTAACCGCCCCAGACGCACCCACTTGGAACTGCATGACTTGCTTGAAGGCGCCCTCTCACTGCGCCTTCTGTGCCCACCCCGGGAACGAGGTCGATCCTCCTTAATTTAATTTAAGGAGACTATTTCTTCTTCTTTTTTTTTATTCAAATAAACCAAACTATATATACTAACCTGGATGAGAGTGAGTGAATTAACAGAGACTCCCTGGGGCGTGCATATCCGAAACAAGTGCAACCAAGCAAGATTGCAAAGCGAGTCACAGGACATACTACACGGAAGGCTGCCCCAGCAAGCTGGGATTCGTGGCCATAATCCTACTCGGGGCCTACATCATGTCATACTCACCGGGCATGGGGACAGCTCCTTGGATTGTTAACTCCGAGATTTATCCCTTGAGGTATAGGGGGGTCGGGGGAGGCTTTGCAGCTGTTTCAAATTGGTGCTCAAATCTTTTGGTTAGCGAGACCTTCTTGACATTGACAGACCATCTGGGTTCATCGGGGACCTTCCTCTTGTTCGCTGCCCTCTCATTTGTTATGCTCATTCTTATCTTCTTCTTGGTACCTGAAACCAAGGGTTTGCCCATTGAGGAGGTGGAGCATATGCTTGACAAGGGCTTCAAACCAACTTTGTGTTCTTGGCGGAACGATGATAATGGTGATCGATGATCAACAATCGAGTTAGTACACCCACCTCCATTAACCACTTCTCAATTCTAAAATTCGATTTTTTTAAAACCCTTTTCATTAGCTTTACTTTTGTAGATTACTAAATAATTTTTTTGGGAAACATTAGATAAGTTTTCGTACACTTTTCAAATAGTTTTTAATTAATAATTGGAGAAATTTTTATAGGGTTCACAATCCGACTGTAAATGAAATTCAAAATTGTAATTGTAGGTCCATTTATTGAGAGCTTGCTACCAAACATTCACATTTCTCATTATAGTGCTCTCTTGGCTTAGTATCAAAAGGCTAGACATTTTTATAACGTCCATTCCATCAAGATTCTATGTGGATCTTGTTCTTAGTTCTCGTTGTCAAGATTGATTGTCCATCAAATGTTGACACCATTGACAAGTATATCATTTTACCGTCAACAAAAAAATTTTTAAAAGAAGTTGGAATTTTTTAAGGGTTTTTCCTATTTGTGTCCTTCAAATTTAGATTTTTCTTCTTAGTATCACAAGCTTTTAAATTTTCTTTTGATACCTTCATGGTTCAATTTGTTTCAAAGTTGTACCCATTTTTTTTTGGATAAGGAGGAGTAACAGCTCCCCGCCCTAAGGCATTTTATTGGACAAACGTGGCCTTACAACCGGGTAAAACGAGGGAGAGACACTCCCCTCATATCCTCGAAAATCAAAGAACGAACATTCAACGGAGGATCCGCTAAAGGATGAACTCCAAAATCTAACGTGAAGGCAAAATTGACAATAACATCAGCTACCCGGTTCCCCTCCCTAAACACATGTTTGAAACTGAGAATCCAATCTCGAATAATGAAGCCTTGACAGCGAACCACCAGGCTGGAAAGCGGGTGAGAGATGTTCACCCCTTTCTCAATGAAGCCAAGCACCAAGAGCGAGTCAAACTCCACCTCAACTCTTCGGAAACCCGACTCCCAAACAAGCTCCAACCCCGCAATCATTCCCCAAAGTTCCGCTTAGGGTGCGGAAGCCGCTCCAATGTTCATAGCCACACCTTTGATCCAGTCTCCATTGTCGTCTCTGATAACTGCTCCAGCCGCGGCCAACTCTTGGCTTCCCCGAGAAGCTCCGTCAGAATTTAGTTTAACCCAGCCCGCTCCTGGGCTCCTCCATTGCACAAGCCTCTCGTGTTTGCAAGACGTAATGTTGTCCGTGCCGTTGCTAAAAACAACTTCATATTCTTTATAACGCCCAATAATAACCCCGACCTTATATGTTGCAATACGGCCTTTCATTAAAAATCCTCGCATTACGACATTTCCACAACCACCAAAGCATAATAGAGAATAGCTTCCTCCAGCACAATTGCATTGCCGGAACCATGCTAATACTCAGATTTTCAAATAACCAGTCATCCCACTCCAGGTCCCGAAAAGCTTGTTGTCGTTCCCTGGGCACCAATGCAGTCCGGATTACCTTCGCAAAACAACAATCCCTGAGCATGTCAATTAATGACTCTTCCTTACCAAGGCACGCCAGGTAGTAAGTAGAATCGGACATATGTCTTTGGTGACGCTCTAGGTTAGTAAGAGGTGCACCCCACGCAAGTTGCCAAATCTAGAATCTTACCCTTTTTTGCACCTTAAGTTTCCAAACAAGGTTAAACAACCCTTCTCTCACTTGAGTTCTAGGCCGCATCTGTGAGAAAGTTGTACCCATTCTTCATATATTACATTAAAAACTGAATTATAAAATAAAAAAAAATCAGAAAATAAATCTAAACCTAATTATGACCTCATTAATTTTTAAACTAATTAATTTTATAATAGAAGTATTTTTAATATGATTTTTAATTAAAAAATCTTGAAAACTAAATATAAAGCTATTTTTTATATTTGAATTAAAATAAAATACTGAAAATTAAATTTACTACTAATTCAATAAATAAATAAAAATTACTATATTTTTAGTTTAAGTAAGGGCACATAATTAATTTTAGAACTAATTATGACCACATTAAATTTGAAACTTATTAGCTTTATATATAAAAAAACTAAGTAATGGTATAGAAATTTTTTCTTATGTTTTAAATTTTAAATTTTAAAATTTTAAAAGTCTAGTCTAGTATATTTAAAATTAACAATGTATCCTTATTAAGAATATATATATATATATATATAGTAAATTTTTTATTTATTTTTGAACTAGTTTTAAATTTAATTTTCTATATTTTTTATTTTAATTCAAAGATAAATAAACATCTACTATATTTTTTTTAATTTTGATTCAAAAGTAAAAATAGCTTTAAAATTTACCTTTTTAGATTTTTTAAATTAAAAAATAAAAAATACATCTATATATTACTTAGTATTTATAAATTTTATATTTTATAAGATCATAATTAGTTATTAATTTATTTTTCTAGATTTTTTATTTTATAATTGAATTGTTAATGAAATATATTAAGAAATGGTATAAGAAGGAAACAAATCAAACCATGATGGTACCAAGAGAAAATTTAAAAACTTGTGGATACTAAGAAGAAAAGTTCAAACTTGAAGGACACCAAGAGGAGAAACCCATTTTTTAATGAAAAAATTGGTGAGATAGAGTCCTTTCTATATCTAGGATACTAACTAGACCCCTATCAATTATCAATTTAAAATAAAGATAAATAGGTTAATTAAGGCTGATAATAATTAAGGAAAGAGAAGATATTTAATAAAAAGATGTATATATATTAAACTGCCAAAAAAATAAAAACCGTTTAAAAAATTGGTAACTGAATTTTTCAGATTTTCCGTATCCGTCTTGCCTTCCTTGTATCAATCCCGGGCTGAAATATCGGAATCAAATCAAAACTTTTCAAAATCGGTGAAAGAGAGAAGCTCTCCAAAATCGGCGACATAGAAAAAGCAGGAAACAGTTCGTCTTCCCTAGAAACCGTCATCAACTACATCTTCAAACTTCTTCTTCAACCTAAATCTTTGGCTTTAACCATATTCGAACTTCGACCGAAATCATTCCGTCCTCAAACTTCGACCGAAACCGTCTGCAATAGTCCTCTTATACTCTCGCTTCGTCTGTCGAAAGTATATATTCTAATGGTTACACAGATTTGTAAAATATTGATACATAAAAAACATACATTCTAATGGTTATATATATATGTGTACATATTATATATACATACTGCATACAAACAAAACCAAAACATAACTGTAACAGTGTTGTGATACATATACACAGTGAATTGAAGAGTGAATTTTCAGTAATGTACATAACATATACACATTTCAACAGTTACACAAATTTGTGATACATAAAAACATACATTCTAATTGTTATGTATATGTGTACATATTATATATACATACATATACAAACAAAACCAAAACATAGTTGTAACAGTGTTGTGAGACATATACACGGTGAATTGAAGAGTAAATTTTCAGTAATGTACATAACATAGATAGATCAAGGCAAAAGTTTATGTAGATCGAGATTCTGTTATATATTTTAATTAATACATAACAAATAATGTTCAAAAATTTGTTAATATATCGATATACATATAAGTACACAACATTACTACGTGACACTCACTTAGAGTTAATCACCCACATATCCATATTGTTTTACACTTACATAATCATATAATGAACTTTAGAATACAACAATTTGTGTATTATTTATAAAAAAAACACTCACAACCATACTAGCGTACACAAGGTTCAAAACACAATCACAATTTACTACTTACTTGGAACACAAACTACACAATTTCAATTCCCCAAAATTTTTTATTTGAAGACGTAGACGGTGTTACCGGTTTATCTGCGATCGAACGCACATATTATGCCATATCTTTAACGCAAAACCACCATTGAAGCAGTTGACAACAATGAAAATAGCAAAATACTGCAACTCTTGAAAAAATGCATCTAGATTAGACGATTGCAAGTTGCCTGATACATAATCAACAAAAAATTCCGAGAAAACGATGATCTATCGGTTGGAGAGAGAAGCCTGATAAATTAGGTAGGATATTTATTTTCTTCTATAAAAAAAGTTTTTAAAAAAAGATGAAGGGCATAGTTTGTCTACACGTAAACATAGTTGCCTAGTTTATAAACCATGTTACATGAACTACCTACATAGTCATTTAACTCTAAATTGAATCCCCACTAATTTTCTTGCCTCACCATTGTACTGAAAATCTTGTCATCTAGAAGTTCTCTATGAGCAAAGCATTTTTCTCTTTAAGTGTATATATTGAACCCCTACTATTTTTCTGGCCTCACCGTTGAACATAAAAACTTGTCATAAAAAAGTGCTCTATGAGCAAAGCATTTTTCTCAATTGGTGTGAAATGTCAATTCTCGTTGTTTAGTTGTCAACATTGGAGACATGTTAGAGAGACGGACTAATTGTAGATTCAGGTAATTGAATGTCAATTCAGAGCAAGGTTTTGTGTACACACAAGTAAACTAATGGTACATTCAGTTGGTGTGAAATGTCAATGTTTATATCTTAGGCCTACCGATGATATTAGTTTTTTGAAAATTGGCCCAAATTTTTGAAAATTGCAAATTTAGAATATCCTAGGCCTACCGATAATATTGTTGTTATAATTGGGTTTGTCTAACTCCATGGGTTTGAATTTGTGTAACCAAACCTTATGTAAATGACAGACTTGTATTAACATTGTGTAATTGAAATTGTGTATTAATACCGTGTATGAACAAGAGAATACACAAAGTTCAAATGGTATAAGGGTGGTAGGGAGGATCTATCACCCAAAGTTCGAAACTCACTCTCTGCAGGATTTGTATTTTAGATTGGGCTTGGACTTGTAACTCGAGTGGGCCTAGTTTGTCACATAATAAGAAAAAGAGATGATTGATTCAATTTCTAGAATGATTTATACCGGTAATTGAAAAGGCTTTTGGGTTGCACATGAGAAACATATGAACTTTTGTTACTTGTCATTATTTCAACAGGTTATGTTGACATTTTTGTTTGACAAAACTGCAACTTGTAGTAGTTCAATCTAGTACTAGTCAGTTTGGGATATTTTATATAACTATTGTTTCTAGAAATCATCTATACTAGTCATATTAACTTTCTTATTTTTGGCACAAGTTTAACTTTTGCAAAATGAATTTTATGGAAGAGAGATTTTTGCACAAGCTAGACTTTCTTGGATATAGATTTTTACTGAAGCTGAATTTTTTTAGCATTGAAGTAAATAAATCTTGAAATTTTTGCACAAGCTGAATAAATCTCCTTTAACTGATTTTTCTGCACAAGTTATATAAAAATCAACACAAGCTGAATTTTCTACACATAATCTCAAGCTGAATAAATTTGGAATGTCTCAAGTTGAATAAATACGGAGTTACGAACATAGAGTATGTATTTAAGTTCCAGTGAACTTTTTGCACGGGCTAAATTTTTTGGAAATCATCTTTACTAGTCATATTAAGTTTTCGATTTTTGGAGAAAAGTTTGAATTTTTGCACGAGCTAAAATTTCTGGAATAGAGATTTTTGCACAAGCTGAATAAATCTACACAAGATTAATTTTTTACCCAAGCTGAATAAATTTGGAATGTCTCAAGTTCAATAAATATGAAGTTACGAACATAGAGGTTATATTTAACAAAATTCACACATAATCACAAGCTAAATAATTCTTTTTACTAGAAAGAAAACGAGAGGTTATAAAATAATGACCTAGAAAGGTCCAAATGCCCCAACATTAGTTTGTAATATCTACTGTGTTTCTCGAACTTTTAGCACAATAACTAATACTATCATGTACATAACGAAAAGAAGAAGAACAAACACAAGGATAATTACGAAAGCAAAGTGCAAGATTTTGGCAAAGGAAAGGAACGAGAAAAGCGCTCCAGTGAAGAATCTCGCCTCAGAGATGCATAATCTCGTCCGAGATTATAAGGAAAAACTCACTCTCTGCAGGATTTGTATTTTAGATTGGGTTTGGACTTGTAACTCGAGTAGGCCTAGTTTGTCACATAATAAGAAAAAGAGATGATTGATTCAATTTCTAGAATGATTTATACCGGTAATTGAAAAGGCTCCACTACACAATTTGTCTCTAGTTTCTTCTAACTCAAGATTTGTTTGGGTTGCACATGAGAAACATATGAATTTTTGTTACATTTCATTATTTCAACAGGTTATGTTGGCATTTTTGTTTGACAAAACTGCAACTTGTAGTAGTTCAATCTAGTACTAGTCAGTTTGGGATATTTTAAGTCACTATTGTTTCTAGAAATCTTCTATAATAGTCATATTAACTTTCTTATTTTTGGCACAAGTTTAACTTTTGCAAAAAAATGAATTTTATGGAAGAGAGATTTTTGCACAAGCTAGACTTTCTCGGATATAGATTTTTACACAAGCTGAATTTTTTTAGCATTCAAGAATCTTGAGATTTTTGCACAAGCTGAATAAATCTCCTTTAACTGATTTTTCTGCACAAGTTATATAAATCAACACAATCTGAATTTTCTACACATAATCTCAAGCTGAATAAATTTGGAATGCCTCAAGTTGAATAAATACAGAGTTACGAACATAGAGTATGCATTTAAGTTCCAGTGAACTTTTTGCACGAGCTAAATTTTTTGGAAATCATTTTTACTAGTCATATTAAGTTTTCGATTTTTTGGAAAAAGTTTGAATTTTTACACGAGCTGAATTTTCTGGAATAAAGATTTTTGCACAAGCTGAATAAATCTACACAAGCTGAATTTTTTACCCAAGCTGAATAAATTTGGAATGTCTCAAGTTCAATAAACATGAAGTTACGAACATAGAGGTTATATTTAACAAAATTCTCACATAATCACAAGCTAAATAATTTTTTTTACTAGAAAGAAAGCGAGAGGTTATAATATAATGATATAGAAAAGTCCAAATGCCCCAACATTAGTTTGTAATATCTACTGCGTTTCTCGAACTTTTAGCACAATAACTAATACTATCAAGTACATAACGAAAAGAAGAAGAACAAACACAAGGATAAGTACAAAAGCAAAGAGCAAGATTTTGGCAAAGGAAAGGAACGAGAAAAGCGCTCCAGTGAAGAATCTCGCTTCAGAGATGCACAATCTCGCCCGAGATTATAAGGACAAACGCAAGGAGCAAGATTTGAGTTGAATGGACACACAATCACCCTTAAAACCATAACGTCTCTCACGAAGAAGCAAGTACAATTCGAGTGGGAAAAGCACAAGAGAAGACATTTAAGGAGTTGAAGTGACAACTATCACATGCACCTTTTCTAGCACTTCCGGACTTCACCAAGCCCTTTGAAGTCGAGTGTGATGCGTCTAGAATCGGCATAGGAGGCGTGCTTATGCAAGAAGGTAAGTCACTTGCATTCTTTAGTGAGAAATTGAAAGGAGCATGCTTGAATTATTCGACATATGATAAAGAATTGTATGCATTATTTTAAGTTTTCAAGACATGACAACATTATCTTTGGCCTAATGAATTTATCCTTAAAACTGATCACGGGTCATTAAAGCATTTTAGGATTTAAGATAAATTGGATAGGAGGCATAGTAGATGGATGAAGTTTATAGAAACTTTTCCATATATCATTAAGTATAAGAAAGGAAAGGATAATATTGTTGATGTCCTTTCTAGGATACATTCTTTGATCACTACTATGAACTTTAAAGGTTTTAGGTTTCCATTGTATTAAAGATCTATATGTAGGTGATTTCGACTTTGGTGACATCTATGAGCATTTTAGGACACCGAATTCCCATGATATATTCTATTTATTTGAAGGATTTTTGTTTAGTATGGATAAAGTGTGCATCTTAGATGTTTTCTTAGACTTTTACTTGTATGCTTAAAGATGTAGATAATATGATCAAGAGATGTCTTGTGTGCTTGAAAGCTAAGGCTAGATTGTAACCACATGGTTTGTACACCCCCTCGCCTACGCCTACCTCACCATGGCTAGACATTAAATGGACTTTGTTGTAACATTACCTAGGACTAAGAAGGGGAGCGATTCTATTTTTATGGTTGTTGATCGTTTTTCTATTGCTTGTCATAAGACAAATGATGCTTATAATGTTGATAACTTGTTCTTTAGATAAGTTGTTAGATTAGATGGCATACCTAGGACTATTGTGAGTGATAGGGATGCTAAGTTCCTCAGTTTCTTTTGGAAGACTCTTTTGGGAAAGCTAGAAACTAAGTTGCTATTCTCTACTTCTAGTCATTCTCAAACGGATGGTCAAACGGAAGTGACTAATACGATTTTGAATACCATATTGCGGGCTATTTTGAATGATAACTTAATGTTTGGGAACATGTATTGACTCATGTTGAATATGCATATAATCGTACCATGCATTCGTCTACTAATCTAACGCCTTTTGAGTGTGTCTATGAGTTGAATCCTATGACCTCTTTTGATCTTATACCGTTGCCTGTAGAGAAGCGAGTAGATTTTAATGCAAGAAAATAAGTGGAATTCATCAAGGAGTTGTGTGAAAAGACATGCATAAGGCTTGAGGAGAAGGGCAGTGTTGTGGCTACCAAAGCCAATAAGAAACACTACAAAGTGCTATTCAAGCCAAGAGATCTAGTTTGGTTACATCTAAGGAAAGAGCGATTTTTGGAGAATAAGAAGTCTAAGTTGTCTCCACAAAGAGATTGACCATTTCGAGTAAAACGTAAGGCTGATAACTATAATACCCCGCTAAATAAGGTACAATATTATTTTTACAAGTTTCGATATAAGTCTAATTTATATAGGCTTATACCGTGTAAATATTAATTACTTTACATAACTATTAGTAATTTAGTAAATAAGGGGGAAATCCTAGGTATATATATATATATATATATATATATATATATATATATATATATATATATATATATATATATATTATGGGAAATTATTCTAATAAACTAAGATGAAAGGGGTCTATTATGTAATAAATAAAAATGAATGCTATGTAGGAGTACTTGTTGTATAATCATGCATGCATCCACGTAAATATATGTATGCTTGGCAAGAAGGTAGGAAGCCACTTTGCATGGTAAAAAAAAGGGGTTTAAGGAAAAAGGTAAAATATTTTCTTAGTGGGTAAGACTTCAATACTATATAAAGAGGGAAGAATCATCAATAAAAGATACACAATTGAAGAAGGATAAGTTATACGTAGCATCCTCCACTCGATTAAAGAAAATTTACGAGTTAAGACCCGGCCCAGCAAGAGTCTTCATACGATAAGGCAAGTGGGTTATAGTTATTTTAAATAACTATCGTAGTCGGTAATGCTTATATATTTATATATGTATTAGAGAAGTAATAATTATAGGTATATTAATCGAGATATGTGAAGTTATATACGTATATTTTTGTACTAGACGGACGTATATTTTATTGGTTCAGTAGTTATTGGGATGGTAAAGTGATAGTATACGCGTGTCGTTAAAGGATGCGGACATTATGGGTAAATAATAATGACGGCTCGGCAGTATTATTAGAAATGCCCGTTGGGGCTTAGTGGACCCCGGGAATTAGGTCGTCTAATTCCGAGCTCGCTACCGGTAGGCGAATTTAGGAGTCATGGATTTACCAAGAGGTTCTCCAAGGCTTGCCTTTCGGCTGATTAATGATTAAAATCAGACCTGGTATCCACGGTGAAATTGCTAGCGTAACGCTAATGCAATTAAGTGCTCTTCTTTTAAATTAATTAAGGATTGAATGTCTAGTAAGGTTGAAACTATGAATAGTTTTTATTATATGATTTTAAGTTATTTTAGAAAAACTAGGTTAATCCAGCTTGCCAGTTTATTCGATAAACTGACCCCCATGTTTTTATTTTTTTTTGTGTACTTGTTTTACTGACAGGTTAAGGTGAGTAGGAGATGAAGTATGGGAAGCACACCGGAGTTACACCTGATCACCTTTCACCTCCCTTGGAAGTTTATATATATCTACACTTAAATCTACGTTTTAATATATGTAAATAACTCTAAGTTGATGCATAATAAATATGGTATTATACAATTCATTGAAGTCTTGTTAACTAGCCTAAAGCAGATTTCAGTAGTAATAAAGAAACCGTTGGCGTTGTAGCAGACCTAGTAAAATGTTAGACTGGGGTGTTACAATGGTTGGTATCAGAGCCTAGGTTTTATATATATAATAAAGTAGTGATAGTAAAACTAAATAAGTAGTATATATACAAAAAAAAAAAATCGGACAAGGGTGTGATCAGGTGAACTCCAGGTGCCATCTCTACACCTTAACTGTCTTAGCTTCATTTATTTTATTATTTCATTATATAACGGTAACAATTATTATAATATTGCAAAAATTTTCTATGGTTAGATGCCGACTTCTAGCGAACAACGAAGAATCTTAAAGGGAAAAGCCATAAAGGTCGAACCCGATAGTCCACCTCCAGCTCAGTGGTGTGAAAATGAAGGAGATATAAACCCAATATCTTCATTTTGGGAATTACCATGTCCAACCCCAATTCAGTATGCCCCACCACAAGAGTTTCAGTATGACCCAACGGGAAACCCTTGTAGTATATATCCTGGAGGGGCTCAAGGTTATCCCCAAGAGATGTACTATCCCGGACCTCTAATGCCCATATACGCTCCTCAGGAGCCAAGATATGATTATATAGACTACTGCGAAATCCTTAGGGATGAAGGTTCAATTCAAGGATCAACACATGGAAGTACCCTCTCAGAAGAAGAAGTAACATCGAAACCAAAGTCTATAACTAACAGACGTCAAGAACTGCAAGAGGAAAGGAGGGAACTTAGAGCTCGTCTGCAGGACGTGAAAAACGAACTTTGGAAGATAGAGGAAACTAAAGTTGAGAAAACGTCTTGTTCAGAGCCAAACACAAAAATGACCGCCAATAAGAAGGGTAACCACGTCCTTAGGATCAAAAGCCCTAAAAAAAACTAAGTTAAGTAAAAAGGGACCAAATTTGTAAAATACCCATACAAATAAATGACTAGAAGTGTGGGTGTGTGAATATTATGTAAGTTTAGCTCTAGAGAAGTAAAGTCTGAACCCTGAATTTTCCAGATTGTACACAGGGGAAGGAAAGGATATCGTTGTGTGTATGTAAAATAAAATCTTATATGTATGAAATAAGTATATATTATAAAATGATATGTTTTAGAATGTCACTAACAAGGGTCAAATGTTAACATTCAGATGAACAACCAACCACAACATTCACACACGACAGAAAACCAACCTGAAATGGCTGCCTATGAGCAATCTCGCGAAGAGATTGAAGGAAATATCAATGCACCACAACAATCAGCGGTACGATCTCACCCATCCCAAATTCCACCAATTAACATTCCGGAAAACACAATGGGACCAGAGACCTTGTATAATCTGATCCAAGCTGCGGTAGATAGAGCGATGCATCGTGCATCCTCTGGTTTGGCCAGGGTAGCCGAATCATCACCGCACCAATTTTGCAACCATTGGTGCAGAACAAAGAATGGAGTTATGACCGCGCCTATCAGGTGATACGGGCTATGAAACCCGATAAGTATGACGGAACCGGCGAACCAATGAGACTACAACATTGGTTTAGTCACATAGAACAAAGGTTCAGATGAGTCAACTATTCAGAGGCAACCAAAGTTCGCATTGCTGCGTTGTACCTTCGAGACAGCGCCCATTTCTGGTGGGAAACAACCAAACCCGCAGATGATAATTCCATAAGTTGGGAGTTATTTAAGACCAAGCTGATGGATCGTTTCTTTCCATCAGCTAGACGAGAGGAAAAGAGACGGGAGTTCTTATTTCCACATAATGACGGACTCAAAATACCCCAGCTGGCAGAAAAGTTTCAACAGTTATTACCTTATGCCGGATCAATAATTAGGAATGAGGAAGATAAGATCCGACAATTTTACGAATGGTTACCTCCTGAGATTGCACCATCCATGATACAACACAATTGTGTTACCTTAGAACAATTTATGGACGAAGCTTTACGTATGGAAGCTGCAATAGACAATGCGAATAAGCGGATGGAGAACGAGAATCGGAAGAAAGGAGGACAATCGAGAGTGAGATTTAAAAGACCGGCACCACCTTTGGAATCAGAAAGAAGGGGATCGACTCAATTTAGCCGACAAACGACCTTTCAAAATCCCAAGGCATCAGGAGAAGAGCGTAGATGCTATAATTGTGGAAACCCAAATCACCTCCGACGAGATTGTGACAAAGAAGCTCGTGAGTGTAGAGGTTGTGGAAAGATTGGACACATGGTAAGATTTTGCAGAAATACTGTACAGAAGCCAACAATATCTTATCAACCATCCACCAATAATCCAAGAGCTAATCCATCTCAACAAGTTCGATCAGCTGCTCCATCAATGTCACACCAGACAATACAAAACAAGGAGAGGCAAGCAACCGGGACTTCCAAGACAGGCCCCCGTCTGTACGAAATGCGGCAAATAGGAGAGACTAATACACCTATTACCCAAGGTACCCTTCATAGCTATTCAAAGCCAGCAAAAATTCTTTTTGACTCTGGGGCAACACACTCTTTTATTTCGAAGGAATGTGCTAACCAACTTGGGGTAAAAAGTGAGAACTCATGTGAACCATATGTTGTTATCTTATCAAATGGAAATAAGTTGATAGGTACCACAGAACTTGTGGATTTTCCAATCTTGATTGAAGGTCTAAAATTCTCTACCAACCTAATAGTTATTCAGATAAGCCCCCACGATATTATATTAGGAGTCGATTGGCTAGCCTACCACGGTGCCAAGATCGACTTTGAGTCTAATACAGTTACCATCAAGGGAAATGGAAACTTTAGGTGTAAGTTCAAAGGTAGGAATCCATCTGAAGAGGGTATGATAATAACTGCAATGACGGCAGTAAAGTTACTCAGACGAGGATGTATTGGGTATTTATGTCATTTAGTGGGGGAAGAAACAAAGGGGGTAGATATAACAAGGATACCTGTAATACAAGAATTTCCAGATATATTCCCAGAGGAAATTACAGGAATGCCACCTAAGCGGGAGGTCGAGTTCACCATCGATCTAGAACCAGGAACCTCCCCAATTTCTAAACCACCATATCGAATGGCCCCACAAGAAATGCAAGAATTAAAGAAGTAGTTGACAGAGCTATTGGACAAAGGATACATTCGCCCTAGTGTATCGCCATGGGGAGCACCTGTGTTGTTTGTTAAAAAGAAAGATGGATCATTACGACTTTGTATTGATTATCGGGAACTGAATAGGGTTACAATCAAGAACAAGTACCCAATCCCTCGGATTGATGATCTATTAGATCAGCTTCAAGGCGCAAAGGTATTCACTAAAATCGATCTTAGATCTGGATATCATCAACTTCGAGTTTGCGAAAAGGATATTCCGAAGACAGCATTTAGAAGTAGGTATGGACACTATGAGTTTATAGTGTTGCCTTTTGGATTAACCAATGCTCCATCCGTATTCATGGATTTTATGAATCGGTGCTTCCAAGACTATCTAGACCAATTCATAATTATTTTCATCGATGATATATTGGTTTACTCGCCAAACCATGAGGCCCATGCTCAGCATTTACGGACCACTTTGAGCTTATTAAGACAACATCAACTGTATGCCAAGCTCTCTAAATGTGATTTTTGGATGACCAAAGTCACCTTTCTCGGGCATGTGATTTCGGAAGAAGGAGTCATGGTGGATCCCCAAAAAGTAGAGGCTGTTGCAAATTGGCCACAACCACACACTGTCAAAGATATACGTAGTTTTCTAGGACTTGCTGGATACTACAGGCGGTTCGTGGAAGGATTTTCCAAATTAGCTAGACCTCTTACTTGTCTTCTACGTAAGTCCCACAAGTTCGAGTGGAGTCAACAGTGTGAAATTAGTTTCCAAGAGCTAAAAAGACGATTGACTAGTGCCCCGATCCTAACCCTACCCATAGGAGGAAAAGAATACGTGATTTACAGTGACGCCTCAAAACACGGCCTAGGATGTGTATTGATGCAACATGATAAGGTTATTGCTTACGCATCCCGGCAACTGAAATCATATGAGGAAAACTACCCAGCCCATGACTTGGAACTAGCTGCGGTAGTTTTTGCTCTTAAGATATGGCGTCATTATCTTTATGGAGTACACTGTCAACTTTTCACTGATTATAAGAGCTTAAAGTATGTATTTACTCAAAAAGATTTGAACATGAGACAAAGAAGGTGGTTGGATCTTTTAAAGAACTACGATCTTGAGATTAAATATCATCCTGGAAAAGCCAACGTAGTAGCTGATACTTTAAGTCGAAAAAGGATCCAAGAAGAATACATGTCATGTCTCACAAATGCAATTCAATACAATGATTCAGCAAGGATAGAGGTTTTATATCCACAACAAGGGCAATTGAGTATGATTCAAATCATGGCAACCTTGGTAGAAGAGATCAAACAGAAACAAGTGGAGGACCTTTATTTGATAAAGATATGCACTGATGTAAGTTTTGGCAAAGCTCCTGGATTCATAATACAAGATGATGGGTCCTTATGGTTCCAAGATCGGATATGTGTGCCAACTGATGAGAAACTGAAGGAAATAATTCTTCGAGAAGCACACAACTCTGCGTACTCTATACACCCAGGTTCGAGCAAAATGTACAAAGACTTAAAAAGGAGTTTTTGGTGGGCGAACATGAAAAATGAGATCGCCGAATATGTGGCCAAGTGCTTAACCTGTCAACAAGTTAAAATTGAGCACAGAAAACCCGGAGGGGAACTTCAACCTCTACTAGTACCAGAATGGAAATGGGAAGATATTGCCATGGACTTTGTGATGGGCTTACCAAAAACCACTGGAGGAAAGGATTCTGTATGGGTGATAATCGATCGATTAACAAAGACAGCTCATTTCTTGGCTATCCGATCAACTTGGGGACCAACGGAGCTGGCAGATGTGTACTTATGAGAAGTAGTTCGTCTCCATGGGATTCCACGATCAATAATTTCGGACCGTGATGGTCGTTTCATGTCCACATTTTGGAAAAGCCTTCATAAGGGATTAGGAACGAATCTGCAGTTCAGTACAACATATCATCCCCAAACAGATGGACAGTCAGAAAGAACCATCCAAACCCTAGAAGATCTATTAAGGGCTTGTGTACTGGATAGACCTCAAGGATGGCTTCAATGTTTACCTCTCATAGAATTTACTTATAACAATAGTTGGCACAATTCGATAAAGATGGCTCCATTTGAAGCATTGTATGGAAGACGATGTAAGTCCCCAATATGTTGGAACGATCGAGCTGACACGATTTTAATTGGACCAGAACTACTAACAGAGACAACCCAACAAGTAGCTATGATCAGAAAACGACTACTTGCAGCACAAAGTCGACAGAAGTCCTATGCAGACCTCAAGCGACGAGAAATAAATTTCAAAGCAGGAGACAAAGTCTTTGTAAAGATTTCACCTTGGAAGGGAGTATTCAGGTTTGGACAACGGGGAAAACTTAAACCAAGGTATATAGGACCCTTTGAGATCCTAGATAAAATAGGCCCAGTAGCATATCGTTTGGCCTTACCACCTACCTACCAAGTACACAATGTTTTTCATGTATCACTACTTCGAAAATACATCCCTGATCCGTCCCATATAATCAACTATGCTGACATTGAAATACAAGAAGACGTCACAAATTCGGAGAAACCCGTCCAAATTTTTGAGCATCGAGAGAAGTATTTGCGGAATAAGATCATTCCCTTAGTAAAAGTTCTTTGGTCAAAAGAAGGAATCGAGGTGATAACGTGGGAAACCGAAAGTGATATGAAAAATCGATATCCTCACCTCTTTGAAATATGATACTTCGGGGACGAAGTATATTTCTTAGAAGGGGAGACTATAATACCCCGCTAAATAAGGTACAATATTATTTTTACAAGTTTCGATATAAGTCTAATTTATATAGGCTTATACCGTGTAAATATTAATTACTTTACACAACTATTAGTAATTTAGTAAATAAGGGGAAATCCTAGGTAGATATATATATATATATATATATATATATATATTATGGGAAATTATTCTAATAAAATAAGATGAAAGGGGTCTATTATGTAATAAATAAAAATGAATGCTATGTAGGAGTACTTGTTGTACAATCATGCATGCATCCACGTAAATATATGTATGCTTGGCAAGAAGGTAGGAAGTCACTTTGCATGGTAAAAAAAAAGGGGTTTAAGGAAAAAGGTAAAATAATTTCTTAGTGGGTAAGACTTCAATACTATATAAAGAGGGAAGAATCATCAATAAAAGATACACAATTGAAGAAGGATAAGTTATACGTAGCATCCTCCACTCGATCAAAGAAAATTTACGAGTTAAGACCCGGCCCAGCAAGAGTCTCTATACGATAAGACAAGTGGGTTATAGTTATTTTAAATAACTATCGTAGTCGGTAATGCTTATATATTTATATATGTATTATAAAAGTAATAATTATAGGTATATTAATCGAGATATGTGAAGTTATATACGTATATTTTTGTACTAGACGGACGTATATTTTATTGGTTCAGTAGTTACTGGGATGGTAAAGTGATAGTATACGCGTGTCGTTAAAGGATGCGGACATTATGGGTAAATAATAATGACGGCTCGGCAGTATTATTAGAAATGTCCGTTGGGGCTTAGTGGACCCCGGGAATTAGGTCGTCTAATTCCGAGCTCGCTACCGGTAGGCGAATTTAGGAGTCATGGATTTACCAAGAGGTTCTCCAAAGCTTGCCTTTCGGCTGATTAATGATTAAAATCAGACCTGGTATCCACGATGAAATTGCTAGCGTAACGCTAATGCAATTAAGTGCTCTTCTTTTAAATTAATTAAGGATTGAATGTCTAGTAAGGTTGAAACTATGAATAGTATTTATTATATGATTTTAAGTTATTTTAAAAAAACTAGGTTAATCCAGCTTGCCAGTTTATTCGATAAACTGACCCATGTTTTTTTTTTTTTTGTGTACTTGTTTTACTGACAGGTTAAGGTGAGTAGGAGATGAAGTATGGGAAGCACACCGGAGTTACACCTGATCACCTTTCACCTCCCTTGGAAGTTTATATATATCTACACTTAAATCTACGTTTTAATATATGTAAATAACTCTAAGTTGATGCATAATAAATATGGTATTATATAATTCATTGAAGTCTTGTTAACTAGCCTAAAGCGGATTTCAGTAGTAATAAAGAAACCGCTGGCGTTGTAGCAGACCTAGTAAAATGTTAGACTGGGGTGTTACAATAACAACACTTATGCTTTGGAGCTTTCGGAGGAGTATGACGTGAGCCCTACCTTCAATGTAAGAGTTTGAGTCCTTTTGTATCTAGTGATGAGCATGGTGATTCGAGGACAAATTCTTTTCAAGAAGAGGAGTATGATGAGAAACCATCCCCAACACCAACTATACAAGGACTAATCACTAGATTTAGAGCAAAGGCATTGAAGGAGAAGGAGGCTATATCATCTACAAGACATGACATAGAAGGATCTATCACTAGATCAAGAGTAAGGTCCATCCAAGAAGAGGTTGTTAGCTTATTGACAACATGTACATCTATAGAGGCTCTACTTGTGTTTAAGTCTTCTTTAGTGACATTGGTGTATATTGTGGAAGGACCCTACAAGAGTGAAGATGATCCTAGAAACAAGAAATGTGGCTAAATCGAGATTTGAGCAAGCTAGTCGAAATCTCGACCCCGATAACGAAATATCGCCCAAGATTCCTGTCAAGATTCACAAGATTCAGAGAGATATCATTAGTTGTTAGTTATTTTATTACCTTTTAAGCTCTAAACATTCTAAAGATATCGTTTGGTTTTGATCCTATCTTTTAGGATTATCTTTTATTTTATCTTTTAGAGAAATTTCGCCTATAACTAGTCATAGAGACTCAATAGCTTAGATTTGGTTTGATATTTTTCCAAATACATTGTGAGATAATTGTTGCTTCATTTACAAAGTGTGCACTTTATTCATTCATATTCAATCAAAAAGGAAGCCTTTGATTGAATCGTTGGGAGTTCTTACTAGATTGTATTTGTGTGTGTTAATCTTATTGAAGATTAGTGCTACTAGTCAAACTAGTCCCTTGCTCTTGTCTTATTTCAAAATGCTTGTGTATGGTTGAAGAAGGGAGGATAAAGGTAAGCTCTTTGTTAAGGGATTTTGATCTAATTGGTTAAGGTTCTTTGCAAAAATATCTTGATTCATATATTCCTACATTTTCATCAATTCTAGTCCATTATCCATCTTCTTTATATTTCCATTATCGTCCATATTAACCACGTTCTTATTCTTTGAGTTTTCATAAATCTCAGCCCTACCAATAAAATCTCGCCCGAGATTTGCTATTGTCATGGACTTCAATCTAGATCGGAAAACTGTGACATTAACCCCGCATCATGACAACTACAACGTACTCTCTCTAACAAGTCTCTGGAACTGGTCATGGTGGCTCCACATGTTGAAGAACTTAAAGCTAGGCTTTCCGGTAAGGGGTCGGTGGATAACATGAGCAATAGCCGGTTTATGGTCCGAGTATTGTCACATGTTGGGGGAGCTATCCCTACAGTACACACCCACTCAAGCCACTCATAATTAACCATCAACCTCTCAAGTTTGGTCTAGACCTTACCATTCGTCCAAGTAAAATATATTTCACTAGTGAATGGGGATCAGAAAGACCAAGAGCCTAATAACTCTCAAACACCGTCGTAGTCTTAGTCATCCTAACCCTAACACCATTGACATGTTAAGTTGAGAATATGACATTATCGAAATCTCCCAGGACAAGCCAAGAGAGGATATTTCTCTCTCCATCCTAACACTCATGGTCTCCCAAATCTGAACACGCTCCGTACAAGGAAGGCTATTTATAAGGTTGCAAAGTCTTGCAGCCAAAACTATAGATTAAATGCAGGAATTTGGAAAGACTAAAACATATGAATTAAAAACATTAAAATCTTATACTCAAACGTCTAATTTATTCTTCAACAACTATTAAGTCGCGGACGCGTGAACTGGTAGTCGCGCGTGCGGGAATGAGAAGCGTCGGAAACGCTTCATCTTCTAAAGGAATACAGATGCCACGGGTACGGTGAACAATAGCTGCGGTTGCGGGTTGGAGTAAAGGTGAAACGTCGGGGATCTTCTAGCCAAAACCCACGGGTGAGGGTGGATGTAGTCACGGGTGCGGAACGAGGCCCCGGGTGTAGAGAAAAGGCAGTGCGGGCGTGAACGGAACGGACTGCAACGGCCAGGTGCGGGTGCGGCCAAGCATGTCGCAAGGGCCATCCGCGGGCACAACCAAGCACGCCGCGGGTACGCCTCCTTGGTGTCGGCCTTTTGGGTGTCGTGGGCGCAGTGTTTGGGATATCTCTCATATGATTGCTTTTGCCATTGAAAGAGTGATGAATCCTTGTGTAGGCCCTTGAAACCTTGTCGGGTAGGCCAAGGATGGTCCCACATCAAAAGTAATAGGTTTAAATAAAGAAGTTGATGTTATTTTCAACATCGAGTGTTTATCACTTTGTTTTGACTATAAACATGATTCCAAATGTGTATTCCTGATTCCGAATACAACATATATCAACTAGGAAATTAGGGTTTCAGTTTTACCTAACTATCGAGCAATGAAGCGAAGACAACACATATAAAACAAAACTTTTCAGTTTTACCTAACTATCAATTTGAGCAAATAAAACAAAACTTTTCTCTGGTTCGTTTGAGCGATGGATGACGAGTAGGAAGAACCGAACTTCTCTCTAGAGCAAGTATCGCGTATTTTTCCTTAATTTCCTTCATATTTATATTTTTTTAATTATAAACCGACAACAAGACTAATATTAACAACAAGCTAAAGAATGGACATAAACCGGACTAAAACAAAACCCTAAGGGTACCACGAAAAAATAAAACTTTATGTTCACCACCTGAAAAAGTCAAAACCTCGAGGGCACCAAACGAAAATTTCCTTACATTTATTTTTAATTTGTGTGTTATCAAAACACTACAACAACTTTGGAGTTGTCTATGGAAAATCGAGATGATCGTATCCGACTCCCGATTGGATCTTCGCTTCTTTGAGGAAGTTCAGACATGTGTTCAGAGAAATCAACTGTGTTACTGACCGATTGACCCATTTGAAAATTTCTAACCCCAGCATAACCTTTTCTAACAATCCCGAACTTCATGTTCTCATCCATAAAAAGATGCTTTAGAATGTACGGCCTCTAGAAGATAGTCTTTACTACCCGCTTTCCGTTTTCAAAATAAATAAATAGTGCAGGGCGGTTGCATTTAAATCTCAAGCACATATCCCGTATTATTGAAATTAGGATGAGGGATATATATTGTTTCCATTGAACATTCGAATTTCATAAGTACGCAACACTAGCGAGTAGTCAATACTTCGGTTCATTTGACTGCTCAGATATCATTATATTAGCACCCTTCAAAGCGGCGGAGATGGCAACACCTTCCCGGTGCATGTCCCGAACCCTACAATGTATCCGTCTCCCTGTCAAAATGAGCAATTTTAGAAGCCGGACCAATACCAAAGAATTATGCAACATCTAGGACCAATTTCTAAGGGGTATAGCATGATCCGTGTTGCAACATAGATACCTTGCAAACTCCTGTGAATGTGACTTCATCACCATCTTCCAGGAACGTCCTTTGAATTCCATTCAGATTTAATGGCTTTTGCCCATTCCATGTCAGCTCAAGTAAGCATCCCAAAGAGTTAGCTTCCTGTCAATTATTTTCGGTTGTAACCATGCCCGTGAGTTTGTGCTATTAACTCCAGATGCCATGACAACTTAATAAGGAGGGCAGGAAACTAGAGCATACCGGCCCACTAATGGTCCCAGTCCCGAGGAGATCACCAGACCGTAAATTGCAACCATTCACAGTATGGTGTGCAACTTGTTGGGGCAGCGTCCAGTATCTGTTCCCCCATGTAAAACCAACAGGATTGTCAGGAAGCAACCAAAACAATTGGAAAAGAAATCCCATGGAGTCACGCGAATGAAAGTTGGAATTCCAGTGACATACAAGTGCTTAAAGTTACTCTGTGTAACAACTGTAGCCTGCTGACCAGCAGGTTTGATACGAACCTAGCATCAGAAAGAAAGGCTGATGTCAAAAGTGGCTAAGACTACAAAGTAAGTTTCACGAGGCTAAGGAATTTTTTATTGTCAGAATTCAAGGACAACATACCTCCAATGATATGTCGTAGTTATGGTGTTCCTTTTCAGTCAAGTATGGGAAGGGAGGAGGATCCTGCAATTAGAAAAAAAAACTCAATTTGATTAGATCACCGACTTACTGTTAAATGATTCTTTTGATACTCACTAGCATATGTTAAAAAAAAAATCCGGATTATTGATTCTAGCATAGTGATAAGTGGTAACTTATACGGTCATACCTGATGTGGAGCCTGACAAGCAAAAGGCTCAAGAGCATCAAGAGTCACAATCCAAGGGGAAATAGTTGTGCCTAGAAGAATTGTCATGAAAACTCAGCTGTAATGTTTAGCGAAATGGGTGGCAGATCATTTACATTGAGGCACTTTATTTACCGAAACTCTTCCCAAGAAAAGGTCCAAGAGGTACATATTCCCAACCTTGAATATCTCTAGCTGCATAAAGAATGTTACAATCAATACAGTGTCCAACATTGACACCAAAACAATTAAACCAAGCAAAATCAATTTGGAGGAGCAAAGGCATTTATACCACTCCAATCATTCATCAAAACAAGTCCAAAGATGTGATCTTTAGCCATTTTTATGTCAATTGAGCTTCCTAATTTATTTCCTGGACCAACAATAGCAGCCTGTGACATCAAAATCACCCTGTTAAGTCAAAATATGGAACATGCATAAGGAAAATAATGCAGAGCTTTGACCGAGAAGACTGCACTAATATGCTGTAGCCAGCCATATGATGCCAATGTTAGTGACGATGTTGTTATATACTGACTATGATGTACAATATTCAGCTCAGCGTAAAACATAAGCAAAAAAAAAGATTATTATCTTATGTCAGTCAGAGCTCAATTCGTTAGAGCACCCACTTAGTATATAGGAGGTCTTGAGTTCGACTCTCAACTAGAGAAACATTTGATAGAGTTAGAAATCAGGATTCATCAAAAACACCAGTTCACACCCAAAGCACTGGTACATTAACACAAAAGAGGGCAGAATTCCTCAAGAACAAGACTACCCTTAATCCTAGCTTCAATTATCCACGTGACTAAAAGAAGACCAATATTCATTGGCTACTGACAGATTTCACATCATATCTTAGAATTATAAAAAGTAAAGTTGGCTATGATTAACCATTCAAAATTGGAGTTTCAGGACTTAAGTGGTAAATATCAATGATTGTCAACCATATTTTCCAGAACCCTACTTTAGCAAACTGAAATATGAAACAGAAATGCAGACTTCATTTCAAAATCTACTGATAGCAGATATGTAATTTGGATATCAAACATCCATGAAACAAGATCCAACCATTTCCAGCTCAAAGTCCAGCTTTCGTGAAGGACCAAAGTATGGAGTGGAGTTGCCAGTTGGCGGACCTTGACCCCTACAAGACAGTCAATTTGCAATTATTTAAAAATTCACCAAATAACTACATGCAATTTAGAACGAGTTCATGAAGTTATTTTAGTTTTTTGGAAAAATATGTAAATTCGGAATATTTTTACCTTGGGCGGACAATATCAGTTCCTGAGGTAATAATAGATGATGCACGGCCATGATAAGCAATGGGAAGGTGGAACCTGGATGTTGATAGGATTTAGAGTGTAAATATTATATATAAATCCCCAAGTCACAGAAGCAACCCCTTGGCCCTTTTTCTTGCCAGAGTGTGCAAAAAAAAATCACCATACCAGTTTGGGTTTATTGGGTTTTCAGGGCCACGGAATATGGTGCCACAATTCTTAGCATGGTGCATGGAAGCAAAGAAGTCTGTGTAGTCCCCGATTTCCACTGGCAGTAGCATTTCCACTTGATTCTAAACAAAATCAACAGACACCAATAACATGATCATCCACATCAGAACTTAGAAAGTGAGCACCAAAAAGCCAAGCACTATAAAGAACCCAAGTGAGCTCATCTATCTTACCATATGAACTAGCACTGTATCCTGCAAATGGTCGTTGTCACGCAACAATGGCTCATCAACTGCAACAAGAGATGGACAAGAAAACAGTATAGTGTTTGCTCATATCATCATTTGACAGCATTGATCTAAGCCTATCAATATAAGACTCTTATTACATGGAAATAACAGAAAGACATACCAGACAATAGTTTCTGAATAACTTCTCGAGCCTCCTTCCAGGCAGGGCGTCCCAACGAGATGAACTTGTTCAGTGTGGGCTACCCTCCAACAAATATAACAAATCATTTGACAAATTACAGGGATGTTCGAGAAGCTAGATTCACTTATTTATTTTTCCAATTTACGCAAACTAATGCAAGCCAATTAAAATACCAGATCTCTAGCAATTAGCCAATTAGCACAAAAAGTTTTTTTTTTTTTTATCACACTATAACATGAGCTTGCCACTATTTTTCAGGTAGCCCCATTCGCATGGAAAGTGAAATTCTTCAACTGATATTGTTTAGTGTTTACTCTAGTTAAATTTATACAAATTAGAAAATTTTCAATACAAGACTGAAATTAGGGAAGTTCCTTACGGTTAGGATATGTTTTTGGGTAAGATTAGGGTTAGAATAAGTGGGAGATATGACGATTGATACTTAAAAGCTTGCTATTACATTGTGAGCATCTTGTATGCTTCCAATTTTTCTCTAAAAAGGGCAACGGGTGAGTAAATAGTAAATTCATTGCCAAAGGATATGACAGATTCAAATTGCATAGAAACCGAAACTCACGGCTACAAAAACTCACCAACCCTTCAAAATAAGAAGAACCAAATCAATGAAATCAAGAAGGGAAGAAGAAAATAACAGACGAAGATGGATGAAAACCTGTTGAAAACAATCGGAAGTGGAAAGTAAGGGGCCCTGGAAGAGAGCGTTGCGGTGGAGCTCGAGAAGGTCAAGAACGTAATCGCCGATGGCTACACCAGGGCGAGGAGGCTTGTCGGAGTTGGGCTTGAAGATGCCGTAGGGGAGATTTTGGATTGGGAAGTGAGATTCCGGCGACACCTTGACGAACGATCTCAGCACCATTTTGGATTGGGAATTGTGTTGACGGTTGAGTAGTGTGTGTGACGGTATGAGTACTACTAGCTAGAAGCCGCTTCCGTATTTATCGACTGTAGTTTGTAAAAGAGTAGTGCTTTTCTTTTCTCCCTATTTTAATGGAAAGCGGTTAGAATAAAGTAGGGTTAGTTCATCCCCAATCATCTTTCTGGACGAGAATACGACGTTTGTAAAGGGTTTGTATAAGAGTATAGTAAAAGAGTATGTTAAACCCCCAAAGAAAGAATAATAAGATTTTCACGTGATAAATGCACTCTTTTTGTTGTTTGGTATCGATATTTTTAAAGTGGTCGACCGATCTGCGACACAATTAAAATATAGACATCGTCAAAGAAACGAATATTCAATAGAGTCGGATAAAATCATTTCGATTTCTCAAAAAAAATTTCTCAGACATTGAAGTGTCTTGATGATACACAAATTGTCACCGTATTCTTTTTTATTTGAATAACTTCTTACTATAACATGTGAAAAAGGTTATTGATCAATAAATTTTAAATTTATAAAAGGATGATTCTTAATAACAAAAACTAAATTCAAAGTTATTATAATAATATCAATGTAATTTTTTATAAGACGTATATAAACGTGTTGTTTTTATAACTAACACATATATTATAGTCATATTTGAATGTTTAATGACCACAAAAAAAAATAATTAAATCAGTAAAAAAAACTTTTCTTCTTACTACTCTATTTTTTAAATTCAATTTACTATTTTTATTGTATATATTTGATGCTCATTGTAGTTTTGATCGTGCATATCAAATTATTATAAATAGGATTACGTATATAAGTGTTCTATTTTAGAGAAACTTGGATAAAGAAGGTTAAGTAATGCATATTGAGGCCCGTGGAGGAGAAGACATCGCTTTCGCATCACCTTTGAGCGAACATGCATTGCAAGTGGATTTGTGATTTTGTCCATTTTTTTATTCAATGTACTTCATATTTTCATAATCTTATGAAGGCTAATAGTTGGATGAATTTATTTTTAAGAAAATTGGTTAAATAAGGCCCTTTTTGTTTAACCTATACTAACTAGGCCCCTCTATTTTTTGCCTAAACTTTTAAATCAAAAATAAATTAATCCAAGGGGCATAAAGGGAAACGTAAAATATAATCCTATAAAATCATCCAACCGTCAGATTTCACATCCAGTTAGGGTTTCTCGTAGTCTGTCGCCTCTCCAAAGAAAGGATGTCGGCGTTGCTTTTCGATGTCGCCGCCCAGCCCCGCGCCGCCCAGCCCCGCGCCGCCCAGCCCCGCCCAGCCCCGCCCAGCCCAGCCTCGTCGCGGCCCGCCTCGCGCCGCACAGCCCCGCCGCAGCCTGCCTCGCGCCGCACAACCCTCGATGTCACCGCCGCCCAGCCTCGCGCCGCGCAGCCCCGCCCAACCCAGATCCACCACCAGCCCTTTCGGCAATGAATGTCCTCCGGCATTGCGCCGCACAGCCCCGCCCTGCCAATCACGTTCATCGACCAACGGATCCACCACTGTGCAGTACCGAGCCGCCGTTGTGCACTCCTGGAGGCGGATCTAGGCAGTCCTGGAGGCGGATCTGGACATTTTTCGTTGCAGTCGCAGGGCAATCCCAAGAAAACAGGAAACCCTAATTTCAATTTTAAAATGTTGCCATAATTACAAAAAAGTTCCCTTGTTTATAATTGCATTTATGACCCATATTTTTTAAATTTGCGAAATTGCCTCAAACTGGATAATTACAAAATGAAAAAACTAAAGTTTAATTTTTGCAGTTATAAATACGGGATATTGACTACATATTTTATAAATACGGGATATTGACTACATATTTTATACATACTGCATATTGACTACATATTTAATAAATACGGCATATTGACTACATATTTTACCGTTATAATTGGGCTTGTGTAACTCGAATGGGCTTGAAACAAAGACGGGCTCATGTAAACGACGGACTTGTGTAAATGAAAATTATGTATTAACATTGTGTAATTGAACTTGTGTATTAAAATTGTGTAGTAAGCATTATGTACTAGTACCGTGTATGAACAAGAGAATACACGAAGTTCAATTAGTCCAGCTGGTATAAGGGTGGGAGGGAGGGGCAGTCGTCCAGAGTTCGATACTCACTAGCAACAACATTAATATTTTGTAATGGACTTATGTAACTCGAATGAGTTGACTTATGTAACTCGGATTGGACGACTTATGTAACTCGGATTGGGCCTGCTGATCTTCAATTGAAATTGGGCTTGGACTCAGTTAAATTAAAATGACTAATTAACCCTTTCAATTAATCTTTATTAATAAATGAGAGGGGCCTAGTTTGTCTACAAGATACAAAAAGGGTCTACTTTATACTACAATAGACAAAAAGTGCCTACTTAGCCAACTCATCCTTTATTTTTTCGCTCGATCTAACTGATTGAGGAAGTGGTTGGGGAGTTTGTTTCCTTCTTTCAAGGGCTTTTCGGGATGGAATGGAAGATGGAAGATAATAATAGACCGGTTATCTAGTACAAGAAAGAAAACCCTAGCCCCCATCAACCATGGTCAGCCGCCTCACCTCAAGAAAGAAAACCCAAAAGCCCTGCTCCTCCAATACTCCTAGATCTATCTCTCTCCTTTCGAAATGGCTATCTAGTACAAGAAAGCACACCTCTCCTCAATAGTAATGGATCTGTGGGTGACGAACTACCAAAAAGAAAGTTCAAGGTAGTCAGAGCAACGCAGCTCGTACAAGAAAACCCTAGCCCCCAATCATGCCTAGACCAGCCATTCACCGTGCTAAATGGCAAACGGAGACAAAAATCGAGATCTTTCTCTAACAATGAGAGATCTGAGTGTGACGAGGTATCAAGTCGAAGCATCGAGGGAGACGGAATGAGGCTAATTCCACAGGGCAAGAGGAAAAAGAAGAATAGGTGGAAAACTCCAGTGATGCAGTGTGGCCACCAACGAAGATCCCGTCCGACGGAGACTTTGAAGATGTAAGGGTTGAAGGTCCCAAAAATTTATGGGCCGTTCCGAGAAATTTCCCGATGCGTGGACGCGAAGGGAGATCCATCGTTGGTATATGTAGCGGTTCAGGCAAAACTAAACGATTCCAGGAAGATCCAACTTTGAACATAACGGGACAACGGATAAAGGTTGTAAACCGAAAAGGTAAAAACCTAGATTTTGTTGACTCCCTCCAAATCTCAGGTCTTTGTACCTGTCAAATTAAGGCTGAATTCATGGCTACTCGAAATACCATTTGCCTACTTATTTTGCTCTGTATTTTACCTAGAAAAAATCGAGAATCAAACTATCTATGTTGCTTCGATTCTTTCGAATGGGATTGTTGAACCTAAGTACACTGATGTACTTTGGTATTTATTTTGTGGATTGTCCTGCTTCTCTTTCTTTAACAGTCTGGAAAGCAGAAGAACAAATGTGAGATCCATAACCAAAAGGATTAATGGAGTTCATACGATAGAACAATTTCCGCAGTCTCAAACGACTAAAGAAAAATGGTCTAACAATACACTGCCTAACTTAAGTAAAGTTCAAATCCGATCAACAAACTGCATTGAAGATAAGGCTACCAAAGGGAGATACCACATGAGAAAATTAGAAACTAGGGACTATAAGAGTAAAGCTAAGTTGAATGGATTTGAATCTGCTTTCTACATGAATAAATGTTTCGAAATTGTAGGGTTTATTTTTCGTTCACCAGTTCATGGTCTAATTTTTGCTTCGGCTGAAGATTATACACCCTTGCTGGGTACCAATGATGCAGGGCTGGATGGTTTTTTGAAGCAATGAAAGTTGGATACAAAAGCTATTGAACAACCTGTATATCGGAATAAATATGGAGACCCTTTACCTCCCGTTGAGGACAATTACCAACATGCTTCTTAGCATTAGAATAAAGAGCTCATTAGAACAAATAGAAATCTTATCTTTACTTGTTCTATATTTCAAATTGTGTTGCTCCGGCATTCCTTGAGACAAATACTTGGAACAAGATGTATTTTGACAAGTTATGTCGAATCTCCCAATCTATATAAATTGAGAACTACATACTTTGAATCCTATGCGCAGTCATTGACGGCAAGTTCATATTCGAAGAAGAACAAAATAATCCTACTTCCTATCATAAGTAATTTGATGATAGTTTCGAACAACATAATAACCCTACTTCCCATCATAAGTAAATTGATGATAGGGGGCACAAAGGCTTTTAAAAGCACTTTGTTGCCAAATGAATTAGGATTGTGTAGACCCACACGAGCTACTAGTTTCAGACTATCTCGCATACAAGGAATTATTGAGGGAGATAGGTGTTATGGGAGCCTTGCTTGTCCTAAGGGCTTTAGGATGATGTTTTTTCATCATTAAAATAAAATGGAGTATTGGAATAATGGAGATTATTGAGACTAGGTTTGGAGCAAAGGTAATCAAACACCCGTTATTAGTTGATAGGTTTAAATGAAGATTGCATTATGGAATTGTAGGGGTATGAAGAAAAAAATATTTTGGACTAACATTAATATCACATGCAAAAATGAACACATTCAAATGATTATGGGATGAACAATTGTTTTAATTAAGGACAATGATCCATCTACTCAAGAACAACCACAAAATTACTCAACATTAATGTTATGAATAAGTAAGAAAAAGTTAGCTTTTAAAATAAATAAATAAATTATTTCAAGCTGTTGGAATCCAGATTTCATCATTCCAAAAATTTTGGGATGACTTTCCTTTTTGAAGATGTTTCTCGAGGGTGACCTAAACGATTGTCTTGGAAGATGCCGTAGTCACATGCCCCTGTTGATCGTGTTGATTGTGATCGTGGTTGTGTTCGAGGTCTCCGAAGATCCTCCATCTAGGTGGGGGCAACGTCGTAGGATCCACATTTCCGCAGGAGGTATGACATCCCCTAAAAAAAGTTTCTACCATCCTGCTTCCCGGCGGCGAGACACCGCACCAATCCATCTAGCCCGTGCCCTCTCCATGTTTTGCCATCCTCAAGTGTTCCGCGTCTTCTCCAAAGGAGTAGTTGTTCCGATCTTTGGATCTTTCCCCCCTTTTTTTTGTCTTTGCTTGTGGCGATTGTTTTGTTTTCTTTTTTGGTTTTCTTTTTGCATGACGGTTTGCCCTTTTGCCGGTTGTCGGCCTCTCGATACACCAATTATCTTTGGTGTAATCGAGTCTCTTACCTTCTTGATCAAAAAAAATAGACTGGTTTTCGGTGGGACCGGGAGTTGTAGATGGAGAACAATAGAGGGTAGTTGGATTGGTGTCCAACACAAAGATTAAGGAGGCACTTTGATCCATTGACGATATAAAGGCCCCGGGTCCGAATGCATTATCCTCTAAGTTTTTCAAGGCTACTTAGGAAATGACGGGGAGTGAAGTATGTGTCATGGTTCGTGAGTTCTTTTTCAATGGGAAGCTACTAAGGCAAGTGAACCATAATATGGTCTCACTTATTGCCAAATTAGAGACACTTTCTGATGAGGTATCATCCCCAACAATCCCTACTACACATGGACCCACCACTAGTTCAAGAACAAAAACTATTAAGGAGAAGGAGTCTCAACCATTACCATCACCTACAAGTTGATGCGGGCTTGAAGCTGCAGTTTTCTCATCTAGATTGAAGTTCACGAAAGCTTAGACAGATGGAAATCTCGAGCGAGATTCCATAATGGTAAAGCTGAGAGTTTGCATAACTCAAAGAACAAGAGCGTGAATGATATGGATGATAATAGTAAGATTATAAAAGATGAATAATGGATGAAATTGATGGAAAATATAGGAAGATAAGAACTAAAGTAGAATTGCAAAGAACCTTAACCAATTGGATCAAAACCCTCAACAAAGAATTACTTTAATCCTTCCTTCTTCAACCTTACACAAATCTCCTAATTGAGACAAGGAGGGACTAACTTAACTAGTAGAACCTACGTTTACGAAGATTAACACACACAAGAACAATCTAACAAGGACTCACAACAATTCAATCAAAGTCTCTTTATTTGATTGAATAAGAATGAATAAAACGAAAACTTCATAAACGAAGTATGGAGTATCCCACAATAATATGTGGTACGAAAATATCAATAACAAAGCTGTGAATTTCGGCCTTCTAACATCACCTATATAGCCGAGATTCCTAAGAAGATAAAAGAATAAAAAAATAATCCTAAAAGATAAAACCAAATCTAAAAGATACATTTTAGAATGTTTAGAGTTTTAAAGGTATTAAAATAAAATAAATAATAACTAATCAAAATCTCGACTAGGTGGAACCGAGATCTCGATTGAAGGCTAGTAAATCTCGACATAGCCACTTTTCTTGCTTTCTTGATCATCTTCTCTCTTGTATGGCATTTCCTCTAAGTCCTCATTTGCTGAATTTATCAATAATGTTACTAAGGAAGATTTGGACATAAAAAGAGCACTAATGGTCTCCTTAGAAGTTAAGGATGCCAACAAGCTAGAAACCTCCTCTTAAATGGTTCTTGCTTTAGATCTAGTAATAGCTCCTTCCATAATAGATGATGGAAATGGTTGATACTCCTTTTGCTTCATTGCTCTTGCTCTCGATCTAGTGATAAGTCCATGAATAGTAGGAGGTGTTAGGGATGAACACTCATCATACTCCCCTCTTGAAAAGGATTTTGTCCTCGAATCATCACCATGTTCATCACTAGATACAAAAGGACTCAAATCTTTTACATTAAAGGTAGGACTCTCACCATACTCATTTGGAAGCTCCAATACATAACCGTTGTTGCCAACCTTGTGTAGCACCTTAAAAGTTCCATCTTCACGTGGTGAAATCTTGGACTCGCGCTTCTCTAGGAATCTTTCTTTCCTTAGATGCAACCAAATTAGATCTCTTGGATCAAATAGCGATTCCGATTCCTCATGGCTACAACTTGCTTGCCCTTCTCCTCCAACCGTAGTCGTGTCCTCTTATGTAACCACTTGATGAACTCAAGTTGTTAACCTGCATTAAAATCTACTCGCTCCTCTATAGGCAACATTATAAGCTCAAAAGGGGTCAAAGGATTCAACCCATAGACACAATCAAAAGACGTTAGGTTAGGATAAGAATGCATAGTTCGATCAAAAGCAAACTCAACATGAGACAAGATGATGCAGGGTCGATACCGCGATTTTTTGATCTAGACTGAAGTTCACGAAATCAACGACAGAAGCAAATCTCAACAAAAAAATACCTTAACTGATGCGGAACCATCCTTGATAGCATCAACGCATACGCTACATGGATTCGTCACTAATCTAGAAGCGAGAGAAGCTCAAAGAAGGAGCGCTTACAAGTTGCAAATATGGGGTGAATTGGTGGAATGAAAGATTGCATGACAAATGAAGAAAATCGACCGATTTGCCAGAAAAATCGACCGATTTTCCTGTAGGAAAACTCGATCAATTTTTGTGTCCGATTTCCTTCAATGGAACGAGTTGCAAGAGATTCGGCCATGATCTTCTATCTTTTGGCAATCATATCTTTTAATAATTCCTTAAATCTCTCAGACTATAGTAAGGAATTATTTAGAGTCTATCTTTTTAGATTTTATATTTATATCTTTTAAAAGATATCTTTCCTAGATTATATTTTCAAAAGATATATTTTATAGATCGTATTTTTTTAGATTTTATATTTTATATCTTTTAAAAGAAATCTTTCTTAGATTATCTTTTCAAAAGATATATTTTATAGATCATATCTTTTTAGATTTTATATGTTATATCTTTTAAAAGATATCTTTCCTAGATTATTTATTTCAAAAGATATATTTTATAGATCATATCTTTTTAGTTTTTCCTAGTTTTAGTAGGTTTAATCTTCCCTATAAATAGCCTTAGAGGGGGAGATTGTTTAGTAGATTAGATTTGAGATATTTTCCACGTATTGTGTGAACTTACGACTTTGCTTACGGAGTACGTATTTTATTCATTGCTATTCAATCAAAGGAGAGTTTTGGTTGAATTGTTGTACGTTCTTGCTAGATTGTGCTTGTGTGTGTTAATCTTGTTGAAGGTTGGTGCTCCTGGTCGATCCTAGTTCCTCCTTGTGCTTGCGTTACTTAGAAGACTAGCTTGTGTACGGTTAAAGAAGTGAGGGTTAAGGTGATCTTCTCGTTCAAGGGTTTTGACACATCATTGGTCAAGGTTCTTTTGCGAAAATATCTAGGTTCATATCGTCCTATATTTTCCATTTATCATTCCATAATCATCTTCTTATCTTTCCATATCATTCACTAATCCGTATTCTGAGTTCATCGAAAAATCGACCTGTTCTTGAGATAAATCGTCCGATTTGTCTATAGAATAACCCAATTTTTATTCCAGTTAAGGACTTTCAATCTAGATCGGGAACTGCGGCTTATCCCCGCATCAAAGTGGTATTAGAGCTAATCGATTGAAGTCCGAATGTTCATCAAAAGGTTTGATTTTTTTAGTCTTCTTTGAGTCTTCAAAAGTTGAGTCTTTTCTTGTTCACCATCTTTGCGAGATTATTTGAGTTTAACGTGCGTTGATTTGTGTAAATTTGGAAGAGAGAAAAGTCATCAACCAAACACAAGCCAGCCGTTGACCTTTGAAACCTCGCCAATACAAAAAAAAAGAAGAAAGAAAAGAAAAGAAAGTTCTTGAACGACAAATCCAAGAGTAGAAATTTTACAAAGAAAATCGGCTTGTTCTTCCCCAGATCGACCGATTTCCGACCCGATTTTTTGTTACTGTTGCCAAAATTCGAAGAAAATCTTTGAGGCGCACCTTGCAGAATTAAAGTACACCCTGTGCAAGAATATTACAACAAAAGAGTTCCAGTATATACCTTGAAGCAACCAAAGATATTTAACCAAACCTAAACCCAAATCCGGCTATCTCTTTTTCTTAACTTCGCACTCAAGGTACGTTCCTCTCTCTTCTTAATCTCTTGTGTGTTTTTCTTTGGCCTCTTTTTCTACTCTAAACACTGAGTCTTTCTTTGAGTTTGTTAGTTAGTATCTATATTTCTTAACATACTAGTTGTCTATCCGCAATCTTTCTTGCTACCTTGTCGTGTGTGGAGTAACCTTCTTACAGTAGAGATGGAAGTGTGTTAGTTTGGTAGTTGATATATAATTAAAGGATCTATAATTATAGTAGAAATGAAGATGTTTAGATGAGGGCTTACTCGTTTTTGTTCTTCTGGGTATATAGGTTATTTATGTTGTGTTAAGGTTAGAGATGAAGATCATATTAGACTTGGTAGTGGCGAGTGTTGTGTAACAGTTGTTAATCAACCAAAACAAGATGAGCGTATTATTACTATTTGGGTATGTAAACATACGTATAAGATGACCTTTTTATTTGATGGTCTTGGTCCTAGCTAGGGTTGTTAATCTATTTTTAGAATCGTTAAGAATTATTGATAAGGCTAGGACACGGACATATTAGTTTGAGGATCGTTTTTGACTTATCCCTCCCTAAATAGTGTCGGGTGTTAATTTTGAATATTTGAAATGTTTTAGGTTCCTAGTACGTCCGAGTACTTTCCGAAAGTTCTTTCATTTATGCTAGTGGGTTATCTTGTTCGGATCGATTTAAGTCATCTAGACTTACTTAGCTGCCTTTCTGTTAGCTAGCTTATGATGTGATAGCGGTGTGTGTTGCATGAATTATTAATTACGGACTTGAGTAGGACGATATTACCGGATTATTGATTAAGACTCAAGTGTATGTATAACGGGTCGTGACATCATTGTCCCGCCCTGACACGGGTCGGGGAGGTTCTCTGCGACTAGCTCATACAGGTATACGGTGAGATGCATATGATCCACTCATATTGGTATACATGGACAGAGGCGAGGGTCAAGCTTGTGCCAATAGTGTGAATGATCTAACAAAGATAGCAAATGAATATCATGTTAAAGCATGTTGATCTATTATTGTTCCTTATATGTGATTGTGTTATCTCAATGGTTAGCTATGTGTTTTAGGATTGTTAGCCAACGGTTTTATTCCGCTTTGGTTGATAGATTGCAGACATGATAAGAAGCTATGGAGGGATCCGGAGTGAGTGGTCAGCCGGGTCTGCGTACTTATTGGGATTGAGTTATGATTAGGTTCTTATGTTGCATTCCATTCCTAGTAGTGTTGTGTTGGAATGCTAGTTGTTATTTGATATTGAGGCTGGTAATTTCATGCACGAACTTTGTTTTTTTGCATGATAAGTATTTTTAGTCTTATAAATTGTGTCTTGTTGTATGATGTACTTGTTTCGTTGGCAAGCTAGAATTAAAACCCATTGTGAGGTCCTTGCTTGTAGACTCCTATAAACTTTAGTCCGTCGAACAGGAGGGGATGCACGTAAAATGAACGTTCCCGTAATATCATACCAGATAACGAGATCCACACGCTAATTTTACATGGGATGCACATAAATTAAACCTACAGACAAACCTTTTGAGTTCCATTTTAAAACCAATTGACAAAGAAAAAAATAACCATAACACTTATATATTAGGTTCACGCCATAGTGTATATGTGATTCCACACGGACTATAAATCAATCAAACACACCCTATGATTATAAGATTTAGATACCATGCTTTCTAACAAAAATAATTAATAGCAGCCTGGCAAGTGGCCATGTACGTGAGGCCAACAACAAATAAACCGCTTGCTCGATCTCGATCCAAATTATATATATATATATATATATATATATATATATATATATATATATATATATATATATATAATAGAAGAACAAGAAAGAGTCCAAACTATGTACATAAAGTTTTTGCTCAACCACCATTCTCCTTCGCTCGACCTTGGAAAGTATAAGAAAGGTTGTTTAGTTATTAGGTTGTAATTTGATCAAAAAAATAAAATAAATTATTAGGTTGTATTTGGTCTCTTAATTGCTAAGACCCGATTAGGTTCTTTAGTTTCTCATCATAGATCTTCTTATTCTCTAACAATGGCAGATGGGATCAAGGCCCCTCCTTTCACAATAATAGCTGTGATTCTCGCACTGTCTCTCACCTTTCACGACAAATGCATTAATGCCAAAGTCACCCACTACGTCGTGGGCGACGATCGTGGTTGGGACGCTTCTTCCGACGTCGTTTCTTGGGCTAATCGCCGGAATTTTCTCGTCGGAGATTCTCTTTGTAATTCCGGATATCCGATTTAATATCAACGATTTTTGTCTAGTGATAGCTAGTTGGTTTTATTACTATCTTATGTTTTAATAATGAGTTGCCATCAGACACCAAAGCCAAACTGACCTTTAAATTACATGTAGGGTTTACATACTCGTCGGCGATGGAAAATGTGGTGGAGTTGGGAAGCAAGAAGGAGTACGACACTTGCGACTTGAGCAATCCGATGAGGATGTACAACGACGGACTATCAAAGGTCTCTTTGGAAGGAGAAGGGATCCGCTATTTCACTAGCGGAAAAACCGAAAGCTGCAAGAAGGGGCTCAAGATCCCCGTCCAAGTCAAGCCGAGATCGGCCCAACAAAAGGCTTCGATGAAGCCGCTTGCTCAATCCGAGATGGCGGCCCTTGCCGACCCTCCATTGGCTCCGTCACCGATGCCGTCCGGAGGGGCTAAGATTATCAATACCGGGGATCTGGCTTTGCTTTGTGGGCTTATATTGCTTTCAATGGCCATGTAGTTCTTCAATTCTCTTGTAAACAAAATAAATATCTATTACCATACGTGCTTTGTTAGCGGGGCTTTTCTTCTTGGTTCATCGGGGCATTTGGATTGTGCTTTTGGTGTTTCATCGAATCATTAAATTGATGTACATGATTTGATTCTTGACTCATAAATGAGATGGGTGACACTCATTTATGGAGTTAAACTTATAAATTCTAATTTTGGTTTGAGTTGAAGCTTTAACTACTTTTAGGTTGACATGCGGATGAATTCGAAGAGTTAATTTGGTTGGAGAAAGTTTTGGAGCTAGAGGCTGATGTGATGGGTTGATCCGTTCTAAATTGATTGGGCAAGCCGAAAAGTGAATTGATTGAGTTGATTTTTGAAGATTTTTGGATCGAATTCCAATGAAGAATTTGAGAAGGAAGATTTGATGTCCAAAACGAAGGAGGAGTATTTTCACTTCAACTTAAACTTGATTATATTGAAAATGATTTCACAATGAGTCAATCATCTTTTTATAGAGGATGTAACCAATCCAAATGTTGGAAATTAAATGTCAAAAGTTGGGATTAAGTTACGAAACGAAAGGTCTAACTTAAGTGCTAGAATTAAAGATCCGAAATGAAAAGACTAAACTTAAATGTCAGAATTAAATATCCGAAATGAAAGATCTAAAAAGTTGGATCAATGAGAAAGCTTAAAAGAGAATATTTCATAAGAAATATTCCACAAGAAATATCAATTCTATTATTATGTTGTCAAAAATAGTCAGCTTCATGTCATGACATAGTAAAGACAAGGTATACCGCTTGACGGGGTGAGAGGGGCGGAGACACGAATAACATCGGCATCCAGGGACGTATCATCTAAGACGAGGGTTTGTCAAACACTTGATTTGAGAATGAAGTCTAATGGCTTAAAAGTTAATTAATATTCAATAAGGCGAGGGAAATAGGTTTCCCTATCCGTTGTGGTCTATCCAATTAGCCTTCCTCGTACACTGTCATTTTGCCACTAAACGTCACGATGTCAGAGGAGGTAGATGTTGTGGTGATGATTGCTAATAGTTCACTATTTGTTCTTCTATTTCATGGTATGTCATTTGTGCGACCACCGATGGTGGTTAGGGTCAGGCCCGACTCAATCATTTTGGTGGCCCCGTACAATTGATATAAATAGGCTCTATTCACTAGTACAAAATTAGGCTCTCGTGAGATTTTTATTTAAGGGAAGACGGTTTTTTCTTCCCCTTTATACGTCTCCCTGAGAGATATTTCTCAGGGTTATTTTTAACCCTTGAGAAATAAGTGGTAAGGATGACGGTTTTTTTAAAAAACCATGAGAAATCTTTCTCAAGGGTTTTTGAAAAAACCGTTGAGAATGTTTGTCGAAAAAAAATTTCTCGGCGTTTATTAAAAAACCCTTAAGAAATATTTCTCATGGGTTTTTTAAAAAACCTTTGAGAATAAGTTTGTAGCACTTTTTTAAAAACCTCGAAAAACATTTAAAAGATTCTTTTTCTGACTACTTTATAGTTGACCAACATTACAAAAAGGGAGAATTTGACATACTAGGCTTTTTTGAGTTTTTGTTTAAGAAAGTGTACCCCAAATTTTTTACCACTTTCATTTAATAGTAGGTAAAAATTATTAACCCTTCTATTTAGAAAGAAAGAAATAAATGATGTTTGTTATTTGTTATATAAGTATAATTTTTAATGTTTAATTACTGAATTTGTTTTTTTTATTTATTATTTTTCTTACCTTTTTTTATTTTTATTTTTTTTATTTTCTTTTTTATTTTCTGGACTAAATTTCTCATACCGGAATTTATCATACCGGAATTCATCATACCATAATTTCTCATACTAGAATTCTTATACCAGAAATTTCATACCAGAATTTTATTTTTCACATACCAGAATTGTATTTTTTCACATACCAAAATCGTATTTTTTTCACATATCAGAATTTTTTTCATACCATAATTTTTTCATACCAGAAGTTTTTTTTTTGGGTCCTTTTTTATTTTTTATAATTTTATGGTATGAGTTTCTGGTATGAAATTCATACTAGAATTTTTTTTTATCCTTTTTTATTTTTTATAATTTACATACCGGAACATACCGGAATTTTCACATACCGGAATTTCACATACCGGAATTTCACATACCAGAATTTTCACATACCGGAATTTCACATACCGGAATTTTCACATACCGGAATTTCACATACCGGAATTTCACATACCGGAATTTCACATACCGGACACGTACATACCGGACATGTAAATATCGTACATGATCCCATTTACATACCGGACATTTACATACCGAACATTTTACATACCGGATACCGAACCTTCTTCTTCGTACATATAACGCCACCCAAAACCCAAATATTCTAAAACACATATCATATATTCGTAATAAAAAAAAACACGGATGAGTTGGCTAAGTAGGCACTTTTTGTCTATTGTAGTATAAAGTAGGCCCTTTTTGTATCTTGTAGACAAACTAGGCCCCTCTCATTTATTAATAAAGATTAATTGAAAGGGGCAATTAGTAATTTCAATTTAGCTGAGTCCAAGCCCAATTTCAATTGATGATAAGTCGGCCCAGTTCGAGTTACATAAGTCGGCCCAGTTCGAGTTACATAAGTCCATTACAAAATATAAATGTTGTAGCTAGTGAGTTTCGAACTCTGGACGGAAGCCCCTCCCCCAACCCTTATACCAGCTGAACTAATTGAACTTTGTGTATTCTCTTGTTCATACACGGTATTAATACATAATGTTTGATACACAATTTTAATACACAAGTTCAGTTACACAATGTTAACACATAATTTTCATTTACTCAAGTCCGTCGTTTACACAAGTCCGTAGTCAATTTAGACTACATATTTTATAAATACGGGATATTGACTACGAACTTGTGTAAAATATGTAGTCAATTTAGATTTTTTTTAAAACAAATAAAAATAAAGTTGGGTAAAAATTTATAAATAATAAAATATGTAGTCAATATCCCGTTTACATAAGCCCGTCTTTGTTTGAAGCCCATTCTAGTTACACAAGCCCAATTATATGTATAAAATATGTAGTCAATATCCCGTATTTATAAAATATGTAGTCAATATCCCGTATTTATAAAATATGTAGTCAATATCCCTTACATAAGCCCACTACAAATATAAATGTTGTAGATTTTTAAAAAATGGGGTAAAAATGCAAATAAAAAATATAGACATTTTTTGTAATTTAACCTAATTTCAAATAAACCCTAACTTCTCCTCCACGCAGCAAACAAGATAGGCAAACAAGATAGGCGGTCCTGCTGAAGCTTCCCCTCCACACAACAACATGATAGGCGGCGACAGCAACACGTGCGGCTCAGGACTGTGCGGCGCGAGGCCGGAATGAATGGGTTGGGCGGCGGATCTAGGTTGGGCGGCGGATCTAGGTTGGGTTGGGCGGTGCTGTGCGGCTCAGGGCTGTGCGCCAATCAGTCGAGAAGCAGTCGGCGGATCTAGGTTGGGCGGCGGATCGAGAAGCAGTCGGCGCGAGAGGTTGCACTGCAGCGCGAACCGGATCTAGTCGGGGCTGGGCAGCGCGGGGCTGGGCGGCGCGGGGCTGGGCGGCGCGGGGCTGGGCGGCGCGAGGGGTTGCACTGCGGCGCGAACCGGATCTAGGCTGGGCTGGGCAGCGTGGGGCTGGGCAGCGCGGGGCTAGGCAGCGCGGGGCTGGGCTGGGCGGCGCGGGGCTTGGCGGCGCGAGGGGTTGCACTGCGGCGCGAACCGGATCTAGGCTGGGCTGGTCGGGGCTGGGCGGCGGCGGCGAGAAGCAGTTTCTCAGTCGAGAAGCAGTCGGCGACGGTGAGACGAAGAAGATGAATGAAGAGAAACCCTAACTGGATGTGAAATCTGACGGTAGGATGATTTTATAGGATTTAATTTTACGTTTTCCCTTTATGCCCCTTGAATTAATTTATTTTTGATTTAAAAATTTAGGCAAAAAATAGAGGGGCCTAGTTAGTCTACGTTAAACAAAAAGGGCCCTATTTCACCAATTTTCTCAAAAAACACAAACAATTATCGGAAAATAATAAATTTACCACTAGAGACTAGAGAATTATTCATGAGATAATATTATATATTTTAATTACTATTAATGCTAATAAATGATACGAGTTCTCCACTAAAAAAAGTACAAGACATTGACAAAACATAATTAAACTAAAAAAACAATACAATAAAATATTAACTTATACAATTCATTACAATGAATCATGATAATAATTTACCATTAATTACGGGCCAATTTTTTAAATTTGCAATAATGGCTTCTACATGCGTTACGTTTTATTTCTCTATAAGAATGAGGAAAGCAAATATAATGAAACGTTTGTGTTAGCACTGTCAGAGCATTGTGCGTTATGGAATGTCTTCACCTTTTCAACTCTTTGAAAAGTAAAAATTTAATTGGAGTACACTTACTTAATTAGAAAACCTAAAAGCCTACTTACTACAACAAAATCTTAAAAAGGCCTAGTTTCCAAATTAGCCCTTACAAAAATAAGTTTATAATTCTTTGTTCCCTAAACCAACCTCGTTACATAAATAAACACATCTCATCTCTTATTCATAACACCAAAATTTGTAATCTATATAATCACAAATCAAGTCATACAAAATGATTTACAACTTTGCCAATATACATTGCAATTCAACTTGAAAAGTTAAATATGCCTTAAACAAGCAAATGGTACTTATAAATCAGATTATAGTATTTGACATGAAAATAAAATATCAATTAACCTTGAGCTCTATACGGGCTTATTTGGTCCAAGATGGCTTCTCTTAACATCAAGTTGAAGATCCATACGTCTTCGGCTTTGGATCACGAGGTCTTTTGCAAGTCATATTGTTTTTCCAGTTTCCTCCTCCACAACAACTCTTGTAAGACATATATTTCATGTGCTGTAGTGGGTTGCCAGAAAGTCTCATTTTGCCTAGAAAAACCTAATGAAAACCAAAAGGTTTAGGAGATCCCCATAGGATAAGCATTTCTCCTGTCTCAAAGAGGATTAATAGCTGGCGCATATCCTACATGATGGTTACTCAGTGATATAAGTGAGTTCATCGTTTGTGTCGGCGTTTTGGCCATTTCTTGAATTCCTGATGGAGATTGTGCATTGGAAACTCCATTAGTATATGAAAATGGAATTTGGCCACATAAAGTTTGCATCTTGTTGGTTAAATTAGTCCACGGGTAATGTCTAGGAATATGGTCATTCCTATTTTCAGATGTCCCAAAACCCGCACATAAGAAAATATGAATTAAAAGCACATTCACTTCAATGAGATCATAACTTGATTTCGAACGACTTATAAACCCATGATTAGTGCACACCAAATTTTAGTTTGAAAGCACATGCACTTAGTGCATATGGTTTGATGTTTCAAATCAAGATAAATGCTAGCAAGTTCTATAGCACTTAAGATTAGACGAGTTGTGCATTAGTTACGTGCATGCACAAATAAGGGCACTTACAATGCTATACAAGCGCTTAAGTTTAGATGAGTTGTGTGCTAGTCGCGTGTGTGCACAAATATGTTCACGTGTAATGTTATACAAACACACGACCCTTTACAAATTATCTGCAAACACACGATTGCACAAATTCTCTACAAAATTAAATGCGTAGTTATAATAATTTCTATACTTTGTAATTTTATATTGCCATTTCACTGCGTATTTTGTGCGTTATTCTTGCACAGTTACCATATAAAATTATGTTGCATTATTTGTGTCTTAATATTTCCATATATGATCGATTAATCATACATGGTTATTATTTGATTCGACGATTCATATGTATTCTTATTTTTTACCGTAACACTTGTTCTTACCGGATCTTGACCCTATATATATATATACAAACACATATATACACGTTGTATGACTGTACAAAATTTTTTAGCTTTGGCGTAATTATTTTCCATATCACTCAAATTCAAACCATAAGAAACACAAGATGTGTGAAAAGCTCTAGGGTGTATGTTTAAAAGTTTTTTTTTGTACCCATTGATGTTTTCCTTTCATATTTGATCCATTATCATAGCTTTTTCCTTGGACCTTATCAATATCAGGATCAAGTGACTTCAATTCATTTTGCAAAACATCAAACAAGCCTTAACCCGTTGTAATATTCATATCCAAAAATCTAAAAAAATTCTTCAATTCTAATAGAATTTGAAGACATATCCACATATTTTAGTATCAAAGACGTGCACATGCGGAAAATGTTGAGTTTAAGCTTTACCCTCACCAAGGAAGAAGGATGAAGGAGGGAGAAAGGGGAGAAGAACCTAGTTCATGTTGAGTTCGAAATAACGAGAGGGAAACGTTGCCTGCATGTTCGCTGCATAACTAGAGAAGACTACATCTACTCACATGGAATGAAGGGTGTGCAGCTCGCGATGGAAGTAGGTCTTCCTTGAGATACTTGTTGTTTAGATCCTAAATGAAGAGGATGGTTTTTCTTGCTTGTTGAAGGGGAAGAAGAAGCCAATGGCGGCTTGTTGTGGCTCAGTTTCGAAGCAGAAAGTGAAGGAGAGATCTACTATTGGTTGTTATTGTTGCACAAAAGGAGGAAAGAAACGAAGGACTTGCTGCATTTTATGTTGTTGCTCAAAGAAAGAAGACAAAGGGCTGCTACGTTTTTGGTTGCTGCTACTCATGTATTGTTGCGTTCCTTTCTTCTTCTTTTTTGTATGTTGTTGCTTAGAGGTGGAGGCAAGGACTGTTGCATCTTTTGTATGTTGTTACTCAAAGGTTGAGGTAGGGACATGGGTTCAACATAGGAATAAGACAAGGTTTTTCGAGGTCTCAATTGTACCGTGTTACAGTTATGGTAAGTGCTTTTAAGACATAAAATGATATGGAATTTGGAGAGAATAAATCAAACCGGGTTGAGTCCGGTTTTGTTTCGTTGAACCTGATTAACTTGTATCGAGTTTCCGATAAAGAAATTTTTCGAATGTTACACTGAGTAAAAGATGAGTTGTAGGAGGTAGTCTACTACACTACTTTGTCACATCCTGTAAATAAGCAAAATTACGATACTTTCCTTTCTCTTATATTTTATTTTTTAAAATGTGTATATATAGGTAGTGGACAACCGGACTTAAAATATAAGAGACACATCTGATTTGGGGCAACATAACTTGTTACACATGTATATTTGGATATGGTTAGGGTTTTGACAATCAACGGAATATGAAGGTGATTGTGCTTACATTGAATTGGAGAAGAGATGTCATCGACAAACACGTCGTTAGAGAAAGAGAAGTAAAACTTAAAAGCAACGATATATCTAAAAGTATGCGCACTTATGACACATGTCACAATTATGCATGTTTTAAAAGTCATACAATTCATATGCACTTTAAGTAAAATGATGAGATGTAAATAACACCACCCTATTTTTTATTTTTTAAAATTTTTTTATTACAACAAGAGGATTACAAATAAAAATTGCAGTCAATTAGTGATAATTTTGTGTAAATTTTTTAAAGAAAAATTGCAAAATATCCGGAGGCCACCAGCGAGCGGCTGTCGCGTGGAGCATAGAGTGAGTGCACACGTTGCGAACGAGCCCGGTAATTATTTTGAATGCATAGAATAGAAAGTAGAAAGGGAAAACCTATTTAAAACTTTTTATCTCCTCCATCGCAGCATTTCTCTCCCTTTTTTGCTGTATATATATATAAATAATCCACACTCTCACGTTTTCTCAACCCCTCTCCCTCTTTCCTTCAATTTTGCATCTCAGATTTCCAAAACTGAGTTAGTTAATAATTTAACCTGTACAGAATAAAACTAAAACTTCAATTAATTTTAATTACCCGCTGTAATAAAATCGAATACAAGTCATGGCGGCGACTTCAGGTGCCGGTTCCCTCCTCCAGCTCTCCAGCCGGTTAAACCAGGAAGCGGCGGTGATTCTGAATCGACTCACTCGGAAATCAATTAGTTACGCTGTTCGGAGGTCCGGTTTGAAGGCGGTTCATGATAAGGAGTTTCTGGGTACCCGATTGAAGAAGTCCTCCTTATCATGTTGCCCCCCTCTCGGTCTCCGCTGGCATTCGGACGGCCTGGGCCGTGCTCCAAAACTCCGATTTGCAGTTCATTCATCACTTTCTCAGGTGCCCGACAGGCCAACAGGGCTGTACGATCCGTCTTACGATAAGGACTCTTGTGGGGTCGGCTTCGTCGCTGAATTATCCGGCGACCCCACCCGCAAAACGGTATATATTTTTATTACTTTCTCTTACGACAGGGACTCTTGTGTTCCAGTTTAAACCAAGGCCGATCCTCAAAGATTGTTCACAAGCACAATCAAGCCAAACTCACCTATAGTCTGTGTCATTTTCATAGGTGAGGGAGACTTATTAATTTGGATAAAATATAGGCTGAAGCTTATGGAACGTCGACGGCTGTGATTGCTCCTTCTAAAATCTAAATAGTGGTTCTGTTATAAGGAAAATAACTAAAATTTTGGTTAGATTTGGTTTGATGTGTAATGTTGTATTTAATATTCGAATCTATGCTGTAAAATGATTGATAGGTGAAAGATGCGTTGGAGATGTTAGTAAGAATGACACACAGAGGGGCATGTGGCTGTGAAGCTAACACTGGTGATGGAGCTGGTGTTCTCGTTGCTCTCCCTCATGACTTCTTCACTCAGGTCTCTTTTTTTATATGTTATTTGTTTCGCTTGATATTCTCTTGAAACCATTTTTGTAAGGTTCTTGTCGGGTACGTATCTTCCAAAATCCCTTTTCACCTCTAAGTGTCCCACAAGGCATTTTTGCTACCTATTGTGGAGTTGTGTCCAAGGAAATTTCTTCCCCTTCCCCCTACATGTCCGCGGAAAAGATAAATATTGGTCTAATAGATGACTTTGTTGCTCCAAGTAATATGCTTCTATTTTCACTGTTCTTGCTCCTTTTGAAATGTTCGCTCAATAAGACCATTTCGACAAGTGATCATTCTGGATAATATATTTGGACTTCATTCATATTTAGCTTCCTGATAGGATTCTGGATTTATCATCAGGTGGCCAAAGAGTCTGGATTTGAGCTACCCCCTCCTGGAGAGTATGCAGTTGGAATGTTTTTCCTGCCAACAATTAAAGACCGAAGAGAAGAAAGCAAGAGTGTCTTTGCCAAGGTAATGCTATTGCCAGGCCAAGTAAATTGCTACAACGTTATTTGCATTGAATTTTACATGTCTTTGATTCTAGTATTCTAAATATTCTTGATTTGGGATTGATAATTGTAGGTGGCTGAATCGCTTGGACATACCGTCCTGGGATGGCGTTCTGTGCCAACAGATAACTCCGGATTGGGGTTGTCCACAAAGGAGACAGAGCCCGTTGTCGAGCAAGTGTTTCTAACACCGTCCTCTGGCTCTAAAGCTGATTTTGAGCAACAGGTAGTCCTTCAACCCTATTATTGTTTATTTTAATTATTTTTAAATGAATTGCAAGTGTTTGTGTCAGATCTCGGTAGAATCTAGGAGGGATTTTTGTTTAATTTTTTTGTGCTGCTTGAAATATTGTTTCACCAACCAAATAATCATTTACTACTACACTACGTTCTCTTTGATGGCTTGCTACAGATGTATATACTAAGACGATTTTCAATGGTGGCTATTCGAGCTGCCTTGAACCTTCAGCATGGAGGCAGTAAAGATTTCTATATATGTTCTTTGTCTTCCAGGTTTGTCCCGATCTTCTTTTCCTTTTGTTTAGTGCACTTCTCCATGGTCCATGTTCACCTTTCCTCAATTTATTATTGCAGAACTGTTGTGTACAAAGGTCAACTAACGCCTGCCCAACTCAGTGAATACTACTACAAGGATCTTGACGAAGAAAGGTTTACAAGCTACATGGCTCTGGTAAGTGAAATTAATTATCACTTCACTTAATACATGGATCTTGATGCTCTTAAGAGTGATAATTCCAGTTAGAGACAGAAATAAGGTTTTGAAGTGTCTTAAATTTTTGGCGTGACAATTGACTGTACAGTTTTGTATGTGTTGGTAAAGTGATTGTCAAATAGCAACACTGTCAATGTTAAATACAGGTTCACTCCCGATTCTCTACAAACACATTCCCAAGCTGGGACCGTGCTCAGCCTATGCGTGTCCTGGGCCACAATGGTGAAATTAACACGCTCCGTGGAAATGTCAACTGGTATTTTAATTATTCCTACCTTATAATTGCCCGGTTCAATAAAAGTGTTTTTCAACTTCATTTAAGCAATGCTCTGGTTGAAGATGCAATTCTGTAAATGCCGAGTATGAAAAATGTTTATTGCTAATTTTCTAAGGATGAGAGCTCGTGAGGGTCTATTGAAGTGCAAGGAGCTTGGCCTGTCACAAGATGAAATGAAGAAGCTTCTTCCTATCGTGGATGCCAGTTCATCTGATTCAGGTTTGACTGCTAAATGGAGATAACTCAAATGGGCATGCAAGTGTTGAATTAATGAAATATCTGAATCTAATGCAAAATTTGCACCTTATCCCAATTAGGATCGTTTGATGGCGTCCTTGAGCTATTGGTTCGAGCTGGTAGAAGTATTCCTGAAGCTGTCATGATGATGATTCCTGAAGCCTGGCAAAATGACAAGAATATGGATCCTCAAAGGAAGGCGTTTTACGAGTATTTCTCAGCTCTCATTGAACCATGGGATGGACCTGCTCTTATAACATGTAACTATGTGTTTTGTTTTTATGATGCTCAGTTTTGTTTTTCCATTATTCTACTACAACACAAATGCAAATGAATTTCTCTCTATTTCAGTCACTGATGGACGATACCTCGGGGCCACGTTGGACAGAAATGGCTTGCGTCCGGGTCGGTTTTATATTACGCACAGTGGGCGAGTTGTTATGGCAAGTGAGGTTGGCGTGGTTGACATTCCACCTGAGGAAGTCTCCAAGAAGGGTAGACTGAACCCTGGAATGATGCTTCTGGTCGACTTTGACAAACATGTTGTCGTAGATGATGATGCCTTAAAACAGCAATATTCCCTTGCAAGGCCGTACGGTGACTGGCTCAAGAGGCAGAAGTTAGAGCTGAGCGCAATACTTGAATCTGTAGAAGAATCTGACAGGGTTCCGCCACCTCTTTCTGGAGCATTGCTGGTGAGGGTATAAGTCATTTTCTTGTTGTTCATCTTCTTATCAGTTGTAAATTTCTAACTAGGTTTGTGTCAATTCATTAGGGATCTCGTAGTGCAGAAGATAAAAAAAACACGGGAATATATGGTTTGCTGCCTGCATTGAAGGCTTTCGGGTATGGATATAGTACACTTTTAAGATATGGAACATCATATTTCAGGATGTGATTTGAGTTCGTGTTGCAGTTACACAGTTGAAGCCCTGGAAATGCTGCTTCTGCCCATGGCGAAAGATGGTACTGAAGCTCTCGGTTCCATGGGGAATGACACTCCATTAGCAGTGATGTCAGGCAGAGAAAAACTCACCTTTGAGTACTTCAAGCAGATGTTTGCACAAGTCACTAATCCTCCAATAGATCCCATACGAGAAAAGATCGTCACCTCAATGGAGTGCATGATTGGCCCAGAAGGCGATCTGACTGAAACTACCGAGGAACAATGCTGCCGTCTTTCACTCGAAGGCCCTCTTTTGTCTATACAAGAGACGGAAGCCATTAAAAATATGAACTACAAGGGATGGCGTAGCAAAGTTCTTGATATCACTTACCCTAAGTCACGCGGTAAGAAAGGTCTAGAAGAGACATTGTCCAGGGTATGTGATGAAGCTCGTCAAGCAATAAAGGATGGATACACAATTTTGGTTCTCTCTGATAGAGGTATCATATTACTTTACTGAAATAAATTTGTATGCATAAATTTATGATCCATAAATCTTGTATGGGTGTTATTCTTGGCAGCATTTTCACCAAATCATGTTGCAGTAAGCTCACTTTTAGCAGTTGGTGCGGTGCATCAACATCTAGTAGAGAAGCTTGAACGTACACGTGTTGGGCTGATTGTTGAGTCTGCAGAACCTCGTGAAGTGCACCACTTCTGCACACTGGTTGGCTTTGGTGCAGATGCTATCTCTCCTTACCTGGCAATCGAGGCTATCTGCAGGCTTCAGGTTGATGGAAAGATCCCATCTAATTCAGACGGAGAAGTTTACTCAATGGAGGAGCTTATCGAGCAGTACTTTAAAGCAAGCAACTACGGAATGATGAAAGTTCTTGCTAAAATGGGCATATCGACATTAGCATCTTACAAGGGTGCTCAGATTTTTGAAGCTGTTGGTCTTTCATCAGAAGTAATCAACAGATGTTTCACAAGGACAGCTAGCAGAATTGAGGGTGCAACATTTGAAATGCTTGCATCTGATGCTCTTCATCTTCATGAAATGGCCTTCCCGACTAGAGAATATCCATTTGGAAGTGCAGAAGCTGAGGCTCTTCCGAACCCTGGGGATTATCATTGGAGAAAGGATGGGGAGCTCCACTTGAACGACCCTCTCGCCATTGCGAAACTGCAGGAGGCTGCCCGTTCCAATAGCTTGATGGCTTATAAAGAATATTCAAAACGCATAAATGAATTGAACCAAACGTGCAGCCTACGCGGGCTTCTCAAGTTCAAGGAGGGAAAAGTGGAGATTCCATTGGAAGAAGTGGAAGCAGTTAGTGACATTGTAAAGCGGTTCTGTACAGGCGCTATGAGTTATGGCTCCATTTCACTGGAGGCCCACACTGCCTTGGCTATTGCTATGAACAAACTTGGTGGAAAGTCAAACACAGGTCTATTTGATCGCTTTTTCACTACAATTTAAACATCATCACTGTTTTCTTTATTTTTCTTAATTCAATTCTGTAAAACTAATGACTGTTAAGTGGTCTTGTCTCTTAATTCAAGCTTCATAATCATATTATCATCTTTTTCTTTAGGAGAGGGAGGTGAGGATCCATCTCGCCTGGAGCCTCTTGCTGATGGTTCAGTGAACCCAAAAAGAAGCGCAATTAAGCAAGTTGCAAGTGGACGGTTTGGTGTTTCTAGCTATTACTTGACCAATGCTGATCAGTTGCAAATAAAAATGGCACAGGTGAGAATTACACTATACATTTGGAACATTATGCTTTATTTATATGTTCCAATATAGAACCCGCAAACCTTCATTTTCTCTAGAAAAGTTTGGAAAGTGAACACCTTTATCACCAGGAAATATATTGCCATCTTTCATTTTATAAACAAGACCTTCATCGGTGAGAGTAACTTATGATTAAGGCTTCCGAGTCAAACCACCGGGAATAATACAAACTCAAGAGGATGCATCGGTATCTAATTTTTCATTGCCATATACTAGGGTGCCAAACCGGGTGAAGGAGGTGAACTACCAGGGCACAAGGTTATTGGAGATATTGCTAAAACCAGGAACTCGACAGCTGGTGTGGGACTTATCAGTCCTCCTCCTCATCATGATATTTATTCTATTGAGGACTTGGCTCAACTCATTTATGATCTGAAGGTATACACTCCTCAGTGCCCTTGATCTATGATCTTATGGGATTAAAGTTTTCTAGCTGATGCATGTTTCTTCTGATGTTTAGAATTCCAATCCATCTGCAAAAGTCAGCGTGAAGCTTGTATCGGAGGCTGGTGTTGGGGTTATTGCAGCTGGAGTTGTCAAGGGTCATGCTGATCAAGTCTTGATTTCTGGACATGACGGAGGAACTGGAGCATCTCGTTGGACTAGCATAAAGAATGCGGGGCTCCCTTGGGAGCTTGGCTTAGCCGAGACTCACCAGACACTAGTTGCTAATGACCTCCGTGGAAGGACTACCCTACAAACCGATGGCCAACTGAAAACGGGAAGAGATGTGGTTATCGCTGCTCTTTTAGGTGCAGAGGAATTCGGTTTCAGCACCGCTCCTCTTATAACTCTCGGTTGCATCATGATGAGAAAGTGCCATAAGAACACGTGTCCTGTGGGAATTGCTACTCAGGATCCGGTTCTTCGTGAAAAATTCGCCGGCAAACCTGAACACATTATCAATTACTTCTTCATGCTCGCAGAGGAAGTGAGGGAGATAATGTCTAAACTCGGGTTTAGAACGATTAATGAGATGATTGGGCGTGCGGATATGCTCGAAGTAGATGAACAAGTGGCAAAAAAAAATGAGAAGACTGAAAACATTGATCTATCCTTGTTACTCACGCCTGCAGCTAGCATTCGAGAAGATGCTGCACAGTATTGTGTCCAAAAACAGGATCATGGTCTGGACATGGTTTTGGACAAGCAGCTTATTTCGCTTTCTGAAGCTGCCTTGGAAAAATCTCTCCCTGTTTACATTGAGAAGCCAGTCTGCAATGTTAACCGTGCAGTTGGGACCATGCTTAGCCATGAGGTGACAAAGACTTACCACCTAGAAGGTTTACCTGCTGATACCATTCATGTTAAGCTTGTTGGAAGTGCCGGGCAGAGCCTTGGTGCTTTCGTTTGCCCTGGAATCACTCTTGAACTCGAAGGTGACAGCAACGACTATGTAGGAAAGGGATTGTCGGGTGGAAAAATTATCGTTTATCCTCCTAAAGAAAGCGTGTTTGATCCCAAGGAAAACATCGTAATTGGTAATGTAGCATTATATGGCGCTACGAGTGGTGAAGCATACTTCAACGGGATGGCAGCCGAAAGATTTTGTGTACGTAACTCGGGAGCTAAGGCCGTTGTGGAAGGTATAGGGGATCACGGTTGCGAGTACATGACAGGCGGGACTGTGGTTGTTCTTGGGAAAACTGGGCGGAACTTTGCTGCTGGTATGAGTGGCGGTATTGCTTATGTTCTAGACGTGGATGGGAAATTTGACACCAGATGCAATCCCGAGCTAGTAGATCTTGATCAAGTTGAAGAGGAAGAAGATGTTAGAACCCTCAAGATGATGATTGAACAGCATTACCGATACACAAACAGTGAACACGCCAAACAAGTGCTTGATGACTTTGCAAAGCTTTTGTCGAAATTCGTTAAGGTGTTTCCTAGAGATTATAAGCGAGTCCTTGCTAGCAAGAAAGCAGAGGAGCCTGTGAAGGAGGCTGCAGGGAACGTGGCTGATGAACGTCAGCAACAAAAGAAACCTGAGGTGGATGAATCCCCTAAAATGAATGCATTTGAAGAGCTTAAGAAAATGGCAACTTCTATTTTTCAGAAGGAGCCTGAACAGGTACATTTGTTTCCGCCTTAAATAATTTGAGTTGTAATGGGAATCAAAGTTTATATTCTGACATTGGCTGAAATTCTGGAGTTTAGAAGGTGGAGACTGATAACTTGGATGGTAGACCTGTTGAGGTAGTCGATCCTGTAAAGAATGGAGGCTTTATTCGGTATGAGCGCCAGGGTGTTCAATATCGTGATCCTAATGAAAGGATGAAGGATTGGAAGGAGGTTATGGTAGAGACTAAGCCCGGCCCTCTTTTGACTACTCAGACAGCAAGATGTATGGATTGTGGTACACCATTTTGCCATCAGGTAAGTATGTGACAGGCAATAACATTTATGCACTTGGTTTTCTTGATAAATTCTAATGGATGATTCTATAGGGGAATTCTGGATGCCCTCTTGGAAATAAAATACCCGAATTCAATGAGTTGGTCTACCAAAATAAGTGGCAGGAAGCTCTGAAACGTCTTTTAGAGACGAACAACTTCCCAGAATTTACTGGTAGAGTGTGTCCTGCACCTTGTGAAGGTGCATGTGTTCTTGGTATAATCGAAAACCCTGTATCAATCAAGAGCATTGAATGTGCCATAATCGACAAGGCCTTTAGTGAAGGATGGATGAAGCCAAGGCCTCCACCGCAAAGGACAGGGTATGAGTTTGCTATGGTGATATTGTCAAACCTTTTCTTTTGGAAGCATTAGGAACCAAAGTCTGATCCATGTTACAAAACATTTCAGGAAAAGAGTTGCTATAGTTGGTAGCGGACCTTCTGGTATGGCTGCAGCAGATCAGCTTAACAAGATGGGGCACGCGGTTACTGTATACGAGCGTGCAGACAGGGTTGGTGGTCTCATGATGTATGGAGTTCCGAATATGAAGACAGATAAGATTGACATAGTTCAAAGGAGAGTCGACCTTATGACCGAGGAAGGTGTCAAGTTTGTTGTCAATGCCGATGTTGGCCAGGATCCCTCGTACGCCCTTGCTCTTCTCCGTGAGGAGAATGACGCTATTGTTTTGGCAGTAGGGGCCACAAAGCCAAGGTAAGAGAAAGTAAGGATGTGTTTGGATGGGTACTACATGTTTTACGACAAGCAATGTTTTATTTTGTTTTGATGTTGACATTGGATTCATCTTGCAACAGGGACCTTCCCGTGGAAGGCCGTAATCTGGCTGGGGTTCACTTCGCCATGGACTTTCTTCATGCTAATACGAAAAGTCTACTTGACAGCGATTTGGATGACGGCAAATATATTTCTGCTACGGGTAAGAAGGTGGTGGTCATTGGTGGAGGTGACACTGGGACAGATTGTATCGGGACTTCCATTCGCCATGGTTGTGCCAGGGTCGTCAACTTGGAGCTGATGCCCAGACCACCAAATGCCAGGGCACCCGGGAATCCATGGCCCCAGGTGTTTTCATAAACTAAGCCGTCTCTGTTGTATATTGGCATTTTGAGGATGCAAACAAGAAAGGTTAATGCTAATGTTATTGGATTTGTGGGATTGGCAGTGGCCTCGAGTCTTCCGAGTGGACTATGGACACCAAGAGGCTGCAACCAAGTTCGGTGAAGACCCGCGGACTTATGAAGTTTTGACAAAACGTTTCGTGGGGGATGAAAATGGTCATGTGAAAGCAATGGAGATTGTGCAAGTGAAGTGGGAGAAGGATGACAGTGGGAGATTCCAGTTCAAGGAAATCGAAGGCTCGGAGGAGTTGATTGAGACTGACTTGGTACTTCTAGCAATGGGCTTCCTTGGTCCAGAGCAGGTTAGAGTTTGAGTTTCTTGCAACAAATCTTAGATTCTACTTGTACTTAAATAAGCGATTAAACTGGTATATTTGTGCAGGGAATTGCTGAAAAGCTAGGTATGGAGACAGACAACCTCTCAAACTTCAAGGCAGAGTACGGGCGGTTCTCGACGAATGTGGAAGGAGTATTTGCAGCAGGGGATTGTCGACGTGGACAGTCACTTGTGGTCTGGGCCATCTCGGAGGGTCGACAAGCAGCAGATCAGGTAGACAATTATCTCATGAAGGGGGACTTGAGTACAGGAGATGGCAGCAAGGCGTCAACACATACACTATGAAGACTTGGGAGGCTATACTATTTAGCCCCAAAAGACAAGGTCACAGTCGCAGGGATAAATATATATATATATATATAAATATATATATAGAAGCAAAAAAGCTGCTAAAATAAAGCTCAGAGGAGGACCCCATGGATTTTTTGGAAGGTTTCTGTGGTATCATCACCAATCGAGCACGCCATCATCAACACAGGTGGGATTGGCCTTGTAGGTTACTTTGGTGGTGTTTTAAGTAGTTTGTGGGCTCTTGCCTCTTGTTGTGGGCTAATTACTAGGCTATTATATGAGTAAGAAGTAAATAACCATGTGTAGTGTAGAAGCTCTGGCTTTTGGGCAGTGACCAATATATACATACACGTCATATAGGAGACAGACATGTTTTTTCTTAGGTTTGGAGACGTCAAAGTTTTGTCATCGATTGTCATGCCATATATATGATTTGATGCAATTAAAGCACAGAAGTATTAGAACATTTAATTTTAGGCTCTTTGAGTAGAATAAAAATATTTTTGATCTGGTGTTCTTGGAACATTGTTGTGACCTGACTTGTGGGTTTTTTTCATGACTATTGGTTATGGTCTTGAAACGTGCTAGGTTCGGAGATGGTTCCTCATCAATTATTGTTCAAGACCGGACCGGACCGGACCGTAATTTGCGGTCCGGCCTGGTTTGAACATATGAAGCTCATACCTATATACTTCCTTCGACGTGCTCACTTTTGATACGATCATCCTACTTTTACTTTGAAATTTCTTTATTTTCGGCACTTTTGATACGATCATCCTACTTTTACTTTGAAATCTCTTTATTTTCGGAAGGCTCTATGTATTTTTTTGTTTTATTTTTTATTTCTTTTGTTGTGGTTCCTTGTTTTATCCGTCTACATATATTTTTCATCAGACGATAGGTCGTACTTTCGATTTGATTTCCATTGCCAAAAAAAATATTTCAATGGGTGATGTCACACGTTGCCAACAGTGTTAAATAAAATGAAATAACCACCTCAACAGCTTAACGTGCGCGATTGGACCCCTTATCAACACGTCAATCCCCAAGTTTCCACTCTCGTGAAATTTAACTACTTCAAATGAGCTAGTTTGACCTTCTAGAAAAGTGCAAGAATAATAACTAAAAAAATATAAAGATCGATGACCATCTAGAAGCAAATCTAAGCCGTGTACTAATAGGTATTTCCTTAGCTAAATATATTTCATACTTTAACATTTTTACTTGTCCATAACAACCTTTCATGTCATCTTTATATTTTAACAAATGAAGTATTCATGTATATTCAATTAAAAACAATTTTTTTTTGTTTATCATTTAAGAAAATGAATTATGAAAAAATGCCATAAAAAAATATAACAAAACCAAACACAAAAACGATAACACGAAAAGATAAAATAAAACAATATTGATTTTTTTATAAACTTTTTAGTCAAGCTACTTGCATGGTTTTTCATGAATTGTTATATGATGGTAAAGTTAAAATATTCATAAATAAAAAATTATTAATTATTTAATTTTGTTATTGATATAAACTTGTTTTAACTGGACCGACGATGTAAATTTGTTTAGTAAGCTCTTCTACATACCATTGGAGTTGGAGATTTGGGCGAAGTCTACATTGTAACCGTTGAACTTGTCTTGAGACAAGGTGCAATGAGTTGTTCATATGTGTGTCGCTATGGTTTGGGTTGTGGAAGACAAGCCAAGTGACCGGCAATAAGAGTAGCTAGTATTGTAAGGATAGTCGAATCAAAGGAAGGTGATCCACGACAAGGTTAATGACCGGTAGTATTTCTATGGTCGTCTATACCCAATCAAAAGTAAATCCCGACTTAGCACTAAAAACAAGTATAGTAGATAAGTAAGGGTCGAACCCAAGAGAGTTTGAGGTTTTAGATGCAATTATCGATTCAAGTAACAAGTAACCGAAAGGGGGGGGGGGTTGGTTGAAATAAGTACGCACAAAAGCTTTAAGAGAAACAATTAACACAACAAGTAAGACAATGATTGGTGAATCTACACTATGTTGATTCTAGGCATGTAATTGCTACTTTGGTGCATTCCTTTTACAAGTTTTTAAGTAATCTCCCGTCTCGATCATACATATGTGTTGAGCCAACCGGCATCAACACAACTTAACAGGTTAGTGTTCCGTAAACCTATAAGAACAAATAACAAGTTAGCATTCAAACAAAGACTAAGGGATATAAAGAGAAGATTAAAACCGTTAAACTTATCTTTATATTTGTGTTCCTTTTCTTTAAGTAATTACAACCCGTTATTACTTAAAGTTGCTACTAGATTAAAGACCTGAACCCGGAACCTATTAATCCTAGTTGTTTACATGCACTTTAGAACCTAAGGTGATCAATCTCAAGCAATAGTTAACATGTAATTAAACAATAGAGATCAAGAAAACACAAAGTATTAATGAATAAAAACTTATATTAAAAAGAACTTACAACCAAAGTAACAATGCAGCTTCAAACCAACCCAATGTAGCAAGGGAGTTAGCAACTCTTTACAATGGAAAAACTCAAGTCTAAGATGGATTTTGTGAGGAAAAGCATGGATGATTCTAGCAATCAGCCAATAACTATTTATACTACAAAAGACACTTAATTAGGAGTAAATGGCCGGCCTTAAACAACCACATTTGATGCCATAAAGGTGGTGTAAACAGCCGGAGTAAAGCTTCTAGCGTTAAACCGCAGGGGCGGCCTTCAGGAACCGCATGGGCGGTTTAGGCAGAATCGGTTGATCTTCTTCAAGGCCGCAGGGGCGGCTAAGTAATTCCGTTGGGGCGGATCTTTAATGCTCTTCAACGTCTGACCCTTCGTCTCCCTGACGTTTCTGATGCCAAGCCCCCGGGGCGCCCCTATGTCAGCAGAGGGGCGGTGACACAGCCTCTTCGTCCTCCAGCTCCCATGTTGAGGCGCAAGCAGCGCCGCAGTGGAAGGCGCAGGGGAGCTGGTCTTCGTTTCTTCAATGGAAGACACCGCAGGGGCGCCAAGGAGAGGCGCAGGGGTGGTGACACACTTCATGGCAGGCGCTGGCGAAGACGCAGGGAGCGCTCTGGTGGAAAGCGTCACTTGTCGGGGTGGCTGCAAGGACCCGCTGGGGCGGTGAGGCAACAGAAGCTTTGCTTCGTGATCGATCTTCACTCCTAAGTGCTTATAACTCCTTCCTTAGCTTCTTTTAGTCTTCTTCTTCTGGACCAAGGAGTTAGTAGCATAAACCGACACTAATGCAATAAAAAGACTCTAAAAACTACCCTAAATGATAGTGATTCCATCACCTATCAAACTCCCCCATACTTAGACATTTTACTCGTCCCGAGTAAAACAAATGACAACAATTAAACTCAAGGTCTCAGGAAGCAAGGGAAAGAAAGAAAAGATAATGAAAACAAAAGAAAAACCAAGAAAAGAGAGGAAATGTGAGAAAAAGAAAGACTAAAATCCTTATCGCTCCAAGAGTGACCTACCCGGACAACCTCCTTATGTCTCCCCTTTTTATGTCACCAAACGCCGGAAGGGAATCCTACACTCGGTGTCGCTCATTTTGTCAAGGCGCCCTTTCGGGTTTTCACCTTGCCACTCTTCTTCTTTTCTCACTTTAACTCACATCCCTCAAGTCCAATTTTGCACCAACCTAATGTTGGTCGGACTACCTTCTTTTTACCTAAACCACCCTTTCGGGTTTTCGGTTTATCCAAGGATTTTCATGCCTTTTTTCCTTTTCTTTGGCTTTTTCTTTTTTTTTTACTGAATACCAAACATGCAAAAACAAACTAAAAAATAACTCAATGAAACTGTACATGCAATGATATGTCCCTCCCCCATACTTGAAGAACACTTTGTCCCCAAAGTGGAAATGAGGCAAAGATAAATGTGGGAGAAAGGAAAAGAAAGATACCCTCAGTGGGATGGTCCAGCTGGACCATCCGGACCATCCTCCGGCGGGTACAGGAAGTGGCTGAAGAAATGTTGTTGCCGCCGGTAGATGTCCTCGATGCGGCTCTGTTGGGCATCCATCCGGCGCCCGAAGGAGGTCTCAAAACCAGCCCGTCAGGCCAGCTGCTGAGCCTCGAGCTGCTGCTGTTGGGTTGCCTACCACTCCTCCTACCTCTGGTCGAAGCGGGAGGACATAGAAGCAGCAAAGCTCGTCTGCCAGCTCTGCTGCTGCTCCAGCATAGTCCGCTGGTAGTCGGTCTGCCATGTCTGATGCTGAGTGGTCATGACAACCATCTGAGCATGTAGGCTCGCTAGGGCCGGGTCCTCCTCCGGTGCCGCAGTAGGCATCTCCTCGTCGTCGGGGATGGGTAGGTGCTCCTCTTGGTGAGCCCAGTTGGAGCTGGCAGCATGCCTCTCCACAATGGCCACCAGCGGCCTCCTCGGCACAAAAGGATCTGCCGGAATGTAGAGCTCCGAAAACTTCTCCCCTAAGGATAAAGGCCGGGGAGGTACGTCAGGTGGCTCCCATCAGCAAGGGAGATCCAAAACAGGTTCTCCCCATCTCGTCGGAGAAGCTTGCACCTCCTAAGCATCCCCTCTGTGTAAAGGGGAGCCTCCATCCCATCTCAAGGCTGGAAAGGTCCATGACCTGTGAAGCGATCAAAGAGATCACCCCACCGACGACGATGTCCCTCGGCTCGTTCTTCCTAATCCGCTTCAAAGCGGAGAGGAAGAGAGAAGGCCAATCCATCACCCTCTCACTCTGTGGAAGACATGCGTAGATGAGGGGAAGATCCTTGAGAGCAACCTTGTTCTCTTCTTTGTGTCCACAAAAGACACTCATCAGGATCTTCGAGAGGAGCCTCAAGGAGGGATGAGTGAGCTTGTTGGAGTACTCACCCCCAGCATGGAACTCGGATCCTGTAGCCGCCTGCCAGAACTCACAGAAGTCTAGAGTCGGGACTGGCTCCCACCAGTTCTCTGAAGGGTTGATGGTAACCCCAAAAGCCTTCACTAGCTAGAAGTAGTACAGTGTGTATTTAATCTTGTTGAACTTGAAGGTGAGCCCAACACGCACATGGTCTTCCTTCTCCGTGGTGAAAGTAGCAATGAACTGCCTGCTAAGCTCGGGATAGGTTAGAGCACTCCTATGTAGGAAATTTTCGAGCCATTTCTCCAAAAAGGATTGTATGCTCTCCAGCATGCCTAGCTTCTCCAACGTAGGAACGTGCAAAAATAGAGTTGCATACACAACTCGATCTTGCACAATCCTATAGCGGTCTTTCTCACCCTCGGCCATCTTGTATTTCCTTGGAGCTTCCATTCTTGAAAATATTTGAGCAAAGGATTAGTGAACGTTTGAAAAAAGGAGAAGAATCGACCTTTCATTTGGGTTTTCCGCAGGGGCGGATGAAGCAGACGCAGGGGCGTTGAGGCGCAGGTGCGGAAGCTAGCAGGCGCGGGGGCGGGAGAACTGCAGAAGGCGATTCGCGACAGCTTCAAAGGTGGTGGCGTTTTGGAGTGGCTCCGGTGGTGGTTTTTTGGTGCAGGTGACGTTGAAGGTGGAGCAGAAGTGGAGAACGTTGCAACGGAGAGGAGGTGGCGCAAGGGCGTCGGAGAGGCGTGTGCACTTGGTGTCGGTGGCGCAGGAGCGTTGGAGAGGGTGGTTGCAGGGGTTTTCTGGGGGCGCAGGGGCGTTTGCAGCTTTGAGAGAGAGGAGGTGCGAGGGGGTATTGGTTGTGGTTGGTGAGGAGGGAGAGAGTTGGTGTCGGGGTAGGTGTAGGAAAAAGTTTTGGAATTCTATTTTTTTTCTTTTCTGTGTAAACCCGCAGGGGCGGGAGCTTGTCAACGCGGGGGCGGTGACAAGGAAGAGGGGGTACGCAGCCTCAGCGCCGGGTGCGGAGCTAAGGGTGCGCGTCAAGGGTGGCCGCCGCAAGGGTGTAGGGATGTCACCGCGGGGCGGTGACTGAGATGTCACAGCGCATGCCCAGCGCCGGGTGCGGTGCTGGCCAGGGGTGTCACCGCAGGGGCGGGGACTTAGAGCCGCAGGGGCGGTTTTCTTGACAAAAGCTCCTCTTCTTATTCCTTCGGGTTGCCTCCGAGAAGCACCTTTGTTTTACGTCGCTAGCTCGACGTAAGATCTCTACTTTTCTGAATGTGCTTCCTCTAGTACCATCTCGTCAATCGAATCGTTCTTAACCCCTTCAAGGTAAAGCTTTAGCCTTTGTCCATTCACCTTAAACACTTTGTGTGTTTGGGGATCATAGAGATCCACAGCTCCGTGAGGATATACTTCGGCTACTATGAAAGGTCCCGTCCACCTTGAACGCAGTTTACCTGCAAAGAGTTTCAAACGAGATTGAAAGAAAAGTACCTTATTACCTACGTTGAAGTCCTTTCGGAGAATGTTCCGATCATGCCATGCTTTGGTCTTTTCTTTGTATGTGGTAGCATGGTCATACGCATCTAACCTCAATTCCTCAAACTCTTGCAATTGGAGCTTCCGGAATTCTCCCACGTCCTCTATGTTCATGTTGCACTTTTTCACTACCCACCAAGCTTTATGCTCTAGTTCCACCGGGAGGTGGCACGCTTTCCAAAACACAAGCCTGAACGGAGACATCCCTATTGGAGTTTTGTAGGCTGTCCGATATGCCCATAGCGCATCGTTCAACCTTGCACTCCAATCCTTCCTTCCGGGAGAAACCGTCTTTTCGAGGATGGTTTTTATTTCCCGATTGGATACCTCAGCTTGACCGTTTGTTTGAGGATGATAAGTTGTTGATACTCTTTGGTGAACGTGATACTTCTTAAGGAGAGCCGTGATCATTTTGTTGTAGAAATGGGTACCCCTATCACTGATTAAGGCTTTCGGAATTCCAAATCTAGCAAAGATATTTTCCTTAAGAAATGTTGCAACCACTTTTGAATCATCAGTTTTGGTGGCATTTGCTTCCACCCACTTGGAAACATAGTCCACCGCAAGCAAAATATATGTGTTCCCGAATGACAAAGGAAATGGCCCCATGAAATCAATTCCTCAAACGTCAAATATTTCACAAAATATAAGAGAGGATTGAGGCATTTCATGTCTCCTTGAAAGATTTCCTACTCTTTGGCATCTATCACACACTTTGCAAAACGTAAAAGCGTCTCAAAAAATGTGTGGCCGGAAAATGCAGAAAATGCGCCAAAACGGGACCGACTTGACAAGCTTCATGTCATAATGGCGTAGAGGCACAGTTTGCAACCAATGGGTCTGTGACAAGCAACGGTGCGCCTAATGATGGAGCCGGTAGCTTGAGCAATTGTCTTAGCACGGAAACGGGTGAGCGGTCCATTAGAGCGAACCCGGAGTGCCTCGTCTTCCTCATCTTGGGACATAGGGGTCAAGGGCGCATCATTAGCTAACTGTTTATACCGATGTTGTAGATGTTCCACAGGTTCAGGATGTTGCTGAGTGATCCGGATGGTGTGGTCAGCCGGGGTTCCCGTACATTATAGGACGGGATCGGGTTTATATTTCAGTTGTTGCCTTTACCTTGTTTTGAACTCGAGTGTGAATCTTTTACACTTTCCTTTGTTTAAACCTTTGGTTTTATATTGAGTTTTGGTTTTCATTTGTCTATGCCTTATTGTTAGATCCGTTGTGTCGTTGCTACTCTGAGGGTCGGGACCCATTGTGAGGTCCTATCCCGTAACGCTTCGAGTTCCCAAAACTTGGGATGTTACACTACAAACGTCCGCATACTTCTTTCTCTTGTTGTCAGCAACGACCCTCACAGCTTTACCTTGGTCAGATGAAGAAAAAGGAGAAGTACAAATGATGTCGACACACGTGTCTTTACCTTGAAACCAGGATGTCCGCGGGACGGAACTCCCCACCATCACCATCAACCATATCAGTAGGAACCTCCTTCCGAACAGAAATCCCAATCTTAAGACACTCATAAAAAATGACATCACGGACAATGTTATGACGGTGCTTAATACCAACCTGCACAGTACAAGCGAGAGCATGGTCACCCAAGCGTTCAGAATGCCTTTCTCACATACCGGGCACTTGGAGCCCTCTCTAAACATCTCAATACCAAGGCGATACTTAACGACCGTCCGAAAGGTGGCCGGGTTCATAACCTGACCAAGACCAGAAATCAGAACCGCTTTATGCCATTGGTGAGCCAAATGTAATCTCAAGTTTTCAACTAAGACCTTTTGCCTAATCGAAAGGTCAAAGTCCCTCATAAAACACTTATTATTTTTTTTTATTGTTATTGTTATTACTTTTTTTTTTATAAATATTATTATTATTGTTACTACTATTATTATTATTATTATTATTATTATTATTATTATTATTATTATTATTATTATTATTATTGTTGTTGTTGTTGTTGTTATTATCATTCTCATTATTATTATTAATATTGTTATTATTATTATTATTATTGTTATTATCATTATCATTATTATTATTATTGTTATTATTATTATTATCATTATCATTATTATTATTATTATTATTATCATTATTATTATTATTATTATTATTACTACTACTATTATTATTATTATTGTTATTATTATTATTATTACTATTATTATTATTATTACTATTATTATTATTATTATTACTATTATTATTATTATTATTATTATTATTATTCAGTTTCAAACTTTCTAAACAGGTGTGCTACAAGTCTACAATCAATGACTCAATAAGCTGCCCACAAGAGACCGGAAGTATTTGAAGATCACTTAAAGATCAAAATTAGGAATAAACTTGACCTTGAGGATATATTTAAACAATAATTTGGATATGAACTAGCAACGGACAAACGTAGCTCACCGTTGTAGACCAGTAAGTAAGGGGTTCATCTTTCTTTATCTTGACTTAATTTTTTTTTCGTAGCAGAAAAGTCTGGGCTTTGAATCTTGGAATATCCATTTCAATTGGGTTATACACTTGTACGAGTTCAGTCATTTCATCTACCCCTATACTATATAAATTAAATAATAACGAATATTTTCGTTGCATCTACTCTATACTATATTAAATTAAATAATTAAAAATAATTTAGTTAAAATATCACGTATTACAAAATATAGTTTTACTTTTTAAAAAGTTCTATTATAAAACATATCTTTAATATCATTTAACTTTGAGCAATATAAAATATTATATATATATATATATAGGGTCTAGTTCCGGTGAGGAGGACCCTTGTAGATAGGAATGAGGAGAGGCGGGGTGGTGACATGTGACATGTCATGTCACCTTTTTTTTTTTTTCTTTCCAGATTTTCTTTTTAAAATAAAAATTGGTGTTTATATTTTTATAAGTATGTGTTCGTTTTTAAAAGAGTCATTGCTCATATTTTATCAATAAATGTTCATTTTTTTCCCAATACTAATCGTTCATTTTTTAACATGAATTGTTCATTTTTGTTTTTTTTAATACATTTTTTTGGATTTTTTTAAACTATTCTATTCTTTCAAATCGTGTTAATAAAATATGATGCTCCTTTTTTTACATGTATTTTTTTTTTTTACAGTTATGGTGCTTATAATATGATGTTCATTTTTTTTGAAAATTATACTTTTCTTTAAAATCATGTTTATAATATTCAGAAATCGATCACATAAAAAATTGTGAAATCAAAGAGAATACAATACGATTCAGGTTTTGTTTCTTCGAATTTCTACTCTCACTGTTTAGATTTCCATTCTTAAGGTTTAAGTTTCATTATGATTGATGTTTGTGTTCGAAATCAAATTTGTTTGAATCATTTTGTGTTTGATAAGTTTGATTGATAAAATACATGTATATACATAATTACATATGTTGAATTGGTCTAATAGCTCCAATTGAATAATCTATATGCTACTTTTAGTGTGCACGCAAATTGTTCGGCAAAATGCCTTATAGAAAAATAGTTTATAATATTCATAGGAACAATGACATAAAAAAGTATGAATATTGACGAATAAAAACATGAACAATGACGTATAAAAGTATGAACACCAATGACTTATCTATAACTTTGACACATACATAACATATTATGATCATATTTTAACGTTTTGTGATGAGTTTTTTTATTTTTTGTGGTTATATACTGTAAATGAACTTCTGTGCATTATAAAATGAACACAAAAAAAAAAAATGGACATGACACTTTGATGAATAAAAATACTATGAACACCGATGTATAAAAACATGAACAATGACATATAAAAGTATGAACACCGATGACTATTTTGAACATAAGGATATTTTCCAGATTTTAAGTCAATTTACAAAAATGTTATTAATGATGAGCGTGTGAGAACCCTTGATTTAAATTCATCCAATGACTTACATTCCTCCTAATTCCTATCTACAAGCTCTCTCCTCATTCACACTAAAATCTTTAATATCATTTAACTTTGAGCAATATAAAATATTATATATATATATATATATATAATTATTTTAAAAAATAATTTTTTTATTGAACATCAATGTTTATAAAGTTATATAATTTATAAATATATAATTCAATAAACTATTATAAACTTAGTTCTAACTTGATAAGTTACCATAATTTTCGTGTTAACGTTCACTTTCCATTTTTTTGTAAGTCCGGTATTTCAAATGGACCCCAAATTGATACCTGAAAACGACGTTGGGAAGAATTTTCAGATTTTGCAACTTTTATTGATGAAAAATATTAAAATGTATGTTTTCGGCTTTGACAAGTCAAAGAATGTGTTCAGATGCCACCTATGACCCGTGATATATAATTTTTAAAGAATTGTTTTTAGTGATACTTCGTGAACTTCCAAAAAGTATATAAAATGATTCCCACCAGAAAAAAGTATATAAAATGATTAAGAAAGTAATTATACGACTTAAAGCCATTCATATCATGTACAAACAGGAGGCTCAATTAACATCTAACAAGGGAAGTTATTCTACTCCGTATTAAATTGCAGTCGGGTTCCCATGAAGTTGTTATTTAACTTCATGGTGGAGTTGGACAAATTTTAACCATTGATTCAATCTAATGGCCAAGATTTATTGATCTATTAAACACTTATGGAAATAATATATTTTGAAGATAATGATAATATATCTACTTCCAATTATTGTGCGGGTTTAATTTTATAAAAATATTATTTTGCATTATCACCTACTTAGTCATGAATAATATCGATTTTGCGAAAAGTATAATTTTATAATATCTATTAATTCACATGTCATGAGATTATATGATTTTAACTAGGTCTATTAGTAAATAATTTTACAAATTTGATATAAATAAAATAATATCAAATCACGTTTTAGTGTTGAGATACCATTGGATAAAACAAATTTAATTACCAGTTAATTTTAAAATATTTTTAAATCTCATTCATATATTAATACTAAAAATATAACGTTGATGTAGAAATTTTACAACTCCCGCATAAATTTTTGTTTACTTCAAACTTATCATATAAATGATTATTATATTTTATCATTTATGTAATTTTATCATATCTTTTAAATAAATAATTTAAAAAGATTTATGTAATTTAAAGGATCGGTCGTAGTCATTTGTACCAATAATTTACACTTTTAAAATAGATGAGTTAAAAATAAACTACTTTTTTAAAAATTAATAGTTGGTTTAAAAGTAAATATATTTGAACTTAAAATTAATACAAATTTAATTAAAATTAACTGGTAATTAAATTTGTTTTATCCAATGGTATCTCAACACTAAAACGTGATTTGATATTATTTTATTTATATCAAATTTGTAAAATTATTTACTAATAGACCTAGTTAAAATCATATAATCTCATGACATGTGAATTAATAGATATTATAAAATTATACTTTTCGCAAAATCGATATTATTCATGACTAAGTAGGTGATAATGCAAAATAATATTTTTATAAAATTAAACCCGCACAATAATTGGAAGTAGATATATTATCATTATCTTCAAAATATATTATTTCCATAAGTGTTTAATAGATCAATAAATCTTGGCCATTAGATTGAATCAATGGTTAAAATTTGTCCAACTCCACCATGAAGTTAAATAACAACTTCATGGGAGCCCGACTGATTAACAGGACTTTGAGGGGATATGTTTAAAGTTAAAATCAAATAACTTGGTCTTACTTACCAAAAAAAAAAAAAAAAAAAAATAACTTGGTCTTAATGACCAATTGACCAGAAATAATTTAGGCATAAATTATTTGGAGACCATAAATATCTTGACTTTGAAGGGACGTGCTAAAACTAAAATGATCATAAATAATTTAGGCCTAAATTCTTTTGGGATTGCTATTCACGGGGAGTTTAATTTTGTACACATTTACTAATGTACAATCATTTGATAGAGTTATTAACATATAGCATTTATATATAATATTACTTACAAAAATACGCTAACAGTAACTCACATGAGTTGAAATGAGTAACAATATACTTTCATTTTTTAATCAAACATTTCGCGTTTAAAATCTAGAATTTTTTTTTTATTTTCTTATTAAATTTAATAATTGCAAAGTGTCATTAACAATAAGGGCCGTTTGGATATGCTAAGAACCATTTTCGAAAACGAAAATACTACCAAATCAATTAAAAATTATGTTTGTTTTGCTATTAAAATGGAATGTTAGAGCTATTTTTATGAATGAACAATTAAAAATGGAAGAAGTGAAACACGTTTTACATTAGAAATAAAAAAATCATGCACCTTATAGATTAATTTTAAGAATGAACAATAACATTTAAGTAGACTAAATTTGTTTACATTTTTAGAGTTCAAATCAAACAAACCCTCTCTATCGATAAGAATATAAGTAGGAGCCGAGTCTATTAGGTATACATCCCCTTAATCTCTAAGAAGTCGAATATTTTTGAAAATTCCAACCCCTTACTCCCATAAATCCCCTCAACTGAACGCACCATACCCTCATTTCTTAATCAAACTGAAATCAAAGTGACCCGTTATCGACCAACCAAATCAGTAGGAGTGACGAGCCTACTTAAATACCACATAAACCATGAAGAAATATCTCATTATCAAAAATTGTCCAACGGGAATTTGTAGAGATTTGTGTATTGAAAGATTGTAAACTAACAAATAAAGGATAAACTCAACATACAACACAATATAGTAGACCCAATCTCTAACAAACTCCAAAAGCTTGCGATGCAAAAAGTTGAATCTGGTGGGGCCAAGTGTCTTAGTCATGATGTCAGCAAGTTGATGGGTGCTAGGAACATCTCTGAACGATGTCTCGCTAAAATTGTCCCCTAATGGTATGAAAATCAATCTCAATATGCTTGGTACGTTCATGGAAGAATGGGTTGTTGACAATATGAATGGCTGACTAGTTAGCGCAATAAAGGCACATGAGAGCCTTATGGGAAAAACCAAGGGGTTGAAGGAGTGAACGAAGTCAAATAAGCTCACAAGTGGTAGTTGTCATTGCCTTGAACACAACCTCAACAAAAGATTGGGAGACGGTAGCCTTTTCTTGGTTTTCCAAGAAATCGGTGAGGTACCGAGTAAAATGAAGTATCTTGTAGTAGAATGTCTAGTGGTAGGGCAAGCTGCATAATCTGAGTCACGGTATCACGAATCCATAGATCACTAGAGCGAGATAAGAAAATGCCTCGAGCAAGCACTAACTTTTGATAACGAAGAACCTTCAAGGCAACATCTCAAAGTCCAAGGCACGGAACCACCATGAATTTGAGAAAGTATATGAACCGGATATAAGTTTAGGGCGAGTGATGGACACGTAGATAAGACGTCTAACCAAACGTCGATATATCTCAAGATCATCAAGTAGGTTTGTGACACCTCCTATTTCATTTCTAGTTGATTACCAATTAATTAACCCTGTTTAAAACAATAAGCGGAAAAGCGGAAAACGTAAATTTTTAAAACTTTATCTTACAACAATATTCACAACATATATACATACTAACATACGTCATAAACTCCGTTTAACCAAAACACAACTGTTTTAAAACCATGCAAAACATCCTAGGCGGTAGCATCCCATAACAACCCACCTGATATGATCTCAAATCCAGGTATTGGGTCCAATGTCCTTGCCTTGATCAGGCCGAGTCCGAGTAGCTGAAAAATATGTGGATATAACAACAATGAGCCACACGCTCAGTAAGGGTATACAAATCGCACTCTCCCAATATATATAAGTATCTAATATCCCGTCCCCAAAGGACACTCTATACCCTTCCTCACATTCCAAAGTCGATCAATGCATACATATCCACATTCACATATAATTCCACAACCATTCACATCACATTTCACATAAACATTGAAGCATGTTATCACACATCACATATAAACATATCATCTCATATAAACATCTCATATCATCTCAACACATATAAATAATCATAACATAACATATAGCATGCTAGACTCGATCGCATCGATGCATAGGTGATAATTAACTAACTAGCTCCAACTGATCGTACGATATATTTTCTCATTGCTTTCGTATTTCTTTTCTTTCTTTCTTTTTTTTTCTTCTTTCGGTTGGCCAACCCGATAGCGTCCTCGGCCCCCTGTAGATCAGGTAGCGACCTCGGCCATCTTGTCCTAAGACCCCCTGTAGATCAGGTCGCGATCTTGGACTATTTTTCTTATCTTGAGGCCCCCTGTAGATCAGGTAGCGACCCCTGGCTGTTTTTCTTATCTCGAGGCCCCCTGTAGATCAGGTAGCGACCTCTGAGGCCCCCTGTAGATCAGGTAGCGACCTCGTCCCCCGGAAACCCGTGCGGGACCCAGTTGGGCTAATTAATCAATTACCATCCTATATTATCACTTTCATATCATAACTCAATTTCATGCTTTCATCATATTCTTTCATCACATTCTTTCCACTATCATCTCATGTACCTCATGCATGCTTTCATAAAGAATATCAAGTCATCATCATCGTCTCACTCATATACATATAAGCATGCATACAATCATAACAAACATATATATACACTCAAGCATGCATAAAATCATAGCATATTAAATACATAACATATATTAAGCAAGTGTAATTCATATACACTCAAATGTGACCCACCTATTTCATTTCTAGTTGATTACCAGTTAATTAACCCTGTTTAAAACAATAAGCGGAAAAAAGCGGAAAATGTAAATTTTTAAAACTTTATCTTACAACCATTTTCACAACATATACACATACTAACATACGTCATAAAACTCCGTTTAACCAAAACACAACTGTTTTAAAATCATGCAAAACATTCTAGGCGGTAGCATCCCATAACAGCCCACCTGATATGATCTCAAATCCAGGTGTTGGGTCCAACGTCCTTGCCTTGATCAGGCTGACTCTGAGTAGCTGGAAAATATGTGGATATAACAACAATGAGCCACACGCTCAGTAAGGGTATACAAATCGCACTCTCCCAATACATATAAGTATCTAATATCCCGTCCCCAAAGGACACTCTATACCCTTCCTCACATTTCCAAGCACACATACATATCCACATTCACATACCATTCCACAACCATTCATATCACATTTCACATAAATATTCAAGCATGTTATCACACATCACATATAAACATATCATCTCATCACATCATAACATAACATATAACATGCTAGACTCGATCGCATCGATGCATAGGTGATAATTAACTAACTAGCTCCAACTGATCGTACGATATATTTTCTCATTGCTTTCGTATTTCTTTCTTTCTTTTTTTTCTTTCGGTTGGCCAACCCGATAGCGTCATAGGCCCCCTGTAGATCAGGTAGCGACCTCGGCCATCTTGTCCTAAGACCCCCTGTAGATCAGGTTGCGATCTTGGACTATTTTTTTTATCTTGAGGCCCCCTGTAGATCAGGTAGCGACCCCTGACTGTTTTTCTTATCTTGAGGCCCCCTGTAGATCAGGTAGCGACCTCCGAGGCCCCCTGTAGATCAGGTAGCGACCTCGTCCCCCGGAAACCCGTGCGGGACCCAGTTGGGCTAATTAATCAATTATCATCCTATATTATCACTTCCATATCATAACTCAATTTCATGCTTTCATCATATTCTTTCATCACATTCTTTCCACTATCATCTCATGTACCTCATGCATGCTTTCATAAGGAATATCAAGTCATCATCATCGTCTCACTCATATACATATAAGCATGCATACAACCATAACAAACATATATATACACACAAGCATGCATAAAATCATGACATATTAAATACATAACATATATTAAGCAAGTGTAATTCATATACACTTACCTCGCAGGTAAGAACAATAAAACCTCGCAAACCAACTACTGAGTCCGTTTCCCACTCGGACTATCCTCTTTTTATCGTGCTTGGATACGCTCACAAAGCAACTACGTTATAGTTAGACCGAAACCTTCAACAACACCTGTTGAGAATATCATATTCTTCGTATTAAACTTCTGCTTCAAACACCAGTTAAATTCATTCATTTGAATTTAATTAGCTTATAGCATTTTATAGAATTCCCAATTTAATTAATTAACCTTTAATTAATTAATTAAATTTCGCCAGAACAACGTTTTGCCCGCAGGCAATTTCTAAACCCACCTGTCATCAAATCTTAACAAACAAACAGCCCATAATCACCAGAATAATGTAACGAGTATAATGGAATTTCCAATTATCCATTTTGGCAAGCCTAAGGTCAATTTAGGCAAAATCGCAATACGGAAAACGAATAAATTCATAACTTATTCGTTACTAACCCGATTGACGATCCGAAAGAAGATTCGGAATCACAACGACGCAGGCTACGCTCGGACACCATCAAATTCACCGGAATCTGAGCGACGGAACCTCCCTAGTATCATATATGCTCGACCAGACCTTCCCTTGCTCGGAAATGCAGAAACTCGGTACCAAAATGAAGAGAATGAAGAGAGGAATCCAAAAACTCAAACGGATTTGAAATCGGATTAGAAACGAAGAGTAGATATGAGTTTGAAGGTTGAGAGAAATCAGAGCTTTTACGAGGAAACGTGAAAGAAAATGAATTAATAAACGATATTTTAGCTATTTATAGCGAAGACGATAATTATCCTTTAGCGGAGTCGATAATTATCCTTTTACCGATCCGAAAGCGGTTTTAGCCCCCTTCTCCAAACTTCTCGAAATTGGAATAATAAATCTGGAATATTGTATTGATAATTATTCCGCAATTGTTTCGAAAAACGTGTATTCCTAAGCCGTCTTTCTTAGCCGCTAAGAAACGAAATAGCGACTCTTTTAGCCGTTTTGCCTTTTCATGTTTTTTCATATCTAGGACATGTCTGATGTCCTGATCATTTCTCTCAACTGCATTTTTTATTAATTGAAGCTCCCAAATGCTCCAAATAACACCGGGTTGTAATATCATCTAGGAGCAAGTTACCTCGAGAGGTATCTCGTATTAAAACGGATTTAATTCCTTAAAATTCTCGATCAGGTCATCTTTGATTTTTGACTGTTACAAGGTTTATATCCAAGTAGAGCGGAATCGGCCAAAATATCAAGGGTGTATTTTTGTTGGTTAAGCCATAAATTAGTCGGAGTACGAACAATTTCAATGCCTAAGAAGAACCGAAGGGGTCCAAGGTTCTTCATGTGAAAGCAAGTATGAAGATAATTCCTTAAATCTAAGAATGGTAGCAAGATTGTTTCTATAGTAATGATTAGATCATCTACATAAAATAGAATTTAAAGGGTGATACCTAACCATTTGTAGGTAAAAAGGGAGAAATCGACAAGGGACCGACAAAACCCGTATTATAAAAGGGTAGATGTAATCTTGTGAAACCAATTCCGAGGAGCCTGAGCAAGACCTACAAAGATTTCTTAAGGCGACAAACTTGAGAAGAGGTTAGAAATCCAAGAGGTGGGAGCATATAAACTTCTTCATGTAGATCACCATGAAGAAAGACATTGTGAACATCCATCTGATGAAGTTCCCAAGTATAAATAGTGACAATGGCTAAAAGTAGTTTGAATGTGACTAATTTAGCAAAAGGAGCAAACGTTTCATTGTAATTAATGTCTTCTTGTTGACGGTTGTAACTGACAACCAAACTCGCCTTGTAGCGCTAAATATGACCATCAGAATTATATTTGATGCAAAAACCCCATTTAGATCCAATAGCTCTACGATCAACAAGGAGATCAACATATTCCCATGTGTTGTTGCGTTGTAGGGACGAAATTTCATGTTGCGTAGCTTTTTCTCCATTTTGGGTTTGCAATTGCTTCCCTAAAGGAGGTCGGTTCATGTTCCTAACAGAAAGAGTTAAGAGCAACAACATAGGCTGTAGAAAGGTGTTCATATGATAAAAAAAAATCCACAATGGAGTACCTGATTTCAATGAGGGAGAAGGTTGACCCGATCGGATAACAAAGTGGCTTGCCTTTTGACAAATATAATCTCGTAAAAGGGTTGAGGGTTATGTGATTTGGGAGCTGTGACGGGGTGGTGGATTTGCTGGAGTGGTAGTGGCCGGCGGAGTTGTTGAGGTGATTATGGGGGGGGGGTCGGTAGGAGTTGTAGTCGGGACCCCGGGGGTCCGCAGTTGGGCGGGTATGTAAGAGAAAGTGGATAGCTTGTTTGTAGGTAAGGGAGATAGGGTAGCTTGGTTGTAGGTAAGTGGATAGCTTGTTTGTAAGTAAGGGAGATAGAGAGATTGGGAGATAGGGAAAGTGGATAGCTTGTTTGTAAAGGCAGTGTCCATTCGGGGTAACGCGAGGAGGGGGTCTGTAGGAAAATGAGAGGGGGTGGGGTCTACTACTATTTCTGCCGAGGGTGGAGCGGTGAGAGGGTCATCGACGTTGGGGGAGTAAAACACCTGGTTTCAGGGAAAATAAATTTGTTTCGGAGTTAGTGTTAGGTGGTTATGAATCCGTTTTATAGAACGGAAAAATGTTCTCATAAAAATGTACATCACATGTGAGGTGTGGACGCTCATGGTTGGTTTGTCTAGGTCTTGGTAGATTTGTTGGTAGCAACCATTCATCACCTTGATCTTGGTTTTCAAAAGGCTCTTGAATAGAAGGATCCATGGTTGAACATGTGTGACACGCTCCAAATTGGACTCATCATTAGAGAACTCATCATACTCCTCATATTCTTGAGGCATGGCTTGACAACGATTGCTTTGGAAATGTGGACCATAATGATCACTTTCGAAACATAAGAAATGACACTAGTGTGTCGACGAGATCGAGACCCTTCCTTTGTGTTACGTCCGGAACGATGTGTGCCACGGGGGGTTGGGGAGCCCCTGTAACGATGCCAATCGGACTCTCGACGCTTGTGTCTATCCTCCGTGTCGACAAAGCGTGTGTCATTCGGAGAAGGCCCAAGGTCTTCTCGATCTTCGTCAAATGAGTCATCATCATCACGTAAGTGTTGACTTTGACTTTCAATAACGGAAGCAAGTCGTGGGGCATTAAATGGTCATGCACCCATGGTACCTTTGTTTTTACGACGCTGCTCCGATGAAGGGTCATTATGAACGATTTCATTTGGTTGTGCTTGGCGTTGGATGGACGCCATCAAAACCCGCATTTGTTCCTTCATCTCATCCATTTTACGTTTTAGAATGGCATTTTCCTCAGATAACGGATTGTTAGTCTCTTGATCTTGTTGTTCCCTAGAATCTTGTGAGTTTTCCAAGTGAACATTAATCACATTCCAATTTCAACGCAAAATAATGCAAGAAATCAAATGAGCAAGATGATGAATTAAGTCAATATTACCCAAGTTTTAGTGCGTTAGGGTTCTACTTTGGGATAGCCGTGTGGGCGGTTAAGCAAGGAAGGCTTAATCCAACAAATTTGAACCAATACAATTGCACATAAAAATACAAGAGATAGTTTGCAAATGTGTAAGAAAATGGAGAGGTAGGAAATGGACGGATGCTTAAACGGCAAGTACGCACTACTTAATTGTTTTTGGTCTTGTGACCTTTTTGAAAAATCCGATTTTTCGGATTGGCTGGCTTGCTGGACTTCTTTTACAAATTTTTTTTGGTATTAACTACTCTTTTACTGAGCCATTCTCGATAAAGGACATGCAAAGAGGGGCTTAAGAGACGGATCCTGATCTAGTTAATGGCCTATTAGAAGTAGTAGAAGGCGCTCTGGTGGGATCCTTGCTTCTTCAGCCCGAACCAAGGAATTCCTTAAAGATTATGGAAAATGGACCTCGTTCTATCCTTCATCGTAGATTTTTCTATGAATTTGAGGTTAAAGAATGGGCAGACGGCGCCGACCCGCAACAATTAGCGGAGGATGTAATCGATCACATAGTTTGGGCTCCTAGAATATGGCAACCTTGTTTCTTTTTTTGAAACTTTTTGAATGCAAATTCTGGATGGTCAAAATGCAAGAGTGAAATCATCCTTTTTGAAACACATCCGTTTTTTTATTTAAATATCAAAGTCACAATATCCGATTTTTGTTAACAAAATACCCCAAAAAAATCCGGTGCAATTAATTAACAATTATGTCGGATTGAGTGAATTAATGCAAAATATTTGGTAGATATATGGCTTGATGGCAAACCAAATATCTCCTAAATTTCTTGGCAAAATGGATCAAGAAAAAAAATCAAGAAATGGAGATGAAGGATGAAGAACGAGATGAACAAAAAACTAAAAAGGCAAAATATGTAACGCACAAAACCATAGAGTAGTAAAGAAAACTTAGCTTCGATCCCTTTGCTTTAATGCCGATTTGATGCGTCATTGGATGTGTTCAAGGACAAACTCCGGATCTAGACCGAGCTCGGACTTCAACTACTCCATTTTGTTAAGTGCGGTTGGATTCGATGTTGAAAATGAGTTGACAGAAGCTTTGAGAGATGGTTGCGCAAGCGTATGGTTGTTTCAATCTACATAGATCGAACAATCGGTGAAGTGGAGGGACTTATATCGAAGATCCAAAAGAAGAACTTTAAGAGAGCAGAATTGTGATGTCCAATAACCAAGGATGAAGAAATGCTTCTCAATTATACTTGATTAAAATTAGACATGTCTTTACAATGAGGTCAACCATTTTTTATATAGGGGAAGATGGTGACAAATCCTAATAACTAAATGCATAATTAAAAGTAAATATTGTAGACATTAAAGAAGAGATTTGATGAAATCTTCCAAAAATTATCCCAGACACTCAATGTCTTTTTAAAGGAAGATATTCAAAAGAATATCTTCTTTAATTATTAAGAATATAAAATATAATTGAAATAAAAATAATGGAAAAGTCTTCCATTTGATAGCGGTAGCCAAGGGCGTATCAAGCTGGATATACGGATGACATCGACATCCAGGGGCGTATCATAAATAGCCTATGAAGACACACTTTCCACCTCGAGGTCTAAATTTGTCAAAAGATCGAGGAAGAATCAAGCAATAAACAAGACAACCTAAACATGAAGATGGTCAAGGGAAGGTGTGTAGCTATGAAGAAGCTCGTAAGGAGTTTTTTGATGAAGTACATGTGTATGCGTGTGGTTGATAAGGTAGCAAGTAGTGAAGACACATTCTCCCCAAAACGAGAAAGGTATTTGCCATTGAAACATAAGGGCTCTAGCGACATTAAGGATGTGACGATGTCTCCATTCTACCCTCCCATTTTGTTGTGGTGTGCAAGTACATGAAGTTTTTAGGCAAATACTCTTGCCTTGAAGAAAATAACGAAGACAAAGGAATTCCTTGACATTATCACTATGAAAGGTTTTGACACAAGTACGGAATTGAGTCTCAACCATAACACAAAAAGTTTGAATTAAAGAGAGGCTTCAACTTTTCCCTTTATTAAATAAACTCAGGTGCAACAGGTTGAATCATCCAAACTGGTAGAAAGTATGAACAACCGGAAGTAGAAATGAAAAATGTTAATAGGAAAAGAGGATCTAGGTAGTTTGACCCGAAGACAAATGTTTAGGTTGTTTGACCCGAAGACAAATGCCACAGGGATAGGCGGTTTTGGTGGGTGATGATTTCGATAGTGGTAAGGCATGGAAGGAGCGGAGAAACATTTGTCATCCAACGAAGCTAGTAGATTACATCACGAGCTTCACCTACTCCAATCACTGTCCTCAAAGTACGGTCTTGTATAACACAAAGTTTATTAGTTATCATAAAAACACAATTCAAGTCTGTATTTAATTGATTCAAGGAAAGGAAATGACAATCAAAACCGACAACAAATAATACCCGAGGCAAGGGAAAAGAGTTATTGAGGCACAAGTTCTTTGTGTGTCCAAATGAGACTAGAGCTCCATGTTTGATATGACATGTGGTTACCGGTGTGAGCGAGACAAGTAGGGAACGATCCCCTGTCTTATATGACAAGAGGCCCCGAATCAAGGATCCAAAGGGATCGAAATAATGCCTGAAGTGGTATCGTGGGATGAACGATGAAGTGGTATTGTGGGATGAAGGAGAGCGGTAGGAGTTTAAGGCATATAAGATGGTGTTCAAGTGAGCATCATCGATTGCAGGACAATGTATTTACGGTCTTGAGATGTTAAGGGACCAGGGTAAGGGATGCGGACGAAGTCTTCTCTTATACTGGCGGCCTTTTTATACGGCATAAGTGTAGATTTGTGAAAAATGCTCTTATATCGTGTAAAGATTTGTGAATTGAAATCTTATTTATTTCATTTATCAAAGGAATACTTGCGGTAAATGTAAATTAAACTTGAGGGTTCCACCTTTTTTTCTAAGTTGAAGTCACCAAACAAATTCCAAAATTCCCAAAAAAAAAAACACAAATTTCAAACTTTTAAACATTTGGTGATAAGTAATGTTATATGAAGGCAAGCAGATACTTATCGGCAACTCATGCATATACTTGGATTATTTTCTTCTCTTCTTTTATATTCTCATAGAATCGTGTATAGATTAGCGTCATATAATATAATAATATCCCTTAATTATGGGACTGTTTGTGTATATAATCAGATTTTTTTTATTTGGTAAGATATAATCAGAATTCATGCAGTGGGTATTGTATAAGGTTTCTCAATTTATTTGCTCCTAACATGTTTCTACTTTAAACTAAAAAAAATGATATTTGACCAATCCAGATGAGATGGAAACAATTAGTTTTCAAAAAACAATTTCATAGAGCATATCAATAATTTGTCCTATCATGAGTGATTTTTTAGTTGTTTTCTACAATTCCAAATATAAAAATGTTTAGTCAAATTGTTCTTGTTGAAAAGTCAAATTTAAATATACACTATATTGTATAATTATCTTTCCTCCATTAAATTTAGCCGAAAAAATAATAATAATCATCTCAAATAATCGAACTTTAATTTTTTTTTTTGGTAATGTAATCGAACTTTAATATGAAGTTCCAATTTTGCCCTATAATACATGTATTTATATGTAAGAAATAGCAGTGGACTTTCCTTGGATATACTTGTATAACTACTGAAGCTAGCTAACGTCTTTGAGTCCCCCAACTTTAGCTCCTCATTGCTTCATAACCTTCATCTCTCTGCTCTTCAGCAGAGAGAGACGAGCTTCTTCACATCAATCAAAACTGTCTGTTATACACTTTGCAAGTTGGAAGTAGGAACTAAAACGCCATGGATCAGGGAACAGCGGAGCTCTATAGAGTGAGCAGTGCAAGGCTGGGGAACTCCTCTGCTTGGAGAAACAGCGGGAGAGAAATCTTCTCATCCTCTGCAAGGGAAGAAGACGACGAAGAGGCGCTGACGTGGGCAGCTCTCGAGAAGCTTCCAACGTATAACAGGATAAGGAAGGGGATTCTCAAGGATGCTTTGGGTCCTGCTAAGGAGATCGATGTCGATAAGCTCGGGTTTCAGGAGAAGAGAGATCTCCTTGAAAGGCTCGTTAAGATTGCTGAAGATGATAATGAAAACTTCTTGCTCAGACTAAGGGAACGTATTGATAGGTTTGTGTTTCATGCTTCATCATTTTCACATCAATTCTGCAAACGCCTATTTCGACTGTTTTCATGGTTATCATTTTTCCAAGTGACCGAGCTTTTCTACGTTTAGTATTGACACAAATCTAAAATTTAACTGCTGGGCTACTCCTACTAGAGAGAAAATATGACATTCGTTCACTTAAAATTGACTCGTGAAGTCATCTATTTGAGCCGAGCCGAATTACACGAGCGATTATGAGCCCATGCCCAATTAGTCAAGTGAACTTAATTAAGGTCAAACCAAGTCCAACAAATCTCGGCTCAAGTTGAGATTTTTTTCCCACATGTTTTCTTAGAGAGAAAATATGGCCTTCGTTTACTTCTTAGCTTGAAGATAGTACTATTTTTGTGGTCAAATTGAAAGGTCCAACTCGAACCTTGTTAACCATATAAAGAATATAAAGCGTTCTCTTGCAGATTTTAAACACGCTTCACTCCAACTTGTATTGATAGAACTGAGTTGGCCTTGGGTTAATTCGGATTTTGACTATGTTTTGAACTGTCAAGTTATTTTGGATTTCAAGTCTATTCTTTTTTGCCAGAACTCAATGTTCTCTAAGCCGGAATAAGAGTAAGATTTTAAAGTTTGGGTCACATATATACATATGCGCTCTAATGTTGTATTCATGCCTACACATGGGTCAGGCAAAGATGACTCTTGAGCTGTATCTATGCCTTGTGCTGAATTTTGACCCCATCTGTTGTAACAGAGTCGGGATCGACATTCCGATGATAGAAGTAAGGTTTGAGCACCTGAACGTGGATGCAGAGGTGTTTGTTGGAAGCAGGGCTTTGCCCACTGTATGGAACTTCACCACCAATATTTTGGAGGTAATCTATAGCAAACAACTCCTTTGATTACTTAAGAAAATTGCAGTTCTCAAAGAGAAGAGTCCTCTTTGATTTCTTCACAAATCTTCAACTGAAGTAATCCATACCTGCTCTTGTATCAGAGTTTCTTGAACCTCCTGCATATCCTGCCAAGCAGAAAGAGGCCATTGTCCATTCTTCATGATGTTAGCGGTTGTATCAAACCTGGAAGGTAATACAGATCAAACAATCTTAATACAGTTAGCAATGAGGTAATCTCGAGTATGGACAGTCTTAATTCTGTTTATGCTTATTTATGGATTAAACTTGTTTGCAGGATGACACTGTTACTTGGGCCACCAGGCTCTGGGAAGACTACGCTGCTTCTTGCCTTGGCTGGGAAGCTTGCAAGGGATCTTAAGGTTTTCACATCTGAGGATTAAATTCAATTACTATTTTCATGGAAGGATGTTTCGTGACGCTTAAGAAAATTTCAGGTTTCAGGTAGGATAACGTACAACGGGCACACAATGGATCAGTTTGTCCCACAAAGAACTTCCGCTTATATAAGTCAGAATGATCTTCATGTGGGAGAGATGACGGTTAGAGAAACGATGGCCTTCTCGGCCAGAGTTCAAGGTGTTGGGACCAATTATGGTAAGTCAGGAGACAAGTTCAAAATGTAACCCAAGGTTCATTCTTGAAATGATCATTGTCGTAACTGGATTGTAGTGGATCTAAACAGATATGCTGGTAGAATTGGCAAGAAGAGAGAAGGAAGCAAACATCAAGCCAGACCCAGATATTGATATCTACATGAAGGTAACAGATTAAGAGCACGCAGGGTCCATTGACAAGTAAAGAGAGTATCATATTCAAATCTTGCCATAATTTTCCATTTTCAATTCTATAGGCAGCAGCAATGGAGGGACAGGAGGCTAGTGTTGTTACAGAATACATTCTAAAGGTGATTACTAGATACTATTCGTCATTACTAATTAAAACTTGAAAACAAGGAGATTTTATTAATCTGAAACCTGTTGGCTGTTGCAGATTTTGGGACTGGATGTTTGTGCTGATACCTTGGTGGGTAATGAAATGATACGGGGCATCTCAGGTGGACAACGAAAGAGGCTTACTACTGGTAAGTATTAGTCAAAATTCTAATTCTTGTACGTATAATTTCTTTCAGTTGATCAATGAGATGATATTTTTTCATGGCTGATTATGCAGGAGAAATGCTTGTTGGACCAGCAAAAGCACTATTCATGGACGAGATTTCCACAGGATTAGACAGTTCGACAACATACCAGATTGTGAATTCACTCAGGCAATCCATTCACATCCTCAAAGGAACAGCTCTCATCTCTCTCCTTCAGCCAGCTCCAGAAACTTATGACCTCTTCGATGAGATCATCCTTCTCTCTGATGGGCAAATGGTCTACCAAGGGCCGCGTGAGAATGTGCTGGAATTCTTTGAGCACATGGGATTCAGGTGCCCCCAAAGAAAGGGAGTCGCTGATTTTTTACAAGAAGTAAAAACATATAAAATCCTACCTGCTCATCTCTTGAAGACAATGTAATGCTTCAAATCATAGCTCATAAGTACTTTTTGGACAGGTGACATCAAGGAAAGATCAAGAACAATATTGGGCTCGTAGGAATGAACCTTACAGATTTGTGGCTGTCAAGGAGTTTGCGGAAGCTTTTCAGTCATTCCACATTGGAAGAAAGGTAGCTGGTGATCTGGCTATTCCATTTGACAAGTCTAAAAGTCATCCTGCTGCCCTGACAAAAGAACAATATGGCCTCAGCAAGATGGAATTGTTCAAAGCATGCTTAGCAAGAGATGCTTTGTTGATGAAGAGGAACAAATTTGTATACATTTTCAAGAGCATCCAAGTGAGTAAATTGGCCAAAAAGACATATATATAATATTAATACCAATCTTTAACCAAATTTTGAGAACTGATCTCTTTGTTTGCAGTTGGTTATTGTGGCATTGATTGCGGGCACTCTTTTTCTAAGAACAAAGCTTCATAAGGATGTTGTCGGTGATGGATTGATTTACATGGGTGCCATGTTCTTCTCACTTATTCAACTCCTCTTCAATGGATACGCGGAAATGTCACTGACGATCATGAAGCTTCCCGTGTTCTACAAGCAAAGGGATCTGAGATTTTTCCCTGCTTGGGCATTCGCTATACCCACATGGCTCCTTAAGCTGCCAATCTCAGTAATAGAATCAGCTATCTGGGTTGTGATGACTTACTACGTAATAGGATATGATCCTAACATTCAGAGGGCTTTCAGACATTACTTGGTGCTCTTGGGCATTCATCAGGTGGCTTCTGGGCTCTTCAGATTCAACGCTGCTCTAGGGAGGAACATGATTGTTGCCAGCACTTTCGGAACAGGAGCATTGGTCACCCTTCTCGTCCTTGGTGGATTCATCATTTCACGAAGTAATACCTAGTCCGTACTTGGTAATGAACAATGTCACAAATTACAAATCAAAATGATTCTAATGTTTATTTCTTTCTATGCCACAGAGGATGTAAAGAAGTGGTGGATATGGGGTTACTGGATTTCTCCATTGACATATGCACAGAATGCTATTTCAGTAAACGAGTTCCTTGGACACAGTTGGAACCACGTAAGAGTATTTCTACTTCCTTCTGATGATATAAGATGGACATCATCTCGATGCTCAACTAAATGACTTGAGACTGGGAATTCTTGCAGATTGTCGGTAGTTCAAGTGTGTCGTTGGGTGAACAAATACTCGTGTCCCGTGGGATTTTCCCTGAGGCTCGTTGGTATTGGATAGGTGTAGGAGCATTGGTAGGATTCGTATTCGTGTACAATTTCCTCTTCTCTGTTGCTCTTACACTCCTTGACCGTAAGCCATTGCATAATCTTTGAGGTTTCAACCTACTACTAGAATCAGTGTATTTGATTCCAGTTCTTTCTTATTTTTTCCCTATAGCTATTGGGAAGCCCCAGGCTAATTTAATAGAAGAGACCTTGGAGGAGGAGAAGGCCAACGCTACAGGACAGGCAGTTGAGCTACAATCAAGAGGGAATAGAACATCTGGTTGGTTGATTAGGCTCACAACTTATCAATCACGGTTTTATATTTCCCCTGTTCCATTTCTGGATGCAAAATTTATTTACTTTAACAAAAAAAAATTACTTGTTAATCTGCAGGCAGAAGAGGAGAAATTCAACAACAGGCTAATCCAAGCGGAAAACGAGGAATGGTTCTTCCCTTTCAACCACTATCAATAACATTCGACGACATCAGATATTCAGTCGACATGCCAGGGGTATTTTCACTAGCTATGAAACATCAAAACCACAAATATGGCTGCATTTGACAAATCAAAAGGAAGAAAGTGTTTGATCATCTTTCCTATTTTTCAGGAAATGAAGGCTCAAGGAGTCAATGAGGACAGGCTAGAACTCCTAAAGGGAGTGAGTGGTGCTTTCAGGCCTGGAGTACTAACAGCCTTGATGGGTGTGAGTGGAGCTGGCAAGACCACTCTAATGGACGTCCTAGCTGGAAGAAAAACAGGTGGATATATAGATGGGGACATTAAAATATCAGGATACCCAAAAATACAAGAAACATTTGCCAGAATTTCAGGATACTGTGAGCAGGCAGACATCCACTCTCCTCATGTTACAGTTCACGAATCTCTGGTCTTCTCAGGCTGGCTTCGGCTATCTCCTGACGTCGACCTTGCAACAAGGAAGGTAAAAAGTCAGAGGTAGACTGACACTATTCTCAAGACTTGAGTCTTAAACATATGTTGATTTTTTCCAAACCACATTTGTAAAAAAAGTTAATATTTGGATTGCAGATGTTTGTGGAGGAAGTCATGGAGCTTGTTGAGCTGAATCCACTGAGAGATGCACTTGTGGGATTACCTGGGGTGAATGGTCTGTCAACAGAGCAACGCAAGAGGCTGACAATTGCAGTAGAACTGGTTGCAAACCCATCAATTATTTTCATGGATGAGCCTACATCCGGGCTTGATGCCAGAGCAGCTGCTATTGTTATGAGGACAGTTCGAAACACTGTTAATACGGGAAGAACAGTTGTCTGTACAATCCATCAGCCTAGCATTGACATATTTGATGCTTTCGACGAGGTCAGACAACACCGTCGTCTCAAAAAACTTGAAATGATAAAATATTATGGTTGTTGAATAATATATGAATAAATTAAACTTGCCAACAACTTGCAGTTGCTGCTTCTTAAAAGAGGAGGACATCAGATATTTTTTGGTCCATTGGGCCGTCACGGTTCTCAGCTTATCAAATATTTTGAGGTAAGTAGTGTAGTGCTTAAGCCTAATCGAGAAAATTAACAATGTCTAGGGACGATTACTTACATTGATGAGCACAACTTTGTGAAGGCAATCAATGGAGTTAGTAAGATCAAGGAAGGTTACAATCCGGCTACGTGGATGTTGGAGGTAACTTCAATAGCTCAAGAAGCAGCACTTGGGGTTGACTTTTCTGATATCTACAAGAACTCTGAATTGCACAGGTAAGCAAATGTCAGTGAATATAAGAACAACCACTCTTACAGCATGAAGAAGATAATGAATACGATTGTTGACTTTGACTTAAACAGGAGAACAAAAGCTTTGATTGATGAACTCAGTGTACCTGCTCCAGGCTCCAAAGATCTACACTTCCCGACAATGTACTCACAGTCCTTCATCATTCAATGCATGGCATGTTTATGGAAACAATACCGGTCATATTGGCGAAACACACTCTACAATGCAGTTAGGATCCTCTTTTCAGCATTTGTAGGCCTTATGTTTGGGTCCATCTTCTGGAACATGGGATCAAAGAGGTACTATATATAACAAATAGTACACTTTCCCTAGTATGGTATCTCTTCCTGTTATAATTTGTTTTTCAAGGAAATTTTTCTTTACAATATTTTAACCCAAGGAAAGTGCAACATGCTGACTTGTGTTTTTTGTGCAGGTATAGCCAACAAGATTTGTTTAACGCCATGGGTTCCATGTATGTTGCAGTTCTTTTTCTTGGAATAACGAATGCCTCCGGGGTGCAACCCGTTGTATCAATTGAGAGGACAGTATTTTATAGAGAAAGAGCAGCTGGAATGTACTCAGCTCTGCCATACGCTTTTGGACAGGTAAGATTACTGAAGCTACAAACAATTTGTTGAATATTATATGTATTAATTTTTAGATCAGGATCACACGTGACATTCAAAAAAGTGAGGGCAATTGTATCAGTACCGGAGAAAAATTAGATACTAGTTTGTGCTTTATAAAAATTTATGACATTCAGTTGATTTTACAAAAAAAAATAAAAAAAATCAAATGTAACCCCACTAAATTGTCATTTGTTTCTAATCAATCTCATGTTTCTGTGCAGATTATAATTGAGATCCCATACTGTTTTGCACAAACTGTTTCATATGGAGTCGTAGTATATGCTATGATGAATTTCCAGTGGACAGCAGCCAAGTTTTTATGGTACATATTCTTCATGTACTGCACTCTATTGTACTTCACATACTATGGGATGATGGCCATAGGGATTACTCCAAACCATCACATTGCTGCGGTTATCTCATCTGCCTTCTACGGTCTATGGAATCTCTTCTCAGGCTTCATCATTCCAAGACCTGTAAGTTTAAAAGTCTCCCTCCATCACCACTGTTTCAAACTTACACTAAAAGTTGGTATTAAAGCACAACGGTAGTTGTGCAAAAAGAAAATCTCCAAGATGTATTTATAAATTTTGACAAACAACTTATTTAGAAAGTTCAACATTTGTAGGAGCTTTTTTATTTTGAATTCACCAAGACAAACACATTGTTTATTAAAATTTTAAAACGTTAAGCCTAGATCAATAGAATGGTGTTCTGCATAAAAAAAGATAACAACATCTTGTCATATCTTGTTTTACAGAAAATGCCAGTGTGGTGGAGATGGTACTATTGGGCCAATCCCATCAGTTGGTCATTGTACGGGATGCTAGTTTCGCAGTTTGGTGACATAGATAGTCCAATGGAAGATAAGGTACCTGTCAAAGCATTCCTAAGAAGTTATATGGGCTATAAACACGACTTTCTGGGAGTTGTTGCAGTCATGACTGCGTTCTGGGCTGTGCTATTTGCTTTTATCTTCGCCTTTGCTATAAAGACATTCAACTTCCAGAGAAGATAGTCCTCCTTTTGAGCAAAAGAATGACATGAAGGAATGGCTTGTTATATATACATCTAGGGTTTTCTTAATCCTTTACTTTATGTATGTCTTTGTGATTCTCTTTACCCTGCACTATTGTCTTGGGAAAGTCTGTAATTTTTATTTTGATCTATGTGTAAATCTCAAAAGCCGCAAAATGGAAAACTAAAACCTGTAATTTATGTCATCATGAGTTCATGACTTATGAGTAGGATGACCCCGTTCCGTTAAACATAAGCTCTGTTATTAAAAAAAAGAGAAATGTAACCGTGCCTTTTAGGGGTGTAATCTAAGTTTGCAAGATCTATACGAAAAACTATAAAGCAAGATGACACCAACACTTTGATGACGCAGTTCGGGTTACCCCTACTCTGCGGAACCTCAGGAGGGGAGGTTAGTCCCAATCTACTAAGCAATGGAAACAGTTTACAATCTGTAACAAGAGTTTGCATGCGAGTACACAAAGATCTACTCCTAAACTAAGATCTAAGATACAAGCGAGACAGCAAGAGTTTAAGGTGAAGGATAGCCCCTGTATGGCTTTGTACAAAGCTTTTCTCAAAAGCTTTTCAGGTCTTCTTGAACAACTCTTGACAAGAGACGACTGGGCCAAGGTTGATTCTTCTTGTTCCAGCTTTCCAAACCCTTCGAACTTCCTTTCTCTTCGTGTTCTCTCTTTCTCACTTTCTTTGTGCGAAACCCTAGCTGCGTATGAGCAACCTACAATACCCGTTTATGAGAGATCCGATGACTTATATATCACCTTCCACTACCTCCTCAAAACTCTGCGTTTTATTTAGTGACAACTTCATTCCATACTGAGACGGATCCAATCCAACATGGGCCGCAGGCCCAACAAACATAACACAACTGGAAATAAGCACACCAGCTGACGAATGCAGTACATGAACCAAATCTTCAAACCATCACAAAACCAACTCAAACTTTATCCTATTATTACCACAGATCACTTAAGCTGCCTAAATCTCATTCAAGATGAGATTGGTAGCTCAAGATCACCTAGGCACATAACAGGTAAGAGTGAGTTAGCAAAACTTAACCTAGGAGCTAAGAACCTAAGTGTACTCTAGCATGCCATACTTAACTTGTTACAAAGTAAATTACATGAGTACAAGGATCAAAACATAACAAATGTCCTCCTGATCCATGTACCATTTATATTGTTTCCACTACCAATAGTAAATCAGAACAACTCCTCCAGTCCTTCATCAGTTCAATTTGTAAGCAGGCTTGTTAAGGAACTTCCCATATATGCAGGGCATCCCTGTAAAAGGCAAACTTGTCAGCAGTGACAATTTTTGTTCCAAAATCTGCCGGGTTAATATCACCCTTAATCTTTCTAACTTCAAAATGCTTTTTCTCAATTTCATCTCTAATAAAGTGATTTATGACATCTATGTGTTTTGACCTTTCATGATAAACGGGATCTTTGCAGAGATAGAGAGCACTTTGACTATCCATGTGTAACACAGGTACACATGCTTTGTGTTGAATTTCAGTTAGTAAGCCTTTAAGCCATATAGCCTCTTTAGAAGCTTCTACAGCTGCTATATACTCAGCTTCTGTGGATGATAAAGCTACCACTGATTGTTGTTGAGATTTCCAAGAAATGTAATTTCCAGTCCAAGTATAAAAATATGAGGTAGTTGATTTCCTAGTATCTTTGTTACTAGCATAATCAGAGTCAACATATCCAAAAACTTCATTGTTTATAGAATGTTCAGTAAATATTAAACACATTTTCTTAGTTCCAGACAAATATCTCAGCAAGTACTTCATAGCAGACCAATGAGCAAATCCAGGATTAGCCATATATCTACTTAGAACACTTACAGCAAAGGCCAAATCAGGTCGAGTACACAGCATAGCATACATAACAGATCCAACAACAACATCTTAAGGAACATTTACCATATCATTTCTCCCCTTTTCACTAGAAGGACACTGGGATTTGGAAAGATCTAGATGCCCTCCTAAGGGTATAGAGGTTGGTTTAGAATTATTCATGTTGAATTTATCTAAAACCTTGTTAATATAGTCATATTGTGATAACCACATTTTCCTCTTATTTCTGTCCCTTATTATTCTAATACCTAGAATTCTTTGAGCATTACCTAAGTCTTTCATCTCAAAATGTCTTTTTAAGTCTCTCTTAACTCCTGTTGTGAGAATTTTTGATTTGCACATTATCAATATGTCATCAACATATAATAATACATATACCGGATCAGAGGACAGGACATTTTTGAAATACAAGCAATAGTCATATTTACTTCTAAAGAAACCCATATTTTTCATGCACATATCAAATTTGATGTTCCACTGTCTAGGGGACTGCTTCAAACCATATATGGATTTCTTAAGAAGACAAACATACTCAGGTTTATCATTATCAACAAAGCCTTTTGGTTGGGACATAAAAATAGTTTCATTTAATTCTCCATGTAAGAAGGCTGTTTTTACATCCATTTGCTCAATTTCTCAATCAAACACAGTAGTCATAGCAAGTAAGAGTCTCATAGTTTTGTATTTAACTACAGGAGCAAAAATGTCAGTGTAATCTATTCCTTCTCTTTGTGTAAATCCTTTGGCAACTAGCCTAGCCTTGTATCTAGGGAGTTCACTATCTTTAATGCCTTCTTTTAATTTGTATATCCATTTGCACTGTATAATTTTTGCATTGTCAGGTTTAGGAACAAGGTTCCACGTTCTGTTTAATTTCATAGAATCAATTTCTTCTAACATAGCTTTATTCCAGTGACTTGCACTTGGACATTTCATGGCTTGATCATAAGTGTCAGGAGTATACATATTATCAATGATGTTTCCAGTAACTAAGGCATATTCAACAACATTTAAAGTATCAGTAAAGACAACATGCTCAACATTATTAGAAAAATATCTTCTGTTAGGGATTCTCACTCTAGGATTTCTATCCCTAGTGAGTTGATAATCATTTTCTCCTATATTTTGTACAGTGATGTTACCATTTTCAGTGACACTTTCCACTGCATCATTATCATTAGAGATATTATTTTGTTGTTCCCCCCTTAATGAGAAATGTATCAAATTCAACCTGCAGCAGTCAAATCCAAAACAGTCATTCTGATAATGTGTCAACCATCTCCCTAGGCTACGGGAAGTGTGGGAACACATCGGTCCTTCATGCTAAAGCATGCCGTTGAGGGAGCGTTTGAAGGAGATAATCTTACAATAATCAATTCCATTAAGCAAAGTTGGAAACCCCCACGGGAACTTTGATGCCGATAAGCTACATCACATCTTTAGGAAAATCAACAGTGTTGCCGATAAGCTCGCAGATTTGGGACACGACTACCCACTAGGTTGCGCTTCGATCCCCTCCCAGGTGTTGGAGAGTTTTGAGGAGATGATTTAATCTAATCGCTTATCGTATAGTATAAAAAAAATCCAAATCGGTCAAAATCCAAATGAAAATTTGAAGTGTTATGTCGGTGTAAATTAAGAAGTTTGTCAATTCAAATAAAGAAACACACGTCTATACGAAAATATTTCGTATCGAAAAAAGGTTAATAATTGAACCTTGACAAAATTTAAATGTTCTTGTAATATAAATTAAATTGTGAACTTATTAATTAATAAGTTTGTCAATTCTTGTTTGACTTCCATATGCTAATAACTTACCCGTGTTATTTCGTATAGTTTAGAGACCGGGTTGAAATATTTGTCAAATGAGGGGTAATCATGTAGTATTTTGTAAACTAGAGGGCTAATATGGTATTTATGCTTTATATTTCAATTAATGGAGTTCAATTTGGATTTGCATTATAGGAAAGGGTAGAATATTTGACTTGTTGGAAAGTTGAAACGGACGGAACTTTTTGAATCGAGAACACCGCTGTCCCAATTCCCCCTTTCCTCGCTGCTCTCCCTCTCTCCCTCTAAAAGGGCTTTTCCAATCGAGAACCAACTCAGTCTTCTCGATCCTTCTCTTTATCGTTGAATCCAGATCATCTCCATTTCTCTGTATCTTTAACATCACCGATCGGTTCAGCTCCGATCTTACTCGTACAATTGGCAACTTTTTGAATCGAAGAATTTTGATCTAGGGTTTCAAGATATGGCTCCAACCGATCCCAAGCAGACCAAGCCTGGTGGCGGCTTCTTCGCTTCGATCGCTTGTACTATCTCCACCTTTGGTTCCGCTATGCACAAATCTGTCAACGGGTAACTGAAATTCAGATCCTCTGTTCCTCTTTCTTTCTTTCTTTTTTTTTTTGCAGAATTTCGGTAATTTTGATTAGGTTTGTGCGAATTCTGGAAGTGTTTGCGTTGCTGTTATCTGTAATTCGGTGAATATGGATTTACAGTAGTTTTTTTTTAGCTAGATCAGCTCGACGATGGTTCTTCGCTCCTCTGATCTGCTTTCCCTTTCTAGGAACTTTTGTTTATTTGTTTGAATAAAATGATTAGTAATAGTGATCTCTAGTTGTTATGTCTTGGATACTTGGATTGTGGTGGAATATGTCCTTTCTTGACCTTTTCCAATTGTCTTTGAAGAACAAATCTGATTTTGTATTAGCTTGGTCTTTATTATGCACTGCGAGTATAGATACGCAAGCAAGTCAAGTGTTGGATGTTTAATGATGATAATTACTATTGCATTAGTGCTTTTCTTCTAAACCAGTTAGATTTCTCTCTAAAGATATGGATGCTTTCATAACTTGCAGTTAAAGTTAATAGCCCCTTCGTGTGAATAAATACATGCTTGTGCCACTCCCTTGCTGCATTTGAACATGCATATTTTCCAATGTCCTGCGAGATAGTAGTTGGGTTACAATCTCAGTTAAGCTAAATAGAACAATCAAGAAGGACCAGAGACAAACTTAATCCCCCTAATGTCAAATGAATGAGCAGCTCCCCCAGGTCCATCATGGCTTTCTAATTGAAGAGTGTCTGCTTAGTATCTAGCTAGCAACACGGCGCAACAAAGTCCACCTATTCCACTTCCGTTCACAATTACATCAACCGCAAAGCTACCTACACAACAAGCCAACCCGAAATTAACCAATATATTGGCAAACACTATCAAAACAATCAGCAATAATTGATTTCAAATTTGACGCCATCGAACAACTAAACATTACGGTACTCTAGTTCATAAGCTAAGAAACACTTTTTTAGCAATTTGATGATAGATAAGAGTCGAATCTGTGAGACCTGAATGAGTTGTTCTGTAATACAATTTGGTCCTCTCCTTTAGTTCATCGATATTGGATTGCCTTTCATCCTTAAAGTTTTCAAAAATTTTCTGATCCTTGATCTCACATTATCAGTGAAATAATGCTTTCATGAAAGTCAGGACAACATCAAACTAGAAACATATTCAATTTCTTCTGTTTGTGTAAAAGTTATGGATTGAGTTTTGAATTTTGGTAGCAGACATGACTAATAGCCGACATACTTGGAATTAATATAGATTCATTAATTTAGCATTCCAAGATATTAAACCAATGAATTCTGATAGAAAAATACTTAAAAGAAGACAATTAATTTCTGATGAATTGATGCGTATAGGAATTGCTGGATAGCCTTGAGTTTGCAGTGGGTGATACAGAGTCTCAGTGGGGATCTCTCCGGGCAAAATACGGTCACCCTAAGCCTTTTGATATCAAATATGTAGCTGTTGGAAATGAGGATTGCTGGGCAAAGTACACAATGTATAGAGGAAACTATCTCAAGTTCTACCACGCGATAAAAGCTAAATACCCGGGTATCCAAGTTATCAACAACTGTGATGCTTCTTCTCAAAAACTAGATGTTCCAGCTGATTTGTTTGATTTTCATGTAAGTTTTTCTATGCTCATCATCTTTCCTCTCTTATTAATTGCATTTTACATTAGACAATGTTCAGCTGACATGATCATTGTATGTTATAGATATATACAGATCCTCAGAACATGTTTGCTAAGGCTCACCAATTTGATCAGCAACCAAGATCTGGCCCTAAGGTAACCACATTGCCGTCGAGTTCTGTCTAGTTGCCTTCAAAATCTAAGGAAACACAAACAAAGGGAACCCTTATAGGTGCCTTAGGTGAAGCTGGGTTCCTCATTGGATTAGAGAAGAATAGGTATGCTTAATCAAACAAATATTTCATACTGAAAGGCTCCTGCTCAATCTCTACTCAGGAAGAAGATAACCTTTAATAAATTTGCATATGAATAACACTTTTTGGCATTGCTCCCGTAACATTCCTTGTTGAACACATGTATGTTGTAATTCCACTTTCCAGAATGATTGGATATGAGGGTTTAGAAGTTATAAACCCAGAAGGAAGTACCGAAGATGCAGAAGAGGAAGCACAAAGGGGCAGATGGAGGCAGGAGGTATACATACTTCTCTTTTTCATAATGTGTCACTTGGTGGTACTTCCATATTGCTTACTCTCATTCCTTTTTACCTGGAGATATAGTAGTTATATTTTTAAATTATATCACTTGCTAGTTCTTGAAATTACACTTTGATCTCATTTGCGTGTTTGCTGATGATAAAGCATAAATTTATTATTTGAGGAACAATAAAGGATACTGCAAATTAAATTCTATGCGGAGCTACAAAATTGTACATGTAAATCTTCTTTTTCTTTTTTTTTTGCTGGTGAAACTCAGGATATTGAATATTAAGTGCTATGTGGAGCTTCAAATTGTACATGTAAATCTTCTTCTTCTTTTTTTTGCTGGTGAAATTCCTGAAATTTCTATTGCGGGGCTACTGAAATTACCCAATTGGTTGAATAAATGATAAATAAAAGATTTCGGTATTGGATTAAGGAATGAGAAATGTTTACAAGTACAAGAAGCAAACCATTGTTTGATATTTGAGTTCAGACTCCTTTCAGAACCAACAACGCTGTAAATTAAGTAATTTGCTTCATGTTTATTCCTTGTTTGAGTTAGTATTTTATAGGTAAAAGTAACTTTAAAAAAATTGGAAGCTCGAAAACCCATGGGAAAATGGGAAGCATAATCTAATTTGTACTTAGCATGAATAAACAGAAGTTATGTTGTGACAAAAAAAAAGTAAAATAGAACTATCAACGCTTCTGACACAACCATATATACCCTTCCTACATTATCTCAGGACAGAGATAGTTAATGGAGGATGATGCAAAAATACATTGGATCGGATGTTACTTCAATGGTTACTCTTCCAGTTATAATTTTTGAGCCAATGACTATGCTGCAGAAAATGGCAGAGGTATTTGTTTGAATCACTAGTATTTGATCTTAACTATAATGATGTGCTATGGCATCTTTTATAATGTGTTGTATCTGATACAGTTGATGGAGTATTCCCACCTACTGGATCTAGCAGATGAATGTGAAGACCCCTACATGAGGCTAGTTTATGCCTGTAAGCATTTTTTCTCATTTCTGTTTTTGGTTTCTCATCAGTATCCAAACTGATGAGAGAAACATGAAAATAAAAATAGCAGTTAAAGAACCTAACACATAAACATGGTGAAACGTAGCATTTATTGTGGTATCGTACTTTAGAGGTAATTTTGAATAGATGAAAAAAGCAAAAGAGAAGAACGCCTAAAATTTAATAAATTTCAACTTTAAAAAGGAAGGAAAAAAAAAGAAGAGCTTTTTTTTTCAACAGTACACAGAGCAGCTTTTAGAAACATAGCCCGCCACTCAAATCCATCCAAATTTATATTCAATTAAAAAATACAAAAAGAATTGATAAAAACTCTCTCTTCTCACTTTACCAAAAACACTTCTTCACTTTTTTCTCTTCCCTTCACAGACTTCCTTTGAGCTTTAATGGTGGCGGCCGTAGCTTCTACTCCTTGCTTTTCTCCCTAGTTCAGTCTGCACTCTCTCTCTTTCCGACGCTTCAATTTCGGAATCAGTACCCGTCGCTGCTGCTACGGCAAGTGTAGCAGCAGCTTGCGGGATTGAAGTCTAGGCGGCAGGAGGACTCCAAGTGATGCTCACGTTCCTGCATTGACCAGGTGGAAAACTTAATAAAGTTCTGTCCAACAAAGGAGGAGATGGTGCTTCTGAAGGTAATTGCCGATATATTTCTGATGATATTACTTGTCTTTTGCTCTCATGTGCTATATTCTTTGAGCACTAATGTAATGCTGTGCTGATACATAAGACAGATGACTTCTGATTTTTTTTTTTTAATTAATCATGTTTTGGTACAGCAGGGATGTTACAATGTGCTATGTCAGTGAAAAGGGTAATAATGTTAAGTTCTTTGTTAGAAATACATTTTGCCTTTTGCCATAAGAAGAACTTAATTATCTTACTAAAATTTTATGATTGAAAAGCAAATGAAGCCTAAACTAGTGGTGCTAATATAGGAGATGCAGCATTCCTGCATATGCATTTTATCATATGCACCCTCTCGTCTGAAGAGACAACTATTTTAATCACCATTTGATTGAAAACTTGTTTTTAAAGAAGGTATAACAAATTTTGGTTTCGGTCTAAACTGAATTTCATGTCCTGAAGTTATTGGGAAGGATCTAAAAGTAAAGATTTATGTGGTCTAGTTTGTTGGGATTTTATATGCTCTATTATTAAGTTGAACTTCCAAGTTTTGTTTTGCCATTTTGCTACATTTTTAGGTCGGGTCAGTTTAGATCATTAACTAACCGCAATAGCCTTGCCTTGTGGGATAGTGGTCAGCAAATAGGGAGACGGTTAGAAGGTAATAAGAGAACTGATGCTAGTTTTGAAGTTGATACTTGTGGGATAGAAGTTGATACTTGCATCAAGGCACAAGTTTTTGGTGCAATGAAAGAGAAATACATGCTTCTAGTCTTCTGTACCATTCATTATTGTTGTTTTATCTTCAATAATATTTTATTTGTGCTTTTGTCCCCTTGATTGTTACCCTCACACTTCGGCCTTAACTTATTAGTTGCTAGGCTGGTAAACATTAAATGGGTACTAATTTCAAGAGCACCTTGTTGCCTCGCATGCATTACTATCGCTAGGACCTCTATTAGAGCATGTTTCCTTAAATTAAATGTTTTGACACTGCATAATATGACGTTTGAAGAATGCATCAACGTAATACTCAGCTATAATTTAAGGTATATAAGTTACTTGATTTTCTTTTCATGATAGGAGACTTAGTTTCCTGGGTATGCATGGTTAAGTTTTTGCATAGTATTGAGCAAGGTATATTCAAATGTTCCAAGTACGAATAACTTTTCAAAGAGATAAAAACCGAGTATCATATCTTCTTCTATTTTGTGGAGTATCTACTGTCGTGAATATCGTGTTTCTTCCTTCGTGCTAAACAATTTACTGGGGTCATTGCACGCTTGTTAAACAGCGCTATGCGACTGTGATTCACAGGCTTTGATCCATTTTATGTATTGGGATGACTTGCCTGATGTGCCAAGCCTTAATTCAAACGGGACTTTTACAATAATGGCTCAGCACTTGCTTGATGCTGCAGATAGATACGGGCTTTATAGGCTAAGACTTTTGTGTGAGGGTAGACTTCTGTGGCGATGCTATACACACGGTTGTCACTACATTCTCCTTGGCAAAGCAGCATCCTTGTTTACTTACAATTGAAGGCAGTTTGCCTCAGGTTCATGGCATAACGTGAAAATTTGAAAGGTTAGTAAAACCTCTTTTCTCTATTACATCTTCCGTCTTCTGTCTCTAATCTTCTATCTTCTATCTTCTCTCTTCTGTCTTTTTGGGTTTGGGGGTTCAAGTTTTGGCTTAGGGTTCGGTTTGGGTATAGGTTTAGGTTTTTGATTTCATGTTCGGGTTTCAGATTTCGGGTTTCGGTTTCGGTTCAGGTCCGTTCGGTTCGATTCGGTTTCGGTTCGATTCGGTTTCGGTTCGATTCGGTTTTGGTTCCGTCCGGTTTCAGTCCGGTTCGGTTCGGGTTTGGGTTTTCGGGTTTTCAGGTTCGGGTTCGGGTTCGAGGTGACCTCTATACTGTATCCAGCAAGTAAAACAGTCATTTATGCAAAGCTTAAAAGTGAACTACTAAATATCCCACAATACTACTCACCATGAATTAGTTAACTCAAAATAACTATGGACATCAGTACATAGCAATTGAAACACACGTTGATAAACATAAACCAACAAAGACATAAGATGTTGTAGGAGAAAGGAATACTTCTCTCAAATTGGGTTCCTCAAATAGATCCACTGCAATATAGTATAGGCCCTCATTTATCCTTAAATATCATCCAATACTTCTCTCAAATTGGGTTCCTCAAATAGATCCACTGCAATATAGTATAGGCCCTCATTTATCCTTGAATATCATCCAATGCCCTTATACACTTTGTGATGCTGAGATTACCATCATATGGCATGCTGAACGTGGAAGCTGTCAGTTTTGAAGCTGGTATCGTATCTAATAAGGCTTCTCCCATGGCTTCCTGCAATTCACCCTCATTCCCATTCACCCCACTGGATTGTGTATCCACTAGTCGCTTCCTCTTCAACTCCATTACAGGCTTTGGTGTACTTTTGGCTGATGCCATGTTATCCTCAACACGCCTCGATGATGACGGAGCCACAGAACCTGGAGTTTCAATGTCAGTTATAAGACCCTAACCCGCCCAAATTTGCAAAACTGGACTTGTTTTCGACATCTTCATAATGGCTTGATTGAGCATATTTGCCCTCCACACCATTGTCAGCAAACATTATGCATAATTGCTCGAAAATGAGACAGTCTTTAATCTTAACAGGTTCAGGCCTTGTTTGTACCTACAATACAGAATACTCAACTTACATAAATGAGATAAATGAACAGAAAAAGGAAAGCATGCCTGAAATTCAGAAAAAAGAAGAAACATGTATACCACCAAGCTTTCCCACAAATCAAATCCAATGTTGGAAGAATCTTTTGATCAAAACTAATTCTTTTCATTTTCATTTCCATGTGAACACTAGCAATTGACAAAATTTCTCCGGACAGAATTTACTCACAATGCAGCGATCAGGGCTATTGTGTAAGGCAAACCCTAAAGTCCAGACATATATTACAAGCACTACTATTGCGCAACATAAACCCTAATATCGGGATATTTTTTGTGGTGAGATTTTTTTAGCAGGAAGAATTGACCTACTGTAAAGAAAGTAATTTTAAAAAATATCAATGATAGAAATCTTAAGATTCAGAGTAAATATGAACGCCACTATGCCAAAGACAGAGAGGTAGACATAATAACACAACTGGTCAGAACTACGGAAAACATAATCATGATGGGGATAAACGAACTAAAAAGTAGAAAGGGCAAGGACTAATGTATGACCATTCACCTCCGTCAAGTTGGATCGTTGCCGGCGGATTCGTCGGTGGGCAGCGACTGAGCGGCGACGAAAGAAGACAGAGATGAAGGGGATTTGGAAGCCAGTATTTTTACTGGAAGTGGGCTTCCCCGAATAATATATGGGCTACTTCCGATTTGCATATCAGGCCCAAAAAAACATTAGGCCAGCCCGTTATGTGAATAAAGTGTGATGCAGATCAACGATAATCATCACAGACGACAGCGGTGGTGGTTAAGCTTTTGTCCTTTCCAAAGTTAATCGAATGAGTTAACAAAAGAAGAGCTTTCATTTCACTTACAGAAACAAAAGTCCCGCCCATTTCACTTACAGAAACAGAAGTCCCGCCCTCCTTATAATCCATCCAAATTTTTATTAAAAAAAAATACAAAAAAATTTGATAAAACTCCAAACCTCACACTACCCAGTTCCCAAGGATCTCTTCTCACTTTACCAAAAAAGCTTCTTCTCTTTTTTTTTATTGTCCTTACATACCTTCCTTCGAGCTTTAATGGGGGCCGTAACTTCTACTCCAGGGAGTCAGTTTCGGTGTCTTCCTTGCCCCTCCCTCCCTCTCTCTCTCTCTCTCTCTCTCAATGTCGGAACCGGTGAATGTCGTTGCGGCTACGGCAAGCGGAGGAGCAGCTTGCGGGTTTGAAATATAGGCGGCAGGAGGACACCAAGGCGAATGCTAGGGCTGCTCATTATGCTGGTTCAACAATTGATACTAAATGTTTTCTTCAGTGAAGCACTAATTGGAATTTCTTCTGAATAATATTTTTCTGGAATCCAAAAATAGAGATTGAATTGTGGAAGAAGCAGAAACAAAAATTAAGGAGCTTATACTCAGTAGGTTAACAGATGGAGTACATGCTTTATTTTCTTGGACTATGTCATTATTGGAACTGGGAGAAGATGAGGGGTGAGAGGGGGGTTGATTTTTTTATAAATCAATTTTGTGATAAAGATGAAGTCTGAAGTTTGATATCCTCTGTAAAATAGTTTGTTGCATTCTCCGCCAACTTAGTTCTGTTCGATGCGTGTGAAGCGTTACATATATGTGTATGTTTGCCTCCTTGATTCAGGAAGAATACACAAACTCTGGAGGACTGCTTTTGGGAGGCTTGGGCTTGCCTTTGTTCTTCATCTACCCATTTGAAAGTGTGATATTATCTCAAATTCACCGTAATAGTATCTGCTACTGTATTCCAACTCATTGGTAAATGGTGGATGTGCATATGGAGTCAAGTGGCTAAAATTTCGTTCTCTTATAAATTGCAGCAAAGAACACGTGTTGAACGAGTTTTTGGTCATTCTTGCTATTTGGGGCATATTATTTTACTCTCGTCTGTTAAGCACAATGACGGAGCAGTTCAGAGTAATTCCAATCAACAGTAGACCTTTGAAGTGCTTTCAGATCTTCCGAGGAAGCAGATGCACAAAATAGCTGACAGTGTGCTAAAGATTTAAACCATATTGATTTATTCACAAAAAGGTAATACTTTCTATGATAAACATGCAGTTCCTTGTAGAATTTACAATTAACATTTGAGACTGAATGCAGGTCCTGGATTTCTTAAAAAGATATGTCAGACCTATCCTTGGATTTTATATAATTCTGTAAACTTGATTATTTTTCTTAGTAATTACCATGCACTCCCTCATTCAAATAGTAAGTAGGGGAAGTCATGAATTTAGTCAACTCTAAAAATTACTTGCCAAAAGAACAGGGGCCAGTCCTTCACTATAGATAACATGATATCGTCTTATATTTTCGGGACCAAATTATATACCTCAATGAAGTATTTTATGAGAACTTATTTTGAGCCAATGCTGTAAAAGTAGCTGATGTTAACTATAGGAATGATTCAGGATAGTTGTATCAAAATCAAGGCCATCAAAATAAGGACCAGTTATTTATATTATGATTCTAAATCTGGCTTCATTCTTTCATCGGAACATCTCTTGCGTGCTTTTAATCTTTGCTTGGCATCTTCAATTCGCAGTTGCAGTTTACTATTTGTGTTTGGTTGTCTTGCATTGGGTTTCAGGTTCATTGCATTGTTTGCATTTCACGTGGGGTCACAATAGGTATATTTGGGTGTTGTTTTTATGTTAATGATTTGCGCTGACTTTGATGACATTTGGGTTGTTGTTTGGGGCTATCAGAGTTAGTTCACGTGGGGTCAAAGTTAGTCTTTGGTTTATAAGCATGTAAATTTTGCAACAATGGGTGCACTTCTTTTTTTTCCAGCTGTGATGCGAACAGAAGGATTCGAGTACTTGAAGGAGAGTTAGAATGCGTGGCCAGGGGCATTGGGATGACTTGCATAATGTGCCAGACTTCTATGACCTTAAATCAAAAGGAGCTTTTACAATGATGGCTCGGATGCCGCTGACAAAATCGGGCATGATCGGCTAAGACTATTGCGCGAGCCTATACACACGGTTGCGACTACATGAGCCTTGGCAGAGCAGCATCATTGTTTACAATCGAAGAGAGTTTCACAACGTGAAAATTTTGAAAGGTCAGTACAACCTCTTTTCTCTATTCTCCCATCTCTCTTCTCTTTTTTTTTTTCTCCCTCGGGCATCGGGTTTTTCGGGTTTCGGGTTTTCGGGTTTTCGGGTCCCGGGGTCCCGGGGGTCCGGGGGTCCCGGGGGTCCCGGTCCCGGGGTCCGGGGTCCGGGTTCCGGGGTCCGGGGTCCGGGTTTCGGGTTCCGGGGTCCCGGGTCCCGGGTTTCGGGTTGCGGGTTCCGGGGTCCCGGGTTCGGGGGTTCCGGGTTCCGGGTCTCGGGGTTCGGGTTTCGGGGGTTCCGGGTTCCGGGTTTTCGGGGGTTCGGGTTTTCGGGGGTTCCGGGTTCCGGGTTTTCGGGGGTTCGGGTTTTCGGGGGTTCCGGGTTCCGGGTTTTCGGGGGTCCCGGGTTCCGGGTTCGGGTTTTCGGGGGTCCGGGTTCCGGGTTCGGGGTTCGGGGGTCCGGGTTTTCGGGTTCGGGTTTCGGGGGCCCGGGTTTTCGGGTTTTCGGGTTTCGGGTTCGGGTTTCGGGTTTTCGGGTTTCGGGTTCGGGTTTCGGGTTTCGGGTCGGGTTTTCGGGTTTCGGGGTTCGGGTTTTCGGGTTTCGGGTTTCGGGTTTCGGGTTTCGGGGTTCGGGTTCGGGTTTCGGGTTTCGGTTCGGGGTCGGGGTCGGGTTTTTCGGGTTTTTTCGGGGTTCGGGGTCGGGTTTTTCGGGTTTTTCGGGGTTCGGGGTCGGGTTCCGGTTTCGGGTTCGGGTTCGGGTTTCGGGTTTCGGGTTTCGGGTTTCGGGTTTCGGGTTCGGGTTTCGGGTTCGGGTTCGGGTTTCGGGTTTCGGGTTCGGGTTCGGGTTTCGGGTTTCGGGTTTCGGGTTCGGGTTCGGGTTTCGGGTTTCGGGTTTCGGGTTTCGGGTTTCGGGTTTCGGGTTTCGGGTTTCGGGTTCGGGTTTCGGGTTCGGGTTTCGGGTTTCGGGTTTCGGGTTCGGGTTCGGGTTTCGGGTTTCGGGTTTCGGGTTCGGGGTTTCGGGTTTCGGGTTTCGGGTTTCGGGTTCGGGTTTCGGGTTCGGGTTTCGGGTTCGGGTTTCGGGTTTCGGGTTTCGGGTTTCGGGTTTCGGGTTTCGGGTTTCGGGTTTCGGGTTTCGGGTTTCGGGTTCGGGTTTCGGGTTTTCGGGTTTTCGGGTTCGGGTTTCGGGTTTCGGGTTTCGGGTTCGGGTTTTCGGGTTTCGGGTTCGGGTTCGGGTTTCGGGTTCGGGTTCGGGTTTCGGGTTTCGGGTTTCGGGTTTCGGGTTCGGGTTTCGGGTTCGGGTTTCGGGTTTCGGGTTCGGGTTTTCGGGTTCGGGTTTCGGGTTTCGGGTTTCGGGTTTCGGGTTTCGGGTTTCGGGTTTCGGGTTCGGTTTCGGGTTTCGGGTTTCGGGTTTCGGGTTTCGGGTTTCGGGTTTCGGGTTTCGGGTTTCGGGTTTCGGGTTTCGGGTTTCGGGTTTCGGTCGGGTTTCGGGTTTCGGGTTTCGGGTTCGGGTTTCGGGTTTCGGGTTTTCG